>CM053507.1:85950393-87196102 GCA_028627145.1 Eidolon dupreanum | reverse complement strand
CTATTCTCCTTTGTGAATTTGGATCTTTGAATCCTCCCCTTTTCAGTCATTGTTGTCTCAGTTTGTCACTATGTATGCTGAACGTTCATTACTATCTTGCTATAGCAATTATCTTATTATTTAAACTCATAATGCCCTGTTCTTAGTAAGTATTGCACTCCTCTGCTTCTATTTGCCTGATAGTCACTTTACTCCTAATTATTTATTTATTTATATATATATATATATATATATATATATATATATTTTTTTTGTCATTTTGTTTTAGGTAAGCTGACCCTTTCAGTATTTCCTGTAGTGCAGGCCTCATAGTGGAGAATTCCCTAATTTTTTGTATGTCTGGAAAAGTCTTAATTTCTTCTTCATATCTAAAGGAGAGCTTAGCTGGATACATTATTCTAGGCTGGTAGTTCTTTTCAGTTAATAGTTTAAATATTTGATTCTATTCCTTTCTGGCTTGTAAGTTTTGCGCTGAGAAGTCCAAGGATAATCTAATGGGTTTACCTTTATACGTTACCTTTTTTTTCTTTCTGGCTATCTTGAGAAATCTGTCTTTGTCATTAATTTTTGATAATTTTAATACAGCGTGTCTTGGTGAATGCCTTTTTGGGGTGAGGTAATTGAGTGTTCTGTTGACTTCTTGAATTCCAAGCTCCTGCTCATTCCTTAGATTTGGGAAAATCTTGTCCATTATTTGTCTGAAAATACTTTCTAGTCCCTGCTCCTTTTCCTCGCCTTCAATAATGCCCATTATTCTTATGTTTCCTCTCCTGATGGTATCAGCTAGTTCTTGAATTTGTCTTTCATTATTTTTCATTCTTTGGTTTCTTTCTTCTTCCTTCTGATTTATTTCTAGATTTCTGCCTTCGATATCACTAATCCTTTCCTCCATTTGTTTGACTCTCTTTCACAAGCTTGTTATTTCATTTTTCAACTCTTTCAGTGTGTTCTTCATCTCCAGAATTTCTATTTGGTTCTTTATGAGGGTTTCAATCTCCTTGCTCTGCTCATCTAGTTGCTTTTTTTTCAATTCCTGAAGTTGTTGATTTCAGTTGTTTCGGATCTCATTGAGTTTTTTAAGAAGTATCATCCTGAAATCTCTGTCATTTAAGTCACATATTTCTATATTTGTAAGCTTATTTTCTGGTGACTTTTATCTTTCATTCTGAGATACCTTGTCACCTTAGTTGTTCATGGTGTTTAATGGACTATTTCTCCACCTGGGTATTAATGGAAGTATATTCTGTTGTTTTTCCAGAAAAAAGATTTATAATATAAAGATCTGTCTTTAGCCTCTTCCAAAGAAGGTGTTTTTCTTTTGGTTTCCAGTAGATGTCACCTAAGTTTCTTGGATCCTTGCTTTGTATAACGTTTTTTAATGCTTTTTAAATTTTTTTGTAGGTATTTAATCATGCGCGCTACACTCAGTTTTAGTTCATGTCAGTGTCAGCGACAGTCTCATCAGCGTTTTCCCAGATTCCCCTGGGGCTCCACGATGATTAGTCTTGATGGTATTGGGGTAGGGGCCCTCTGGGTTGGAGGTTGGGGGCAGTGGTTCAGCCTTGGTTTTGCTATCGGGGCCGACTAAAATCAACTGTTGTTCCTCTGCGGTCCTGTCCTCGTCTCTGCTTTCTGCCCTGATAACTGGGCCTTGCAGCTTTTCCAGGCAGGGCTGTTAGGGTAACTCACCGCAGGAACTCGCTGTAGGAACTCGCAGCTCCTTCTCCCCTCCCACTCCTGCTGCAGGGAGCTCCAGTGGCTGCAAGAGGCAGCTTCTTTCTTTCTCCTAGTCTACTACCCAACACCCGGGATTCTGACCTGTGGTAGCTCTTATGCACAGTTTTCATGCTCAGATGTGCTGGTGTGTAGTTTCGGTGTTTTTTGTTGAGTTTTAGATGTTCAGCTTATTATCGTTTCCAGGGGAGAGATTTGGGGACGTCTCTTACTCCTCCATGTTTCCTCTCCAGATTGATAGTGTCTTTTAAGAGCAAAAGTGCTTGATTTTCATGACTAATAATTTATCAAATTTTTTAATTTTATTTTATGGATCATGCTTTTGGTGTTGTAACTAAAAAATCCCTGCCAAACTGTAGGTCATAAAGCTTTACTCCTAGAAATTTTGTAGTTTTAGATTTTATATTTGAGTCTATGATGTATTTAGAGTTAAGTTTTATAGAATAAGGTATATATCAAAGTGTTTTTTTGTTTTATTTGTGCACAGAACTGTTATTAATTGTTTGGTAGAATTCAACAATGAGCCATCTGGTCCTGGAGATGTCTTTTAGGAAAAATTTTTAACTATAAATTGAATTTCATTATATCGATATAGGGATATTAAGATCATATATTACTTTTAAGTAAGATTTGGTAGTTCGTGTCCTTCAAGGAATTTGCTTATTTCTTATAAGTTGTCAAATTTATTCATATAAAGTTCTTCATAACCACTTATGCTTTAAATATCAATAGTTTTAGAATCAATAGTTTTGCTACCTCTGTCATACCTGATACTGCAAATTTATGTCTTATTTCTTTCTTTCTGATTAGTCTAGCTATGAGTTCTTTAGTTTTGTAGATATGTATTTTATAAAAAGAACCGTCTTTTATTTATGTTGCCTGTTTTTTTTTTCTAATTTCTATTTCATTGGTTTCTACTTTAATGTTTCATATTTCTTTTTTTTTTGTATCTTACCCTTCCCTTTATATTTTAAGCTTATTTTGAGCTTTATTTACTCTTCTTATTCTCATTTTTAATGTGGAAGCACAGATCATTGATTTGAGATATATTTTTTCTAACATAGGCATTTAAGTTTATAAATTTCACTCTAAGTTTTATTTCTTTTGTATCTAACAAATTTTAATAATCGTGTTTTCATTTTTATTCTACTTGAAGTGATTTTTAATTTTATTTTTGGTTTCTTTTCAACCCATGGGTTATTTAGAGCAAGGTATTGTATTTCCAAATATTTGGAACTTTTCTGGAAAGCTACTTGTTCTTGATTTCTCTAAGGTCACACTGTAAAGATTTCCAGAACTGTCATCCTATGAAGCTCTCTCATCTCTGGTACTCTTTCCTGTGTACTCTGTTCATTCACGTTGGCTTCCATATACCTTCAATTCTTTCTCCTCAACTCAGGTGGAGAGTAGATTCTTCTCACATTTCCACTCCCTGCACCACCTCTTGTAACTTTCTTTAAGTTGTAAGATGGAGAAACAAATTTTGTTTGTTTTTTATCTCCTAGAGATCAGTGTCCTTCATTGCCTCTGTCACATGTCTTGAGAGTCATTTTTTTTCAAGTGTTTTATCCAATTTTGAAATTGTTTAATTTGGCAGGGTAAATTCATTCTGTATTACTCCATCTTGACCAGAAGTGGAAGTATTTCTCTTCACATATTTTTTAAACCCATTTCAATCAGGCTTTTGTCCCTATCACTTCAGTAATGTGTATCAGAGTCACTAATATTGGTCACCTCCATATTGATAAGTCTAATGGTTAAATTTTCTAGACTTGACAATCTGTCTTGAATATTTAGAAGATATCTCAAGCATAAATTGTTCAGAACTGATCCCTTGTTATTTTTCCCTTCTACTCCTCTTTTACCCACAGTTTTCTATCATATTTTTGTAGATATTACATTTAGATGTTTGACACATTTTGAGATAGCTTTGATATGGTGTAAGGTAAGGGTTCAACTTCATTCATTTGCATTCTATGCCTTATTTTTATTCACAGAAAAAATTTTTAGCATTCTGTTGGGCAATGTACCTTTTATTGTCCATCTATCATTAGAAATTTAACACTATAAAGATGGAATTTTTTGTTTTGTTTTGTGTGTTAACTGCTAAAATTCTCATATGTGAATGGTTTTGGTCACATAGTAGGTGCTCATTAAATATTTATTAAATACATTATGTTAATACCAAATGCTTTATGAAATAGGTAGCTATGGATTATAAAACTAATGTATAACTTTTGCTGTTAAAATTTTCCTTATCAGATTGGCCTCAATTAGAAAAGGAAAACCACACAATAATTTGAACAGATAATGTTTACTATAAAGAATTATTAACTATAATAGGGGATTGGATTAATGATATACCGAGTAGAAAGAAATATACAGAGCTCTAAATAATACATAAATATCGGTCTTTAAGTCTAGGGCTGAGATAATGCACCTACAGAAGATGTGCCTAGGGATGTGATTTAGACTCTCTTGGATAAGGTAATGCTTTGGGTCACTGAGCAGCAGAGAAGTCTCCATAGTACTCCACTGGCTGAACTTGCTAGAAGTCTGCTCTTGATTTTGCTGGGGAAAGCTGTTCACAAGAGGTACTTTAACCAGGAGACTCTGCTCCAAATTTTCTGAGGGTGATGCATTGAGGAGCTGCTGGCTGCTGAGGGCTGCTAGTCACCAGGCACGGTAGGTCCTGGACATTGGAGAAGCTATGAGAACTGTAGGAACCTGGTCTTTAATTAAGGAACGTCTGCTGTGAGATCCTGCTAATTGAGCACACTAGAGTCAAGAAACAAACATCTCTTTTTCTCCAATGTTTTTCCAGAATCAGTGCTACTTAGTAAAGGGGAAAATAATATTCAGAAGACTCATATCCATTTTCACAAAGAAGTCTAACAGGTTGAGTTCTGAATCAAGAAGTAATAAATTGTTAAGTGACATATATTCTGTGAAAATTGATAAAGACAAGAGGTTTCGTGATTTTATGGTTTTGTGAGTTTGTTTTACAGATTATATTGTTAAAGAGTCAGCCAAATTAACCGTCTAATATTGGGAAGGAAATGCCAAAAAGGGAAACAACTGAGTATGTTCTTTGGCTATATGGCTATGTTGATCTAGAGAGTGAATTTGTTCAGTCAGGGCACCTAAAAGAGATTAGTAAGTTTCTACTTAAAATTTTGACTCTTCAAATATCTTTCTTTGACTCATTTTACCTAATTGACCAAAGAATCATACAGATAATTAAGTTTTGACATAAGTTTCTGAATCTGTAAGTTTTGTTCTTCAAGTTATATGTGTTAAGTCTTGAGATTTTTCCTCCAGTGTTGTCCTTTATATATAAAAGAACATACTATACATATGCTTCTTTTTTTTCTTTCTTCTTTTTTTTTTACATAAGCTTTCCTTAAAATTAATAGACTTTATATTTTAGAACAGCTTTTGGTTCACAGTAAAATTGAGTGGAAAGCACAGAGTTCCCACATAGCCTCTACCAAGACCCATACACAGCAATATAATTCTAGCATAGAAAGGAATAAATAAAATAAAATTCATAAAATTAAAGTTAAATATAATTCTCAAGACATTATAACACTTGCCAAAATATTAAAATAATATTAACTAGCAACTAGCAACTTTTATATAAGCATAAAAATGCAATTCTAATATGCTAGGGTTGAGATGGTGGTTATAAAGTGGGGTTGGCAGTATAGCAAAATGATGAAAAGCCAAAATTTGGTGTCAAAAGGATCTGAGGTTCTATCTGGGTATTTATAATTTTGAACAGTGCACCCTTAAGTAAGTTATTTATATGCTTGGTGCATCAGTTATGCCTGCTTTTGTCTATATAAAATGGAAATAGTAATACTACTTATTGCACAGATACATTATAAAAATAACAGTATAACTAAAGATCTTAGCCCAGTAACTGACATAATCATACAGAATCATTTAATGGTAGTATTATTGTTGTTATGGATACTAAACTAATGTAGTCCATCCTACATTAGACTAGCAGTGGTTAAAACCATTTCTCAGTGTCATATGCTGCTTAAACAGCTGAAAATACTAAAACTGGAGGGTGTGAAAATTTCAGGAAATTGGATTTCTAAACAAGTTTCATGAAAGGGAAAATCTTAGTCTGAAACATGTAGTTACAATGCCCTTAGGCTAATTTGATTTTCTTGCATTTATTCCCAAGAGTAAAAGAGGGCAAGCAAATCATCACAAACATAACATGCCTAACAGCCATAGGCCAACCCCCAGTCAATCACATTCAGTAACCATCATTCCCTCCAGTTGGATGGTAAGTAGAAGACACTGGGCATGTTGGGTAATGAGATGAGCTTGGAAAAATACAGGAGCCAGTTGATAGAAGGCTTTGGTCTTGATAAATGTGCATAGAAAGATTCCATTTCCTAGCTAGATGTATGTTGCATATGGAAATGGTTATGTGTCTCTAAGAGAGGTTCATGTTCAACACTCTATCCTGTGACATTAGGAATAATTTTTTTTTCAATATGAATTTAGAAATGTAAATGGATCACAGTGTTTCTGCAATCAGTATAGAATATCTCACCATTTTAGACATTCTTAATAAAGACCCTGAAGTATTGACCTTTTTTGGTTCTACATTTATTTGAATCATCACACAGGTAAAAATAAAAGACTGAATAGAGGTATCAGCAAAACTTCTAGCATTTATTAACCCAAGAAATTCCAAATAGTATCATATTTCAGGACACATTTCAGAATTTTTATTTCTATACCAGAAAATCAGTTTGCAAATGGAACACTAGGAATATAAAAACAAATGTAGGGTTTAAGAATCCAGTCAATGATATTTAAATAACAGTAATACTCAAGAATTAAATATTTCCAAGATCATATCTGTAATAGAAGAAATCAAACTTTTTTTCATCTTATATCTACAGAACTCTGTTATGGTGACAGTACATAGTTATATTTGAACAGTTGTCAGATGCCCTTTAACTCCTCAAAATTTAGAACATAAATAAGTAATATTTGCATGATCATAATTATCATTTCCAAGCAGATGCTTTGCCATTATTTTCAAAGGATGATAACTTCAGTAGTCCGAGAATAGGTTAGTGGAAAGAAGGGTTAGCAACAGTACATCTGGTGGTTCATCTTTCCTGGAGACTTTACACTTTACACTTAGTACTCATCTGTCAGATTCAGATTTATTGCAAGTAGGATTACAGCAGAAAGCAGGTGCTGTTTTTCGTATTCTTATATAATATTTTATGTCTTTGGGAAGGAGGATAATATAACATGGCATTTGGTTGAAATGTATGCAGGACATATTTCTGAGAGCTGTGTAGTTCCTTGTACTGGGTGCCTATTCCTATGGTGCCTTATCTTCAGGGAACACACTTAATACTTACTCTTACTTCATTTTCCCCCATGATTATTGGGGAATAATTGACAAAATTGCATACAAGTTAAAGTGTACAACATGATGATTTAACATACTTGTTTTCATTTTTAAAAAATACCTTGTTAGCCAATTTGGTTTCAGCCAACTTTTAGGCTAATCTAAATTATTTTCTTACCTATGTAACTCTGAGATTTTGAAGACTACATTTTAAGTAGATTTTTAGTTTAACCGAATAATTTCTCAGTAAGCTTGTTATACTGCATTGCTATTATTTTGTAAATTCCATGAGAGCATAGATCTAGACTTGGCATTCAGTACCATTTATAACAAATACTGTGTATTTATGAATTGATTAAATAGCTTTATTGACCTGATTATTGAGATTCATGAATTCTGTATTATTACGTAATCTACATTCAGAACATATTTAAGTATATAATATATAACAGAGATATAGGCCTGGAGATGTAATTGTGACATACTTTCTTGCACTCTATTTCTCATTAAAACAATATCACAAAATTTTTTAAAATCTCTATGAACTCATTAGCAAATTTCTTTTTATAGTTGTGATTGGAAATTATGATTTAGAAAGTTCAGTTACAGTATTTCTTTCATATTTTATAGAAAAATGGAAAACAATTTTTATCGTGAATGTAGTACAATCAGCATATGATATAAGATCATATTTTGTTGCTAACTTAATTTTCCAATTAGCAGAATTCTTTTCAGAATTTTTTTTCTCATCCATAATTGTAAGTGATCACATGTTTTATGGAATAGCATTTTGTTTAGATTCTGAACTAATACAACTGAATTTTTTTCACTGCTATTCGGAAATACAGAGATACTCCTAAAAGAAATCAGGCAAGTGCATTTCTTTCAGTACTACTTGATATTAATTTTTCTTTCTTTATTTTTCGATTAATCTTATTGCATCCATCAGATATTTTATGCGGTTTCTATTTATAGCAAAATATTAAAGGAAATCTCAAATTCAGTATAACTATCTGTTAACATTTTCTAGGCTTATTAAAAAAAAAAAACCTTGGCTAACATCTCGGAAAGTTGAACTTTTTCCATGCCATTTGATGATAAGAAATAAATACTTGGGGAAGATATTAAATTTGATTATGTCTTGGGTCTCTGTCAGCTCTAAAATTTCCAT
The DNA here is from genome assembly GCA_028627145.1 of Eidolon dupreanum. NCBI lineage: Eukaryota > Metazoa > Chordata > Mammalia > Chiroptera > Pteropodidae > Eidolon > Eidolon dupreanum. The sequence continues at coordinate 87,187,802 of CM053507.1, read as the reverse complement.
GGTAATCTGTTTTTTGTCATTTATCTTCAATATGCTAAATACAATTTTTAAGAAAAGTAATCTTTTAAGATATTTGGTTATGGGAAAAGAATTTTAGCCGATAAAGGACTGTTATGCTATGTGCTAATAAAAAAAAGACAAGAGATAGACAATAACCTTTTACTGTCTTAAAATCTACTCATTAATCACTGTAGCAAAAAAATGATAATTTCAAATGATTAAAATGAAAAATTAAACCACCACTCCTCCTGCTGTACCTAACAAATAGTGCTCAAAAATCTGTTTTAATAAACAAGAGTAAAGGAGTAATAGTTTCATATTTTGCTACGCATTTCTATTTTTTTCTCCTTTTAAATAAAACCATTCTAATACACTGGAGGTACCCATCTATCAGAGTAGGAATAAGAACCTGATACAATAAAAAATAACAAATAAAGTGTGATTTTCATATTCAAATCTGGATTATAAGACTGGACAAGAGAGTTTCAAGCTAGGGTACCATCTAAAGACATTTTTGTATCTCTAATTTTTGTATCTCTCTATCTGTACTTAAAGAGACTTCTATCATTAAGTTATCTGATTGAAAGAGGTTTTGATACAAGGCAATAGGCTGATCTGTGAGATTGTAAAAAGGAAAAGTAGGGGAGAAAAAGGCCTGAGAGCAAAGTGATCAGATATATGCTCCATCTAAAGTGGAAGAATAGTATTAGACAAATGTTAGTGATGCAAAAGATAGAGTCGAAGACTTATGTACCTGCTCAATCTTAAGAACTCCAAAAAGATATAATCTCAGAGCCAGCCTCTATATCAACCTGGGTGTGAGGTTACCAAATTAATGGTGTATTGTTCATGGCAGAGGGAGACCTTGAAGTTTAGCAGTCCCCTGCCTCCTTTAGTTTCATAGGTTTTAAACAAGAAATAGACATTTTGGCTAAGAAAATTACAAGTGAGGATGGGATGGATGGTGGTGGTGAGGTAGCTCTGAGCCTGCAGCCACGGAGTCAACCATGCGGACTGGGACAGATGAAAGTCACAGGCAGATCCCAGGAGTCTATAGCATTGGCAACAGCTGGATTCTGAAGAAGACCACCTGGTTTGCTTTAGCAAAGAACATAACTAGAGTTACAGCAGCTACAGATTCAGTTGCAAGGAGCAACTAGGTGGACCAGGAAAAGCAGGAGATGGGGAGGCAGAGGATGAATAAATGTCTTTCGCTCCCTACTTCCACCTCTCATTTAGGGGAGGCAAACGGAGTGTGAAGGAAGCTTTGTAAGAGACTGAGCAACTGAATGTTTATTTGAGCTAAATTTAAAATGTAAGATTTAAAGTCCCCCTCCCTCGCCCACAATAGATTATGGACAGGAACTTTTGAAGATGAGCAAATCAACCATATATAATAAATATTTTTATCTTTGAATTATTTTTTGAGGTTTATACAAGTGCTTCACAGGATAAGATTAAAATACAGGTTTTATTCAAAGACATGTTCTTGTAGTTTTGACACATTTGCCACAAATATTATCTGCATATGCCCTCAGATACTGCTTTCCTATTTTCAGGAAAACTATTTTCTTGGTACAACCAGGCTCTGGAATTTTAAATCATTCTTATTCTAAGCAAGGCCCAAATATATGTTTTGAATTCACAAGATTTTAATAAAAGCCTTACTACTTGTCTATTTACATGCACAGCTTCTCTCACTGCTATCTTTTTGAGATACATCTGTGTATGTACACTCATTGTGAACTCAGAGGTTGAGAGCAGATTTTTCTCTGAATGGATATTGCAACCTGGCTCTCAACTATATTCCTTTTTTGAACACTATACAGGGACATGTTTTACCCCACTACACATATTCATACACATGTACACACACATAATTTATTCTTACATTTGTAAATTATTTTACACCATAATTATATTTTAGATAAACTATGTGAACATTATAAGAAAAAGCATCATGTAATTTTAAAACTCTAAGAAGGCTAATCCAAAAATATTGGATTTATACCAAAAAGTTATGAAAATAATTTTAATTGAAGAATATCCAATTTTCTATATAATAGATTTTTTTTTCAAAAAATTATACAAGATAAATTCAGATTTTGGCTCTTGAATCCATTAGAAATATAGTTTTGATAGCTTCCTTGATTCCACTATGACAATATGTCGTAGGCTCAACTTTGGTTTTTCCTGATTTAGACTTGGCATTACATTTTTCCAATGATACCAATTCTTGTTAGTGGGAAATGGTAAATGGATGGTCTTTTCTTTAGTCAGAGCTATAAAATTTGCATATTTTAACAGAAATATATCATGACTTCTAACTGTTACTTCCAATTCAAAGAAAGGACCAAAGAGATATTATTAAACTTATCTCTCTTACATATAATATATATATATATAATATATATTTTTTCCTATTCTCAGTGACATAAACACAATTACTCATTTAATTTATCCTACAGCGTGCACACACACACACACACACACACACACACACACTCAGAATAAAACTAACATTACTATCATAAAAAATAAATTATAAGGAAGAGTGTTTTTGAAGTTCTTTTTCTTTCTAGGATATATTTACAGTCACATTTCTATGTTTTAAAGTCATTTTGTCTCTTAGAAACATGGCAGAGTGAGAGACATCCCCAGATTTCTCCCCTGGAAACAACAATAAGCTGAACATCTAAAACTCAACAAAAACACCCAAACTGCACACCAAAATGTCTGAGTATGGAATCTGCGCATAAGAGCTGCCACAGGTCAGAACCCCAGGTGTTGGGCAGTGGACTGGGAGAAATAAAGAAGCTGCCTCTTGCAGGGGTCAGAGCTCCTTGCAGGAGGAGTGGGAGGGGAGAAGGTGCAGCGACTTCTCTGAACAGCCCTGCGTGGGAGTGTTGTGAGTTCCACACAGATGGTGGCAGGGCCCAGTCATAAGAGCAGAAGGCAGAGAAGTGGGATGGCATAAAAACAAGAGTTGAATTTTACTGGCCACGGTTGCAAAACCGAGGCTGAGCAGCAGCCCCCTACCCCTAACCCAGAAGGCCCCTCCTCGCCATACCCTCCAAGACCGATCACCGTGGAGCCCCAGGGGAATCTGAGCAAATGCTGCCAAGACTGTCACTAACACTGACAGGGACTGAAATTGAGGGTAGCAAGCATGATTAAATATATATAAGAAAATAAAAAAGCACTTTTAAAGCTTTATATAAAGCAGGGACCCAGAGGCTTAGATGCTACCTACTAGAAACCAAAAGAAAAGCACCTTATTTGCAGCAGGCTTAAGACAAACCTTTATATAATAAATCTTTCTGGAAAAAACGCTCAATGCACTTCCATTAATACCTAGACGGAAAAATAGTCCATTAAACACTATGAACAACTAAGGTGACAAGGCATCTCAGAAAGAAAGAGAAAAATTTCCAGAAAAAAAGCTTACAGACATAGAAATATGTGACTTAAGTGACAGAGTTCAGCATGGTACTTCTGAAAAAACTCTGAGTTCCGAAACGAGTCATATCAACAATATCAGAAATTGTAGACATCGCAATTCTAACATCGCTGAAATACAAAGGATCATACAAGAATACTATGAGAAATATAGAACACCAAATTTAAAAACCTGGAAGAAATGGACCAGTACTTAGAAAAATACAACCTTCCTAGACTGAATCAAGAAGAACTGGAAAGTCTAAATAAGATAATCAGCAGTATGGAAATTGAAACAGTCATCAAAAACCTACCAAAAAGTAAAAGTCCAGGACCAGATGACTTCACCAGTGAATTCTACAAACATTCAAAGCAGATTTAATATTCTCCTCAAATTCTTCCAAAAAATCGAAGAGGAAGCAATACTTCCTAACTGATTTTATGAGGACAATATCACCCTGATACCAAAACCTGGTAAAGATGACACAAAAAAAGAAAAGCATAGACCAATATCTGTATGATCACAAATGCAAAAATCTTAAATAAGATACTAACGAACTGAATATAGCAACATATTAAAAAGATTATACACCACAATCAAATGGGCTTCATCCCAGAGGCACAGGAATGGTTCAACATACACAAATCGATTAATGTGATACACCACATAAACAAATTAAAAAATAAAAATCAGATGATCATACCAATAGATGTGGAAAAAGCTTTTGACAGGATACAGCATCCATTTATAATCAAAACACTTAACAAAATCAGTACAGAAGGAAAGTACCTTAATATAATAAAGGCCATTCACATTATACTTAATGGTGAAAAACTAAAAAACTTCTAAGATCAGGAGAAAGACACGGCTGTTCTCTGTCGCCACTGTTATTCAATATAACACTGGAAGTCCTAGAGAGTGCAATCAGACAAGAGAAAGATATAAAAGGAATCCAAATAGGAAAAAAAGAAGTCAAACTGTCACTATTTGCCGATGACATGATTCTCTATATAGAAAACTCTAAAGACTCCACAAGAACACTACTAGAAAAATAAGCAAATACACTAAAGTTTCTGGATACAAAATTAACATTCAAAAATCCACAGCATTCCTATTCTCTAATAATAAAGTATCAGAAAAAGAAGTAGTAAAAAATTCCTTTTGCAATTGCAACAAAAAGAATAAAATACCTAGGAATAAATTTAACAAAACATGTGAAGGGCCTATATAATGAAAACTATAAGACAATATTAAAAGAAATTGAAGAAGATACAAAGAAATGGAAAGATATTCTCTGTTCCTGGACTGGAAGAATCAACATAGTTAAAATGACCTCATTACCTAAAGCATTATACAGATTTAATGCAATCCGCATCAAAATCTCGTTGCCATTTTTTAAAGACATAGAACAAAAAACCATCAGATTTGTATGGAAGCATAAAAGACCCTGAAATGCCAAAGCCATCCTGAGAAAAAAGAATGAAGCTGGAGGCATTACTCTGCCCGATTTCAAATTATACTACAAAGCAACAGTAATCAATGTGCATGGTATTGGCAGCAAAACAGACACACTGAGCAGTGGAACAGAATTGAGAGTCCTGAAGTAAACCCACATTTATATAGGAAAATAAGTTTTGACAAACAAGCCAAAAACATACAGTGGAGAAAGGAAAGCCTTTTCATAAATGGTGCTGGAAAAACTGGAAAGCCACCTGCAAAAGAATGAAATTAGACTGTTGTCTATCATCACACACCAAAACTAATTCAAAATGGATTAAAGACCTGAATATAAGACCTGAAACAATAAAATGCATAGAAGAAAACATAGGAGCTAAACTCAAGGATCTTGGACTTAAGGAGGATTTTATGAATTTGACCTCAAAAGTAAGGGAAGTGAACGCTAAAATAAATGAATGGGATTACACCAAACTATAAAGCTTCTGCTTAGAAAAAGAAATCGTCATCAAAGTAAAGAGACAATCATCCAAACGGGAATATATATTTGCAAGCAACGCCTCTGATAAGGGCCCAATATTTAAAATATACAAAGAACTCATACAATTCAATAACAACAAAAGAACAAACCATCCAATTAAAAAATGAACAGAGCACATGAACAGACACTTCTCCCTAGAGGACATCAAATGGCCAAAAAATACTTGAATAGATGCTCAACATCGCTAACTATTAGGGAAATGCAAATCAAAATTGCAATGAGATACCATCTCACATCTGTTAGATTAGCTATAATCAACAGGACAAGTAATAACAGATAGTGGAGAGGATATAGAGAAAAAGGAACCTTCATACACTGCTAGTGGGACTGCAAATTGGTACAGCCACTATGGAAAACAGTATGGAGTTTCCTCAAAAAACTAAGAATTGATTTACCATATGATCCAGCAATACCTCTACTGGGTATTTTCCCCGAAGACTTAAAAACCCATATCCAAAAAGATATTTGCACACTGATGTTCATAGCAGCATTATTCATAGTAGCCAGGACATGGAAGCAACCAAAGTGTCCTTAGATAGATGATTGGCTAAAGAAGCTTTGGTACATATATACAATGGAATATTACTCAGCTATAAGATGAGATGAAATACTGTCATTTGCGACATGAATGAACCTCGAGATAATCATGCTAAGTGAAATAAGCCAGATAGAAAAAGTTGAAAATCACATGATATCACTTATATTTGGGATATATACCTAAAAGCAACAAATGAATAGGACAAACAAACAGAGACTCATGAGCATGGACTATAGACTAGTGGTTACCAGCATGTAGAGGTGGGGGAAAAGGGGAGGTAAACAGGATAAAGGAGGTCAAATATGTGGTAATAGAAAGAAATCTAACTATGGGAGATGAACACACAGTGTAAGTATATATATATATATGCCTTATTGTTAAAATGTACAGCTGAAACATTTTAGATTTTGTAAACCAATGTCACCATGAAAAATAAAAAAAATAAAAATAAAAAGAATAAAGTCATTTTGTGATTATGCCACAAATTTGATGTGGCATTTGGTTCGTTTCTTTCATTTTGCTTTTAATATTTATGAATAACTTATAAAAGCCTAATTTTGTTTTGTATATGTTTAAGATTCCAAATCAAATCTACGTACAAATTATATGCAGAGAATTATAGCTTCTGATCAGTCCCTGTTTTGTTTCTCCATATATACTACCCTCTTCCAGCCTACAAGTGTAGGTAACTCTTCTTATTTTTATGGCTTTTCTTCCCATCTGATAAAAATATAACGAGATAATTTCAGTTTATGAAATATTTGCAGGAATAGTACAAAGAACTGCATACCACACACCCTGAGCGCTCCATTCATGTTTTGTCAGTTGCCCTGTGAATCAATACTGGATCTTGCAATGTACCAGTTTTTATGTTTCTCTAGTTTCTTAGTTCTTTATCTTTCCTTGACTTTCACAACCTTGACATTTTTGAAGATATGAGCCAGTTATTTTGTGGACTATCCCTCAATTTATATTTGTCTGATATTTCCTCATGTGTAGCTTCAGGTTATCTATCTTAGGCCAGGGGCAGGATAGAATTTGATGCTGTATTCTTCTCATTGCATCCTGGCAGGTGGTGTAGAATATAGATTTGATTTAAAAGTGTTTGCCAAATTTCGGCATGATAAAGTAACTTTGTTCATTTGTTATTTTTTTCATTGTTATTAATAAATAATTTGTGAATAGATAGAGAAATTAATAAAAGTTTCATTGAATTACTTTTTAAATTTTATTGAATAAACCTATTGAATTCATTTATTTGTTAATTTATTGGAGATTCTGAAATAATTATTACTGTGGTGGTTGCCAAATGATGATTATCTAATTCCACCACTCCTTCTACATATATTTTTTGTTCTGCTATATGGATAAGGTTTATTTCTCCTTTTTTTCTCTCTTTCATATTTACTAGTTTTTTCATCTGTGTGAACACGAAATCATGTTGTATTTATTAAGATATAATACATGGTTATCTTTTTATATATTATTTCTACCTAATCTATCATCTATCTACCTACCTACCTACCTACCCACCTGTCATCTATCTATCCATTTTAATTATACATTTAAATGAAATAAGTTTGTAAGTTTGTTATATATTTTGATGATCAACTTTTTCCAGACTTTCCTGGCTTTTGTATTGTTTTGATATGTTCCATTACCCTTCATGCACTTCTTTAATTTGGAGATTTATTATAAGGAATTGACTCACTGATTTGGAGGCTGAGAAGTCCCATGATCTACTATCTGCAAGCTGGAGACACCGGAAAATGAGTGTTATAGTTTGAAGGCCTGAGATACAGAGATCCAATGGTATAGATTTTGGTTCTGGTTTGATAGCTTGAGAACCAGGAACACCAAGGATAGGAGGAGATCAATGCCCCAGCTAAAGCAATCAGGCATAAAGTAAATTCAACCTTCCCCCTCCTTTTTGTTCTCTTCTGGCTCTCAGTGGATTGGACAATGCCCATTTACATTGGGGAGAGTTAATTGCTTTACTCAGTTCACCAATTCAGATACTCATCTCTTCTGGAAACGTGCTCACAGATACACTCAGAAATAATGTTTTAACCAGATATATGACCAACGAGAGGCCCAGTCAAGTTGGCACATAAAATTAATTCCCACAGGGCACCTATTCAGAATTGCCTCACAGGATGTCATACATAAATTTACATTTTTTGAAAAAGTAAATATAACATAAAGTAAATATAGTATAAATAGGTCATTATTTCAAGGCTGGATATTAATATTTTGAACAGTCTAACTGGTGGATAAATACTAATTCAAACATTACAGTCTTATCTTTATTATTTCATGTTTTGGATAAAGAAAATATGTCAATACCTTAGAAAGTAGGCAAATATGACTGCATTTATGATGATGTTTTCCATTTTTACTTTATAAAGGTCTCAAACTTTATCAAACAAAATGAGATAGAAGTCAAAATAGTAACACCAGCAAGAAATGGATATTTCAAGTTGCAATTAGATAACACGGACTAAATATCTTATCTTTGATAAAATTCATATGAATAATAGACATGATTTTGCAAATTTAAAGAATTTTTGTTTTCATTATTAATGGGATTGCAATAAATTATTAATGATTACATAATATTTACTATGTGAAAATTATTATTTTATATTTTCAAAATATATTTAATCCTTTATTTCTGACAGCAGCCTTATAAGCACTAATATGTTTTTCCTTTTAAACATAAAAAAAATCAAAGCTGAGAAAAGTGGAATAACTCGCCGAGGTCATACTGCTATTACGTGGGAGAATCAAAATTTAACCTGGCAGTCTGGCTCACAAAGCTGTCCTTTTACACTGTTTACTACAAAGTTCTACAAATTATAAATCAATAAATTATGTTCAACAGATACCATTGCATTTTTCATCTCATTATAGAACAATGTGACATTTTCATTGAAAAGTTTATCTGTGCAATAACTCAGAAAATACATTTTTAAAAAGTAAGAAAACTTCAGTGCAATATGGAATTTTTTTTTCTGGTTGAAGATCAAATATTATTTTACAATTTTATCTTATGTTTCATGAATTTAATATGCTTTCTAAGTGGCAAGAAATTTTGACTCACTTTTATAATATCTTTGTAAATGTCCCTGTTATCTTTTGTATCTTAATGAGAAAATATATCTGTTCAACTCAAAAGGGATGCAGTGACTATGGATAAGCAAAAAGAAGGTAGATAAAGTGATTACTGCAGCCTGGCACAGATTTATCTCTTCTGTTACCATACTAAACATTTGTATTATCTGTATTGAAGATTGAGATGGTTAAACACTCGACCAAATAGTATTTTTTAAGAAAATGTATTAACATGAATGGTGAAATCTACCTATACTGACAAAACTTTTGAATAGCCACTTAGCTATTAATTTTGTCTAATGAGAAATAAATGAGGATGTAGTTTTAATTCTCAAAAATTCGTTTAAAAATTTCCACCTATGCTAGAGGCTGTGGTATTTAAAGGTAAAATTTTGAGTCAAAAAATTAAAAGTATGTGACACAGCGTGTTATGTATTTTCATTTTGAATGAAGGTATGTTTTGAGGCCATCAAGGCAAGAGAACAAGTAACACAAAAACATCTTGTAGCTATTTAAAACTGTTTTGGATCTTGCATGCTCAAAGCTGAGGAAGAAAGGGTGAAGGACATTTACAAGTATACACCCTAAAGGAAGAATAGAAATTAATTAAGTGTTTCCAGTTAAAATAACATTGTAACTTTTAAAGTTCTAAAACTTATTCCCATTGCAATTATTTTTTAATATTAAAAAGAAGATAGGACCATGTTTCAAACAATCTAAGCATCCCTATAGACAAGGAATAAAAGAAAACCTGTGGCAGGAATTGAAAAGTGCCTGGCTCTGAACATAACTGGGCAGTAGTTGTCAAGATTGTCTTCCTACGTGGTAACAAGGATGAAAGCTCTTCTATTATGGTGAGAGACAAAAGCCAGACTCAGGACCTGAAACCATGATGTGCGAGCTCCCATACTCAGGTTGGGAGGCTAACATAAACTGCAACCACTACTGAGTACAGGGACTCTCATTGATCTAGTTCTAGGAATGGCATGAGGAAACAGAGAGATACATGACTGTATAATAGTATCTATGCAAGGCCACGCCACAGCTCCTGAGTGGACTTGCTTTGTTTATGTGGATGAACAGCCTCAAGGTACAAATATTAGATGTGGATCTGAACTCAGGACTATGATAGGCCAGCTGAAGAACTGTCAATCCACCAAATTGGAAAGTGTGTGCATAGGGAGAGGAGGAGGAAACATACATATGTGTACACCTACATACATTGAAATAAAAGCATGTTACTGGAAGAGGTAACCTTTCAATTGGAAATTTCAGAGTATGTGGAAGAATATTGATTTCACGAAGGAGAGACAATAAATGGAAGAACATGCTTTTGAAGGAAATTTGAATGTTATAATATTCTGAGAAGTATATATTAAAATATGTTTAAAATGTTCAAAGAAAATAAATTTAGAAATTAGTAAAGAAAAGTAGAGGGGAATAAATTAAAAGCAGCAAGAAAATAATAAAAATATAAAAACTTAAATAGAATAATTGCTTTACTGGATTTAATTGAAGAGAAGTATTTTATTGAGGAAGATAATATTGAGGCATTGACATAAAAATCCATGCTGAAAATGTAGAAAATAAGAGATTGCTAAAATATAAAGTAAATGTTGGCAATATCAATATCAGAAAGAGTAGAACTTAAAGCAAAAATCATTGAGGCTAAAAGGAGATACTATATAATGGGAAAAATAATAAATATCCCAAAATGTAATATTTATGACCAAAAATTATATAGTTGTTAAATATGTAGAAAAAAAGAAAAACATAATCTAGCCCAATCCAGACTCATGTTGGGAGATTTAATATGTCCTTTAGAAATACATTAATCAAAAAATTAAAAAAAAAATTTCAGTGACATAAAACAGCACATTGATAAGTTTGATCTAATAAATATATGGAAACTTGTCCTGTCCACTGAAATATAGACTATATACATGGAATTTTTATAACAATTAACTTCATACTAATTCACAGGGAAATTTTAATATTTGAGAGGATCAGTGTAATACAGATTGTATTTTCTGATCAATATTGCAATTAGAAATCAATAATAAAATGATGGTCAAAAATTTAGACTGAGTGCATTTGGAAAACAAAAGGCACATCTTTATGTAGCATATAATTAAACAAATAATGGAAAACGACTTTTCTTTCTTAGAGAGATGTGTCTGCAGTCTTTAAGGACTTTCCAAACACAAGATAAAATTAATGAAGAAAATCCGTAATCATTCCTTAGTTTCTAAATACTAAGTATAAAGATAATATTTGAAATCATAAAATGCAAAAAAGAATCAGTTTATCACTGATTCTGTGACTCTGGAAGCTATATGGGGGTAGATTAATATCTGCAGACTACTGTTAGGAAATGTTTGTCATAAAAAATTCTATACTAAGTCAAGGTAAGCTAACACTTATATTGTGCTTAATATGTTAAGTTTCATTTTATGTGCTATATATCAATCTTCTAGATACATTAATTTATTATCCTCAATTTATATATGAAGAAACTAAGTCACACTCAAAAGTGTCTCACAGATAGAAAGCAGCAGAATCTGGTTCCAGATTCACCATTAAACATATTGGCTTCTTTATTAAAAAATCACTTATAGAACAGAGTAAAAGAAAAATGCGTACAAATTAATAGAAAGCACCATGTTATCTATGAAAAATACTTGAAAGACATTCTAAACTAATATAAACTTATTAGTCAATAATAAACATTGACTCATGTCTAGTTAAATTTTTATGTATGATAAAGTGGCTAAGATACCTGTAAGGGTAGTTAAATTTTTCAAAACAGAAGAGACACACTGTAAATAAAATCTCAAGAGCTTAGAATGAAAAATTATCACAGTAAAAGTCATAAGATTTACTATTTGAGAGGGGAAAATGGGGAGAGTGCGGAAATAAAAATACTTGAAAGGTTTGTTGGTAGTGAGTTTGGAAAGAAATAGATAAATTAACTGAAATGACATTTTAATTTTTTCCTATAACAGAAAAATTAATTTTAAATATGATTACAAGAAGTAGAAAAGTAACATGCTATGGCCTGAATGTTTGTGTTCTCCCCCTCTCCGAATTCACATGTTGACGCCCTAACCCCCAATCTGATAGTATTGGGAGATAGGGCCTATGGGGGTTAGATGAGATGATGGTGGTTAGGTCTTCAGGATGACATTAGTATCCTTATAAGAAGAGATACCAGAAATCTTTCTTCTTTCTTTACCACATGAGGACACAGCCAGAAGGCTGGTGTCTATAGGCCAGGAAGAAAGCTCCCACCAGCAACTGAGTTGGCCAGCATTTTAATCTGGGACTTCAAGCCTTCAGAATTGTGGAAAAATAAAATTCTGTTGTTAAAGCTATTCAGACTATGGTATTTTGTTATGGTTGCCTGAGCAGACTAATAGATAACCATTCACATAAATAAAAAGCATAGCAGAAATTTCCAAATTAAGAAGAGAAAAAGGCAATAAAAATTAATTAAGCCGTTAAATGTTAAGAAAAGAAAAAAATCTAATCAATAGACATTGGTAAAAGTAGTAAGCAAATCATTTGAAGGATATTCTAAACAAATGTTAACTCACTAGTTATATTAATTAAAAAATGGAAGCAATAATATAATAAATTACCTAGCATGATTGCAATAGAGATTGATTTTTCATTTACAAACTGTACATTATATCCCATGACTTTTTTTTTTTTTATAATAGGAAGTTTGTACTCTTTCACTACCTTCAACCATTTTGATTATCAATTTGATTTTTAAAAGAGACTAGTAATGTAATTGTTATGATACACACCTAAATCAAAGTGAAAACAATAGTTTCCAAATAAAGGAATGGGTAAATTATACCAGGAAAATGCAAACAAAAAAAATCTGAAGATTACAGATTAATGACAAAGAGAAATTTGACATTAAAAGTACTGAGGAAGAACATAGAGATTGTTATTTCATATTAAAAGATACACTCACAAAAGAGTTATTAGTCATAGACCATTGTGCTTGAAACAATGTAGCGATGAAATGTACATAACAAAATTCAAGGATAAATTGATTAAGCACAGTTATAAACATATATATGTATATATATATATATATATGCTCAAAATTAGAAGAGATAATAATCAAGAGCATAAGATCTTGAAATATATAATAATTGAGCTTATATGTTTGTATATGTATGGTTGTGTATGTGTGTATACGTTTATCTAAATCATTGCTGTTGAATATAGGATTTTACTCTAGTTATAAGCTACGTTAGCTTATTACTGTTTAATGGATACTGGCAGAAGACATGAGAATCTTGGATGAGGAAAAAAGGTTTTTTTTTTTCTTGTATGACAGCAAACAATATGAGCATGAAATATCCTTTCCCTTTCCCTTCAATTCCTAATGGGGGTGAAGTAGATGGCTCAGGTGCATGCCTGCACTTGCAACGGGTTGTATTATAAAACAAGAAGAAGGTTTTGGGAATCCACCACTTCTATAATGAGGGTCAAGTAAAGCTGTTCTTTGTCTCAGAGGGAGAGGGGACCTTACCCCTTAAGGTTGTCGTTGCAAAGGCAACCCTGAGAAATTGATGGATATAGAGCAGTGAGGACCTTTCATTCTTGGCGTACTCAGGAAGAATATACAGGGATGCTCAAGGTCTATGGTGGGCTGATTCTCTCACCAATAACACTGGAGGTTTTAGCAAACTCATTAAGAACAGTAAGTAACTGGAGAAAAAATAGATCCTATTATATGGCATCTAGTAATAAATTATGTATACATTGAAATAATTGAAATATTTCAATAATTTTAACAGACTAAAAAATATGGCAGGAGAGAAATCTACAATAAGACCAGAAACTTAGAAGCCAGAAAAGATAACTAGGATTATTTAACTACAGAAAAAACAAGATCACTTAACTATAAATTATTACATTATTTAACTATAATTTTGTTATTTTGTTTCTAATGTGAATGAAAAAGGATGGGAATGGAATAGAATGGATCACTTTCTAAGATTCAAATTTAATTCCTTATCATTTTAACGAGATGAATAATTACCGCTTAGTAATCATATATTATCTAGTGAACGTATTTACCAAGAAATGTAGACATGTAAGTATAAAATGAAATCAAAATACTGTCCTTCCTGTATATAAAAGCTTTTAGGGAAAAGATTATTGATTAGCCAAAAAATGAAATACATGCTAAAAATATGAAAGAATTTCATAAGGACTATATGTGGGTTTATATAATATACATTTATATGATATATCTACACCTCTGGGGAAAGTTCTGCCTTTTAAGACCATAGGAAATTAGCAGAAACCAAAAAGAAGAGAAAGGTCTTAAATGACATAGTATTTCATTCCAACATTTCAGGCATTGCTTAACAATCTGTTGAGAATGCAACCTGAACTAAACAACCAGGCACATTTTATTAGCTTTCCAAGAGCGACAGGTGCAAAGAAGCTTGAGGAAAAAGCATTCATTAGGTACTTAAAAATCGTCATCTAATTTAGGTCATTTATCATTCTCCTCAAAGCCCCTTTTGTACAATTGAATACTAAAGTGCTTAGCTTACTATTAGATCATCACAGCTGCTACAGTATCACTCAAAGCAGATGTTTCACAGACAGAAAAAGCCCAGCTAATTTTAACAGAAACATGGTAACTGCAAGTCACTTTTTGGCAGTTCCAGCAGTGAATGTGAATATACCATGCAGGTGCAACTCTATTTAGTAAATTGTAAGATAAATGCGTTGAGAAAGGGAAAAGTGATATTGGTGAGAGATCCCTGAAAGGGTTTTATTCCTTATGGATTGGAAATCCAGAGTCTGTACACTGGTTTGCTGTGATGAGAGTCAAAGTATTCCTTCTCTTTTGAAAGAAAAGAACAAGAATTAAAGTGGTTGGGCTAATTATAGTGCATTCTTGCAGTCATTTTCTAAATCGGTTTGCACTTGGAAAAAGAATGCTGAGGGAATTTGTTACACTTAAAACACGAATTCACATATGAATATCTTGTCAAATTTTGTCACTACTCATGTCAGTGTATGTATTTGTATTTCTGTATATTTAGGTATACTTATATGTTCTGCGGAAATCAGAATAAACCTATGAATCTTATAAATATTAGATGCAAATCATAGATTCCTTGTCCATTTTCTTGTTATTATAATTCATGGCATGACAATTCTGTGGAAGCAAAAAGTTCCTTCCACTTACAAAACATATGGTCGAGATATTGTAACAAAAGGCTGATTTGATTCTTACTGTTTAGCAGACAATGAAATGTCCGTGAGCTAAATGGGAGAGAGTTCTTTGCTTGATTAATTATAAGAACTTTAAAAAATATGAATTACAACCATTAAATTTTAATTTCTTGTTGAATCACTATAACAAATATATATTTATATGTGTATGTATGTATTTTGTATGTTCATAAATATATGCATACATAAGATATGTTATATTCATAAATATATACTCCTGAAGAATGGGATATTTTTGGAACTTAACATAACAGTACAAAGCTACAGCATGTATTAGTTTCCTAGAGCTACCATAGAAACTTGCTGCAAATGGGGTTGCTTAAAACAAGAGAAATTTATTCTCTCACAGTTCTAGAGGCCATATTCCCTCCAAGAGTTCTAGGGAAGAATTCTTCCTTGCTTATTCTGGCTTTTCGTAGCTCCAGATGTTCCTTGGGCTATGGCTCATAATTCCAATCTCTGTCTATGTATTCATATGGTTTTCTCTAGTTTCTCCCTGTGTCTTCTCGACTCTTGTATCTCTGGTAAGGACAGTTGACATCAAATTTAAGGTCCACTTAGATAATCCAGTATGATCTCATCTCAAGATACTTCACTTAACTTATATCTATGAAGATCCTTTTCTAAATAAGGTCATATTCAGAGGTTTGGGGATTAGGATAGGGACATAATTTGGAGGAGCTATCATTCAACTCACAATAGTCATTATAGATGTAAATGAATATTTTAAGTACTGATAGTCAAAATCTAGTCCTCTGATGGCTGCCAAGTTTGTGAACTATTTGCTACTCATTTGAAACAAGATAAGAATCTTGCATCAGTATGTAGATCAATTTCATTACAAAGCACGCTGACATTTTTTTTTTTTTGGAAGTATTTTCTTGATGAAGGAAATGGCACATTAATTTATTTTCTAGAGTAAGCTCCTATCTCATCATGGACCAGCACTTTTTGAGTTGTGTAGTTTTAAAATGTAATGGCCAAATTGACTCTACCTTTGTATGGACTGTGAATCTAATATGCTCACTATAGAAAGATTCTGCTGATTGAGAATCGGGTACATAAGATATCTGGTCACCAGAGAAATCACGGACTTAGTAGTCCTAGAAAGGCAAGTACATGTACCTGGTGGCAAGGAGCAACATGATGTAACTGAAATGGAGAAAAAGGAATGCTAAAGTGTTTGGAAACATACCATTGCCCAACCATACATGGATCTGTTTTGTTGTTGTTTACTATATTGCATTTTTCTTGCAGAATAGCAAATACAATGTGTAATGCAGTTTATTATTTTTTATTATCATTAAATGGTACACATGCTGTCAAAATCACAGCCACTAGATTTTTACTTTGCCTACAAAGCCGATGTCATCATCTCTCAAATATCATTTGTGAGCACACCTGCAGGCCTTTTCAAATTCATGGCTATCTCTGTTGGCTAAGAAAATTCAGTTTGCCCTCAGTTATGTGCAGTGCAACACAACTTCTTCCCTGGATTATTTTGTAGTGTGACATGTTTCCTAAAGTAGCTTTTAAACTAGGATAACTATCAGAAACTGAAGTAATATTTTGCTATGCAATGCCATATTTACTTTTCTCTATAGAGCATCAACTTTTCTTTCCAAATAGCTGTTGCTTTTGCTAACCAGAGTGACTCAAGGGCATGTCTCTAGCCAGATGGTTCTTAAGCCCCATTCATTTTTATTGTGCATTTCTGTGTTCATCTTATTACATATTGTTTTCATTTTCAAAGTAAGAGCATAAAATCATATTTCCCAAGGATAAAAAGGGCCTAAATCAATTTCCCTAAAATATATTCTGAAAGCGGCATTAAGTGTGGCATCCAGCTTCATTATGCTGTTGAACTTGAATTTGTTGAACTGGGAAGTTAAGATGTAAATGTCAGACTAAATCACAAAATTAAAGTCTTGGGTCATCATGGTCCATTAAGAATTGTCACTTGAGTCTACAGTATATAGCATGTCCCTGTAAAAACCTCAACATATTTTAAAAATAATTTTCTCTTTTTTTCTCTGTCCCTAAGGAACAGTTTTAAGCAAAGCATTTCCATATGGAAAGAGTGAGGAGCTTTAAAGGGATGTATAGCATCACTCATGACTAGTATTTAAGTCTCAAGAACATAACTGGGGCTTGAAGATTAAGGTGTGTAAAAACATTTCTTTGCCTAATATGTTCATATACTGTCAGAGCAGGAAACTCTACAAATACAATTATAAACAACCCCAAAGCCATGTAATCAAGCCTACCATTGCATGATCTAATTGGACTATGGACACTCCTGTTGTAATAGTAAAAAGGAAATCAATACAGTTGCTTTTAGGGCACTTATTTTTGTGAAAGTAAGGGTAAGACATGCATTTCAACAATTCTTGACAGTTTGAAAAGAATATCCTGACAAAGATGACCATTTCTATAGTTAGTGATGTAATAATCGTTTCCACATTATGGAAATCAGAAAGGATATACTCCCTCTTCCGTTGTTTTCTATGAACTTGAAGGTGGTAGTGGTTTACAGGCCTGAGTGTACAGGTGACGTGAGGAAGCTAGCAAGCTTTAACAATATCAGATGCTCGCACCTCACGTCTATTCAAGATTCTGATTCATTCAGTTTAACTTTTTCAAAGTTCCTAGATGAATTAAATGTATCACCAGGTTAGAGAACTAAGGCTCGTTCAAGAGCAATGATTATCAAATTCTAGTAAGTGAGAATCACATGAGAGTTTAATAAAATGCATATTCTGGTGCCAAACTACCAGAGATTTTGATGGAGTAGGTCTAAGTAGAGGTCCCATGATCACATTTTTGCAACATTCTGAGGGATCCTGTACCTGTAGTCCATGTACTTTACCAGTTGAGAAAAAATAAAGCAGAATCTTTAGGAAGATGTCCTACCAATTTGACTACTTTATACAACAATGATCTTTCAGGGAGTTTAATGCCTTGGTTTATGTAATCGCATTCATGCTCATTTTTCTTTTGCGAATGGAAAATAAATTATATAAAAAAATCCTAAATTTACACATGAAGAAATCAAGCCACAGAATGTTAAAATGACTTCCCTAACTCTATAAAAAAAAGATGTATTATACTCAGGATCGATTCTGGATTTTTTTTTTTTTTGGTGAGTTTACTAAATAATTTTGGATTATTACTATCAAAATAAAGTTACAATGGCCTGGTTCTGGGTTCAAAATGAATGATGATAAGACTGAAAACCTAATACAGGAAAATACGTCAGCATAGAATTGTCACACCTCTCTAAGAGGTAGAATAGTCTAGTGGGTGAGATCATTGGCTGGGAAGCCAGACAGCAGGGTATATGTGACTCCTGGCACTACCATCACCAGTTCTATGACTCTAGGCAAGTTACACAATCTGTCTGTGTTTCAGTTTCCTTGTTTGTCACATAGGGATAATTCTCATTTCCTAAGATTTTTGCAAAGATAAGTAGATTATCATATAAAAACTTCTAGACCAGTGACTGACATAATGTAAGTGCTGTATAGTTGTAAAT
This sequence comes from Eidolon dupreanum, assembly GCA_028627145.1. Classification (NCBI taxonomy): domain Eukaryota; kingdom Metazoa; phylum Chordata; class Mammalia; order Chiroptera; family Pteropodidae; genus Eidolon; species Eidolon dupreanum. The sequence continues at coordinate 87,168,901 of CM053507.1, read as the reverse complement.
GTTGTATAGCTGGCCTTTATGATTTGATAAATAGTAATGGGTATTTTAGGGAGTATATTTGGATGAGTACTGTGACTTAAGTCACATAGAGAAAATTGCATTTTTGTTTTCAGTAAATTTTACTTAATCTTCAGTTGTATTTTACCACAAGCTACATTGAAAATATCTTTCCATTCAACCAAATGAGTTGAAAATTACATAATGAGGATTTATTTCTTAAAATTTTAAGGCTTTAATTCTATTTGGTTAAGTATCTGTTCTTTTCCTCCTCCAAAAAAGAAATAAACAAAAAATGTAACTTGTATAGTAATGTATTAATATTCAAGAATAAATTCTAACTGAAATAGTGAAACAAAGATCCACCTTACCAAGGAAAATGGAAAAATTTCAGGCCCAGTTGTAAAAGCTTGGGATGCTGAGCTGACTAACTTCAGACATGTCAGGAGTGGGTTCTAGGAGGGAAGGCTTTGATATATTTTGTACACAGTTTCAAAGGGAAAAATGAGTCTGTCATTTCAGGGCACTGTCTACACTCAGTCCAAAAGCTATACTGACTTTCCTCATTGGCAGGGGCATTCAAGAGCAACATCTAATCGTTCTGACAAACTGCAGTTAAAGATTGATGACATCGGTGGCAGCCATGGAGAATAGAGACACACTAAATGTAATGAGCACTTTTGAGATAATTATTTTCCAATGAGTCTAAGAAGAAAAGTTTTAGAGCCTATTTTTAGGTTCATCTAATGATTATCTCTTGCTTTTAGCAACATCACTGGGCCACCTGGTATGATTTATTGGGCCTGGTTTCATAATTTTATCTCTGTTATTTTTTATGTACTGCAAGTCACTCAATTCTACACAAAATTTTTTTGGGTATCTGTGTGCTCATGTACACACATGTATGCACGTGCAGGTACACACACACGTGTGTGACTCTGCAACAAAGCCGGGTATAAAAATATATAAAATAATAAAAATGTTGAGGTGTGTGGTATAAAATTTTGGCAACAGTATCTAGAGATGACATATCTTATTGCTACATTTTATAATTCCTATGGGTTGATGGTTTCCTCTATAATAGTGACACTGATTTAGAAGAGGTACCTACAGTTGCAAACTCCAGAGGGGATATATTTTTTCAAATCTATAAAAATTTCTGTCTTTTCTCAGATAAAGAATGAATACTATTACCTGCTGTCTTCGTAGAGTAAATAATTCATGTTCTCTTCTCCATAGAAAGTTTTGGTTCAGAGTTGGATCAGGCATTTTATTTTGTTTTGTTTTTGTTATTATAGTTGGTTTATGAGACCAATAAGAATTTGTAGCATCAGTTTAATAGAATTACTTCTTGAATGTTGGGTTGGCATAAGAAGCCAGAACTCTGTATATATTTAGGAATAAGCAGCACATACTTCATTATTTGTGATCATTCTTTTTAACTCATTGTGAATTCTATTTCTTGCCAAGTGTTTTAAACATCTAAGTGCTTATTGCACTTGGATTGCTAAAAACACTAGCTGATCTAACATTACTTGTGACAGTAATAAATTTTGTTATAGTAAAGTTGTGCTCATCTTTTAAATAAAAATAAAATACCAAGGCAGATAGCAGAGCCACCCTAGCCATTTTTTAGTGTATCATCAGATTCTTTCCCTTCTTTCCTGCTTTTCTTTTGCTATACTTCTGTTTATGTGATTTTAGATGCTTTTTCTTTCCTTTTCTTTTGTCCAAAATGTTGTGTGTGTGGACAGAAATATTTAAAAATAAAAATGTTTAAGGTTAGAAAATAGCTGTTTCAAATTTAATCTTCATAATCTATTTGGAAAGTTAAATCTTTAAAAATTAGGAGTATTGATGATTCATATTGTACATGTTTTAACTGAAACACATAACTGTTTATGATTATATCTAAAGTTTAGCTCACTATAGTTTTATTTGTAGAGTAAACCCAAGCCAGCTCCTCCCGCAAGGGTACTATGACCACTTGGTGGCAATGTTGTAGAGGGGATTCAACAGGGTGGGGGTAGAAAAACCTGAGGCCCCTTTCAACCCATAGCTAGCATAGTGATTTACTGAATCACAGCCGTATGTCTTAATTATTCAGAGGGCCTTGTAGCTTGGGGACTGGCTCAAATTTCCAATGGCAGAGTAATAAAGCATGTTACATGTACTTATTTGAACACAAATAGCCACTATACAAAAATAGCCAAACTTAGCAAAATTAAAGGAAAGTCTTATTTCTTCAAAGCCACAATGAAAATACCTGAATTTGAAAATTCATGCATAAATAAAATTTTTTAAAAATCATAAGACAAAAACAAAAAAATAAGTTCATCTCGTTTGATATAAAAAATATAATGACATATTAAATCCTACAAAATCTGTATCTAATTTACCACTATGGCTTTGTGATGTGTTCAATTTTCCACATGAATGAAATACTGAGGCCTCAGTAACTCATTTTTTATGTAGATTTTATGCCTTTTAATATCTCCATATCTGTTTATTCGATATCTCTCACACAGAAGACCCTTCCACCCACAACCTCCTCAAACCTCTGCAAATCTCCCCTTCTTCAGCTTGCCATCTCCATTCCTCACCTCTAACTCCTCAACAAAAGAACAAAAGATTGCCGCTGTATTTTAATTAAATGCATGCATGTCTGTCTCCCAGAGAGAATGTTTTTCAAGAGAAGAGACTGTTTTTAGTTCCTGTTTTTACAATTGTCTTACTTTCCTCCCTTCTCTTCCTTCCTGCCGTTTGCCCAATCTTTTATAAGTAAGTGTAACATGGTTATAATAGATTGGACATTGTATTGGTATCACAGACATGATAAATCCAATATGGTACCTAATCTCATGTTATTTACCATCTTGTAAGGAAAGAGTGAAGTGAAAAACAATTCTGTCTGGGTGCCTTGGTAGGGAAAAAGCACTTGGTACCAACAAATAACAGTGAAAGCTAAAGTATATGAAGTGATTACTAAGTCATAGATAGTTCTAAAACAATTTTGCTTACATTAACTTTTTAATATTTATACCAATCATAAATTTGATCCAGTTATTATGCTCATTATATACATGAGAACTTAGAAGCCTAGAGACAAACAGCTGGGTTTTAACTAAGGTGCTGTGATTTGAGGGTGTATACTTTTAATGACTGTGTATATTGTCTTTTATTAGTAGCATAGAAATTATTATTAGCATAGAAAAATCAAAATGTTGAAATGTTGAAGCAGCTTCTTTGCACATAGATAACCAATTCCTAGCTAATAAACCATAATCTGATGCCATTATAAGAACTATTATTTTGAAATTTTTTTATTCACACACTTACTATACTTTTAATCTGCATTGTAAGTAAGCACTTATGTTTTTCTTGTTTAGCTTACATATTTTTGTATTCCTTGTTTAGCTTACATATTTTTGTATTCTTATATAACATATTTTATCTAAGATTTTTTTTTGCCCTTTATACTTCTGTCACAGTTGGACACATACAAAGTTTACTTACAATAAGTACTTGACCAGCAAATGATATATTTCCAATGCTATTTAAGTTTATTAAACTTTTTATTCAAATTTATTTTTCTATTGAATTGTTTTTAACACAGATTGTAAATCAAAATTATCTGTAGAAATTTTTCTTAATACACGTAATTGGACTTAGTGCCAAGATCTTCTCTGTTAGGTATCATCTTGGATTTAAGCACTCAGTTAAGAAAAAATTGATCTTCCTGCAGGAATTACTGTTTGAGGAACCAGCTCAAGAATATACTGACACTCTTGCTACTGCTATCACTGTAAATCATTATGTCCTTTGTCTGTGGCCCAGGAGTCTTATGTTTTCTGTCAGAATCTATGTAACTGTGGCAAGCTAACTTGTTAACTTGAAAGTAGTAAATCTCTGACCCTTCCAGTTATTAACATACATTTTTTTTTTCTGAGAGAGGCTCATTAGCAGGTAGCAACCATTCACATTTTATTAGAATTTTAACAAGACCAAGAACAATATATTGAGATTTCATTTGGAATGTAAGACTGATCCATAATTAGTCCATTTTCTAAGTTAATATTTTTCTCAACAACATCTCCCATCGTATTAACTGTATCATTCAGTTTCTGACATATCCATAGTCATTATCCTTTGAATAAACCTCTTTGACCTGGAATCCTCACCCATAATCTTATTATCCATCTCTAGCTCCTCCTATATCCTTTAGCTTTCCGTTGGACACTAATGTCGCTTCTCTTAAGTTCTTTCTTCTACAAACTAAATTTTCACCACAAAACTCCTAAGTAATTTTCTTTTCTCCTCTTTTGTTTTAGTTCTTTTTGGGAAGAGGAGCAAGAAATTCCACAGCATTTATTTTACACTACTTTGCAGAACAGCTACTATTATGCTTTCTCTCTTTCCATATTATAAACTCAAGAATAGTAATGCTGTTTTATTCATTGTGATGCCCTCTACCCCCATAGCATGGCATAATTACTTGAATTTCAAGGTTAGTAAAATTCTTTCTGAATGATTGAATTTTAAGTATATAATTAACATCTAATTATTGCACATTGACCATGTGTGTAATATGATTTCAATATAGGCACTTTATTACTTTTTGTAAGCCAAAAATACATTAGATAAACATGGTTCATATTTATAGAGGGAAATTAGTAGATAACTAAATTGTTGTCCAGAAGTTTTATTGGCGTAGTTAGAAGAGTTAGAATAAAATATCAGTAGAACTTTAATATTAGGCTATGTATATATTTAGTTTTTTATTTTTTAATTTGAGAGTCTCCCATCAATAATAGTAAAATGAGTATTGGCAATATAAGCACATCACAAATAAACTAAATTATGCTCTTTGAAAAGGCTTTAGGCTAAGGTCTTAAAGACCCCAAAATACTCGTGTTTCATGAATCACAAGAGTCATGTGAAATCAATGATAGTTCTGATCATTAGCAAACCCCTTGTTCGAGACTTTAATGACAAAGTATGAAGTTTATAGGAAAAAGTGTTTTCTTGGTGAGTTCCATGCATCCTATTGCATATCTGCGTGTTCATGTGAGATCTCAGTTTTTCTGAATGTTATGTAAGGTGTTAGATCTGGAACTCAAAGCATCTGAATTCATGAGTCCATCCCAAATATACTATACTATGGATTTAGGCAACTCTGTAGACCAGTGGCTGAAAAATGATACTTGACCTTTTAAGGCCATATTTGCTAATTTTATTACTGAATATGTATTATACAAGTAAAATCAGAACGTATTACTCTATTAAGGGTTATAAAAACTTACTTTTGTTGTTTCATGGCAATATTTTTTCTTATATAATATATAATTATGTAATTTTATGTAATATGAAAAATGTTTCACCTTCTTTGAACTTCGATAAATTGATAGGGAAGAAAAGTGATTCAGGAATGTACTGGGCATTAATACATCTTTTGACTTAGGGATGCAAATATTTGAAATACAAAAGAAATTTAAGTTTTAGACTTAATATCTGAATTTGAATCTGGGCTCTGGAGGCAATATGGAATCAATGAAAGATATAATAGCATATATTTAATTAAAAAATAACTTACTAAGTTCTGTGGATGATGTTTTAGAGGGAGAAACGATTGTTGCCAGAGTAATAGTTTGATGGTTGTTAGATGTGAACAGGAAAAAAAAAAAACACCATTGCTTAAGTGGTAGAAAAAAAAAATAAGGAATATTAGAGAAGTAACAAAACAGCAGACAAAATGATTCCATGATTTCTGGTTTTCACAGATGGATAAATAGAGTTACTGCAATACTATATATATTTCCACAAATTTGCAAATAACACTTAAGTATAAATAAAAAAATTAATGAATTGTTATCTTTGTGGTGGGAGATCATGGAAGAGAGGACAAGATGGAAATAATATTTCTCCGAACATTGCTTGCTATTCAATATTGACTGAAATAGTAAAAATATTTAAAATATTCAAAACTAAAATGGAATTGAAAAAGTAAATTCAATGGAAAAAATTTTTTTTTCTTTTCTAAAAGTAGGAAGCCAAATGAAAAAAATGTATCCATTGTTCAAGTTACTGACATACCGCATGGAAAAAATAATTAAATGCTTTTTAGAACATAGATTTGGACTTGCATACTTAATTAACTGTATTCTAAAAACAATAACAACTTTCAAATGCATCCATCAGATATATTGTTGTTAGCTGTAATGCTGATATTTTTATTTTGAAAATTTTTATGTGTTTTGAGAATAAGGTGAATAATTATGCAATATTGTTAAGTGTCAAGATTTTCAGTGTATTAAAGAAGAGATATAATTTTAAAATCAAAGTGACTCTATGATATTTAACAGGAAATGGAAATACAATCATAATCTTATATATTTTTTTATTTTTAAATTAAAGAGTTTCTAATTTTGTATCCTGAAAAACCCCAGATTATGCTCTTTAAAAACTATTCCCTACTAAAGAAAACAGGGGCTCCTGAGAATGACTGACTCTGGGTTTAGAGCTAGAAAAGTATAAAATAGGAGGTCAAGGCAGTTTGGGAGAGTAGGAAAGAAAAGATACTTGGATCTGAGTTCCTTTAGGACATTATGAGGAGATGTTAGAAGTTCTGATTTTGAGCTCTGACTTTGTAATTTAATATATATTCATTTAATTTCTATAAAATTTAAAGAATTTAATGATCTTTAGGATACTGGCAGTTCTCAAAAGTATATGATTCTATGACTCTAAATAACATGACTACATTTAAGGAAACTCCAAAGTGGAGCACCTTGCCTGATCAGAGGCATTGGCGTAGTCACTCAAAATAAAAAGGACAGTGTCGATTCCAGGGTCACTTTGTTTAATTAATGATTTACATGTAGTGAGTCAGAGTTTATTTTGTAAAGTTAGTACTATTACTGCCTCTCTTTCTTTTGCTTTTTTCATAGTTTATAATTACTTTGATTTGCATGACTTTGTTTATAACTTTGAGTTTATTTAATTGAAGTTAAAATAAGCATGTCAAACTATAAAATAATTATGTATTCTCTTATTTTATAATCCATATTTAAAATGTGTATTAAAGTCTCTTCAATCCCTACAGCCAATGATTTCTCTTCACCTGTAGTTTTTCTATATAGACTCCTTTCCCAAATATTTGTGATCCATTTTATGAAAAAGTACTTCCTGACATCTGCCTTGAATTTCCTTTTTCCCCAGTCCCATTCCTGAGCCCTCATCTTGTTATTGTCTTTAAGTGGAAAATAGTCTGCTTGACGTTATTTCTATCATGTTCAGTTCTGTGTATTTCATTGAAATCTTTCTTAATTATGTTCTTCCCCAGAGAGCACTTAATCTTTTTTAGCCTATCTTTATAGATTTTCACCTGTTGGCCCTAAGATAAACCCCATTGCTTTTTAAAACAATTTCGATAGTTTGAAGGCTTGAGTACTTTATTAAAAGAATCCCCATTAAAACAATATTCACAAAATATCAAAATTCAGTTTTCATGCCTTCGAGGAGTTAGTTTTGACAATAAGCAGAGCCTCCAAAGAACAAAGTGACATCAATATTCCACTGTCACTCGTACATTTTGATTCCATCTCTTTCCCTTTTGTTTATTACCTTTAGTACCATGATGGTTCAAAAGGGGTGATGAAACAGTATTTTTAAGTGTTCATTTTCCTTTAATGTTTAATTCCTACCCAACAGAGCATAAAGATCTAATACCTCGAAGACAATAGCATTAAATTAATCTTTCCATTTAGATTACATATTACTCCAAGGTCAAAATTTTATAAAGAGCCACTTAAAAAAAAAAAAAAAAAAAAATAGAGGCATCACAACAAAATGGGAAGTCAGTTGTTACTTCAATTTAAATGAACAATATAATAGCTCAAGATTCATAATAGAGGAAAGGAAATACAAGGAAATATATATTTTGTCAACCAATATGATTTTATCAACCAATAATGTGAATTAATGGCTCTAAATATAACAAAAAAGGAAAAAGCTCACTTTAACTTTGCACAATACTCTGTGATGTCTATATTAAGACATTCCCAGTTGAATAGATATTTTAAGTGAACATATTGAAGTATTTACAAAGTATATAGTAGTTGGTGGTATATCATTTATTAGAGACTGTCATTTACTGTGTAAGAGGTATACTCAAAATATATTAATAATATTCAAAATGTGGGCCTCTAGATATTTTAACGAATGCTTTGTCTGAGTAGCTATTATAATAGGTATGTAAATTGGCAAAGTTTCAAAATTATACCAAGAATACTATTAAATGTTTAATAGAATTTGGAATACTGGACATAGAGTCAAATAGAGCAATTCTAGAAACTTATCTTGGAGTTTTTCTTTTCCCAGAAGAACTTCCTTCAGCTCAGGACTCTGACCAACTTCAAAGATTTTGGAAGTTTTTTGGATCTATAAACTGTGCAGGAGAAAAATAAAACTAGCTTTCAGAAAAATAAAACTAGCAATTACACATTTACTTGTATACTCTTGGTTCCTTTTGCTCAGTATCAATTATAAAATAGAGTTTTTATAGAGGAAACACTAAGATCCGTTTTTTAATACAACGATGAAAAGTTTTGTTTTTGATTCAATTTTATCAGAAGACTAGTAATAAATATTTCAAGATAAGAGCAACTCTTCAAAACCTTTACTATTTTCGATTATTTTATTTTTGATTGTTTATTAAAATCTGGCTGAAAAATTGATTACCTCATGTTAAATCTATATAGGATAAATTCAACTGAACAGAAAGTACAGCTCTTTTTTTCCCTGTGTGTTATCACATGGATGAATAAGCTCTGGTTTACTATCTGGCATGGGTCTCAAACATAAATATATTTAATGAGATAAAATTATTAAATAGTTTACAAACGCACTAAATAGACAAGAGTGTATTCTTGGGGCTAGTGAATATAACCAGTGATAATTTTAATATCCACTTTCAACAGCCAGTTTGAAAAGGTATCCAAAGGATTTCATGTTGCTTTTTACCCCCACAGCACCTTGAGATCTGTGAAGGACTCATAACCAGTATTCATCGACCTACTTTTGGATGTCCCTTCCATTTGTTGTACTTCTGGAAATTTAACTGTTCACTAGGGAGACTTTCCTTATAACTCTCTCAAGTAGGAATTTTTTTTTTTTCTTCTCTCATATGTGACATCAAGTCCTGGGAGTGGGTTGTATAGCATGTGCTTCCATTTGCTGTTTTTTTTGAACAAATTCTTCTCTCTCTCCCACATAATCTCAATTTTTTTTAAAGTGCATGCTATCAGACTAAACCTCCAGATAAAACTTTTTATTGATGTCATCAACTTATTTCCATGTCAATTCACACCACAAGTATGCAAAGCTTCAGTATCCAGATCACTACCTTCCTTTCCATCACTGCTTTTCTGCACAAAATTTTAGGGCATTCACATTGTCTCCTAAAATCAATCGTTATTAGGGCGGAGGTGTCCAGGATCACATTTTTTCTTGTAGGTTCTGGCTGCTGCACCTGCCATTTTGAATTTCAAATGTGAGAAGTAAGATGACAAAGGCATTTTAGTGGTGGAAACTTTCAAATTATTTGAATTACTATATTTAAGCCATCTTTTGCAACTGACTACATTATAATTCAAATTTAATAAATTAGATGCTTATAATTGATTAAATTCTATACCCTGTAGGCACTATCAGAGAGATAAAGATTGGGGGGAAAAAATCTATGTCCTTAAAAAGCATATGATTTATTTGGGAATAAAATATCAAATATAAAATTTACTTATTTAAAAGTTATTAATAAAGACATAATAGAAAATTGTATTTTCACTTAATTATGCAAATGTAAAAGATATTTCATGAGGAGAAGTTTCTTTAGGTTATAGTAGTTGTACTGGATTCATAGTTAATTTATTACTTTTAAAAGTTTTAGTTGAATGCCTGCTGTGTGTTAGGCATTATGCTAGGCCTGATGTTAGATGCTAGGAATGTAAGAGTATGACAGAGGTTGTCAAGAACAATGAAGGTTCTAAGATTTACTCTATTTACAAACTGACAAGTCAGTCTGCCAAAGTTCCATAGATATGGCAGAGGGTGAGGCTCATGGTCTGAGTCAAAATCTTTATAGTTGCAGCACAACAAGAAAAAGAACTTCACTTTTGGGTTTGTTCCCCTTGTGTTCCAAGTCCTACAGGGTTGACATGAAGGGACCCAGGTGGATGCTACCCAGGTATTAGGTTTACATCACATTTGTGGAATCCCAGGCTTACAGACTCTGAATCTTTTATTATGGGCAGTAAGCAAACCCATCTGTTCTTTGTTCTAGAAGGAGAGATTAATTATACTCTCCAGTAAGCAACCCTGCCCTTGAGTTTGCAAGGAGATACCAACATATCAAAGCTGTTTGCCAAACAATCATTTTTTAAAACAAAAGCCATCAGGGTGTCTATTAGTTTTTATTAGTATGAACAAATTACGATACACTTAGTTGATTAAAAAATATTTAAAATCTCATAGTTTCCATGGGGCAGGAGTCTGGTCCAATAGTCAAAGACTCACAGGCTAAATTCAAGATATTCTTTTCTGGAGCTCAGAGTTTCTTCCAGGATCGCTTGGTTGTTGGTGAAATTCATGTTCTTGTGGTCATAGAAATGTCTCCATTTTCTTGCTGTCCGCCATCTATATAACTTCTAGAGGTCACCCACAGTTACTTTCCATATTGTTCACTCACGGGTTTTTTTTTATACCATGGCAGCTTACTTTTAAAAGCCAGCATGAGACTCTCTCTCTTTAGTCTACTAAGATGGAGCCTTATACATAACCATGGAAATGACTATTCCATCATATTTGCTATATAACAACCTAATCAAAGGAATGACTATTCTATTACTTTTGCCATTTTCTATTGGCTAGAAGCAAGTCTATGTTTTCTATCACCATCAATAAGAGGAGTGTGACTCATTGAGGGGCCACTTATGGTGCATCTGATTACAAGATATTCATAAAAATAAGAGGCCAATGGGAAATTATTTTGTAACAGACATGTACTTTGATAAAGGGAAGCTTATATTCTACTGGTTTTTCTGGTTTTTCTATACAAAGATTATATCTATTCATAAATAAATATGTATGTAAATTTGGTAATTAAGGATTGTGATAAGTGATACTAAAATAGCAATAGTTTGAAAGAACAATGCAGGCATCATTTTGGAGATTTATGATATTCTCTGAGAATGGATAGGCTTTGGATAGATCACGAATTGGGAAAAGCATGGTATACACAAAAGAAAATTACAAGATTTCTTGGGGGCACTGAGTGAGTGCCTAACTTAAATTGAAGCATAAATAAAGAAAAGATGAATAGTTGAAATAAGAATGGAAAGTTACTTTGAAAATGATAGGCTAGAGATCTGACTTTATTGTTTAGGCGGTAAGAGAAGTAAGGAAGTTGGAATGGTGGGAGGAAGTATCACTGAGGGAATAATATTCAAATATTTAAATACTTAAATATAAGCTTGTTTTGTAGGGTAATAAGATATCCAAGCAGAAATATTCAGCAAGCAATTACAAATAGGTGACTGGGACTCCACAAATAAATGTATATTGAACAGTAGGTACAGAGTGCAAATTTGGGATCCCACAGGATTGCAGTTCTTAAAAAATTAGTGAAAAAAGAAAGAAAAATAGAAAGAGAAAGGCCAAATTGTTGAGCAGAAGAGAAAGTTGGGTAAGCAAAACTACAAGGCTAATGTAGCATTGTCCAAAACAAGGAAACAAAGGAAAGAAATGATGTTGGAACATCACTTGGAGAACTTGAAGAATCTCTCTGATGATTTTTCAAAGCATTTTGTGAATTGAATCAGGTAGAATTTTAATTAGAGGAATTAAAAAAAGTAAGCTAAGAAAGTAGAAACAGTAGGAATGAACCACTTATTTTTACAAATTAGAGAAGTAAAGAAATTGGCAAGTAAATAGGACTGCTGAGATTACTATGATTTTGGCTGGGACTGGCATATGTGGAACATTTAAAAGTGCTTTGTAGAGATATGCTTGTTTATAATATTTAAGAAACATAATATCATAAATAATTTGTTATTCATTAAGTGGATGGATATAGAAACTTCTTGAGTTACCAGCACTAAAATAATTAATTTGGGGGAACTGCGCTGTGTGAAGCATATCTAATTAAGAGAAAATTAGAGGCTCTGATCCTGTTTCTACCCAGGTCCAAACTGGAAGACCAGTTCTGATCTCCTTTTGGATTTCAGTGAAACTGTATTCCATGCCAGACAATGTGATTGATGAATATTTTAAAAATTTTTTCTATTTTTCAATTACAGTTGGCATACAATATTGTATTAGTTTCAAGTGTACAACATAGTGATTAGACATTTATATAACTTACAAAGCTACATAAATAAAGAAGAGGTAGTACATACATACAGTGGAATATTACCCATCTCTCATCATACATAGTTTTTACAATATTATTGATTATATTCTTATGCTATACTTTATATCCCCATGACAATTTTGTAACCACCAATTTGTACGCAATCTCTGCCCCTTTTTTACTCACTCCTAACCTTTCTCATGTTGGCAGCCATCAAAATGTCCTCTGTGTCTATGAGTTGGTTTTCATTTTGTTTGTTGATTTTACTCTTTAGATTCCACATGTAAGTGGAATCATATGGCATTTGTCTATTTCTATTTCTTATTCCGTTCAGCAAAATACTCTCCAGGACTATCCCTGTTGTTTCAGATGGCAAGATTGTATTCTTCTTCTTTTTTTTTTTAATGGCTGGGTAATATTCCATTGTATGTATGTACTACCTCTTCTTTATTTATTCATCCATTGATGGAAAACCAGGTTGCCTCCACATCTTGACTATCGTAAACAATTCTATAATGAACATATAAATGCACATGTTCCTTCAAAGTAGTGTTTTGGGTTTCTTTGAATAAATACTCGGAAGTGGGATTATTGGGTCCTCCTTTATCTCTTGTTATAGCCTTTGTTTTAAAGTCATTTTGTCTGGTATAAGTATTGCCACCCTATCTTTTTTTTCCATTTTCCTAAAATATCTCTTTTCATCCCTTTACATTCAGTCTGTATGTGTCTTTTGATCTAAAGTGAGTCTCTTGTAAGCAGCATATTTAAGGGTCTTATTTTCTTATCCATTTAGCCCCCCTGTCTTTTGACTGGAACATTTAATCCATTTAGGTTTAAAGTAATTGTTGATAAATATGTAGTTATTGCCATTTTTACTCATATTTTGGTTCTTCTTCTTTTCCTTCCCCTTCTTCCTCTCCTCCTTCTCCTCTATCTCCTCCACCTTCTCTTCCTCCTATATTGTTAAGAGGAAGGAACAATTTTTGTTGATTATGATATTTTTGAAGCAGACATAGCAGGATGTACTGACAATTGGGGCAAGATGGGCAAAGAAGATTTGCAGTTTATGATATGACTTAGTTTCCAGTACGAAGTATTTTTGTCCTTGAACTATCAGGCTTTGGATAAAGATTAATTAATAATCAAGCCCTGTGTAATGCCATCTTGTTTAATGCAAGAAAATGTTCAGTGACCTAAACACTTCTATACCATTATTATAGAGATAGCACCTTTTTTCTTTGATAAGAGAAATTAGAATTAGCTCTAATTATTCAGAAATAATTATGATGATTCTATAATTTTTAATAGAAGCTCCACTGGGTCCAGTAAAGGTAAGATGCTCACTGTCTTTTATAGGTATGTCTCTATTTTGATCTACTAAGAATAAACAGGACATAATTTTTCTAGGCAGTAATAAAGTGATTTCAGTAAGCAACATGCACACTTCTACCAAGTACCCTGGAGTGTTAATTTATCAATGCTCAGAAACTCAATTTAATTTTCTAACTTAATCTAATCTTTGATCTATATATTTTGCTAAATCATTATGGACATTCATGCTAACTAAGAAGTAAATATCTTTATTTTTAGCTCATATTTACTATGTATTCAATTGTAGTTTATTAGAGATATCTTCAAAACTAAGGTATACTCTTTGCTTATAAAAGCCTATTTGGAATTCATTACTATGTACAATTTTTCTTGCTAATATGTAGAATTTGCCAATATGTAGCCCTTGGGATATAAATATTTGAAATGAATTGAGTTTCCACAATGAAATAAATAAAAAGTTGATGGATTAATATTATGAGTAAAAGGAAAAATAATTATAAACAATGGATGCCATATATTTATGTGTGTACATATAATATATCTGTACTTTAATATTAGTTTATATGTGACTCTGAAAGTTTAAAAGTAAAATTTATTTTGGATTAAATCTGTGGTAACATTGTTTCAAATTAGGGTGAAGTGGGTGTCCTAATGTTACTGTGTTTGTTTCTAAAGAATATCTTTATTCATTTTCTGTAACACATAATTATAGTACATGCCCCATAGTTACTTTCACGATTGTAGGAGTGTATTAAAAAGTTCATCTTGAAAAATCTCTTTGTTCTAGTTTCAAATATCCAGTTATTATGCAGCCTTATCTCCAGTTGTTTTGTCTTATAATAATAATAACCATTGTTTATGAAGAGAAAATTATTAAAAATTTCCAGGTAATCTATAGTTCTTTAAAAATAATTATAAAGTAGTAATTAGAATATTTATATATAGCTCAGTACAAAAGTTGAATTGTTTGGTAACTAGTCATACATGAGCAAAGGGGAACAAATGAATAGAGGCCCAGCCTAGAGACCACACACAAAGAACACCCTATTGGTTGTTACAGAATCCCTCCTGCTTCCCCAGAGACAAAGGACAAGAGGGTCATAGTTTTAACTGTCCTAATTCAGCTACAGACGCCTGTGCAGAAGTTACTACCCTAATTTGCCTACAATTTAAGCTACACTATAATACTATGTTTATGACTGGAAGTTCATGAATCTAATTAAAACGGACTATTCTGGGTAAGCACATGCTTACTAGGCAAAGAGTTATGTAACAGCCAGATGTCAATCGGAATGACCTCACTTGCGAATCACTTAGAAATGCCTTTGGAACCACCCATCACAGCCCAAATATAATGCAAACATTCCCACTTCTGACCCCTCTCTCTTTTTTGTTACCTTTTTGTGTTGGTTACAGTGCTGGAATCATGTGTCTCCTTATGTCATTCTTTGTCTTTCTAAAATATACTTTTAATAAAAACTATTAAATCTCAATGACTTGTGATTCTTCACTGTGTCATTTGAGGAAGAACCAAGAGAAAATATCAACTACACTTCTGTGCCAGCTTATGCCTCTCCCTCCCTCCTGCCTTTGGGGCAACACTGAACTCTTATTGGTCTCAATGGTAAAAGAATCATTGTTTTAGTCTTTTAAAATATATAAAGGTTGGAAGTTACAAACATTTTTAAAAATTAAATCTGCATAAACACAGATAATATTTATACTTATGCTTAAGGTATGCTTTCTTTAATGAATATATACTTTGAGTAACTGAGGTATATCCTCTTTCTAGAAAAACAATCAATTTTATGATTACATTATTTACTAATTCTCTTATAGATTTTACTTTATGGGTGTTTTCAGCTAGCCTTTAATGAAGTTATTCAGTCCTTCAATTGTAGCAGAATAAACTAATTTTCATTTTATGAATGTTGGAGCTTATTCACAGTGTTTTTGTTTTTACAGTGTGGTTACAAAAATAATTTTTAGAATGAAGGTTTATTGTGAAGATTAAATCATGTAAAAAGATATAAATATTTTCTGTAATATTTCAGGAGTTTAATACATATCTGATATTATTTTTGAAATATCTGGAATATAGTAAATAACCAAATGACTATAAATAAATTATAATAGCAAATTATCATCAATTGTCATATATTTAATAACATAATATATCTAATAACATAATTCAAGTTTACTTATCAAAGATCCAGCTTCTTCACCAGTTGCCCAAAGAACATATCTTCTTCAATGAATTCCTATCACAATAAGCTTAGTAGATAGCAAGCAAACATATAGTTTTCATCTAAATCAGTGCTTCTAATCATCTCTCCCCTTCCTGTTAAGTTCCCAGTCACCTAAAGGTTAAATCTTGTAGTCATTTAATTTTTGGGGCATGGAGAAAAGGCACTGAGTTTATTTACTTTTTTCAAAATTTTTCTAGTTCTCTCCTTTTTTCCTTTCTTACCACACAATTAAAATTAGTTACCGCTCATTCCAAGTTTACAAGAGTAGTTTTCTAATTTGCTTTTTAAATTCAACTAGATCTGTTTATTACTTCTGGCAAATTCATTATTGGATGCCAGTTTTAAATTTAAATTTTATTTCTCTATTATCTAACATCCAGACCACATCACTCATTTCTAATTAAGAAAACTCACCAGCACCAATTTTACCTCCTTTCAGTCCAAGTACTTTCTTTCATTTGTTTAACAATGCTGCATTGTGTCAAAGAAAAATTGCACCAGATGGAGTTAAATGATATAGAAGACTTTCTTCAAGACTATTGCAATATGGGAAAGCAGTTGCACTCAACTTCATGTGACAGGCAGGAGAATTTTATCCCCTGGAAAATTTTAAGCACTAGAGTGAGCTTGTGGATAAGTACTGGAGGACATTAGTGTGAGGTGAGTCAATGTAATTACAGTATCAGTATTTGCTTTTTGGTGTTTGTTGAAGTTATGTTTCTACCCTCCTACAGAGACTGGGAAATGGGGCCCTATCTTCCTTAATGTTTCCTTTTTGTTTTATTTGATAATTAAATTTCACAGGGAAACATCCTAGGTTCTTGAGAAAGAAATTTCATGGTTGTAAAACTGGCAGGAATCTGGGAGAAAATTCACATTAAAGGGATAGAGAAAAATTTATAATTGCAAATTTTCTAAAGTAAATGCTCTAAAAAAAGGAAAGTCGGGAACCTATAGTCAGGAAGGAAATCTGTCTAAAGTTTAGCCAACCTGTGGGGAACACTAAGGCCATCTTGTCAGCTGCACTAAATTAAACCATGAACACAATATTTTTTATGATGCAACTAGAAATGAAGACCTGAAATCAAATTGATCAAGGACTAAGTTTAAGAATCAATAAATTAGATTTAATCTCTCGAACTGAGAATAAAACGTTTAATATGTACATATTAATTGGAAAATAAAACAAAAAGGGAGTTTTAAGGAATCTTTCTAAGGCTCAAATTTCTTTAGGAAAGGTGAAACTAACCCCTAGTCCTCACCAAGTCCCTACATTTCTAGTTCTGCTGATGTGCCCTCAAGGGATCTATGCTGTTTTGCTTTCTTTGCATTTAATAACAGAGATTTCTCATTTTTTGCATTTAATAATGAGGATTTCCCATTGCTATTCAGCAGCTTCCTAGAATCCAGTTTATATGCAGGCAGTTAATTTTAATTAATCCCTGGAGAATTCTATGTTTTATTGTGCATTGGCTACCATGTAGAACCTCATCATTTGGTTGAATTAAAACTGAGATGTATGAGTTATTGTTGGTATGATTGGTAGATTAGTACATTTTTTTGTTTTAACATTGTCAACTTTCTCCTGTTGGTGTACAATGGGTATTTTTTATTTTAGCATTTACTTGAAATGCTAATTCCAGTCATCAGAAGTAAATGTTTCTGACTTTGCTGGAAATGTATTTAAAATAAGCCTTTCCTATGTCATTTACAAGAGAATTGGCCAAGTACAAAGCCATCTAGGTTTGTTAAATTACATTTACTTCAACTGTTTGTATGTGTGTTTCTGGCAAAATAAATAATTACTTCAAAAAAAAATAAGTATGGACACCTAGATAAATCATGTTTTATAATATCCCGACCAAATAGATTTTACATTTTCTTAAGATAAACTACAAATTCCTTGATATTTGCTCACCTCCAATCATAATTCTGACAGTATTGTACTGCACATAAAATTCTTACAAGTTTTTTATTTAGTGTATGAATTAAGTGGTCAGAATTACAAAACAAAAATTAATTCTACCCTAATTTTTTATGATGCAGTTAATATTAAAAATCCTCTTTTTGTATTGAAAATGAGAATTCACTTAGAATTATTTCCTCTAATTTAGAAACCAGTTCAAATAAGTATGGCATTATTTTTATTATACTGGGGAAAAAGAGAATCTATTCTTCCTTTTAGATTTACTGCATTTGGTAGAAATAGACTGGGTTGGTGTGTTGTATTTTGATTAAATTTTTAAAATCTTTAAAATATGTTACTGCTGTAGGCAAAGGTATATGAAATATCAAATGGCCAAAGAAACTAATAAAGCAATTATGTTTATTGATGCAGCAATTATTTTTAATTTCTTGAAAATAATATTTCTTCCAAATAAAATAGCATGATTTTTTCCTAATATCATGAGAAGGAAAGATTCTTAATAGATGTAATTTCCCTTGCTGTCACTAAAATTGCCTCTCAAGGAAATATATTTTACGATTTTAGTCTCATATTAAATACTTAAAGTTTTTTTTAATAACCTAACTAATCTCTCAAGGAAGTTGACATAAATACAGAGCTAATATTTTAAAGGACAAAATATGAAAAGACTACAAGGACTTGGTGTTCTCTAGGAGTCTCAGAAATTTATCACTCCTCCTGTGTTATCCATTTTATTGCCTCCAGGAAATCAGGGACCTTGATTTGAAGGACATTCTCTGTCCCTTTAATAGCTGTTGACCATTCAGGGCACTGGAAGAAATGAACAAATTTTCAATATCATCTTTCCTATATTTGACTCAATTATGATGTAATATTTTCTATCTTTAGTGAGTCAGATTTCCCCAATGACATGGTTTCAGAAATTTTTCTGGATTATTGTAATTTGATAGTTTGTTTCTTTCTCATACTATTGGTTCACTGAAGTGCAAGTGCTTTGATTCCTAATACAAAGAATAAAACTGTAGTGCAGGTACTCGAGGAGTAATATATCCCAGTTAGCATTTTCAAAAGTCATCTGCATAATGTAATGATGTAAGTAAGCAGAGTAACATCTTAGATGCAGGTGTTACTTTGAAGTTGAATATGCAAGTCAGTGTCATCTACCTAAAGATTTTGGAGAACTGGAAGTACTTTGATGAAATTAAGAAAAAGTAACTTCATTGAGTGATTAAACAATAAGGAAAATCAGAGTTTTTAAAGTCTTCTTAAATACAAATGGAATTTCTCACTATGCTGATGTTTAGTTACTACTACATGATTTTTACATCAATGTTGATATGGCTTATTGGAACTTTAGTCAGACACAGAACATGCACTTTCTAAAAAATGTTAATTTAATATTTCAATTTCTGCTTATAAGCTAAATTCAGATTAATTTTTTGCACAAATATATAATCAATAAAATTAGCATAACAAAATTAAGCATATTAACATTTCTGTAGCTATGAAATTGTTAGTTTTGATTGACATTATTAAGTAATGTCCAAATAACTAAAAATAAAACATCTCACATTTTAATTCATGTTAGTTTTGGTCCATTTTCCAATTCATCTTACGTTTCACACAATTCTCTAAAGCATCTTAGTTTTTTCCTTATAATTTATGGCATATGATGCATCCTATACTTCATTTGCTTACTACATTTTCACATTATTGAACATGTTTGAATTTTCAGGCTTTAAAATTAGCATCTGTTTCTCATTAATCAACTTTCACTTCCTCAGGTGTTAGTGAAGTAATTACAGTCAGGTGCACAAGTCTGACTGCATGTACAACATCACATTATCACTTTGGCTCTAATTGCATTTTCTTGCAGTTTCTACATAAAATTTTCTATAAGACTTCTTATTGTATTAGCATATTATATATAACACAATTTTCAAAAAACTGTTGATGTTTTAAAAGAAAAAGTTATAACACACACTTCAAGAAAATATGTATAATTTCTTTTCTATTTCTGATCTATAACCCTCATCCTTACTATATTTTACTCAAAGAAAATTAGTAGTTATTTATAGCTTTTTACATAATTTAATGGAGGTTTTTGTGGTTCTTAAGATGATTGTTATAAATTGTATTCTTGAAAGAAACCCTTGTTCATTTCCAGTCAAAACATATATTTTCTTTTTATTCTGATTATCTATATCTCCATTCTCCCATCCCTCCATTTGTCCCTTTACCCATCCATCTCTTCATCCATCCATCCATCCATCCATCCATCCATCCATCCATCCATCCATGTACATGATCTTTTAGAAGTGAAGTTAACTTTCTCATATTGTGTTATTTGTATATATATAGATTCTTTGGCTTGAATATTTAACAAATTAAAAGCATTTCTTAGAAAACATATTTTCTTATTACACATTTGTCCTGAAAGTGTTTTCCAGTGCATCTTCACTCAAAACAGTAATCTGTTGAGTCTTATTTTCTATCAAGACATTGGAAGAAAGTCAGTCTGGATTATTCTTTTTTCAGTCATCAGTATCCACTTCATCATTCTTTTCCTTTCTTTGGAGTATGATGTAAAGAATAGAAATGGATTCACCATTTGTTGTTTCTAAAACATTCACAGAGTCTTACTTGGAATCTTACCTCAATTTTTATGCTTTATCTGAGGGGAAAAAAAAGGCCAAAGGGATTCTCCTAATAGAAGAATCTCTCTCTCTTTTTTTTTTTTATCAATTTGGCTTTTAATTTTCTTTAAATTTTCTTTTATTTTTTAAAGCATATGATGAATAATTTTGACATTATTATAACCTATATTCATAAAAATCTATTATCAATATATTGTTAATTTTAATATTGTTTATCTCATATGAATACAATAAATACTCAATTAAAATTTTAAGAAGTTTCAGAGAAGCAGAAAGATTTTTTAAATTTCTAACAGACAATTCAGCAGAAAATAGTTATTAAATATTTGGTGTTGCATTTCATTTTTGAATGCATAGGATTAATAAACTCATAAGTATTCTGCAAATATAATATTAAGTTTAGCTTTCTTTTCCTGATACTATGAAAAATATTTTTCTCATTATTATATATTTATTAAAATGTTTATATTGTTACATATTATTAGTAAAATGTCATCGAAAGAACACATCATAAAGCTTTTTTTCTGTTTTACCAAGGATTATTTTATAAAGGCAAATGCCAGTATTTTAAAATTGTCTCACTGAGTCAAAAGTTATGAACAATTTTGAGACTTTAATGTATTTCAAAATATTACTTTAATAAATAGTTAAGTCAGGTTATAACTGCTGCTTGCAGTTGTTAGGTAATATGTTTTTCCTTAAGTCTTTAGTAATCAAATATCAGGCAAAAAACTTTTTTGTATTTTATTGTATTTATATTTGTTTATATGTTATATAATTGCTCTTATCTTTCACACTTATCTTTTTTATTTCTAAGTCCATATGAATTTAATAATACTTTTCTGAAATGGCATTGTTCTTGGAACACAATATCTATTTTTATAATGCTATTTCAATAATTAGTGTTATATAAAGAAATTTTTGTTTAATTAATTTAATCTAATTTTTTTGATGCTAGTATTTTTCAATGGATTCTTTCAGATTTTTGAGTTAGAGTATAGCTCAAAATAATTGCAATACTCAAAATATTAAATGTCCAGTGTGGGTAAATGAGGCAAGACCATATAATGTACTTGGATTTTTAGATGGACTTATAAATACAATGGGAAGTGATAGGAGTGACTTATACTTGATTTGAAAATCACTAGAGCTGCAAAGAGAAGAATTACAGGGTAGAAGTAGGTAGACCGAATTTGGAGATTATCATAAGAGCCAGCAGAATAACAATGAAGTAATATTTGACAGGTGGGTCCTCCAGGACTTACTCATGAATTGGATGAAGTGATAAAGGAAATGAAAGAATAAAAAATGTCTCTTTACTTTTTGGTTTGAACTAGTGGCTAGATGTGGTATCATTTTCTGAAATGTGGAAGACTAATAGAGAAACTGGTATGTGTCCTAGGAGATAATTCAATTTTGGAGATATTAAGTTTGAGACGACTGTTAAACATTCTTTAGAGGATTGTCAGAATTCATCTGCAAACAATGATAACTTTTCCTCTACTTTTCCAATACTTGTTCTCCTTATATCTATTTGGAATCTTCATTCATTGATCAAAATTAATAAAATAATTTTAAGTAATAATGTTAACTGCAGTTATCTTGGCTTATTATGGAGATTAATACTAAGAATAATATTGGCTACTGATTTCAGAAGGTCCATGTTAACATAGTAGTTATTCTTCTACTTGAATGCTTAAAATAAAAAAAAAACTTCAATTCTGTGAGTTATATTTATGACAAGTTTTCAGCATACAATGAGACAATTGTATAATTTTTATTTTTGACAGAATACCAGATCATTTTTATTTTTGCATTAAAATTTAATATTATTTATTAATTTCCTAATAACATCTTTGTATTTTGGGTATAAAATTGTATATGCAAAAAAAATTGTATATTACTGCATGGAATTTGTCTTTTGGATTTTACCATAAATATTTATAATAGATATTGTTGTAGAGTACTATTTTTGTATGTACTAACATCAGCCTTAAATTGATTTGATGAGATAATTTAAGAAACTTAATCTTTTTATTATAGGGTTTTTTTGAAAATTTATGAGAATTCAAAAGTAAAATCACTTGCAACCAAAATCTCTTTTTTTAGTATTTTGATAGTTTTTATCTCTTCTTATTGCTCATATTGTCTACTTTATTGATGAGATTGTGAGTGTTGGCAGTTTTTATTTTTTCCATATAATTGTGCTTTATATTGACAGCTTTTTAAAGCATAAAGCTATATAAATAATGCTCTTACAATTTAAAAATGCTGAATGCATGTTTTAAAAAGATATTTGCTATCTTAATTTTGGTATAATAATAGCTGTTTTAATGATGTTTAAAAGAAGCAGAATGTGGATTTTGCTATCAACTTAAATTTTTAAAAATGAGTTATTTGTGTTTATTTTTATAATTTCTTACTCTTTTTGGTGGATTATTTATTTCATTTTATTTATTTTTTTCCAAAATTTGAAACTAAAATCTAATTTAAATTAATTTTAATTTTAGTAATTATGGAATGATAATACTGTCACTTAATCTCTAAATAAAACTTCAACCAAAAGTGATTGTGCAAGTCTACATAGTTTGTTGTTTTCAAAGTACACCAGCTTTGAGTTTTCAAAATTTTCATCATTATTCAATTGCTCTTCAAAAAACTATTCTAAAATTTTGAAAAGATTGTGAATTTCTTGTTCATACTTTTGCTCTTAATTTTTATTATGCTTTGATTATTGAATGTAGGCTTAAGAATTTCCTATTTTTTATTTTGTCTTTTTATGACTGAGAACATGACCATTTTTAATGAATGTTAGCTAATCATTTCGAAGATATATTTTTATTTTGCATATAATGCTTTATTAATTATTGCTTTTCTATTGCAGTCTTCTGTGTTCTTATTGTTTTTACTGCTTGTTGTACTATAAAGTGATACTTCATTTTAACATTTTTCTTAATTATTTTGTCTACCAATATATTTTAGTATTTCTAATCATTTTTGCCTAATGGGTTTTATTTTGTTTTTCTGTGCTTGTCTATAGATTTTTCTTTCATTGTTTCACAGTTAATATAATATGATTTACTCTGCTTTCTAAATCTTTTGCTTCTTCTTCTTTCCTGTTTTCCTTTTACCTGACTTTTCTTTCTCTCACTCTGAATGTTATTATGGATTTGAGAATTTTTATTTACTTAATGTTTTCAAACCATTGATTTTTTTCAAGTCACCAATTTTCCTTTAAACAATCAAAAGTTTTCTAAATGTGTCTAGTGAAAGGCACTTCAACCGAGAGCCTAGGTTCTTTTAGCACATCCCTTGCTTTATAATGTCCACAATATGTCTATAAATTTATTGATTTTCTATAACTATACTGGTATCAGTGGGATTTTGACTTGTGACATTCACAAAGGCATGAACTATAAAAATTGAAATGTCTAAAAATGTTTACTCGCAGACATAAAAATTAGTATTTTTGGATCTTACTTTTGGGTTGATCTGATATTTTTGTATATGTTATTTGGAATTCTGCATTGAAAATTTGTCTTTTCTTCTCCATTTATGTATTAATTCATCATTTATTTATATCAGTGTGAACTTATCACATTTATTTTGTTCAATTTGTTGCTCACATTATTTCAGCTTTGGTAATTGAGCACACTTTCAGTGGACTTCTGTGTCTGACTAATATATCCTAATTAACATGTGCGCATGTATGTGCACGCGCACGTGTGTGTGTGTTGAAAACACTGCAAGCTGCTCCAGGTTTATCTTGTATATTTCTTGCCCAAGTCCTAGAATCAGCTATTTCTACAAGGAGCGCTAGTTTCTTTTATAGATCTAGGCTTATTGTTAATGAGCTAATGGATCATTTCTTAGTATTATGTATTTTCTGTGTAATGTCTGCAAGGTATGACCTGATCTGCTTTCCCTGATTTTCTTTTGAATGGGGAATTTTGTTGTCAATTTGAGGACACAAACATCTCCCAGAAATGTGGACAAAAACTTCATAACCACAGTGGGCTCTTCTAAAAAACAGAGGGCCTGAAAGTTCAAGGCGAGAAAAAAATTCAGCACCAAGAAAATTTTTTTCACAGATTCAAAGCAAAATGTGTTGAGAAATGGGGCAAAGTATTCCTTTTAAGATGAATATAAGGAAAACAAGATTTTAGTTTTAAGGCAATATAAAAGAGAAAGCCCTTGGGTAAAGAAAGGATGGTAACTAAGGGAGTTCAATTTTCTAGCAGTATGGACTCTTCCTTGTGTTTATGAAATTAGGTCTCCAAATCAGATGATAACTTAATATTATTTTTTAATGAATAGACCATAATGATAGATGTGGAAGAACATATTTTATATAAAATATATCTTGAAAAAGCAAAATTATTTTTGCAGAAGCATATTCTAAAGTAACAATTTAGTTATTGTTACCAAGCTGTCAAGAAGGAGACACGTTTCTGAAATATCCCATGGTAACACTGTTTAGAAAAGAAAAGTCTATGAAGTCTATTAGGTTGATAAATACAAATGCTATCAAAAACAGTGGAGAGATACCATACTTAGCATATATAAGCACACTGCAAAATGTATATATGAAATTCTGTTGTTTTGGGGTAATTTATATGTAAAATTAACAATTTTACAAATAATGCCAGCATTGTTTATGTCATAATATTTGCAGACAAATAAATGATATAATGGATTTAATTGCTGAGTCTATGGTAAACACTCAATGAATTTTAGCTAGTATTATTTGTAGTATCAGTTGTAGTAAAATTAGTGTTCATTAAAAAAGCATGTACTTCTGAACATTTTTATCTAAAAGAAAACAAAAAGTTTAGTTTTAAACCAAAAGTATGTTGTTAGATTGTAAGTTGTTCACTAGAGACTAACTTTTGTGTGTGTTTTATAAATGAAGAGTTTATATTGTTTCATTATTTTTTTATAGTGAGTTGTAATAGATTGTTTAAAATGATGGTGGCATCAGTTACACAGGGTTAGATAATTGAAGGAACTCATAGGACTCCACTGAGTATATTAATGTAAGGCATCAATAAAAATGAATGATATGGTAAAGAAGGAAAAAGGGCTCTAGAAACTTCCAGGTGCAGCACTTCGTTTTCTTTCTTGGTCACACAGGATGTATTTATCTCTGCATCATGAGCCATGGAGATATGTGTGAGGAATCTTGGTTTCAGGAAAGCTTGGGCAAAAGTTTCCAGCAGGGTCTTTTACATTCCACTAATCATGTAGTCTCACCAGGCTGTGCAACAGGTTTAACTGGGTAGAAACTATCTATCTGTAGATTCCTAAACAATGTGGACAGGTTAGTCCCACATACTGCCAGAGGAGTTTCTAACTTTAAGCAGCACGCTATAAATCACTAGCTAACACATCTCATCCTTGTCTTGGCTAAGATCAGGAGTCTCTGGAGTAAAGCAAAGACAGTCCAAAATCCAACTGTATGACAAAGCTATTGTATGCAATCTTCTCTCCCTGTATATGCATGCCTCTTTCTCCATCAAGAGGACATTTCCCCTCCACATTGTACCAAACTGGGCTTATGATGTGCTTTGCCCATGAAATTTAGGGGAAATGACATTGTGCCAGTTTTAATTAAGTGGTTTCTACTTTTGCTTACTTGTTTCTCTGAGCTGTTCAGAAGTTCAAGTAGACCTCTTAGAGAAAGAGGTCTCAATGAATGAGAGAGACCACATATGTAGAAAGGCCACATGGAGGAAAGAGAACCCAGGCTGACAACCAACATCAAGGCTCCAGGCAGGTGAACCAGGCCTTGATCTCTAACTGAGACATAAGAGTCAATGATCAGTGGAATGGATAAAAACTGTGTCAACTGAGCCCTGTTCTAATTCTTTATCCACAAACCTGTGAGCAAGAAAATGGTGATGTTAAAGTTAGTAAGTATTAGAGAGATTAACTGGCAGAGAAACCTGAGTAAAATCTAGTATTGAAGATATAATTGTTCAAGTTTATAATTTTAACTACTAATCATGCCTAAACTTAATTAGACAATAATTACATTTGTTAGGAAGAGATTTTGTAGATTATAGAGTGCCTATGTTAGTATTCACATTAAATTAAGTATTTAAACATGAAATTTAGTATTTAAATGAGAATTCTAGATTTTCAAATGAAATTTTTGTGTTAAACATCAGGAGAATCTTGACTTTACCTTTAGAAATATCTTTAGAAATCCTTTAGAAAACAATCATGTGTGATTATTACTTTTTAATATACTTTATTTTTAAGAAATCAATTTTATTGATTTTGCTTCTAATTTTTATTTATTTTATTCTACTTTGGATTTAATTTACTCTTTTTCTAGTTTCTTAAGGTGAAAACTTAGATCATTGATTTTCATCTCTCTTCTTTTCTAATATATGCATTCGATGCCATAAATTTTCCTCTAGGTATTGTTTTTACTGTATCTAACAAATTTTGACAAGTTTGTGTTTTTATTTTCATTTAGTTCAAAATATTTAAATTATTTTTCTCAAAATCTTTGACTCATGTGTTATTTAGAAGTGTGTTATTTAGTCCACATATATTTTGGGATTTTTTTCATCTATCTTTTTTGTAACTGATTTTTAGTTTAATTTCATTGTGGTCTGAGAGCAGACATTGTAAGATTTTTATTTTTCTAAAATTACATACCTTAATAATATATTTTATGGCCTAGAATGTTGTCTGTCTGGATGAATACCTCATATGAATGTGAAAAAATGTATAGTCTGCCATTACTGCATGAAGCAGTCTATAGATATCAATTATATCAAGTTGGTTGATAGTGTTACTAAATTCAACAATACTTGTTGATTTTCTACCTTCTGGTTCTGTATATTTTAGATAGAGGAATATTGGAGTCTCCAATAATGATAGTAGATTTACTTATTTCTCCTTGCAGTTCTATCAATTTTTGCCTCACATAGCTTGACACTCTGTTGTTAAAGGCATACACATTAAAAATCATTATGTCTTCTTGGAGAATTGACTCATTAATCATTATGTAGTGTCCTTCTTAATATCCAGAGTTTTCTCTCTCTGAATTTAATGTAGCTACTCCTTCCTATTGTTTAGTATTAGCATATTACATTTCCACCCATCCATTTACTTTTAATCTGCATGTCTTTGTATTTAAAGTGAGTTTCTTATAGACAACATGTAATTAGGTCATGTTTTTGATCCACTATGACAATTTCTGTCTTTTAATTTATTCCTTAGAACATTGATGTTCAAAGTGATTATTGATATAATTATATTAATATCTACCACATTTGTTACTGTTTTCTATTTTGTTCCCTTTATTCTTTGTCCCTATTTTTGTCTTTCGCTCTTTTTTCTGCCTTTTATGTTTTATTAAGCATTTTATATTATTCTGTTTTATCCTTTCTTGACAATCAGTTATACTTTTAAAATTTTTTTTAGTGGTTGCATCAGAGTTAGCAATATACATTTATAGCTAATCCAAGTTCACTTTTAAATGATGCTATATCACATTAGGTAGTGAGAGTACTTTATAAATAACAATATAATCGTAATTCTTTCATTTCTTTTATCATTGCTGTCATTTATTTTACTTATATTTAAGTATACATAATCAAATACATATTTGATATTACCATTTTAAACATTACCTGTTAGATCAACTAAGAATAGGAATAAAAGTTTTTATTTTACTTTTATTTATTTCTTCTTTAATGCTCTTTTCTCTGTGAACTTTGAGTTTCTGACCAATAACATTCTCCTTCTCTCTAAAGAACTTCTAACATTTCTTGCAAGATAGGTCTACTGGCAACAAATTTTTTAAATTTTCATTTGTCTGCGAAGGTCTTTTTTTCCTTCACTTTTCAAAGATAATTTCCCAAGATACAGAATTCTAGGTAGTTGAATTTTAGGTTTATCATTTATTTATTTATTTCCCTCTCAACACTCAAGATTTTACTCCTCTCTCTTCTTGCTTGCATGGTTTTGGAGGAGAGGTAGGATGTAATTCTTATCTTTGATCCTCTAGATAAGTTTTTTTTTCCTCTTCCTTCAAGATTTTTTTTGAAATCTTTGATTCTCTGAAGTTTGCATGTGATATGCCAGCTGTAGATTTTTTTGTAATTATCCTGCTTGTTGCTTTCTGAGCGACCTGGTTCTGTGGTTTTGTGTCCGACATTAATTGAGGGAAATTCTTCACCAATATTATCTCAAATGTTTTTTCTATTCCTTTCTCTCTTTCATCTCCTTTTGGTATTTCTATTTCATGTATGTTATACCTTTTGTAGTTATCTCATAGTCTTTGGATAGTCTTTTTTTGTTTCTTTCAGTCTTTGTTCTCTTTGCATTTTCAGTTTGAAAGTCTCTGAGATTATTTTCACAGACATGTTCTACTAATGAGCCCATTAAAGGCATTTTTCATTTTTGTTTCAGTATTTTTGATCTCTAGTATTTCTTTTTGATTCTTAGAATTACCATCTCTCTCCTTACATTGCCCTCTTTTCTTGCATTCTGTCTACTTTATTCACTAGAATCCTTACCTTTTTCATCATACTTGGTTTAAGTTACCAATCTGAATATTTCAGCATCCCTATCATGTCTGGTTTTAACGCTTAATCTGTTTCTTCAAATTGTGTTTTGTCTTTTAGTATGCCTTGTAATTTTTTGTAACCAGTCATGATGTACTGAGTAAAAGGTACTGAGGTAACTAGCACCTTGGTAATGTGGTGGT
Organism: Eidolon dupreanum; assembly: GCA_028627145.1. Classification (NCBI taxonomy): domain Eukaryota; kingdom Metazoa; phylum Chordata; class Mammalia; order Chiroptera; family Pteropodidae; genus Eidolon; species Eidolon dupreanum. The sequence continues at coordinate 87,139,605 of CM053507.1, read as the reverse complement.
GAGGTGTGATGGGAAGGGAAACATTCTCTAGTCTTATGATAAAGACTATGATTAGTCTTTTAGTGAACATGTGTCTTTGAGTCTTACAAGTGTTTTTCAGTTTTTTCCTCCCTTTAGGTGGGACAGGACGGTTGGAGTTGGATATTTTCCTTTCCAATGTCAGATAGGCTCTAATATAACTCCAATAATTTAGTCTCTTCTAAACTAGTTTTCTTGAGTACAGACTTTGTTAAGAACAGAATGCACTGAAATACTTCAAAGTGGTTTTCTTTCCCCTCTTCTTAGCAGAAGCATGAGGGGATTTTTCTCTGATATTTATTGTATCTGTTCCAACTCCTGGAGGTAAAACTCACAAAAGTATGAAGGCCCTCCTGTGATTGGCCCCCCATGAGAGTTTTTTATCTTTCAAACTTGTCCACACTAAACCTACAGCAATTTATCAGTTATAGTTCAGATTTTGCTGTTTCCAGTGTAAGTTTCTATTTGGGGGTTTCTGCTTGGATTCTGAGCCTCTGTATTCATTTTTTTGTTTCTCTGATTTTGGGGGCAGTGCTTGTTCTCTGACCTTCTCATAGATCTCAGATGAACTGTTGATTTTTCAGTTTCAGTTTGTTCAACTTTTTATTTGTTATTATGATGGAGTGGCAACTTCCAAGCTTCTTACATACTAAACTAGAAACTGCTGATTTACATTTAAAAAAATGTTTAGATATAAAATCAGGAGTATTTTGGAATTTTAATTTTAAGAATGTTGATTCAAAATTGAAATTTAATTCTTGTACTGCTATTTTAACTTAAGTCTGTTATTTCACACATTTCTTCTCACAGATTTATATAATACTTATAAACTTTTCTGTTCTTCTCAAATTTTCTAATGCATACTTCTATGCCTTTCACATAATCTTTTTCTATGTGGTTATGTAAGTCAGCACTATTTCTCCGTATATTTTCTATAGATAATTATAGATGAGTTTTTAAATGATTGACTAGTGAGTTTCTCAAATAAGAATAATTTGTACTCTTCTACATGTTTGTTTATAAACACTGAACATTATTTTTCTTATGAAATGGTAGCAAAAGTAGAGTAAATTTAATAAAGGTTGTCATCATTCACAGACCCTTCCTGAGAGACAGTTATAACTTCTCACTCTGATAGTTTAGCCCCTGACAGAATATTGCTGGGAGTAAGGTCTCAGCTAACTTCTGATGTACATGTAGAAATCAAAATTTATGTTTCTGTTCCCGCAGCAGAAGTCAGCCTCCACTGATTGAGATATGTGGATATGTATCAAAGATTGCTCTCGCAAAGTTCATTTATACTATGTAGGTTTGTTTCATATGTGAAGTTTATCAGATTTAAATCACTGTGTTTGTTTTATTTTTTACAAAACTACTGAAATTTTCATGGTAGCATGTACATACCAAGTTATGAAGAACTTTCCACTTCAGTAATTTCAGAGTTAAGAGTGAAATGACCAGAAATGTCATTGTAAAGTGAATTAAAAAATAATTCCATTTTTTCATATGGCAAAAGTGAAATAGCTCTAGAAAGAGAAAAATATAGAAGTGTTAAAAGTTTTCAAGTGACACTGGCAATGAATCTAGATAAAATATCTTTCAAACACACACATGTGCAATCATGCAGACACACACACACACACACACACACACACAAGTAAACAAAGACACAAATTCACTTACCTCAAGATTTTTGGAATTTTAATTATAATAATGAGAGTGTTATCTATGAATGAAAACAGATTTGAAAAGTAATTTAGTTATATATTATCTTAGACACTTTAAAAAATCATCTGATTTATATCTATTTTATTTGCCACTGAGAAACTCACTACAATACGTTAAATTTTCTCAAGATGTTAACAGGTATACTGGACTTGGAAGTCTAGTTCAGTTTGAAAGAACTTATTTTGCTGATGCTCCTGGTGTTTCCTTGTCTATTTGTGGATTCTTACACTCCTTCTATGATAACAAAATAATAAAGGTATAACCATAAAAATGGTCTCTGCTTTTAGTATTAATTGCAGTGAGGGTATTTTGAAGCAAATAAAGCTTTATTAAAATTCAATAAATGAAACTGCCAAGTCAATGCAGAGGCTCTATAATAACTGAAATTTTTGTCCTGAAATAATTTTTTCTACATTGGTCAATGCACAACCTTGTAGCTTCTCATCTGTAGCAGAATAAATGGCTATGTGGTTATTATAATGTTTTAAAACATCTCCAGTCTCCATCTTTAGATGAAGTTTATTTAAATAGTATGTAAAAAACACCAGCCAAGGGAAAATACCTAACATAGTTTACTCTCCTGAGGCATAAACTGGGCAAACACACACTGTGCAAAATAATACATACTTATATCTCTTTTAAGAACAATACAATGTTCCATAAATCCAGAGTCAAATAGGAAGAGGCATATGCCCACTGGGATGCTTAATTTGCATATCACTGGACAAGGGCAGCACAGGTGTTAAGGGCGATTTCTGGATGAAAGTGTCACCCATGAAATGACAAAAATTGACTCATTGTATGTCTACCTCCCTGCTGTTGGTAGCTAAGTAATACTGTTACATGGCTAATTTCCTAATAAACTACAGGTGGTGGGGTGTGAGGTTGTGCCATTACAAATCATCATCTGTTAGATCAAAGTGCAGAGAGAAGAACGGCAGGTGTGCAGTATTAATAGCTGCATTTATCTCCCCAGTCACTTAATAATTGCTTCTGATGTGGCTTCCCTGTAACAGAGCATTTCATGGACTCCAAAAGCATTTTGATGGAGTTTAATGTGTTCCATGCTGGCAGTTCTCATGTACTAAGTGTAGGTTGTGTGTGTTTTATTTCCTAATGAGGCACTGGGTAGCAAACAGATATGGGGAACCACTTGTGAATTATCATTCATGTTGCTCTTCCGTGAACAAATATTAAAGTTTCCCTTTACATTTTTAATGTGTTTGAAAATAAAACTAATATTTTTGTCCTATTTTTATAAAGTTCCTTCTGTATGCCAGCCAGATACTGATCTAGGCTTTTATATACATGTAGTATTCAGAACAATCTTTTTGTGTAGATTATTTTATAATTATTTTGCTATCATTGGCCATAATTATAATTAAATATTAAAGAATAACAGGTTAAAATTATTTGCCTTTTTCATCTTTAGAGACAAAAATTCAATCAGATTGCCCTATTGGATGAGGAAAGGCTTTTATAGTTGTAGGAAAATAGAAGATATAGAGCACAGGGCTCAATTATGGAAATTTGTGGCAATTTTCTAGTTCTGTGTGTAATTATATATTAGTGAGTGAATTTTCTACATTTTAAAAAATTGTTAAATGACATTCCATCACTGCATATAACAAGAATAGATCCTAAGGGGAAAAAATTGCTTTACATTTATATTAAACTCTAAATATTTTGATTCTGAAATAAAACATGGACTACATTAGACTGTGTGAATGTCTGCATGTGTTTTTGCATTTTATAAAACTAATAGAAGGCCTAGGGGAGGAAAATAGGATGGGAAAACATTGTGAGATGTAATTTGTATTGTGTATAATGCTGTGCACAGTCACCTACTACTGCAGAGATCTTGATGAACTTGAATAAGTAATATGCTATTCCTGTGTTCTTTTCAAGCCCTTTCTACTAACATAGGCCAGGTGATTCATGTATTTACAATTATTTGTGGCTTTCCATGTGGGTTTGTTTCTCAGATAATGGCTTTCTTGGCTTTGAGAATGTCTCTATATCTGTCTCATCCTAACATTCCAAGCTGCAAATATTAGAACATATGGAATTGAAAATGGCAAATAACAAACAATCTATGTCTTTGGAGTTTAACATAAATGTAAAGCAATTTTTTTTCCCCTTAGGATCTATTCTTGTTGTATGCAGTGATGGAATGTCATTTAATGATTTGTTAAAAAGTATAAAAATACAAAATCTATTGCGAGTTATAGAAAACATCACCTTTTCTAGTATTTTCAAATATTTAAATATTTAAAGCAAATTTGGTAGTTTAATTTTAGTTTAATTTATTTTTACTTTTTTAAAATTTTATTTCCCTTGCCTTTGGAGTCATATTCACAAAAACCTCTCAGACTAAGGTCCATAAATTTAGTACTTATGTTTTCTTCTATGTATTTTATTGTTTCAGATCTTATATTTGTCTTTAATTCATTTAAGTTAATTTTTTGGGTATGGTTTCAGATAGTAGTCTAGTTTCATTTTTTTTTGCATGTGGCCTTCCAATTTTTCCAACACAATTTATTGAAGAGGCTTTCCTTTATCTATTGTGTGTTTGACTCCTTTGTTGAAAATTAGTTGGTAATACCCTGTGGGTTTATCTCTGGAATCTTAATTCTGGTCCATTGGTCTGTGTGTCTATTTTTCTGCCAATACCATACTGTTTTGATTATTGTAGCTTTGTAGTATAATTTGAAGCCAGGGAATGTGATACCTGGGTTTTTTTTTTTTTTTAATCAGCATTGCTTTGGCTATTCAGGGTGTTTTGTGGTTCCATAGAAATTTGATGACTTTTTTTATTCCATTTCTTTGAAAATGCCATTGGCTCTTTGATGAGGCTGGCATTAAATCTGTATATTGCTTTGTGGATTAGAACAATCTGTAGTTAAAATGGCCATATTACTTCATATTTTTAATAACAGAATTTTTAAAAATATTTCTAGGCCACTCTAATAAGAAGGTAGAGAGGAATAGGCTTAAAACATACCTGAGATAATAATTTTCACACCTCAAAGAGTGGGAGTTGGGAGTTATCTCTCTATAGGTTGAGAGAAAAAATCAGTGTGAGTGAAAAATACTCCTGGCACATATAAAAATTATAAAATCTCTGAATTTATCATTCAGTTTCATCTAAAGTCACTTCTGCAGTATCAAAAGAGATCAATGTACTGTATAAAAGTTCTACATCAACCTTCTTTTGTTTTCACATTGTATGTAATCTCTATATTTAATAATTTAATTATGTAAGATATTGCCATTAGAGGAAGCAGAGATCAAGAGGCATTAGGAGACCTTACACTGTTTTGCAGCTTTCTTGTAGGTCCAAAATTAGTCCAAAATAAAATGTTAAAAATTAAATGACGTGAGTAGTCAGAAATCAGTTTTGGCCTGGAGCCATGTAGTATAGTATCTTAAAAATTTCAATGATCCTTATAGTTCTTAAAATGATAGGAACATAATAAACTACTAAAATATAGGTTTATTAGGATGAGCTTGAGTTATAAAGATGAGCTTTTAACCAAACTTCCATATTACCACAAACATTATTATAAAAATTATTTAAAAGGTAGGCTTCAGTGGGAAATTCACTAAAAACAACATCAATAAAGAGTATAGGCAAATCAGGTGCTTTTATATGTATTTATTAAGCAGAGTTGTTGGTGGAGTTTTATTAAAGAAATAGAAACATGAAAAGTTAATAAGGAAAAGTTTCAGAGGTAAGTGAATGAATATTGGTGGAGGACAGGGTGAAGGACACTCCTCTAGGATGTGACTCTTAGTGCCAAGATGTGAAAGAAGCTGAGATTCGCTCTAGTAGTATAAAAGTGAGAAGTTGATATCAATGTATGACAGGAAAACAAACTAATTTGTAAGATAAGACTTGCCTGCTGTTTTTATGTCTCTAAGTGTTTATTGGTGTTGTACTGGGTTAAAATAGGCTTTAATATGAAAAGAATTAAAAGTCACTAAGTCATCAGAGAAATTAGTTATTAAAATACTACATTTGAAGAAAATTATATATACAGTAATATAGACATATAGTTGTAAAAAAGAGAACACTTGGGTCAAATAGTCATTTAGAGTACCCTAACATGAAAATATGACCTTTGCTTGCTGAACTAAAGGTGAAAAGGCACTTTGGCAGCCAGGGTTAGAAGAAAGTGAGCCTGTGATCTCATTGGGAAATGGTTAGTAGTCCATTAGCCTGCAAGTCTGAGGAGCCTCCTTCTTAGAGATAGATACTCTGAGATTTTGGCTTCTCTCATTATCTCTTAGAATATTCGTTGGCAAAGTGTGGTCCCCAGGCCTGCTCCACAACCTGTACCTGGGAGCTTATAAGAAATGTACCACCTCAGACTCATTGGAACAGAAATTCTGGGATGGAGCCCCGTAATATGTGTTTAACAAGGCCTCCATGGGGTTTTGATGCAGTCAAGTTGGAGAATTCCTGTCTCAGATAAGTCACCTCCATTTATACAAATGAACTTTATTTCAGAGATACTCTCTCACAGGCCACTGGTTTTTAATATTATATCTACATTGAAATTCTAATCTAAATCTTTATATCAGGACTTTAAAAATCTAATCTGTTCATATCCCTGCAAATCCTATCAGAATGACTGAGCATTTTGACCCCATAAGTTGTTAATGTTAGAAAACTGATGGTAGAAAAATAATAAAATTGTCAGAGTTGCTGGACAATATAAAGAACTAGGGTTATTTTTATCTGTTAAGTAACTGATTGAATTGACCTGTTATCAAAAATTTTGCAAAATTGTACAAAATTTGTACATCAGGTGGAGTGAATTAATTTAGGAAAGAGTTTAGTACATTGTCGTACAGAAGCATGTCAAGCAGGACTTGACTTGCACTTGTTAAACTATTTCAAAGAATAAAAATGCCTGTGCACACAAGCCAGAAAATGCTACTCACTGCCAGCTCAGCTCCACTGTGAGATAATATGCGATTGGCAACTTACAGACAGGTCAGCAACTTATCCTTTCCCCAGAATATCACTTAAAATAACTAACTTTTTTTTTATAAGAAAAAAAAACCCAGCAATCTGTTATTCTTTTTATTTGCATTTGCCAAGCATCTGTATTTACAGAAAGCAATGGCCTAATTTTTTTAATCTTGATTTCTAATTGAGCAATTTGGTGGTCTAATGATTTTAGTTTGTGAAACTCATAAAATGAATCGGTCAAAGTAGCTTGAACCTTTTCCCTCTTTCTTCTCTTCCATGTTCTCATTATTTATAATGAGTCTTCCCAGAAACCTTTCAGTGCGTTCCTCACTAAGTGCATGGACACTGGTGAAACTGGGAGATAATCAACTCCAGGCTAGGACTCTGCAGCAGTGCCAGCAAGCTGCTCATGACTCCAGCAGATGTTTCTGCTTTGGGGGGCCGAAAGAAATTTTATAGGGCTTTTCCTCCCTTTCAGGGAAAATTGCCAGAACAGTCAAAAAATGGGAAATATATAGGCCTGCTCGCATTTCCAAGTTGGGAGGGATATTGTGTCCAATAAAAGGAATCTCAAAGAGAGAAATTTCTGAAGACACCATCTCCCAATAGCTATGTAAAGTGTTCACCAAGAAAAAAGAGGAACCAAGGAAAGCTCACTTGGCTTTAGATTTCTCTGTATATTGAAAACTGTGTGAATGTTAGAGGATTTAGAAATGATACCCATTTATGGTAAAAACACACCTGGGAGTCAATAAGGACCTCCTCCCCGCTACCCCCTGAAAGACGTAGATGCATTACTCTGAATTCCTGCACTTTTTGGTTTTTCTGTTTCTCTTAAAATTGTGAGTCCACTGAGGGAGAAGATATTTGCAGGACTGAGAGTCTTTTTTCTTTTAAATTGACTGTGTACCACATCACATAATTTTGTTCCTGAAAAGAACAAAAATAACAAAAATTTTCTTTGGGTGGGAAGAATTTCAGCTATCATAGATTAATTTACTCGATTTTGATGTTATTTTGGCTCTTGAGAAAAGTTTATGTGCAAAATCATGTGATAAACATCAAAGAGAACTGGTCACAGGGAACTCATGTGAGGTGAAACCATAGATCTGTGCAGTGCTGTAGTCCTGGGGGTTAAAAGTTTTACTTTTGGAACAAAGTCCAAAATACAACAGAAAGAAGCCTACTAAGCCACTTGCAAGACTTGTTTATGTAACCGAAGGTAAAGAGATCAACTTGAAGAACAAACCTGCTGTAATTCTCCATGGTTTTTCTGTGTAACAACAAAGCTATCTGCTAAGAACCAGAAATAATGAGCTATTACAAAGCCATTCTGATAACTCTTAACTGGAATATTTTTTTTCTGATATTGTATTCTCAAGGCCATGTATAAACAATTAACACAGGGAGTATGATTAACTAGAAATGATAGTACAGTTCATCTGTTTAGTCATTCATATTTTTTTATAATTAGTCCCAGCTTATGTTTCGTATGCTGACAGAACAGACGTGGTTCATGATGATTCTATTGAGGAACTGTACTCTGAAGGAAATGTATTATCTACCTATTAAAGTTCTGATAAGACAGTGTCAGCTTTAAAATCGATTAGGTAGCTTATTGTTAAAAATAGGAGTGTTAATTGAGGTCCCAGTAAACTTCTAGGAGACCCCTTGATCTCTAAGAGGAGGCAAAGTCTGCCTGTTATATGCTCCATATAGTATTCACTTTTTAGTGGAGTCCAAATTATCTAGTTTATTTCAACCTCATCTAAATTAAAACTTGAAGGATGATTAATACTTTGGCTAAATTGAGAACGAATAGCCCACCAAACTGGAGAAAACATGTAGAAAGACTCAAAGTTGAAGCAAAAGTCTAATACATCTGAAAACTAAAATCCATAGACATAAATATCACGTAAGTTGTAAGGAAATGGAAGGAGATGAAACTAGTGAGTTATGCAGGGACAAGATTAAAAATGGACTTTTAAACCATGACAAATGGATTAGAGGAAGACAAAATCAGTGTCAAGGCAGCCAGTTGCAACATTGTTCCTGGGACATGAGGTTACTGAGTGGGAAAGTAAGTGAGAATTAGAGGTAACCTGGTGAAAATAAAGAATATTTAAAAGTTTTAATTGATCAGATTTGTTCATTGACTCTATGTGGGAAAGGTGGAGAAGGAAAGTCAAAGACTGTTTTTAGTTCCTGGCTTAAGCAGTTGGTTGGATAGGAGTACCATTCACTAAAATATTTGCAGGTGTGAAAGCAAAGATGGATTCACTCTCAGTGCTTGACTATAGGGCAGTTATTTCTAGGCATCCCCAGTGCGTATATGTGTTTCCAAACTAGTCCATGCATTTTCTTCTGTTCTAATAAGGTCCCATAAGTACAATAATTAAAGGCAATCTTAAGGATGTTCCTTGCCAATACCATGCTCCCTAACTGTGCTGATTCCTTGATAGTCTTTTGAGCACAGCAATTCTGCCGCTCCACAGTGCCCACTGATGCTGCTGCTGGCTCTTATTGAAAAAAACTGGGGAGGATGCTTCTGGCAATGAATTATTGCCAAAAGGTCAAATCATTATAGGTTATAATGATGGCATTCAACTTCTGATTACATGCCCTCTTCGTTAGAATTTCAAACAAGTTCTTGAAGATAGACTGAGAAGGAAGGTCATATCAGTCCTTCCATTGTCTTTGCCATTTTTATCTTTTCCCCTGGTCACTTTGACTTTCTTTCTTCCCAGACTAAAACATAAAAACACCATTCATATATATATATATATATATATATATATATATATATATATATATATATATGTTCATGTGAAAAAAACAAATGTCCATAGTGATCACCAGCTTTCCAGTTCTGTAAATAGCAAGTATGTGACTCTTCTTTCGAGCTAAATTAGGACACCTTGCTGAAGTATGTGTGCATGAATAACAGGGCATCCTGTTAAAATGCAGATTCTGAATCAGTGATTCTGAGGACAGGGCTCTGAACCTATATTTATAACAAGCTCTAGAGTGGCTTAGAGGCTGCTGGTCTGCAGCCCACGCTTTGAGAATCAAAGTTCTAGTCTAGGCAATTCCCTCAGAGTACAGCTGAAGAAAAGAAGTCACTGACATTTATTTAGTGTAAGGCAATAGGTGTGATGTTGTTTGCATATTAAGTTAGTGACAAAATCTGCATTAGAAGAATCAATTTCCCTGACTCTCACTCTACTGTCCTTTGTGCCACAGTCAGCAGCATTTGCTTCAAGTAGATCTTCAAACATCAATAATATTTACTCCTTATTTTGGAATCTAGAGAAACTTTCAGCTATTTACCAAAGAAAAATGTCCCAAAAGAATGTTATGAGAGCCATCTTTGCTAATATATTGGGTTTTTGTTACTACTTAAAAATAACTACCTAATATTTTTCTATGTGGTGGCTTATTAAACCTTTGGAAACATATGTGTAACAAGTTTTCATAGGTAAAATAAGTGTCCACAGAATACAGTTTCATATTATTAGGAAGATAACTATAAAGTAAAATCCAGTGGGGTTTTTTTTTCCATTGAAAGATATTTGAATTCAATTTTTTCATTTAAAATCTGTTTTAATATATAGATGAAATTTTCCTGGAAGAAAGCTTTTTGGCCCAGGCAAGAAACCTTCTTTTACCTGTTGTCCTGCGAATGTGCTTCTAAAGCAGTGGCATTAATGAACCTTAAACCTGAGTGAGCATGAAAAACTAGGGTGCTGAAAACTGATATAGTTCAGCAACACAAAAGTAAAACTTTCCAATGATCAATTGGGGAATTACCCCCTCCAACTGAAACATCTGGTCACCAATTCATACCTGGATTTCTTTCTATTGCATCCCTTTCCTACCCCTCCCTTCTGAATGCTGCTCCTCAAGTTTAAACAAGTGCTGGCAGGGAAGCAGATGTACTCCACTCAGGGGCTGGGGAAGAGCCAATAAGACTAATGCAAGGTGCTCCTTTCTGGCCCTGAGGTGACTGCAAACTTGCTCAAAAGGGATCTTTCTCTCCAGGTAGAAGAGAGAATGCAGCTGTACTGCTGGCTGGAAACATCTCACCAAAGGCAGCCAGTTCAGCTGTGGTTTTTATGTCAAGTCCTCTGGAGGATGTGCTGAAGCCATCAAGCCCATATCCCCTGGAATGTCTCCTGGGATGCAAGCACTGGCCAGAGAACAGAAATAAAGTAGCTGTTTCCAGCAATTTCCAGTTCTCCTAAAAATGAGAAGGAGAATGTGTAGAGACGTTTTAGCTCAGCAGGGTCCTCGTCTGAGTGTTTTAGAGAAGTTTCCATTGCTTCTGGCTGCATCTTATAATTTTGCATCTCGGTGAATGCTCTACCATCTGAAACCTTTCAGGAATACTAAATTCATTCAGAGAGGAAAAATCCCTCTTGTGTTAAACAGCATCATGTAATATTTATTGAAAATCTTAAAAATGTCTTCCCAAATTAATATCTGATTCAAAAAGAAGCCAACTGAGCCAGCAAGTAAGGCTTTGTATACATATATTGTATTCATAAATCTATCAAAGAAAAGGGATTAAACAGCCCTTCACCTCTATCCGTAAATTTTGAGGTGGCTATAAAAATGGAAATGTATTAACTGCGTCTATGAAAATTTATATGTACATATAGCCCTAGGTTAAATCAAGTAGTGGGCCTAATGTAGAATATAAAATACTCATCATTTACTTTCCCTTTTTGAGAGAATATGGTAGAGGAATTCATTCAATGTTTGATAAATATACTCCTTTAGCTAAGGCATAAGAACAGCCAATAGGGAGGAAATTGATAGTGTCTATGAAAAAACAAAGATGTAACATTAGTTTATGGAAATAGATATAAAGTGATTTAAAAAAAAAACACACATAGACTCTTGTAAATAATCTATAAGCCTCCACGGAAGAATGAAAACACACTTAAAATATTGTCCGGGTAAAAATCAAATAAAATTAGTGTATCATATAAATTCAAGGACATGTAGATTATTATAATTGGGAAAATTAGGTTTACTTTTATTAGTGAATACAGTCTATAAATTGGTAAAGATTTTTACATGGAATTACTTATGCATTTTAAACCAGTGAAGAAATTTTTAGAGATTGTCTAAATTATATTGCTGCCTGGCAATGGTTTGGAATATAAAATTGCACTGTAAGGTCGACAGCACTTTCTCAGATTTGTGAATGCCTACCATGTATATTATAGAATCTGTGCTACTCATGGACTGTTTGATTTTAATTATCTTTTTATAAGTTATAAAATAATGCCACTGCATATCCTAAACAAAAGTCAAGAAATGATACCCTGTGGTCTTAAATGAATCCTTAGATATATTTTGTTTGGTAGCACAGTATTGTTGGGGTTGTTTTAAGAAAGTATGATTTAATTAGATTTAGCAGTGATTTTTCTAGTTTATGGGAGGTCCTAGCATTGCTTATTTTCTTATTCATAGCTGCTTCACACATTTAAATTACTTGCCTAATCCTTGAAGGCATTTGAGTTTGCAATATGGCATTATTATCAGACTTCAAATGTTATAATCCTGTCCTTGATATTGTATGTACTTTGAAAGCAACACATATCTGCGTGATTTTTCCTAGCACCAATTATCAGTTTTTTAAGCAACTAATCCACAAATCTTTAGTATGTACCTCTTCTGTTTTAGATAACATAATAATCAATGAGTATAAAGATGAGCAAGGCAGACCCAGTACCCACTCTCATGAATCTTAGTGATTGAGGAGGAATTTGGTTATTGATTGATAAAACGTGCCTCCCTTAAATTCTTTGCCATTATACCTTAGAGAGAGAGAAAAAAATGATTACTATATATTCCCAGAAGAAAAGATATAAAAATATGTAAATGTTATGGGCTGAATTGTATCACCTCAAAATTCATATGTTAAAGTTCTAACCTTCAATATCTCAGAATGTCACTGTATTAGAGACTGAGCTTTAGAAAGGCAATTAAGGTTAAATGAGGTTATTAGAGTGAATCTTACTCCAATAAAACTGGTGATCTTATAAAAAAAGGAAATTTGGAAATGGACAGAGGAAGAGGGAAGACCATGTTAAGACACTGGAAGAAAATGGCCATCTAAAAGTCAAGAAGAGAGGGTTCTCAGAAGAAACCAACCCTGTCTACACCTTCATCTTAGACTTCTAGCCTCTAGAATTATGAGGAAGTAAATTTCTGTTATTTAGCCACACCCAGTCTATCATAATTTGTTGATACCAGCAAACTAATACAATACTTTTTATTTTTTAATACTGAGAAACTTAACTTTAATGGTTGAGTCCGAATTCTAGTAGTAAAGAAAGGACCACACTGGCGATTAGTTAAGCAGTGGCTTCCAGCCTCACAGGTAAGTAGCTTGATGGCATAATTTGCAGAGGCTTCTTTTTGATTATCTTAGCATTAAATAGCATATTTTAGAAGTATATTTGTTTGTATTGAAAGATATTTCCAATACAGATTTCACTGAAAAAGATGATGTAATTTCAGTTCTTTATTTTGTGGGAAAAATAAATTATACAAATATGAATAAAATAGAAATATATGTATCAAATAAGTCATAGTGATTATCTCTGGGTGATGGTGTTATAACATTTTCTTTAATTTTAAATCTATATTTATAGTTTTCCAACAAGCTTGCTATTCTATAATAAAAATAGCTCCAAAATGTTCTTTTCATTTTGTATATGTTGTAAGTCAATGTTGTGATTGTATGCTTTGAGTAGGACAACCACGGGAAAAATTATTTTTTAATGTAAGTCCCCATATAAATTAGTCAACTGATCTTAACAGTGGGCAAAGGCAAGAGCATGGAGCAAAGATAGTCTTTTTTAACAAAAGGTGCTGGAACAACTGGACATACACATGCAAAAAAATGAATCTAGGTGCAGACCTTTCACTTTTTGCAAAAATTAACTCAAAATAGACACAGAACTAAATGTAAAATGTAAAATTGAAATTATAGAACTCCTAGAAGAAAAAAATGAGAAAGTTTAGATGTCCTCAATAGAGCAATGACTTTTTAGATACAATTTGTAGGTACCATGATCCATGAGAGAAGAATTGATAAGCTGGACTTCATTAAAGTTAAACATTTCTGCTCTGCAAAAGACAATGTCATAAGAATAAAAAGACAAACCAGATTGGGAGACAGAATTTACAAAAGATATATCAAATAAAGAATTGTTATCTAAAATATATAAGGAACTCAAAATAATAATAAAAACACAAACAAACCCACTTAAAAATGGTCAAAAGACCCAAACAGAAACTTCACAGATTACAGGTAATCATATGAAAGATGTTTAACATCATATGTTATTAGGGAATCACAAATTAAAACAATAATGTGATACCACTGTGCATCTATCTGGATGGTCAAAATCTCAAATACTAACACCACCAAATACTGCCAAGGATGTAGAGCAACAGATCTCATTCATTGCTGGTAGGAGTGCAAAATGGTATAGCCACACTGGAAGACAGTTTGGTAGCTTTTTATAAAACTAAACATACTCTTATGTATGATTCAGCAGTCATACTCTTAGGTATCTACCCTAAGGAGTTGAAAACTTATTTCCACATAAAAACCTATACATGGATGTTTTTACCAACTTTATTGATAATTGTCAAAACTTGGAAGCTACCGTGATGCCCTTCAGTAAATAAGTGAATAAACTGTAATACACCTATACAATGAGCTATTATCAAACACACACACACACACACACACACACACACACACACACACACACACACGCTATCAAAGCATGAAAATAAATAAAGAAACCTTAAATTCATGTTACTAATTGTAAGAAGCTGATCAGAAAATGTACATGTTGCATCATTCCAACTATATGGCATTCTAGAAAAAGCAAACCTATAGAGGTAGTAAAAACATGAATGATTTCCAGGGGATGAGGGAGTGGATGGAGGATTAATAGGCAGATCACAGAGGATTTTTAGAGCAGTGAAACTACCCTGTATGATCTTGAATTGGTATATACATGTCATTATACATTTGTCCAAATCCTAAATAGTGTTTTAAGGGTCTTGATACTTTTCAGAGTAATGTTTTTATTTTAAAAAATTAAGTTAGACATTGAGTCAGTAGTAATAGCTTTTGTCAACAGCTGATTCTATCTAATTTTTATTTCTGTCAGTGACAATGGAAAATGTTTGGTAGGACAACATGGCATTTGTTTTTTTCTCTGTACCTTTAAGCATAATTTTTTTCAAACTTTTAACATATAAGATATTTTCTTACCATAATAGAATGAGTTCATTAGAGGAAGATAGAAAATAGAGAAAATTTTTAAAAAAAACATGATATTCTTACCATCTAAAATATCTCTAACATTTCCTGTAATTCTGGATTGGTGGTGATAAATTCCTTTAGCTTATTTTTGTCTGGGAAGATCTTTATCTGTCCTTCAACTCTAAATGATAGCTTTGCTGGATAAATTATTCTTGATTGTATATCCTGGGTCTTCATTCTTTCAAATATTTTTTGCCAAGCCCTTCTGTCCTGCATAGTCTCTCTTGAAAAATCAGCTGCCAGTTGTATGGGTGTTTCCCGTATATGTAATTATTTGTTTTTCTCTTACTGCTTTTAAAATTTTTTCTTTGTATTTAACCTTTGGCATTTTAATTATGGTGTGTCTTGGTTTGGGCCTCTTTGGATCCCTAATTTTTGGAATCCTCTGAGCTTTCTTGGGTTTTATGTCCATTTTCTTCTCCAGGTTAGGAAAGTTTTCCATCATTATTTCTTCAAACAGCTGTTCAACATCTTGATTTTCTTCACTTACATTGATCAGACAAATATTTGGAGGCTTAATAGTGTCTCATATTCTCCTTAAATCATCTGTATAGTTGGCCTCTTTTTTCTTGCCATTCTGTTTGAGTGTCCTGATTGACTTTCCTGTTTAGATAGGGCATGTGATCCTCTTCTTTATTCACTTTGTTTATTCCTTTGTTTATTCCACTTAGTATACTTCTCATCTCAGATAATGTGTTCTCCATTTCAGACTGGTTTCCTTTTATAATCTCCATCCCCATTTTTATCTCTTTGTTGGAGTTCTCTACATTTCCCAAAAGTTCATTGAGCATCTTTATAACCAGTGTTTCGAACTCTGCATCTGTTAGATTACTTGACTCCATTATATCTGGATCTCTGTTCTGTTCTGTCATATGGGTTCTGCTTCTTTTTCTTCCCATTTTGGCTTCCTTTCCGTGTCTGTTTCTATGGACTAAGCAAAACTCCTAAGTCTCTCAGTTTTATTAGTGTGGATTTGTGAAGTAGGTGTCCACTGGCACAGTCCTGAAAGGGGTTCAGCTGCAGGCCAAAGTTAGCCCAAGCCTATGCTCCTCCAGGGCCACCTGTCAAGATTCAGCAAGCAATCCACAGATGTTGTGCTTATAGTTGCCTCAAAAGGCCACACCAGAAACCAAGGTCAGCTGCCTCCAGTATAAGTCTAGGCTCGCTCAGCAAGGCACATCTTAGTTGCTGAGGAGATACGTGGGTGTGGCTAGGGTGGGACCTGGGTTGGGGGAGGTGGGGTTTCAGGGAATCCCTTGAGCAAGTGACCTCCGTAATCCAGTTTGATGACAACACAGCTATGGGAGCACTGTGTCCACTCAATGGGAGGGGTGATTGCTCAATAGGGAACAATGGATACCACCGGCACTTGTGTACTGAGCAAGTCTTCCCTCAATCCTCACTCCTACAATATCACCTTGTAAGTCCCTCGTGCCCCCTGTGCACAGCTGACTGGGTACTGGTGCTCAGAGTGAGCAGGTCCATCACCACAAAAATCCACTTGTGGACACAGTCCCTTTAAGAGGCTTCTGCCATTGCTGCTGCCTCAGCCTCCGTCTCACTTAGCCATTCGAGACTGGATCTCCCTGCGTCCTCGCCCTGTCCTACCTTCTGCCATTACAGAGTGTTTTCTTGGGTTTCTCCCTAATTGTATAGCGGCTTGTTTGTCCAGATCCCAGGCATTTTTTCTTTGTTGCTCTTCCTCATTTCTGTCATAACTTTGATTTAGTTGCCTGAGGGAGGAACAGAGCCTCTATCATCTACACCATTTTTTTCTCCTCCCATACCATTTAAAAATTTAAACACAATTCACAATTTAGTTTATTTTTATGTGTATGTATAAATTATTATTTGTGTTTAGTATTATACATTGTTATTAGCTATTATTTATGCTATTTATTGACTTCAGAATACCATCACCAGAAAAAATGTTATTCTCTTAAAAATTCTCAAAATTTTTGAGTTTCCTTATTATAAATTTCTCTACTACAAATGATAATATTGTATCTATAAATGCATAACTTAAGACTCATATTTTCTAGGTTAAATTATTATAAGCACAACTGCTGAGTCAAATACTATAAACATATTTAAAACACTTGATAATTTTGTCTACAGAAATTCTGAAAAGGTGTATCAATTTACACCATTGGAACAGAGAGTGGAAATTAACCCTAACTGTAGCTACCCTTGAACACCATAGTTTTAGAAGAAAAAAAATTTTTTTTACATTATTCTATTATGTTTTTTGAATATTAATGAGGCTAGAAATCCTTTGTATGTTCATAGGTCATTAACGTTTATCTTTTGTGGATTTCTTTTTAATACTTTTTGCACATTTTTCTGTAGAGGTGTATGTTTTCATCTTAAAGATCTGTGTGTTCTCATAAAAGATTAACATTGCTATTTGTCTACCACATGCAGTGAATTCTTTTCTGGGTTATCATTGATTTTTAATTGAACTTGAGGTTATTTTTGACATAGTGAAGTTTCATTTGTAAGTAGTCAGATATAACATTTTATCTTTACATTTTGATTAATAACTTTGCTAATATACTTTAAAAAGTTTTCAGATAACTATTAACCTAGATATCATACCTTCAACACGTATTTGTGTTATGAATTTGAAGTGCTTAGCAGTAGTATAATCAAAATAAAGATTCTAGGAGAATTAAATATATGTTGCTTTTGCCCTTAATCCTTATGCATTTTATTATTTCTTTTGCTACTTATCAAATTATATTAGACATTATAAGTTGTGTTTTCCTCCATAAAAATGTAAATCCAGCCCAAAGAAATAAGGGATTTTAAGGGAGTCCAGAACTGTACTAGGCCTTTGTGTTATAGACTTTGCTTTTGACAGGCTCAGATAATCCTGATCAATATTGGCAGTGTACATGTAGATTCAAATACCCTGCCCTATGGGGCTTCTAATATCCTATATGCCAAGATTGAACCCTGAATTCATAGGCTTACTCAGATTCACAGCCTTAACCTAAGTCCCATAATGTTTTTACAATCTGTGTATTTTGGTTGCATCCTGATTAGGATTTTAGACTAAGGTTCCTCCGTGAGGATGGGAGTTTTAAATTAGCTACTTGGCTAGGCTCCTTGGCTAGGTAATGGCAGAGTTATGCTTTGGGAAATCTGGCTAATGTGCTACCAATGTCCTTTGACTCTGACCACTGTGGAGGTCATTGGAACTTCTACACCTCAGGGATCACCATGAACAACCATTGGCTACCCACTTGCCTATGGGCTTTGACTGTTGACTATTGTCAGACTCAAGTTCCTAAATCAGAAGCCTACCTTGCACAATAATTTGTGTCTGATTCAAGGCCACATTTAGGTTAGCCTCTTGAACCAGAATGCTGGGTATTCCTCTCTTAAAAATGAACCAAGGGCACAACACTTGATAAGAAAATTTGAGTTCAGTATGTTAAATAAGTTTCAGGGGGACAGGAGTATATGGTTTTTCAGAGAAGGCTTTTCCAGAAAAGTGACATTTGAGCAGAGACCTGAGGGAATTGTGTAGTTAGCTATGTGAGTATCATGAGGAAAAGCATCTCAGGCAAAAGGGCCAGCAAGTGCAGAAGTCTTTAGGTGGAATTATACTTGGGGTATTTGAGGAACGAGATGGCTAATATGACTTGTCTTGAGTGAGTGAGAAAAAGAGTTGTAGGAGAGGAGATAATGTGATCAGGGAGACAGTAGGGTTAAACCCTATAGAACCTTGTAGGTCCTGGTAAGGACTTCTCACTCTGAATGAGAAGGGAAGCTAACAAACTTTTCAATAGAGTGGTGATATGATTTGATTTATGTTTTAAAAGGATTACACTGACTGTCATGACAATAGACTTTAGAAGAGTAAGGACAAAAGCAGGAAGAACATTCAGAGTCCATAGCAACAATACAGGTAAGGGATTGTTAGTGGGCTGGGAACATTTTATGTCTTAGTTCATTTGGGCCACTAGAGTAAAATACAACTGACTGAATAACTTATAAACAATAGACATTTATTTCCCACAGTTCTGGAGGCTGGAAATCCAAGATCAGTGTGACAGTAAGGTTGGTTGAGGGCTCTCTTCCAAGTTGCAGACTTCTTGTATCTTCACATAGCAGAAGGGACTCGGGAGTTTTGTAGTATATCTTCTCTAAGAACACTAACCCCATTCATGAGGGCTCTATTCTCATGGTCTAATCACTTCCCAAAGGCTCCACCTACTAATCCATCACCTTTGGGGGTTAGGATCTCAATATACAAATTTTAGGGGATACAAATAGCTGGTAACTCTGGATTTGGATGAAGCAATTAGATTATCATTATATTTTGATGGTGGAACTAACAGAAATTGCTGATAGAGAGACACCATGGACATCTCCAAGATGTTTGGAGTGAATACCCAGAAGAATGGAGTTCTCAGTAACGGAGATAAGGAGGAGTTCCATGAATGATTCTGAGAGAGAAAATCAGAAATTTGCCTTTGAACATGTTAAGTTTGAATAATTTATTGAATATCTAAATGGAGATGTTGAATAAGACCTTAGACATATGAATCCGGAGTTCACAGGAACTGGTCTGAGCCAGAGAAGTAAATGTGAGCATCATCATCATATAGATTATATTTAAAACTATGAGAATGGATGAATCACCTATAGAGTGAGTATAAATAAAGAAGAGACTAAGTCCTGAGTAAACCCACAAGCAAAGGAACTATACTCTGTGAGGAAAGTGTGGCCTGCTAAGAGAAGAATCAAGAAGCAATGGAAAGAAAGCATTTTAAGAATGATGAATGATCTACTGTGTTTAAAACTTGAGATGGTTCAATATATTAACCTGAGAACTGGCCACTGCATTTAGCAAAGTAGAAGTCACTTCTGACTTTGACAAAAGCTCATTTTAACTTAAATTGGAAAATTAAGATTTTTGTATGGGAGGGATAAACTATTTTTGTTTGTGTTCACTTGCAGTATTTTAAGAAGTTGTTATTTATTTATTTATTTATTTATTTATTTATTTATTTATTGCCTATATTGTTGGTAGAAAAAAGCAACAAACAAAAAGTTAACATAAAAAAAATACAGTGCAGCTGTTATTTCACTAATAAAAGATCTATTTGCAGCAGGGAACATTCAGAAAAATAGGGGTAAATGATCAAGATAGTTTATGGTAGGGTAACAGAATACCTTAGTCTACGAAGATGAAGACAAAAGTCCAACGTATCTGAAGATACACAATAGAAGGAATAAAATTTATGGGATTTCCTAAATTTATGAATTATGTCATTTAGCAATTACTCCCTGATATTTGGAAATGATATCTTTAGTTGTAATAAATACACACAGATACACTTATAGTGTGATTATTTAAAAGATATAACCATGTATTGATTCAACCATCACTTCTCTTTATCCTCAGTTCCATTTTATCCAATTTAGGTCAATGGTCTGTCATCGTAATCAGTCCTTTACCTCAGTTTCTTAATTTTCTGGCTTCTTTGCCATTTATTATGCCTACATATAAAATATCAATGTTAAACATATAAAACTCTCTGCGTATATTGCCTCATCATCTGTTCAGCAGAACAAATATTGTTGGAGGAAAACATACAACCATGTCAATGTGTTTCCTTTAAATTCATGACCCATTACACAAAATGAATACTTAGTGCAACACATCCTGATGTGTTTTCCTGTTACATTTATTCCCTTATACAAGAAGACTCTACTATCTCTTTTATTTTGTTCACAAATGCCAAGTAATTTTCTCCATTTCACTTTTAGTTGATGATAATGCTTCTAACTTCACTATTAAAAGTCATTCAAAGTTAGGAAAAATAAAACTACCACCTGCTTTTTCTGAGAGACTTACCAACTTAATCCATCTATATCCACATACTCTGTTTTACATCTTGCCACATAAAATTAATGTTTCTACATCTACCTAAGCAAGTCTACCCATATGTGTCCTAGATTCTATCCCTCTTGCCTTCTAAAATATACCAGTTTTTCAATCACCCCCACTGTATTCTTCACTAACAGTTCCCTATTAGTGATCATTGCCAGCTACATACGTAGTTATTTTGTCCATCTTGAAATGCATTCTCTGGAATATCCATTATTCTTCGTTGACTACCTATTTGAAAGCATAGCATCATCAATGAAATAGTTGTGTAAACTTGCTGTCTCAAATAGCATTTCTTCCATTCTCTCCTGAACTCAATTCTGGAAGACAGAAGTTTACTAGAAGAGTATATATGGAAAATTTCTGGAAGAATGGAATAGCTCTATATCTTGTTTTGTGTTGCATGTTTGTATACAATTGTTCAAATTCATTAAACTGAATGCTTTTTACTATGTGTAAATTATACCTCAAAAAAGGAAAAACTGTAAACTAGCCTTGTTCCCCACTTTCACTTTTTTTGCCAAAAAGACCTCAAACAAACAAACAAACAAAGAACACATATAGACAGATAAGTTTAAAAAAAAAATTCTGGATGGAAGTACAGAAGAGGGCCAACTTAAAAGGAATAGATAAGTGGCATAATAGATGCAAATGAGATTAGAAATTTATAATTTCTAGTGATTTCAATTTTCAATTTGGATAATTTTGACCTTTGGGGATTAACTATCTAGACAAAATGATATATAGAGAAAAATATAACAATTTATCCAGTTTAAAAAATATTGTAGATAATTAAGCAGAGAATTTGGCCAGTGGAATGGTTGAAACAATGGGACAGACAATGATCTAACAGAGTGTTGTTTACATGTCCCTGGAGAGCAAGTATATTTGAAGAAAGAGAGTGAGAAAGTTAGAAGGCATTTTGATAAGATAGCAGCATATTAGAGTGTAGGACATCATGGACCAACACTTTTCCTTACAGAAATGAAAAGAGCACTAGTAATGGAATGCAATTCTCTGCCTTTCACTATTTTAATTATCTTGAAAAAGTCACATTATTCCTCTAGTGCAGTTTCATCTGCCATAGAAAAGAATATCCACTGATTTACATGTTAGTGACTATTGAGATAATTTACACCAAAACATTTGGCAATTGGTTAAACATCCTGAAAATATACAAAATTATTGAGGTACTTTTTATTATCAAAACTCTAGCGTGGCCTTTAATAATTATTTATGAAATAAGTCAAATGATTTATAGTATCAGTTTTTTTAAAAACTAGTTTTTATGTGCACTTAAATATCTATCAAAATGTTATGACACAAAGCTTTGTCAGAAAGTCATTTTATTGAGTTAATCAAAGAAAGCATTTTGTTTACTGGATGTACCTTTTCCTTAACGAGATTTGCAGACTGAGTGGTTATAATTCTATTCAGCAATTCTTTGAAAAAGGTTTTTTCTTTTTTAACAAAACCCTCACAGCAGATGCTCACACAATCAAGAATATGTCCATTAGCTAAACATTAACACATTAACTTAATGTTTTGTTTGATTAACAAACACATTCTCATAATATAACAAATTGCTGTGATTTTTTAGAGATGACTATAGTTTTTTTTGTGTATGTGTGGGGAGGAGACAGTATTTAATAGAGCTCTTGATTGAAAAACTAGCATCTCATAGACTAAATAAATTGTTTCAGATTTTTAAATATTGTTCTATGATTTGCATTATGTTAGATAAAATGTGAACTCACTTAAAAAGTTATCATGAAAGACAATATGAAAGATACAGCTTCTATTTTGCATTTTTTCTGCATGAAAAAGGTCCATGTTAATTATGCTTAAAATAATTCTTACAATCATTTTAAAAAGATTCACTTTACTGAAAATCTTAAGAATCCACTAGTTTTATTCCTTTTTATTTTCTCTATAATAAACATTATTTCTATATACAGTGTTATGGTATTTTGAGGAAAGGTTATGAACCTCTTGTATGTATTAGTTTCCTAAGGCTTCCATGTAAACTATCATGAACTGGGTAGCTTAAAACAACAGAAATTTATTTACTCACAGTTCTGAGGATTAGACGTTCAAAATCAATGTGTAGGCATACTCATGCTTCTCTGATGGTTTGAAGGAATAATCCTTCCTTACCTCTTCCTACCTTCTGGTGATAGCTATCACTCCTTGGTATTCCTTGGCTTGCAGCTGCATCACTCCAACGCCCATCTCTGTCATCAGATGATGTTATCCCTTTATTTCACTGTGTCTTTTCTCATTTTCTTTTTCCTGTTTTTTTTTTTTTTTTTATTATTATGGTGACATTGGTTACTGAAATCCAGTAAATTTCAGGTGTACAATTCAACGGTAAGGCATATGTGTGTGTGTGTGTGTGTGTATGTGTGTGTGTGTGTGTGTACACACACACACACACACATATACATACATACATACATACATACATACATACATTGCATTGTGTGTTCACTGCCCATAGTTAGATTTCTTTTTGTCGCCACATACTTGATCCCTTTTACCCCGTCTACCTCTCCCCTCCCACCTCCCCCCTACCTTCTGGTAACCACTACATTATTGTCCATGTCCATGAGTCTCTGCTTGTTTGTCCTGTTTATTTGTTGCTTTTAGGTTTATATTCCACATATAAGTGACATCATGTGGTTTTGATCTGCCATATGATCTAGCAATCCCTCTGCTGGGTATTTATCTCAAAGACATGAAAAAACACATCTGAGAAGATATTTGCACAGATGTTCATAGCAGCATTATTCACAGTGGCCAGGACATGGAAGCATACGAAATGCCCTACAATAGATGATAGGCTAAAGAAGCTGTGGTACATATATACAATAGAATATTACTCAGCCATAAGAAGAGATGAAATACTACCATTTGCAACAATATGGATGGACCTCGAGATAATCATGCTAAGTGAAATAAACCAGACAGAAAAAGTTTTCTGATAAGGACACCAATCATATTTGATGAGGGCCCACCCTTATCAAGTATGACCTCATCTTAATTTGATTACATCTGCAAAGAGACCCATTTTCTAATTGGGTCACATGCAGAGATATAGGAGCTAGGATATCAACATATCATTTTTGAGGACACAACTCAACCCATAACAAGGTGTGTCATGTTGAATATATGGAGGGCTAATATATACGATAATAGTCGTAGTGCTAAAATTCCCATAGCAGTCAAAATCAAAATGTAGAAAGCTTCTAGCTTGATTCAAATCTTAGGTAAACATTGAAAATTCCTTAGAAACATCTGTAAAATAAAGGTCAGAATGAGCTGTGTCTGGCACAAGACCTGGAGATCAGCAGTTACCTCAATTGTCAAGACTCTAAGATATAGAGACTAGTTTTTTAAATACTTTTTGGAAACAATTACAGATTCACAGGAAGCTGTAAAACTAGCATAGAGAAGTCTGGTGTTTCATCTAGTTTCCAAAATGGTTACATTGTACCTAATTATAGTACCATGTCAAAATGGGTAAATCAATATTGGTACAATGTGTGTAAGTTGGATGCTTTTTATTTTGAGATACAGAACTACATCACCACAAAGATTTCTGTCATACTATCCCTTCATAATCATACTCACCACCACCTTCTCCCCACTATCTAGGGATTCAACTATTTATAAGATCCTAAATTCTGTAAGTATTTTTTAAAAATCATATTTCCCTGAAGTTCATGAATGAAAAAAAAATCTTGAGAGGGTAGTTAGAGAGCATTATGATTAAAGAGCTTGGTTTCTGACATACGAAGATGAGGAATCAAGTCGTATAAGGCCAATAGCTGTGTAATCATGGAAATTTACTTAAATACTTTGATCCATAGTTTATTCATTCTTAATCTAGCTTACAGGGTTATTGCACAGATGTGAAGCTGAATGAAAAATTGTGACCTAAAATCTAAAACACAATTCCTTACTTTATCATTTGCTGGCAGTCAGTTAATTGTAGCACACCAAGGCAGTGTATGACCACCACCCACCTGAACTCATCTAGCCCAATCTTGGAACCTGAACAGACTCTTTTTATGTTGCCTGCTCTCAACACTGCACCGTTTTCATCTTTGCTCCAGTTTCCAAAAGGCCTGAACCATCCTATGGAGAAAAACAGAGCTCAAGATATTAAATTTCACCAAAAATGTCAGTTGAAAAGTAATGATACATTGGGTATTATTGGTTTTCTATTTTATCTTGCTATCACTCTTGTATGAATCTATCTTCTTGCAGATATATGGCACACTGCATCTCCTAAGCTACCCTTCATATACAGAGTAGGCCAAGGCCCTAACATAGGCAGATTCTCTTAGAGCTCCTCTAATGAAATTTTATTTCCTTGTAGGTTGGTAATATCATTGTCTCTCCTTTTCTTTCTTGTGCTTGAAGTAGACAGACCTATCTCAGAACCAACATAGTGCTTCATAGGACTTACTATGTGACATTAGACATCAAACGCAGCCAGCCACATTTCCTCCAACTATAATGTGAGCACAAAGGTGCTCATACTCTCTAAAGTTCCCTCCTGCTCAGACATTCTGAGAATCTAAGTCTGTCACTCAGCATGGCATATTGTGCAAATTAAACAATTTTTAAAATAAATGTGTGTGAGAAATATCCTAAGTATTTTTGTTATTGCTTTTTAGCCTCTGATTGTGAAAAGTCCTAAAATCTTATTTAATGTATTCATGTTTTATAATTGTTATGCATATATGTATTTGTTTATTTTAAGACAGCTATTGAATTCAGTTTTAGTTGAAACAGGCCAGACTTTAATTGGAAAAGTACCTATAATGTAAAAGAAAAACAGGTAATGAATGTAATATTTCTACCATAGAGGAACTGAGATGAATCTATTTTTATTTGAAGAAATAAAACCTTTTAAATATTTGAAAAGCACTCAAGCTCCTTCTGTTGTGTTAGAATATTTTTTCTAGCTAATAGTTAAAATGAACCATCTATAATTTCTTCTGTTTTGAGTTCTCATAAGCATAAAACTAAATAAGATAAAAGTTTCACCAGACCCTGTCCCTCTGTCTTCTGAGGAGTTGACCACTGTGGGTGTTTTCCCTGGCCACTGTTAGCTCATTATAGTCCCTGTGACCTTCTGTTTGTTTCAGTTATAACATTAGAATTACAACTGAAGGATTCTGGAAAAAATAATTTCTTTTGACTAATGTGGTTCTTCATTGTGATTTTTTGTCTCTCTGAGGATTGCAGAGTTCATTTGTTTTATTCTCTTAAGAATTCACAATTTGTCTATGGACATGCCACCCTGAACAAGCCCAATCTTGTCTGATCTCAGAAGCTAAGCAGAGTTGGGCCTGGTTAGTACTTGGATGGGAGACTACCTTAGGAAGATCAGGTGCTGTAGGTGTAAAAACTAAGGGATTGTAAACTGACAAGGTCCTTGCAATCTATGAGGTCAACCAAGGGTTGCCTGTCCTAAAAAAAAAAAAAAAAAGAATTTACTATTTTTCTATTTTTCTTTTTATTCAATATTTGTTAGTAAATTTACTATTTATTAGTAAAACATTAATTGTATTTTTTCCTGTTTTTCTCTCCCTCCATACCCTCTTCCATTTGCTTTGGGCTTTTATATAATGTAATTACAATGAGGTAAAATATAATATCGATTTTTAGGTATCTCACTAAAAAATATAGATTCATTATTTAAAATGGCACATATAAATAAAACATAAATACAAATATGTGTATACATTCTTCATGTCTTCTCTTTCAGACTTGTATATTGTTACCACGAAGCTATGTTAGATTTTTCCAGCGGGAGTTATATACCAGTGTGACATGCCCCAACTGCAGGGGGCCCACATCTTGCTCTCCGGGGGGGCCCTATAGGAAATCCTCTCATTAGGCTGAGGGGAGAAAATGGGGCCCCTTACTACTTACCTGTGAAAAAAAAGAGGCAACACTCCATGAACAGAATAGAACCCTTCGAAATCCTTCTCTTAATCTCTAGCCTTTAAATCCTAGCTGTGGGAAAGGGGATTAAAAATCACCAGACTGGTTCGGGATATTTAATTTTGGGTAATTTTATGTGTTAATCAGTAATTGGAATGTTGTCATTATAACCGTAGGATTTCAGTCTAAATTTGTAATATAACATGCTATTAAAATCTTATTCACAGCATAACATAGTTGGAACTATGTAAGGAAGTATGTATTGACTGACTCACTTCTTTTTTAATTCAAAGTAAATCAAGTATTCACCATTTATAAACTTAAATATCTACTAAATAACCATTGAGGCATTTTAAGGTGGCTTTATGCGCAAAGACCTCAAATAATTTCAAGCTAATATTTTAACAAAACACAATGTAAATATTTTAACAATATACAACTATCTACTTTTTAATATTTTATATTTATATTAAGTTAGTTTTTTTTAGCTGTGGATAAACATTTTATCTTTTTATTTGTAATCAGAAGCTTTGAGAAAATAGTCATTTCTGACTAATCATTAGTATATTATGCAGTATTTTTAATGTAATTTGAGGTTGGAGACTCTCTCTTTGATTTATTTATGACTCTGTATAGAAATTTAGAATAATACATTGAATATTTAAAGCTTTCTTAGAGAATACAGCATATTGAAACAAATTAATAATTAATTTTTTCTAGGTAGATATTAGCTTGTTTCTGTGTATAAAACTATTTTATAATCATAATATTTATCATTTTTAAGTGCTTTATATATACTATCTTACTAGTTCCTCACAATCATTTTTTAAAGACAGTATTAATATCTGTGTTTAGAGATGTGGACAAGTAGAAATGTTGTCTTTTAAATTTTATTTTTTTTTAAATATGAACTTTGTACTGAAGTATATTTACCAAAAAGTAGTAAAATAATAAAGGTACAGTTGATAACTATTTTTAAAAGTGAACTCAGCCAGTTACCCACAATCACAAAGTCTCCTGTGCACTATGCCAGTCACCTCTCTCACCTATGCCTGGGGCAACCACTATCCTGAGTTCTGACATCATACTTAATTTAGCTTGCTCTTTAATTCTACGTAAATAGAAACATACGGTAAATTCTCTTTTGTGTCAGTTTCTTATGATCAACATTATATTTGTGAAATTCATTCATGTTGTTGAGTGTACCTGTTTTCTCATTCTGATTGTACATTATATTCCACCATATGACTATACCAAGAAAGAAGAAATACTATTGAAAATGACAAATGTGTTGGCAGAGATTTAAGTGAAAATTGACTGAATATTGACTAATATTGAATAGTAATATTTTGTGGGTTGTAAAATATAGTTGAGCTAAAACACATTACAAAAAATATTTATGAAAAAAGCAGGAAAGATGTAAATGAAGTTAAAAAGTTCTAAATTTCTAAAATTGGAGAAATTGTTAAAGTAATAATTTGTATTAGACTCTCATAAGTCAATGCTGCATAATATAAGCTTTGGCATTTAACTAAACATGGTTATTTGAGGAAGATACAATGTTAGACTGAGAAAAATATCTGACAAAAACTCCTTAAAAATTTCATTTTAACAATAACAAATACCATATATATGTGTATATATAAACATATATATTATATATAATATAATATATTATTCATACAATAAATAATCATTCATTATTCAATATTTATTAAACTACTATGTGCTAGTCAACATTCACATGCTTGGGATACATCAGTGAACAATGATGAAATTCCTATGCAGAGAATCTGTATTCTTGGAATAAGGAGACATAATAAAAATATTAAAATTAATAAATTATTTAATATACAATATATATGAAAGTGATTATGAATATGAAAACAATTTCAAAGAACATATTAAAAAGAATAGGGGTGTCTTGCTGATGAATAGTTATTGGAGGCAGAGGAAGGTTTCAGAATTAAATGTAGTGATCAGGTCAATGCTTGCAAGAAGATGGAGTTGGAACAACATCTTGAAGAGTTAGGCACACAGAGAATTGTGACACTTCCATGGATAATTTGAAATCGTTCCAGGCAGGAGTAATGGCCAGTGCAAAGACCTTAAGCAAGAGTAGACTTGGTATGTTCTGGAAATAGCATGTCAAAGAAGCTGAAGTATTAAAAGTGAGAGTGAGAGTTGTAGAGAGGCAAAAAGGCCCCAAATTGGGTAGGGACTAGAAAACAGTTGTAAAGACTGTCTTTTACTCATGGAAATGGGAAACAACTAACTCAGGGTTTTGTGAAGTGTCATGGTCAGACTTAGGTTTTAAAAGAGATGATGTTTAGTCATGTTTCTAAATGAGATAACCAAGGGAGTGAGTAGAGATCATGAAGAGTCCAGGACCAAAATGAGCCTTGGTGGATTTCATCATTTAGAATGTAGTACAAAGGAGGAGTGTTCAGGATTAGATGTACAAGAGATTTTTTTTTTAATTTTTTTTTTTTTTTAATGAAAAGGAGAGGAAGCCAGAGGAACTAAAGAGAACTTTCTAATCTTGATGGAGGGCTGAGGATCATGAAAAACATGAGGGAGGAAGGGATTAAAGTAAGGAGTCTTAGACTGTAGTGCTATTTTAAGAACATTTCAACCAGGTGATGGCAAATCCTAAAGCCAAAGTCTCCATTTGAGTTTTGTATCTCTCAGGATTAGTCCTCCATTAGTGCTGATGACATTGGCTGCGGTGAGCTTGTTGGAAGCATGGACTCCACACACAAACACAGGGGTGGATCCATGAGTGCCAAGGAAGGCAACCCTCTCATGCTCCCTGCAGCAGGATATAGGAATGGTGCATTTTCATGGGCAAGAGTGTGGTATAGTAGAAATTAAGTAAAGAACAAGAGGGAGAGAATGTTGAATTATGTGAAATGCTAATATCAGATCAAAGAAGAGGAGAGCTAAGAACTATTGGATTTAAAAATGTAGAATTTGCTAGTGAATTTGACAAACATAATCTAGTCTTAGTGGAGTGGTTAGGACTAAAGCCTGATTTGATTGGGTTTAATAGTGAATGGGAGAAAAGAAGACTATGAGAACAGGTTACACTTTGAAAATGGTTTGTTATAGAGAAAAAGCAAAAGAAATGTTTTTATTTTGATGGAAAACTTCAGTAATGAGCCAAAACACTTAGTGGCTCTGTTATCATAATGGTTCTTCATGCATCATGCTTCCCTGTTTCTAGGCCTCTTGGCAATATGACTTTGTTCCTATCAAGAGGTAGATTCTATTTCCCCAACTCTTGCATTTAGATTAAACTTGTAACTTATTCTGACCAACAGATTTCTGTATAAGTGACATTGTATGCCTTCTTAGGCTAGGCTTAAGAAGCCTTAGAGTTTCTGCTTTTTGCCTCCTGAAGCACTCTCAATGATTTAAAAAAGTCTAAACTAATCTAGTGGTAGAGAGTAACATATATAAAGGAGAACTAGGTTCAGTTAATAGCCAGCAGCAACCACCAAAGCTATCTGTGAGGCTATCTTGGACAACCCAGCCCCATTCAAATCTCCAGATGATTGCAGCTGGATGAGTGACCCCAGCCATGGGTAGCGGAACAATTCCCTTGCTAAGTGCAAATTGCTAACCCATGATTCATGAGACATGAGGAATGGCTGGTTGTATGTCAATAATTTTTGAGGTAATTTATTAACAGTAATTGATAGCTAATGGAGACCCCAAACACCTTTTTGAAATCTTACTTTTTATATTTCCTTCCTCGTTTCCTCCCTTCCTCCTTCCCTCCCTCTCTTCCTCTTTTCCTCCCTCCCTCCCTCCCTTCCTTCCTTCCTTCCTCCCTTCCTTCCTTCCTTCCTTCCTTCCTTCCTTCCTTCCTTCCTTCCTTCCTTCCTTCCTCCCTTCCTTCTTTCCTTCTTTCCTTCCTTTTCCTGAATTCCTACAGGATTTCTATGGTATCTGCAAAAGTGCATTTTATTGACAATAAGTAAACAATTTTTTATTTGAAATAATAAAGGCTCTCCTAAAAAATAAAAGTATAGAAAAACAATCTCTATAATATAGTCTTTGGAGTTAAGTGTTCCTAGATATAAAGTAATAAAATAAAATCCTAAATTCCTCAGTAAAATTCTAAACTGCCTAATGTATGCTTTGATACAGTGTCTGTTATTTAACAATTACACAAAACATTTATTCATGTTAATGGTATATATGTATTCTATCACTTCACTGTGTATACTTCAGCCACTTAACTGTATAACCTTAAACAAGATGCTTAATCTTTTCTATTTCATTTTCTTTATTTGGAAAATGTCATAAATTTAGTACCTATATTACAGATATTTGTTAGAACTGAATGATATTACATTTCCATATAATCATAGAACAGGATCCAGAATATAGTAAGCACTGAATAAACTATTAATAAGTATTATTATCATATGATATAATACCTATTTTTTCTCATTATCATTTTAAAATATTAGGTTTGGCTAATAATTTTGGAGATGAGCTAGCTTCTTATTAACAAATTTAAACATTTTATCTAATAACATCCTTTATTTACTTTATGTCTATATCACCTGGAATCAACTAAGTTCTAAATCTGTGACAGTGAGTAACTATTGGATTTATTCTCTGGAGTAAAGTCACTGCTTCCACTGAAGTCAGTGGATTTAATTGATTTTAATTATGAAAATATAAATGGATTTGGGGAGAATATTATAAGACAAAAGATAATAGTCCCAGAGTTTATTATCTTTAAAAAAATAATAATGTTTCCTCCAGATTGTCCAAGAAAAAAAGGAAGTTATCATCTACTGCCCTAAAAAGCCCTTTTCTGTTTTGTGACTTTACAAGAGTCATGGTTAATCATGACTCACCAGGTTCACAAGAACTCAGGACTTCATGTTGTTTGTATATTAAGGTTGTATCGTACGTGCTATTATAAAGCATCTTGTGTCCGGTATACAAGAATGCAGTTCATACTAACAGATGTTTGGGAAGGAAATTATTTGTTTAATTTGTTTATGAGTCAGAGGATTTTTGTCTGAATGTAATTATAGGAGGAGATCATAATTTATGAATGGATTGTATTCCAAAGTACATTTGTGAGTCAGTTGTTTAGGACTAAGAACATATTTTTATGTATAAACTAGGTTAAATGTTATTGTTTCCTAAAGCCTCAAAATAGCTACTCTAACCCATTATTTGGCTGACAATATCTGTCTCTGGAGAAATGATTTGAGGAGAGAATGGCCTCTTCCTTTTCTGGCCAGTTTGTTTGTTTAGATTCCATTGTTGATAGTTTTTTCCTCTTTACAACATTGGTTTTCTTATGCTTTCTCATGAGACCTCATAAGCCCTAAACCACCCTGAAGGACTACAACTGTGGTCTGACCCATTCTTGGCAAAATTCACAGTGTTCCAAAATTATCTGCCTCCCCTTTCCCACCAACGACATATTCCATTTTTTGACATTGCTGATTTTAGGTTACAATAAGAAATCGATGCAGCATAATTCTTTTTACCTTAATAGGTTAATAATTATCTCAAGAGTATTTCTAATTTAAAAAGATACATGTTTATCCAAATTACTGTATTTGGTGGACTTTAAAACTAACAAAACAAAGGGGAAAAATCCCCCAGACATTTTGGAGCAATGACTTTGGAGTCAGAGCCAACATGTAGGCCCTTTTCTGCCAAAAGTCTGTCCTAGGAGTCATCTTCTTTAATAAAATTTGTATCTTATAATTTTTTCCCCTTTGCCTTTTTGAACTACCATATTCTCTAAAATTTATACTCAGTAGTTCCCATTTTACAAACATTGATACTGAACAAAAAGAAAAAGAACAAGAAAAATTTTATATGTGTATATATATTGCAGTTTTCCTAAATGTACTTTTTCCTTTTCACCAATCAGTAGATGTCTAATTATTAACTAATTACATTGTTTATTTCTCAAACTAGGTAGTGTATTCCCTTTATGAGGAGTACTTATTTTTTAGGACTCTATTGTATGCCTAGAGTTTAGCCTACCACCTGACCTTTACTAAATCCCCAATAAATACTTAATGAAGTAAAGATTTTAAAATCACTTCATATTTGGAACATGCCACAATAGACACATAAAAGTACATGAGTGAAAACAGCAAGATATGCTCTGTAGACAACATAATAATTTGAATTTTTAACTTTAAATATTTCTTTTATTTTTCTGGCGAAGATAAAGGATAACTTGTTTTTATTATAAATAATAAGTACTTTTTACCTAGAAAATTATTTTGATTTACTTATAGAAAAAAAAAGAATGAAATGTTCAGAAAGAAAATATTTTTTGCAGTTTTCAAGCAAACTTCATGTATATTCGAGTCCATTGTCATTTTTGTGGAGAAAGATTTTAATAATGAGGCGTACATAAAATAGAGTTTTTAAGTCGTTGAACATATGTATAAATGAAATTGAAATACATGAAGTGTGTGTGTGTGGGAAACCTGAATTTAAATATGCAACTTGAAGTGAGAGTAATGCAAAGTTTTATCTACTGATGTAATGGCATACAGTGCAATAAACTTAAAAGTGCTCCACACAAGGCTGTCATGTTAGATGGTATTTTTATTTAGTTTAAACAACTTTTCAGTTTCCAAAAAATTTGGGTGGCCCTTTCTGATTTACACTTGCATACTGACATGTGAAACATGAGTCTGTGAGGTCTGGAGAGAACACAGCACCAAACAGATGGAGCTACTTGTTTTTTAACAGGTATGAGTTAGTAACATGCAGTCATGCAAAGACTTGCTCTTGTTTAACCTATTTCTAAGACTGACTGTGCAGTTGCTGTTAAGTCAGACTTAAAGTCTTGTGGTACACATCAATATCTTGGCAGATTCTTTTCAAACAAGTTGTCTGCTCTTTATTTTCAGTCATTCTTAAATTAATTCTTTAAATGCAATTTTAACAGAATGCTGCCTGAAGAAATCATCAGGATTAAATTAATTAAAATAATAAATAGCTTCTTAGCTCTAAACACTTGCATACAATTGCGACCTTACAAAATATTATTTTTGTACTAATACTACAAATTAAAAAATGGCATTAGTTTATATATTTTCATAGATTAATATTTGATCTAAACTCTAAAGTTATCCCAGAATGGTTACTCTTATGAAATGCACTAACACTAAGGAAAGCTTAATGTTGTTGGAAAGCTTTCTGCACATTAATTTTCACTTTGAGAAAGTTAACTTCATTGAGTCTCAAGATTGTTAATACATTGATAATTCCATGTGCCAAGAAATATTCAAAGTTGTTTACCTAGTGCTATCAATAAGATTTATCTATTTATCTATCTAAGCTTTCATGCCACAGGAGATAGTTGGTAGTATCACTAAACATACTAGTGTATGTTAATCACCCATTAATAGTCAAAGATTTCTACAAGATGATTTATCATGCCTTTGCTCATTGTGCTGTAATAATTTGGGGCAATAGGTGGAAATATTATTCCCATTTTACAGGTGCTGACATAGAGGAAGTAACTTACTCAAAGACAATATGAATAAATAAAATAATGAATCCGTTATTGGAACAAGGGTGAGAGCTCTTTTTTGTTCCCCATAGTTGCCTCTTCATAGGAACATGTTTGATTTGCAGAAATAGCAACATGAAAAGAAGAGTTTAAATATACGTATATCCCCATGATCACCCCATGGTGTCACATAACGGAATAACACCCAAGAAAGCAAATAAATCGTCTTTGTGAAATTAGCAGCGCCAATAAATTCTTGTTTGAATTTTGATAACACATATTAACACAAAAACATAAGAAAATGCTTTAGAGATTTTAGCATCACAAAAGTTTTGACAGTTGTTGTTTGCATAAGCAAAGCCATCCCTACATCCATCCATTATTTTTGACAACAGAAACCAGATTTTATTCACATATTGGCATTGATTTAACCAGTGAGTAAATAAAATCTAAGCCACTCATGAAAGATCCATTCTCCTTGACATTGATTGCTTCAGGTGTGAGCACATTAGGCAAACCTGGTGAGTATAAAAGTAAGGAGGCACCTGCTGAGGCATTTCCTGGAAAGCTTCCTGTGTCTTAAAAAGAAGCACAAATTAGGGAATCTCTAATTTTTTGTACCTTTGAATTTTGCTGAGTAAAATGATACTTAGAATTTATGCAGCCATCTTACGACTTTGAAAGGAAACACGTTTTCTAAATTAACCCATGTGAAGTCACTTTTTTTTTCAGAATTCCTGTAATAGGAACTAGTAAATCCTATTTTAAGATATGTGATTGGGTCTTTTGTTACTTGTAGCAGAATGTAGCCTAACTGCTATAAATGGCTTAACAAATACAAATACAAATACCATATGATCTCACTTATATGTGGAATTAAAAGGACAACAATTTTTTAAAAAACCAAGCTAAAGATATAGAGAACAGATTGTTCATTGCCAGAGGTCGGCGACTGGCAGCGGGTGAAATGGGTGAAGGGAGTCAAAAAGTACAAACTTCAGTTATAAAATAATTAAGTCATGGGATGTAATGTGACTATAGTTAATTATATTGTATTTCATATTTGAAGTTGCTAAGAGAGTAGATCTTAAAAGTCCTCATCGCAAGAAAAAAATTAACTATTTATGGTGACAGATGTTAACTAGACTTATTGTGGTGATCACTTCACAATATATAAAAATATTGAATCATGTTGTACACCTAAACCTAGTATAAGTTTATTACACATCAATAATTTTTTTCAGTTTCTCCAATGTAAGTTACTCTTTTTTATTTTATTTTATTTTATTTTATTTTATTTTATTTTATTTCATTTCATTTCATTTCATTTCATTTCATTTCATTTCATTTCATTTCATTTTATATTTTATTTTATTTTTTTCTTTTCACACTCTTTGGAAGGAAGTCACTATGTACAATGCATTTTTAAAATGTGAAGAGTTTTGCCCTACCTCCTTAACAGTGGAATATCTACATAAACCATTTGAAATTCTTCTGCGCAGTAGATTTGTCTCTTCTCCTTCCATTTACTTATTTAATCAATCTTTTATTTATATCAGTATTTTATACTTTGGGTATTATATTTTATTTATTTTTCTTTTAATTTTTGTTTTTTAATTAGAGTTGACATGCAATCCTATTCCATATTAGTTTTTGGTGTTGAGTGGTATGAGTTATTTATAAATTTTGGATATTAACCCCTTATCAGATGTATCACTGGCAAATATCTTCTTCCATTCAGTAGGTTGCCTTTTTGTTTTGTTGATGGTTTCCTTTGCTGTGCAAAAACTTTTCAGTTTGATATAGTTTAATTTGTTTATATTTTTCCCTATGCTCAAGGAGATATATCAGAAAAAAATATTTCTAAGGGTAATATCAGAGATTTGCTGCCTGTTTTCTTCTAGGAGTTTTATGGATTTGGGTCTTACATTCAAGTCTTTAATCCATTTTTAGTTTATTGCTATAAATGGTATAAGAAGGTGGTCCAGTTTAATTTTTTTTTGCATATATCTATCCAGTTTTCCCAACATCATTTATTGCATAGACTGTCTTTGTATATTCATGCCTCCTTTGTCATAGATTAAATGACCATATAGGCGTGGATTTATTTCTGGGCTCTCTATTTTGTTCCATTGATCTATGTGTCTGTTTTTGTGCCAGTACCATCCTGTTTTGGTTACCATAGCCTTGTATATAGTTTGATATCAGGTAGTGTGATACTTCCAACTTCGTTCTTCTTTCTCAAGATTGCAATAGTTTTTTAAAGAGAAAAAAATAGCTTAACAGATACTCAGTCTTAACTGATATTCAATACTGTAAATGATTAGAAAACATTTTGGTGTTGTTCATTTCGGATGTCTAATAAATTATTGCCATTTTGGAGTTTGTATTTGCCATTTTTTCATTAGCTGACAAAAGTTACTAATTCTTGAAGAATTAAAGTAGTATGAAAAGAATTAACTTGAAAGAGTTTATAGACAGAAAAAATGTCAAATGAACAAGACTATTTCTTCATAACTAAAGAAGAGTTTATATCAGTTATTTGTTTTAGTATTTACATAATAAAATGTGTATGTTTTTCTCTATTTTGGTTAAAGTTGTAACATATGTTTTCATGTACAATACTAAATATTTCTGATTAAGCAGAGAACTTACCATGATTACAAACACTTTAACCAATAGAAAAAATTATAAAGAATATCAAAGCAAGACAATTTTGATTTACTCTCTGCATTACTTCCTTCCAAATACTAACTTGAGTTCACTTGTCCTATTAAGATATGTGGTTTGGAGGGGAAAGATGGGCAAGGCATTCTAGATTTGCTAATATAGCACATTTTGACAGGTTGCTATGCATAAAATGATTTATCATCAGGATGAGAATAGAATAAAAAGCAGAGGTGAAATCATGCCAACCTGAGGGAAATAAATGTTCTGTTAAACTTTTAATTATTTTTTGAATAAATTGAGCTGACTTTTGCTTTCTAAAGTTTATTTCACCACTTTGATGTGTTTTACTTATTCAGCAAAAAATAAAATAAAATTTTTAGTATATTATCAGCAAGACTGATGAAGTGAACACATTATTTGGGATAGTTAAACAATATGCGTACATTTCTTCCTTGGTTATAGGGAAAAAAGTCTTGAGTTTTTATCCTGACTTTATTACTTGACTTTTCCACTTATAAAAAGGTGCTTTTAGACAAGTTAGTTAACTTTTCTCAAAGTCGTTTTTTTTCTCTTATGTAAAATTAAATATTATCATCTACCTCACGTAATTATTGTAAAACCCATCTACAGTCATGCCACCCTGAACAAGCCCGATCCCGTCTGATCTTGGAAACTAATCAGGGTAGGGCCTGATTAGTACTTGGATGGGAGACCACCTAGGAAGACCAGGTGCTGTAGTCTTAAAAAATAAGGGATTGTAAGCTGACAAGGTCCTTGCAATCTGTGAGGTCAACCAAGGGTTGTCTCACCTAAAATAAATAAATAAATAAATAAATAAATAGTAAAACTCATCTTAAATAACATAAAGAAATGCACTTATGTAATATTTGGCTTAATCTTGGTTTATAAAAATTTTGGAGTTACCCATCTTTTTTAGAGAAAACATTAAGTTTGCAAATTAATAATTATTTTAAAATATTATTTTTGCAGAATGACATCAGCAAGATATCTGAATAAGACATCCTTCTCATGTATTCCTTTCCTCAACAATAACAATTTGGTGTTCATTCGCAGTGAAAGTGCCTTTGTGGAAACAGTGGGATCCAACACCAAATACCAAGGGACCTGGGTGGAGTCTTGTCCACCTGTGAATAAGGTAATAGGCACGGAGACCTTAGTGCCCGCTGTGGACCTTGCAATGACCTGTGTACTGGCTCCAGTCACTCTCAGCCACAGTCTGAGAGCCCCTGGAAAACATCTTTGTAGACGTTCAGGAGTCCAGTAGAGAAGTTCCAGTCATAAGAGACTACGATGAACAATTCTATGCAAATAAATTAAGTAACCTAGAAAAATGGATAAATTTCTAGAAATATACAATCTACCAAGATTGAGGCATTAAGAAATAGAAAATCTGAGCAGACCAATAATGAGTAAAAAGATTGAATACTTTTTAATGACAGTCTATTAATTTTTGGACAGAATGATAATGTTACCAATTCAAGGGATTCGTTTTGCCTGCACATGCCAAAATGAAAGGAGACATAGATGGAAGTTTGCAGCAAAGAAAATAGAGGTTTATTTAAGGAAATGGCTCCAAGCCCAGAGACATAGGTGAGCTAGTGCTCAAAGACCTAGCTCCTCTGTGGCCTCTAGGAGGTAGACTATATAGGGGAAAACTCATTAGTAGCTGAGGGAGTTGGAGTTCTGGGCTCTAACGATTGGTTGGAGCTAGGATAGGAGGCAGTTGATCATTTCATCAGGCTCTGATGTCATTTATGGCATCATTTTCTCTGGTTTCGAGGTGATACTGGCAAGGTTGTTCCACCCTCATGAGTGTGAAGATGCAAGATGTTATCTTAAGTTTGAAGAAACTCTTTTTCTGTGGTTAACAGATCTGAGGCTTTGTTCTTAAGACTATTTGATGCTGACATAAGGGAGTGGTCATGCAGTTTGCAGAAAGACAAGGAAAGAAAAGGCCAGTTCGAATCAAGGAGAAAGAAGAGAAAAATTTATTTTAAAGAAGCCAAAATTTGCTTGGTTATAATAACAACAGATGAGTTTTTTCCTAAATCTTATATTTAATAAAGTTTTTGCAATAAAAAATGACCTAACTATCTTGAATTGCACAGGCAAGCTAAATGCTCTTTTGTGAAAATAACTTTATGGTTAAAATAGATTTATAGTTCAATTAGTTTAATAACTTAATGGAAGAGATTTTGAATATTATATCAAATCTCTTCCAGTTTAAATAATTTATCAAGTGACAGTGATGGACTAGGAGGGAAAACAGAAACAATATTTGAGACAAAACATATTGAGAAAAGGATCCAGAGATCCTTCACATCTTACTCTGTGCTTCCCCAGTTGTTCATTGTGTGTATCATTTGTGATCAATCACAGCTTCCTTGCACTATATCATCATCATTGTCATTCAAAGGCATTCAGATCCTACCAAAGTATAAATTACTGCTCAAGAGAAACTTAGCCACACTGGAGAATGTGTTTCCATTTTTGAGCTTCTGAAATATTCTCTGATAAAATAATTAACCAGATAGTACCTGATTTGAATATTTATCAAGCACAAAAGTGAGTAGGTATCAATCTTCTATTTCTCATTTCTAAAATGAATATAAATAATTGCTTGGCAAGTCCTTTATATGTTTAAAGGGAAAAGGACGCTATACTTTTAGGAAATTACTGAAACAAAGCATTTGACTAATCTTTGTCTTCAATGTGTACTTTGGGAATGACAAGTATAAAAATAGACTTTTCAGGTGATTAGAAAAAAAACAAAATCTCATACAAACCCTCCCCATTCACTCAATAGAATTAAACCTAGCGATTTATCTGGAAAAAATTCTACCCAGTCTCCAAAATTTAGCACTAGCTTTTCTTTACTCTTTTCTCAGGGAAGTCTTCCTGAATTTAATGAAAAAATTACATGCTCATAGTACTCACCAGAGTTTTGTGATTATGTACATATATTTTCTTAACACTTTGAAAACCCTGAGGACAGAGACAAATCAGCTTTAGAGTTCCATTTTCAAACACAATTCAGTGACTGTCTGAATGTCAATAAATACTTGTGGAAGGAATGTAAGAAAGCGTTGATATAGAATGTTTTCATTTTAATTCAGGCAAAGTAAATTTGTGAATAATAATAAGTAATATTTTTAAATCCTCATTTTGAAGTTATTTGAATGTCTCACTTACTTTGTTAACTTAATTTTTATTTAAAAATATGACTGACGTGTGTGTGTGTGTGTGTGTGTGTGTGTGTGTGCACCTGGGACCTTTATTCAAGATATTTTATTACTTTAGCTTTAGTAGATGATACTTCACAAAGATAAGTCTATTACATTGCTTTAAAATAAAGTACTTTAGCTTCTTATTAATATCCATCTCATCTTCCAATTCCACACATACAAATGCTCTAAACTCATATTGTTAAAAGAGATAGTAATCAAGAAATAAGGACAGATAGATCGATGAAATAGAAAACAATAGTCAGTAATAGAACCAAACACTTATTTTATAAAGGCCCTTAGATAATTCAGTGGTGACAAGGCTAGTGTTTTCAACAAATGGCACTAGAATAATTAGATCTTTATATACAAAAACAAACAATATTGACTTGTGGACCTAAATGGAAGTACTATACCTATAAAACTTCTAAAGGAAACAAAAATAGGTGAAAATATTTGTGACTTTGCATTAAGCAAAAATTTCTTAGGACCCCAACCCCAAAAGCATAAAACATAAAAAGAAATATATATAAACTGGCTTTCATCAATGTTAAAAACGTCTTTTCTTTGAATGTTGTCGTTTAGTAAAGGAAAAAGAAAAGTCACAGACTGGAAAATATATTTGCAAAACACATATCTCATGCCAAATATACACCTAAAGTATATAATATATTAAAAGGTTTAATCCAATAATAAAAACACAGAGCTATAATATAAAATGAGAAAAATATTTGAACAATATTTTACCAAGAAAGATATGCAAGAGGTAGAGAGCATGTAAGAATATGTTCAACCTCTTTAGTCATCAGAAAAATGCAAATAAAAACCATAAATGAGATTTCACTATGAAATATGAGGATACTTAAAATTTAAAAAGATTGGCAATACCTAATGATACTCAGAATTTGGAGCAACTAGAAATCTTATACATTGCTGCTTGGAATGCAAAATTGGATAGAGTAACTTTGGAAACTATTTTGACACTTTGTTATGAAGATAAACACTTATGACCCTTCCCTTCCATCCCTAGGTA
Organism: Eidolon dupreanum; assembly: GCA_028627145.1. Lineage (NCBI taxonomy): Eukaryota > Metazoa > Chordata > Mammalia > Chiroptera > Pteropodidae > Eidolon > Eidolon dupreanum. Next base: position 87,098,180 of record CM053507.1, on the reverse strand, counting down.
TTTTACCTAAAGAAATGAAAATGTGTTCACACACAGACATGCATGTAAATATTCATATTAGCTTTATCTTTATAGCAAAAAAAAAAGAAAGAAAGAAAGGAAAAACGATACAACTCAAATATGCATCAACTGATGAATGGACAAGCAAATTATAGTATATCCATTTAATAGGATATTATTCATCTATAAAAATGAAGTGGGAGAAGACATAAATACTATGTGATTACATTAATATAATATTCTGGAAAAGACAAAACTACAGGGATAGAAAAGAGAATAGTGTTTGCCTAGGGCTTAGGGTGGACGAAGGGTTTGACTACAAAGACATAAGGGAATTTTGGAACATAATGCATGTGTTCTATATCTTATTGTGATGATATTTATACAACTGCATACATTTCTCAAAACACATCAAACTGGATGTGAACTGTTGGCTTTATTGTATATTTATAAAAGGATATATTTGATTAATGGTTACCAGAGGGAAGCGAGGTAGGGAGAAGGTAGATAGGGGTAAAAAAGGTCAAATATTTGGTGACGGAAGGAAATCTAACTCTGGGTGGTGAACACACAATGTAATATATATAGGACTTACTGTTGAACGATACACTTGAAACTTATTTGATTTTATTAATCAATGTCACCCCAATAATTTTAATAAAAATAAAATAAATAAAAAGACATACATAAACATCCAAATGAGTTTTACCCAACTAGTGTAATCTGTCTCCTATCTCTGATTCTTCTTATCTTACTCTACTTTTAATATTTTTCCGGAACACTCATAACTGTATAATATATATTTATTTACTTATTTTATTAATGATTAATTAATGTATTATTTACTTGCTTACTTATGTTTACTATCTGTATCTCCTGCTAGAATATAACTTTCACTAATAGTATAAATAGTGACGTGCCACCCAGGATTAAGTCACTCCTTACCCTTGGTTTCTACAAGTGTTGGAGGTTGACAACACCAAGATGAATCTTCCTCTAGGAATTATTCCAGGTATGAGAGAACCACAAGTCTCATCTCCTTTATGAAGAAAGTACACAGTTGTTAACTTTTCAGAGATCAGCAAAGTAAGGTCTGCAGAACAAATATAGCCTGCCATCCTTGTTTATAGGGGACAGAATATTAAAAAGGTTTTAATTTTTTAAAGGGTTATACTAGAGGGAGTAAGGGGTGCAAGAAGAGAAAGAGAAGGAAGAGGAGAAGAAAGAATAGATGACAGAGAATAAATGTGACCCATAAAGTTTAAAATATTTATTACCTGGTTCTTACAAAAAAAGATTGCTGACCCCTTGACTGACTGGCTGATGTAGGGATATAAAAGCCCAATCTGTTTCTAGTGGCACGAGATTGGCTGAGGCGTGTGCGTGCATGTGTGTGTGTGTGTGTGTGTGTGTGTGTGTGTGTGTGTGTATGCCGCTTCCTTCCTTTGCTCTTCCAGCTTTGTTGATGCCAATGGCATTCCCAGTACAGGCCTTGCACGTAAATCTCTGTTTTGGAATCTATTACCCAGGAAACCTGACCCAAGATAGTTGGTGCTAGACTGGTCCAAGGAAACAGACTCTGAAATGTGACTCAGTTAGAACTACTCACTGACTGGTATACTGGTAATAAGGACCTTTTCACTGTTTGTGAAGGGAGTACCAATAACTCTGATAGGTCGTAGCAGTGCAATTTAAAAATTTTACTGATAGTCCATTAAGCAGACTACCACTATAAAAGAATTCAATGCAGATGCAATATCTCAGGAAAGTGAGGGTTTAGGAGAAAGTATTAATTATAACAACAATGGAATCAGGTGAATTTTTCTAAATACCATTGCTCCATTTAAGAAATATAATGAATGAAAAATTGGGAGTGCTTGATCACAAAATGAAGGCAAAATGTTAATGTCAGAGGGCCTCCTTAGCCACTTTTTAAAAAGTCTTTTATTTCTTGCATGCACCTAGAAGGTAGAAAAAAACAAATCCAGGCTTAGGAAGAATAAAAATAATAGAGATTTGAACAAAGAGATTTGAATTCTCAGTTACTCTAATCAGCTTTGCCAACTTCATGGCTTTTGTTTGGAAGAGTTGAGATCCCAAGAATACCTAGGGAACATTCTAGTCAAAGTAGGCAAAATTCAAAACCAAAAACTTTGTTTTTAAAAATTCTTTATCCCCATAAACTCTACAAATATGGTCTATCCCCAGTTAAAGACTGATGTGCCTCTTGCTTAAAGAAAATATGTAACATGTATCCTCTTCAAGGTCTAAATTCACCTTACCTTTCTGCTACCATATCAGTAAGTAGATCAAGTCACAACATAAATAGGCCAAGGAAGTGCTGAACCTGCTAAGAGAGAAAGAAACTATACCCCAAAGAACTACTGAATTTAGCCAACATACGTGAGCAAGGGCTGTATGTGTGGAACTGGATTCTAAGGTGGCAGGATTGATGGTGAAGAACATGAATTTGATGAGGGAACATTTATCTAGGAATTTTCTCCTAAGGTATAGTATTTAGCTCCCTGGCAATGACTGTGGGAGACAGTGCTTCAAAGATGGCTTTTGGAAACTTGAAGAAAGTAATGATACACATTAAATAAAGTAAAAATGTCAAAACTCCTGAGGGCAAAAGTGTAAAGAGGAATAAATGAGCTCAAGTAGATATACTATATGTATTAGTCAGAATTCCCCAGAGAAACAGAACAGTAGAACGTGTGTGTGTGTGTGTGTGTGTGTGTGTGTGTGTGTGTGTGTGTAATTTTTTTTTTCCAACAGATCTTGAGATTCTTAGTCTGGAGACTGAGAATCTCATGATCTACTGTTGGCACCTGGAGACACCCTGGTGGGCCAATGATATTGTTTTAGTTTGATTCTCCAAAGGTCGGAGAATCAGGAGAGCTAATAGTACAAATTTCATTCCAAGTTCAAGACCAAAGGCAGGAGAAGATCGATATCCTAACTCAAAGACAATGAGGCAGAGAGAACAAATTATTCCTTACTTAGTCTTTCTTTCTATTCGGGCCATCAAATGTTGGGTGAAGCCTAACACCCACACTGGTGAGTGCAATTTGATTTATTCAGTCTACAGATTCAATGATTCAAATGTTAATCTCATCCAGAAACATACTAACAGACACACCCAGAATGGTATTTAACCAAATATCTAGACTTCACATGGCTCAGTAAAGCTGACACATAACAAGTAATCAGCCTTCTTTGTTCAGTTCACTTGGTTAGCTTCTACTGAAAGTTAAAAAGAAAATTGATCAAAATTCTGACATACACTACAACCTGGACAAAACTTGAGGACATTGTGTTATGTGAAATAAGCCAATCACAGAAAGATAAATACTTTATGATTTCACTTATATGAGGTACCTAGAATAATAAAAATTATAGAGACAGAAAGTAGAATGATGGTTACCAGGGGCTGGGAGAAAGGAGAATGAGGAATTATTATTTCAGTTTTACAAGATAAAAAGGATTCTGAAGATAGATGGTGGTGATGGTTGCATAATGATATGAATGTACTTGATATCACTGACTAGTATGTTTAAAGCTAATAAAATGGTGAATTTTATGTTATGTGTATTTTACCTCAATAAAAAAATACTGGAAAAAATGTTTAACACAGAATGATTATCATACTAAAGATAGGAAAAGATTCAAGAGATCTTCAATTCCCATGTTGTTAAATCTTTATGAATAAACATCTTGTAGCATGATGTCTGATAACAGCCTTGCGGAGAAACTGCTTGTTAGTGACTTAAAGGGAACCATGTCATGTATGGAATTACTAATATTATATTCTTTTGCACCTGGATTTTTCTTAGAGGTCATCCTTCCAAACATTAGCCAGATTTGACCCTGCTGAGCTTGAGAGCTCTGATGAGCTCATAGCCCAAGGTGGTGTTTTAAGACTGCATTGCAATAAGAGTATATTTGTGATAGATGCAAATCCAGAAGCATATATATATCTTCATGTAATACATTCATTACTTTTTATAAACCTCAAGTTCTCTAAGGAGTGACATAAATTCACATAATGTTCCTATGTGTTACAATTTGTATTTTGATCTCAACTTTAGCTGATAGACTTTTTTTTTTTTTTTATGCAGTAACCAGAATACTCCCTAGAGAATGTACACATATAGACTTTAAAAAGTAAAAATTAGCTTAGTGATTCAAGTTAAAGTCAGCAATCAGTTATTCTGAATTATATTTTACTTTATCTGCTTTGATTTTCAGTTGAAAAATACAATTTTAGTTTTGAATTTGTATCAGCTCTCTCCAGTGTCTTAGTGGGATGTTTCTTAGTGTGTCCCCAGTTAATCTCTAAGTGGGATGCCACTTTGGACACTCTTAGCTATTTCTCACAAGTAAGAACAAAGCAATTTTAAAAAATAATTCAGAGATTATACAGTAAACACCTACTATTTTCAGGTATTAAAGTTATAAAAATGAATATGGCATAATATGTAAGAATAACATATATGAATAGAATAGGATAAGTCGATCTTGTAGTATCAGTAATTAGACAACATAATGCAAATTAGAGTGATAAATGTGTCTGCAAATAAATAGGCATGACTCTACACTTTGGAGACATTACATATGACAGATATGAGAAAATTTGTATTTTTAAAAATTATTTCCAAATAATAACCTAAATATCCACTTTATTGCTCATCAAATGTATTGATCTGGGAAAATCATTTTAATGCTTGACCTGGTCCTAAATTGCATAAATGAGTAGAAACAAGAACCCACTTGCCCAGTGTCAGGGCCTCAGTGTAGTTTACAAGATGAGAAATGCTCTGTGGGCCATACTTCCTATAACTCTGTTTGTTGTCATGGCTCTGATACACTTCTGCTAGGGTCCTGAGGTCCTTCACATGTTGCTGCAGTGTCTCTTAGGGTGCCTACTCAGTGGTACTGGCCACATTCAGACTTAGACACCCTGGGGTGTCATCTTGTTCTCTGTTGTAGTGATTTGTTGTTCTTTAAGGACTCATTGTTTTGACATTGTCATTTTCTAGTAGCCAGCATTTCAGAGGAAGATCTTATCGCTGATATTGGGGACCTTAGTTCTTTTACTTTACCACTTAGGCTTCTCTTTCTCAGCACTTGGGACTCACAGGTTGGAGGGACTGAGAAACACTGTGAGTGAATGTAGGGAAGAGAGAGTTGAGTTAGGAAAGATTCGTGCACAGTCTAATTGTGCACTCTAAACCATTACTCGACAGTTAGTTCTTTCAGACTAATTATGGGTACTTTCTGCCATGTTCTCATGTTCCTGAAATCTTCTAGGAATCAGATCTTATTCCTGTTTGATTACTCAATATTTTAGCACAGTGCTTGGTACTTTGTTCTTGTTGTTGTTGTTGTAACAATAAGTGAAGGCTGACACCTGGTTTCTTACTACCTCTCTGGTTATTTATTTGTTTGTTTGGTTGGTTTACTTCTTCTATGTTTTTACCTCAAATTGCTACTTAAATTTTGATGTTCTCCAAAATTTCATACCTAATGCTTTTGTCTTCTTTCATCACTGTCTTCCTAAGTGATCTAATTCACCTCTGTGATTTGAACTGGTATCCATAATCAATATTTATTAAGTCTCTAGGGCCTTTTCCCCCAAATCCAGACCTACATATCTAATGTCTTATTGACTTCTCAAGTTATAGTTTCCATAATCACTTACACTCAGCATGGTGAAAGCTGAACTTATAATACAGGTTTCCACATTTGCTCTTCCTGTTGTCTTTGTCTTTAGTGAATGTCTTCCTGATCATCTAAACCTGGAAACAAAGAGACTTCTTGGCTCTCTTGGCTCTTCTATCACCTATATCTTATCATTCACCTAATCTATATAGTACAGCTCCCATTTAAATCCATCCACTCATTCACTCATTCATTCAGTTATCCCATATGCATCAAATTCTAACTGAATGCCACTGTGTATATCATATAGCGCCCTAGGAGCTTGATGCTCTGAAATAAAATCAACAAAGTCCTCAAGGACCTTATATTTTATTTTCTGACAGACAAGAATTAAATAAACAACAAAGAGGATATAATTCTAGACAGAAAAATTAAGCAGGAATGCAGATAATTACCAATGTTTAGGGAAAAACTGGTCTCTGAAAGTTTTTCTGAGAAATAAACCCATTTGTGAGGAAAATGTTTAAAAAGCAAAGAGCAAGCTTGGCTTGTTGAGGAAAGAGCAGAAATCGAATATCAGAATGTCAATGATTTTGGAGAACTCATCCAAAACTAGATTATGGGGTCTTATAGGATTTTAGATTTCATTTGGATGAGAAACTATTAGTTTTAGAAAAAGGAAATGAACTGACCTGATTCCTAAAATATGTTAACTCTTGTGATGTGCTGCTGAATATTTAACAACTGGCTCTTGGAGAAGGGGAGCATTTGCTTCTAGCTATAATGTAGATATGCCCCCCATGGACGAATTCATGCTGCCATTGTGACATCACCAAATGCAGAATTGGGAAGAGGTGCACACAATTAGCTCTCCTGAGCCATAAAAATAAGTGAGTACTGTCTCCTGCTTTTTTCAATATCTTTTTGAGTATTTTTTGACTTCTTCCTACACTTCTTTACTTTAATGTACTACTTACATGCCATAACAGAGCACTGCCTATTCTCCTTTGTTCTGACTCTCATTTAGAACTGCACTCTCCAATAACGTAGCACCTGAAATGTGGCCGGTGCAAATTTTAATGCTTTCTTTTTATTTTTGATAAAATTAGCTACTAAAAAACAAAATTACACATATGGGTTGCATTATAACTGTATTAGACAATGCTGGTCTTGATTCTTGTGAATCAATGTGTAGTCCATGGATCAGCACCTGGGAGAATTTTAGAAATGCAAAATCTAAGGCTCCATCCCAGATCTACAAAATACAAAGCTTGATTTTGAATTGTGACGACTTCCCCAAATGATTTGTATGTACTTCAAATGCAGAGAAACAGGAATCTAGGCAACTAGGCAAGATTGGTCTTTGCAATCTACCATCAAATCCACCTTTCTCACTACTTTTTTTTTGAAATTACATTTAACTTTATTTAAGATCTTTAAAGGTTATAGGTTACTAGTCACATAAAATACAGACTTCTTATCTAGCCAATCATAAAAGTGGCTTCTTGGTACTAACTCTACAAGCTCCTCTTATGTATCTAATAATTTATATACAATCATTAATAAATTAACTTGTTCTCCAAACACATTCTGCTATTTTCTACTTATTTTTGTACATGTTGTTTCTTTTACTTTGAATATCCTAGTCCATGTGAGGACACATTTCATGCTAAAATAAATTATTCAAAAAATTTAAATAAGGGAAAAAGGATATCTGCAAGTCCTTTTATTATCATACTGAAGAACTGTTTATTAGAGCCACACAAAGATTAATTAACACAAACTGTGCCATTGTTTGTGCTATTCCCTAACAATCAATGGCTCAGACTCTCTGATGTTCCATGTTAACTTGCATATTGCACCCATTAAGTATGCAAATGATTATTATTTGGTAGAAAAGATAACTCAGTATGGTTATTGCCTTGAAGAACATTAATTTTGTTTTTATCGACATTCTTTATCTAATAAGACATTTTCATCACACCATCCATTACCTCTCAAGCAGAGTTTCCTGAATATATTTGCAATATGTGCTTTGAAGGTTTTACTAAGTTCAATGTGGGTCTTCTCACTGCTTTTTTTTCTTGTGTATGGTCACACTCTTCTTTCTTTATATGTCTCACATTTTGTTGTTGTTATTGTTAAAAAACTGGACATTTTAGATCATGTGTTGTAACAACTTTGGGTAATGATTTCTTCTCATCACCAGGACTTCTTGTTTGCTTATATATTGGCTTAGTGGTTTGGCTAAACTGATTTAGTGAAGTTTATTTCTCCCACTGTATAAAGTCTTTGGTGTTACTTCTTGGAGGGTACTACTCCTTGAGCAGGTGCACAGTGACCCCAGTGTGACAGTGGTTTTAGCAGGGCTTTCCTTAACTGTCTCACTCTGGGTCTAAACATTCAGCTGTTTGCCTCTGTCACACCCAGAGGTTATATTCAACTAATTGCCAGCTGGTTGCTCTATTGTCTTTGACAATGCTATAGAACAAAAATTACTCCACAACCTAATCCAATTAAATAGGTCCTTTTGTAGGAAAGTTTTTGAGGCCAATTTTTGAGGTTTGTTCTGACCCCACATGAACTGTTCTTAGCTCTTTCTTCAGTCCACTCTGGTTAGTTAGCTGACTTATGGCCTAGCTTGTTCTCACGGAGCTGTTAGCCTCCATTTAATTGCATACCACTAGGATTTCCATTGTTTTCAAGAGGGTTCTTAGTCTTAAACTTCTTTACACAGATGGTCCCTGACTTAATGATGATCCAATTTAGGATTTTTCGACTTTATGGTGGTGTCAAAGCAATACACATTCAGTAGAATTCATACTTAAAATTTTGAATTTTGATCTCTTTTTCAGCTAGCAGTGTGCAATACGATATTCTCTTGTGATGCTGGGCAGCGACAGTGAGCCACAGCTCCCAGTCAACCCTGCAATCACAAGGATAAATAACCAGTACTCTAGAGGATAGTATTGAATGCATTTTCGACTTACAATATTTTCAGTTTACAATGGGTTTATTGGGACATAACCCCATCTAAAGTGGGACGCAAATGTGCTCTGTTATAAATAAAGTCATTTACTTTGGGAAGAGCTTTGGATCTGTTTGTTCTTTTGGCCTGCCTTTCCTCTTCTGTAAAATCTCTGAGTCATGGTTCTGGAGCTGAGGGCAAGGACAGAGGCTTACTTCTCTTGGAATGCTACCGCTGATTTATGAGCAGGGTACTGGACAGGAACAGTAGCCTCTTGTCTTCTTGTCTAGGCTCTTCAGGCATAGACCCTGTGCATTTGCTGAAGAAAAGGTGATTGGGGTTTGAGTATTCTCTACCTGCTATTCCTGGCTTCAAGCACCCACCTATGAGTGAGGGCTGCCTGCATTAAAGGATGGGAGACCCCAATCTCTCAGCCGTACTCACCTGGAATTTAGCTTTTGTAACATGAACCTGGATGGGAGGAGGTATAAGCAATATTGGAAGTTTGCCCCTTCAGGGAAATATTGCAACTCCTGACTGAGAGCTGAGGGTAGAGAAGCCCATCATTTTGATGTGAACAACTTAGAATGGAGCGTCCATCACATCAAGCTGTGAGTGGGAATTGGGGATGGAGTAGATCATGCCCTAAGTGCCACAGATTCTCACTGTTCCTACTGGGATTTAGTAGATTTTCTTGAATAAATGATTCTTCATATGCTGTGTGCCAATATGCCTTTATAACAATTTCAGAAATTTTAAAAGGTTATTTGAGTTTTAAAAAAATAATTTTCACAAGTTATTTTTTAATTTTTTTAATTTTTTAAATTTTTTTGCTGAAGAACAAGTGGGTCCACAGAGGTCCTCACATCACCATTCTTAAACTGAATCTCTAACTTTTACTTACACTCAGAATCTTATTTTGATATATCTAAAAATTTTTAAAAATGTCATTCTAATTCTTTATATATAAAACTCTGTTTCTTGAATGCCCTTGGAGATAGCTTGACCATTTTACTGGTTCCCTCATTAATTATTAACTTGAATAAAATCTTTGACTCCTGTTCATTTCACACACACATACACACACACACACACACACACACACACACACACGTGTGCTCCGTGATATTCTTATTCCTTTTCATATAAATTTTCCTTGTGGAGACTTATTGATTTCTCCAAATGGAATTAAACATTTCTTGATGTCGTCAACTTTATCTTGTAGATATTTTATTGCATTTATCACAACCGTTATAATCATCCATGTAACTGCACTTTTTCTAATACAATATGACACTAAAGACAATGCATTAGCCATGTTCTTTTTTTCTGTTTTTCTTCCTTTCTAGTCCTCTCTTTTTTCTCTTTCTTTTTATTTACTTACTTAATCCACGTTTCTTACTTTTCTTTCTATTGTATCTATATTGCCATATTTGCCCTATTAATGAACTGCCTAAAAGAATTTTTGAAAAAGCTGTAAACAATAATAAAGTCAATTGAATTAGCACATACTTTTTCTGAGACTTACTTTCCTCATTTATAAAATGAAATAGGTAAGCTAGGTGAGAGATAACAGTCTGCCCACCTCCTTCCTAGCATAATCTTGTTAGATGGTATATTTTTTTTAAGTCTGAACAGACACCATTTTTTTTCTAAGACTGAAGAAGAAAGGAAGAAGGATTTGAGGAAGAAAACATTTCTGTTTATGACACATGTGTGTAAAGAATAGATATAGATAGGGCACACACACACACACACACACACATACACACAAAACCTGCATGCATCAGAAATTCATTACTCCAAGTTCAAATTGTATGATTATCCAACACACAGTACATCTTGTGGACAAGTGCTAGTTCAGTTCCTTGCTCTGTTAGGTACTAAGTCTGAGTTTGGGGTTAGGTTCTCAACCATTTGGACTGAATTTCTTCATTTGTATAATTGAAATGTTAACATCTAGAAGAAAGAAATGAAATAATATGACATAAACAAATTTGCCACTAAACAGTTTATTTCTGGCAGAGACATTTAGGAAGCATGAGTCAATTTAGAAACATTTAGAAATTATCTTCTGCTTTAAATGTAAATGAACCTCTTTATAAGTCTAAGAATTTTCATTTTATGTTTGGATAATGTGGATACTATTTTAATAGATAATTGATCTGTGTAAGGCACATTTTAAAATTTAATATATGTGACATACTCTATTTACTCTAAAAAATGGAATGCTTTTAATACATTTCTATTTTTTACTCTTCATTCAGCACACAGTCATTTTTTCCCTGATTCTATCAAGGCCTTACTATACTATAGTACTCTGTGAGGCATAGCACACCTCAGCATGTTTATGGTATCCACCTGCAAAGAAATTGAGTTTTTATAGACTAGATCTGGTCCTTTGAAAGGCAAACACTTCTGGTTCCATTTTAATACAACTTTAGCTAGTATACCATAATAGCTGGAACTCTATGTTGGCATCTCTTGCAAAAGCTTTTCTGGTAAGAGGCACATTTCAAAATGTACATTGCAGGTTTAAAGTCATTTAGTTTTAGTTTGAATTAATTATATTTGAGTTTTTATTAAAATTAAATTTCTAAAAGTGTTGAGTTTCACGGATGGCTCTTTTAACCATCCATAAATCTAATGCACTATATACTTATTGATGGGTTTGATAAACTGGAATTACATTTGGGGGCTTTATGCAGAAGTAGTGGTTTTAATTTTTATGTTATGATAGAATAATATATAAAATGATTTGACAACTCAGTAATTGAATAATATTTTTGAGATACAAATTTATGTCCTTTATTTCTCCAGTATGCCTTCTTTTGCTTGGTCATTCAGAAATGACTACTTGTTCTATACTCATTGCTCCCAGGGAGGGATGTGACAAGATAGGATAAAAAAAAAGCCTTCCAGAATTTCTGTATTTAGGTTCTAAAATTATAAGCCTTTCATCCTATATACAAAAGCAAATCCGTATAGAGGCCAAGGCAGATCCAATGGAAGAGTGAAATGACCAGGTGTAAGAGAAACAGCTGTGAAAGATCACTAATGAATGGCAACTAAAACTGTCCTCAGTTTTAAGAATTGGTGGGAACTGTCACGAAATAACATGAAATTCTTCTTAGGTGAACAGTGCTATCTCCGTGCTTTTTGTGTGTGTGTGTGTGTGTGTGATGCAGGAATATAGGGATCTCCTGAATCCCAACTTTGGAAATTTCTAGAAAAAGATAGAAATCCAGATTTTAAAATATTGGCAACTAATTTAATGTTTTTAAATAAAAATGTGTAAAAATACTTTATGTGTCAAACAATGAAGATATTTGGGTTTGATTTTTTCCATTGGCTCTGAGTTTGCCACATTCATTTTACTTTAGGAGAAACAGAGATTAGGGGAGGAATACTTTGAAATATTTTGTAGAAAAAAATGTTTTCCTACTTTACTACACCCACTTTGCAGATTGTAAAAAGAGTCTGAGACTTATGTTTAGAGAAACAGAGAGGAGGCAGTGAAAATTAAAAAGTACATGGGTCCTCTAAAATAAGGCCATGTACACCAAGGATGTGGAAACTCTTCAGAGATGGAACAGCTTTGTGATTCTTAAATGTGACAACAGATAACCTCTCACAAAATTCTGGGACCTCTGGTGCATTGTGAAATACTGACTAGACTCCAGGACTGCTAAGCTTGGCGCAAATAGGCCAGGTGAGAAATACTAGAAAAGACATCTTGGTGGAGAGCTATATGGAGGACCATCTGAGAAAGATGCTCTCTTGTCTCAGAAGGCCCAAACATTCCATAGTCTTTCCTTCCTCAGTTCCTCTTTGCCCTTTTGTCTTATGCACATCTACTGGAAATTCTACTGAGGAGACTAAGGTAAAAGTTTCCTAGCTGTTCAGCAGAAGTAGGAATCAAAATGAGTAGAGTTAGTTATAGCAAAATAAAGTTATATTTCTGTACACCTGAATTTAAATACGTTACACCTGAGGTAAGTATTTATTGCTTGTTGCTTTTTAGACTGTGGTTCTTGTCTCTTTCTCTTACAACATATGTTACTACTCTGGTTAATTTGTTCATTCTAAGGATTTATATGTACATTCATTATCAATTGAAAGGCACATGCACTAAGATAAAGAAAAGGCGGTATAATGAATAATGATAAAAAACTCTAAAAAGTGCCAATTCAAAAACAAAAACTTTGATATGGGATTTGAACATGGTTAGATAGAGAAATTAACACAATGAAGGCTTCCTATTGCAAACTAATCCTATGTTATAAATAGGATCTAGAATCCAGAAAGAGAGGAGAGAGGGAGACAGCGAGAGAGAAGAGAGGGAGACAGTGAGAGAGGGAGGGGAGAGAGACAAAGAAAACACAACAGAGCATGAAACACACACAAACACACACACACACATACACATACATGCACACACTAAGCAAGACACAAATGCAGAAGGCTAACTATTTTCAACTGTTTTTTAGCTGTCTTCTTGTAAGCCTCTTTGACAGACACTAGTCTGAAGGATACTAGATTCCTTGCATATCTTTTCAGGTAGTCTACAGTTTTTATTAATTATTTTTATAATCTGCCCAAACTCCCTGATATCAATTGCAAGAAGCTTTTTGTTTTGAAATGGTACTTGGATGGTTTGGATAAATAGTCTCAAAGCAAAATAATCAGACAGATTTTTGATGACACTAATTTATGGGCTCAACATCGTACTAGGTACCATGTAATTATCAACTACAACATGTGAGGCTAGCCCACAAGAAATGTACTTCTGGTTTTTCAGTCATAATTAACATTATTTATATTCTACTGTGAAATAAATACTATAATAAAATAATGTCTGTTACATTACTTATGTGAAACAAAATATTTGCAGTGGTAGGACTAGTCAAATTTATTATGACACATAAGAAGTGAAGAAATTATATAATTTTTCTTTTCCCATGGTCAATTTTCTCAGCATAATTTATGAGACATATATTCCTTTTATATTGGTTTATGAAATTTTTATTATATAATACTCCATTTAAGGGAAATCTGTTCTCTTGCTTTGATCATTTTTACCTTCATTAAATCCCATACTATTTAAATTATTACTGCTCTAATATTTTTAAAAAATATCTACTCTGCTTTCATAATTCTTAAATACTCATTTAGGTTTTCTAAATATTATAATATTAGTTTTATATATCTTTTATACACTATTCTATATATAGTTAATACAAAATTATACTACCTTTGGGCTTTTCTGAATATTAGTGATATAAAACATAAAAGCAATCACATTAAATCAGTAGCAACAGCAAAAGCAATAAATAGAATGAATATAAAATGTAAAAGTGCAAAATCTCTTGCCCATTTGTCTTTCAACCGAGCACCATTTAATCTATGGTCCCAGGACACCAAATTTTAGTTATTAACATGTTACTTGTTACCAAGGAATTACTTAAGTAATACAGATTACTTGGTTCACTGAGTCATTGAGTTTGCTCCATTCCAACTGTAGGAACAATGTCCCCACAAAGGACGAGGCAGAGCGGAAACCTGACCTTCCACATGGAATCAATGTCAAGCCTAGACACTTCATTGTTAAAGATGAGCTCATGACACATTTGGCAGTATAAGCTCCCAAGAAGTAAGGAGTCTGGCTTGTTTTGTACCAAACTGTACTTCTATACTTTGCCTCACCAAGTAGGTCCATTTTAATGAAATCAGTTTCAGGTAGATATTTCTGATATTAGACTGATTATACAAGATTAAAAAAAGAAAATAGAAATCTGTGTTTATTCTCCATTCTAATGCCCAGAGAATGGATTCACAGTGTTTACACCAAAAGCAATTGATCTTTATAACCAAACATCTGACAAACTCTGAAAAAGTGTAAAGCAATGCTGAATCATATTATAGGCTATGTAAGTAGATGATTCTCTGTGAATTTAACTGATTAATAAAGTCTGCCAAAATGATTGAATTAGTAGATATATTCTCTACTACTTGTGAGGAAAGTTTAGAGCTTTCATAAAGATGATAATTAGATTAGGGCAATAAAATTCCGGAAAAATAATTTCATTCTTTAATTTGACCATTTTGCTTAACGATTCTTTTTTCCCTTTATAATGTTTAGATATTTACTTTTTTCTTTTAACTATGAGTCAAGAGGTTTAGCCTAGTGATCTGTTTAATGTAATTTTGCATGACAAAAATATTATTGCTCTTAAATCACTTAAGCCTATAGTTTCCTAATTGTGTGCTAAATATTGAGTATAAATTAAAAATAAAAATAAATTTCTGACCTAAATCACAAAAGCCTAGAACTTAGAAAGGACAAACATTTGTGAAATGTATTTAATAAAGGTAGGTTATAACTTCATTAGACCAATTGTAATTAAATATTTATTTTGGAAGGGTGCTCTTTTTATCCTAAAAATAAATTTGGCCTTTAAAAAAATTTCCCTCTTTTTCTTTTTATTTCAAAAATAAAAGAGACATTTGAACATGCTGATCTCATTTCAAAATTGCTTGTGCACTTTTATTAGTTTTATAAGTATGATAGAAACTATTATCCTGAAATTTAGGGCAATCAGTATGTTATTCATGTAGGATTCTCTCTTCACACTTTACTTATTGCTGTTGTTTGTTGCATAATGTCCTCATGTGCCTTTTTTTTGGCATTTATGAGCACTTTTATTGATAAAAAAGCAATAACGAAACACTACTTATTAATTTTGAGACTTTATGTCTTTTTGTTTGGTGACACTTTGTCGTCAATTTTCAAATATATATTTTGGATGCTTAAAAATAATTGAAGATCTAAATGATGAAAGTGTTTTTTTCAAATATATTATTTTCAAGAAGAAAACTTGGGGGAACTTTGTAACATGAACAGAGGCATTAGGAAAACAAAACTATATTGGACATATAAATAATTAAGGTACTAGGCATTAATCAAGATTATAGAACCTAGAAAATAATATTATATTTTTAATATGTGGATTACTTTGTGAGAAATATAATCTTACTGAGTAGGTTATTTAACAAGAGTAGTAGGTTTGCATGAATTCCAAGCACTTCCTTAGTTATCCAATATTCATTTTTTTGCAGATTAGCTCAGGTAAAGGATATAGTGTATAGAAATGGGTTAAAACAAACAAATTGACAATAGATTACACTCTTATGTGCAATAATATCAGAAATGCTCTATGCTCTAACCTGAATAATACCCATATCATATCTTACTGAATTGGTCCTACAGCAATAAATAGAACTGTAAAGATACAAACAACACGTTTTTGATGGACACAGTTCAACCTGAAAATATGTTAATGCAAATGAAAAGAATTCTATCAAATAAGACTTAGGAAAAAAGGGAAATATTATATTTCTACTTTTAAGTGACCAAAGTACTTGCAGCCATTTAAATAGTGTAAATAATAATGATATATTTTTAAACAATTATTTTGTTAAAACCACTTTGCATATTCGATATGCACCTAGTGCCATCATTTTAGCACTGATGAAACTATGTTCAGAAGAGTTACATTTCTTACAAAAGTCAGAGAATTAGCAAGTGTAGGATTCAGAATCCAAAGCCAAGTTTAATTATGGTAATTATGAAATAATAAAGTTGTGTCTACGGCCATGCTACCCTGATCACGCCTGATCCTGTCTGATCTCAGAAGCTAAGCAGGGTCGGGTCTGGTTAGTACTTGGATGGGAGACCACCTAGGAAGACCAGGTGCTGTAGGCATAAAAAATAATAATAATAATAAAGTTGTTAATTATATGATTTTTAATTATACATTGTTATGTAATATAACAATTCACAAAATAATTGACCAGAGAAACATCTAATAACACCAATGGAAAATGTAGAATTGTCCACATTGAAGCCCACTATATAACAAAGACATTGCAGAATTAGTAGGTAGTTTTGAAATTTTTACAGAGAAAAAAAAGTTGAGAACTTTGCAAATTATTTTGTTAAAACTACTAGTTTTCATTTGACTTTCTACATATCTTAACAGGAGATATGTTGAGTCTCTCACCTGCCCTCCCCAAGACCCCCCCAAAATTTGAACTTAATAATTAAATAAACCATACCTTGAATAATAAATATGTCTTATAAGAAAGGCAAATAATACTGAAGATGTCGTCAACTTTTTCTCAGAAAACAATTATTGTAAGGCTTATTTCAAAGAATTCTATTCACTTTTTTTCTAGATATATTTAGGGAAATTTTAAATTCATGTTTCAAAGACCATTGTTATTTTTTTCTTCCCCATTTAACATTATTATAATTATGACTG
Organism: Eidolon dupreanum; assembly: GCA_028627145.1. Taxonomy (NCBI): domain Eukaryota; kingdom Metazoa; phylum Chordata; class Mammalia; order Chiroptera; family Pteropodidae; genus Eidolon; species Eidolon dupreanum. Next base: position 87,081,224 of record CM053507.1, on the reverse strand, counting down.
GAGTTGATATTTGTACCAATTTATTTATTTATTGTAATTCTTTGGTCAACATTTGTCAATAGAATTCTTATTATTTAGATTATATATACACCTATCTGATGTTACCAGTCCCCAAACTCCAAGATTTTCTCTGAACCATGGATAAAAATAAACAAATACTCAGACTGTTTTCTTTTTCTTCCCTCAAATGGAAAACTCAGATAACCCAGATGTGATGATTCTCCACTTATAATTAGTTTATTGTATATTTATACATTATATCAACACTCAATGACAGCAAAGCATATTCAAGACTTTCCAACTTCATCTTAAGTGACTTCTTTATGGTAGCTTGAATTTAGCAAATTCTACAAATCAATGCTTTTCCCCCTCATATGAGAGCAAATTAATAAATATTTACAAGAACATCTCTGATTTTCAATCTCCTTCAGTCTAATTATTCTGTGATACAGCAGATCTGAGAGCCAGAACTTACATCCTAGTGAAAGTACCAAAGAAATACAGTAGAGACTCTTGAGAAATAGTTATTCATTCTTTCCTTAGGTGATATTCTGACCTCATAATAGACCCCTATTTTTAAACTGCAACAAGAATATATACATTTTAAATGGTATTTTATAAAGGAAAGGAAGAAAAATATGTGATTTTTATTATTCAAATGACTAAATATGGTAGTATCACCTTTTATGGACTATTGCCAGTTAGGGAGCTTACAATAGATGATACAGAGGTCTTGAGTGAAGACTAGAGGCCCTCTATACACTAATACAATGTAAGGCAAATCACTTCTCTTTGCTTGGCTAAAGAGTTGTTTAATGAAATTTTATGGATTTCAGAATTTAAAAAAAAATGGATTATGGTGACTTTCTAAATCCAGGATAGATTTCTTCAGGTGAAAAAAGTTAATGCTAAATATTTCACAAAAGATTTCAGGTGACATTTGGATTTAGAGTTTGTATTGATTTCTGCAACTTATTTCACCTGGCACGTAAGTACACACCTTCCATCAGAGATACTTTCCACGCCTTTAGGATTAAAGGTTAATATTTGGAAACATCAATGACACACAGCTATTTATTAACTTATAATTGATTTGTGGTAAGGGAAAGGGAGCATTATGTACTTTAAATCATAGGTAGCATAATTTTTCCTTGTAGGAGAGAAGGTACATAGAATGCAAGTTGAACAAGAAGGATGCTAACACAAAGACAGATACAACTAAACAAATGTTATTATGGAAAAATGGCAATTAAGATTCTCTTAATTAGCCTGTCATTTTGTATTTATCATCATAATGTTTGTTTTACAATGCTTTATTAAATCTGGCTTTATGACAAACAGTCTGCTGGCAATGCATCCTGCTGTGCAACATATGGCGTTATACCTAATGAATATTAATGCTGTGAAGTATAAATGGTCTTCAGGGACAGTGCTGATGGCTGGGAAACTCCTGCATATGGCATTACTATTCAGAAAGGCTGACTTGTATGTTTTGCATCATATTTTTTCTCTCACTGTGACCTACTCTTTTTTTTTCATGAAATCTCAAATGTGCATCCAAAAGTTAAAACTATTTGCCTTTTAGTATTATTATGCTTGCTCTTCCAAGTAGCCTTGCTTTGCTTTTTCTTCCCACCAAATGACTTCCCATGAGGCTTCTTTTCATTTGCATACTTCCTACCTAGATGAGTCTGTTATTCCAAGTAGTCCACTTGCAATTGGGCCAGATGTTTTACTCCTATAACTGTATAGTGTCATCATGCTCTCATGTTTCTAAACTCAGTAATAGGTCAATTTAAAAAAAAAAAAAAAACATTGTACTATATATACTCTACTGATTGCTTTCCCTTTCTCCCAAACTGCCCACCAAATGCAATTTCCAAATAATTCCTAAATTAACTGATTTTTCCTAGTAAAAGAAATGAGAAAGGCAAAAGAGAACCACAACCAGAAGTTTTTAGTAAGAAGAGTATTTTGCTTCACATCATTATTTCAAAGGTTGGCTTGGAATTTGATTTGTATCACTATAAACCATATTCAATCTAGATATAGCAAAAAGAATTCCAAAAAAATACCGTGTTTTTTCCTAAAAATATTCAAAATTTTGGATAAAAAATTAAAAAGAAGTCAATCATGCCTTTTTTTCTCTTTCAGGATTTTAGAGAGAAGTTATCAAAGACTCCATCATGAAATTATATGATAATATTTGGGAGCTATTTCTACAAACATTAAAAAATTTGTAGGCTGAAAATAAGTGATTACTAATGGGACTGTATATGTCACCATCCAAATAAATCTCCCTATGTCATATTGCATTAAAATGTGCTCTACCGTACATCATGTAAAGTAATGAGATACAAACCCCACCAGCAAATCAGATTAAAAATAGTAAAGGTATTATTAAACAGCCTGCAAATATTCTGGAGATTTCTGCTCTTATCCTCAAGATAATTATAGGCATACTTTCATTCTAGTTAATTTATTTCAGATACATTGGAGGTGGGTAGGGAAAGAGTAGATTACAAAACTTTTGGTAGCTAGAACTGGAAGTCATCTCTTAACCCCAAATTATATAAGAATAGAGTTCATCTATGATGAATAATGATGCTTTTATATTTCTTGGTCATTTATTAGTTATGTAATATTTTATATAAACTAATTTAATTTAACAATCATGTAAAGTATTTAAAAGCAGTCAAAGTGCAGATGTTTTTATTTCAGATGCAGCCACCATAATATTGTCTAATGTCTAGACCACTGAACTATGCTTCCAGAGAGCTTTCTTATGGAGAGCACACTTGACGTTTTACAATATCTCTATTCCATTCATTTGTGGAAGGGGTTTGTTGCTTTGGATTGGATCTTCATCTGAAAGTTGCTAATTCTGTCATGATGATCTTTCATATATTTATTCCATGCATTTGTATAGAATGCCTTATGTTAGTAACACACAAGAGAAAGAGAACCTCAAGGTCATGAAACAGGGAGAGAAGCCATCCTAGAATTAATATACAAGAAAACAGATATTAGACTACGTATATAGAATAATGCCTTTTTAACAAATCAGGTGATATACTGCAAAGAGTAGTATGGGGCTAATTAGATGAAAGTGGTTTCCTATGGTAGATAAGCCCAGAACAACAACAGAAACAGCGTCAATAGAATTTAGAAAGAACAAGGACAAATAAATACAAAGGCAATTTTGATAGCCATACATGAAGAATGATTTCTTTTTCTTTCTAGATCTTAGTATTATACAATTATGTATAGACTAATACGTACAGAACAATTACACAATGTTTTACTGAGAAGCTCTTTCCATGTAAAATATATCAGATTCTGCTGTTTCATCTATTGTTATCTATTAGTCTAATGAAATTTGTGGTAAAATGTTTTATTCTCATCCCAGAGTTTTAATTAATCATTTTAAGTAAAATATATTTTTTGTTTACATTCCCTCCAAAATACACGGTAGAGTTCCTCCTGAAGCTATCATAGATATCTGGCTAAATAAATCATATCTGATTGTGGTGTTCTGATTCTTGAATTGATAAAACTTGAGAAACAGCACCCCTTACTGAATTGTATTAAGGAATTTTGTTCTAGGTAGTTTATTTATTGTAGTATCTTCAGTACTGTTCCATTCATTCTGCTAATACATAGTGTGAGTATCTCATGCTCAGGCCAGTACTAGGAGTATTAGAGAAAGATAATTCCTTCATAACCTGTGTGTGGTAAAGAAAGTAACATGAGGCAGCACACAACTAAAGGCTGGATGGAGAGAGAGTTCAACAGAGGTGGAGCAGGCAAAAGGTGTAGGAGCATTAGAAATTATAAACAGGAAGACCTCCAAAGATTATTTCAGAGCTATCAAAGAGTGTGTGCTCATTATTCAATATGTTTAATGTGTACATGGCATCTAGTTTTTTTATTCTTGGTGGAAGCTTCTCAGTCTTTTTTAGAAGGAGAAGCCCTACTTTTTTAGCTTTGTATGTGCTTAAAAAGAAAGAATTTTTTTTTTGGTATTTTCTATATAGCCAAGAATAAGGAATGCATACATCATTTCTGGGTAAAACAAACTACCAGAATTCACATGAACAGCTGGCCTTAGGGACCAGCGTAAACAAGAAAAGGACTATGTCCAGGCTTTCTATCTCATGTTGTTAAGTTTAGTCCCTCTTTGTGTAGATGAATTTGTCAGCTTTGAGGGTGTCATGTCTACTAGTTGATTCCATGTTCATAGTTCTCCCCTCACCATAGAGAAGAACTGCCTCTCTTTTTTAAATTCCAATTTCAAAATTCTAGAAGCAGGTATCGGTACATCTTTACATATATATATATATATATATATATATATATATATACACACACACACACACACACACACACACACACACACACATACATACACACACAGAGATATAGATATAGATATAGATATAAATTTACGACTCTTTCTAACAAATGATAGGGTAGGACATGTAAGATAGTCTTATTCATACCACAAGATTGAAGCAGTGTTGGGGACGGTGGGCAGGAGAGGGAGAGTTACTCAAAATAATATAGGGTAAAATAATAGATTCCATCACCATATGTAACTTTGAGGCTATTATAAAACTTTTCTCACCTTTTACATTTACTTATGTTGATAATTCTCATGATTTTAAAGGAATATATATTTTTCTGTGTAATTATTTTTTACAATCATGGAAGTAAAATACTAACATGAAATGTGATATAGTCTGTATCACAGATACATGTTTTAAAAACAGCATTGGGCATATTAAGTGGTCAAAATAATATCTACCTGGGAATAATTTGCTTTTCAAATAAATAAAAAGCTTCAATACATTGAGCATTTCTGTATGGTTCTAGGCAACATTTCAATAGCTTTAGACATATTATATTACTTTTTACAACAATACAAAATAACATGGATCCATTTGCAAGTAAGGGAATTTAGACTTAAGGAAGTTTTTATAGCTTTCTCAGTGGCACTCAGTTAATAGAGAATTGAGTCAGGTTTTTGAACGTGATTTTTTAAAATCCCTCTTAAACACTCATATACTGTAAGGTATACTCTAGTGAATTGTAATATCTTTGTGCTCCTAAAATCTAAGGAGGAGAATTCTGTTAAAATTTTACTTTATTAAAAATTAACCACAAAGTGTGAACTGAGATTACATCAAATGTGACAGACAAGAAAACAGTTGCTAAAGAGGTATATTTTCTTTGATATGTTGTATTTCAGATTTATCATTTTATTAATATCTAACTTATTTTAAAAAGTTCAGGGCTTTAAGAAAACTAGATAAAGAGGTTACATATCGATCCTTCACTTTATTAAATCTGAGCAGCTTATTTGTTAGAAAAACTTATGATAAATTAGGATTGATGAGCTAAAGCCATGTCTATTCATATAGAAATTATAAAATTAATTAGACTTTATTCTTCTAATATGAGATGCCACACTTTTCTGACTTTCAGACTTTCTAATGTTACCAATTTGTTTGCTATGTTAGTTCCTCTTCTCCTTTCTTTAGAATTTTATTCTTTATTATCTCTATTTCAAAGGCTATCAAGTTTTAAGTCTCAGATCTGTATCTCCCAGCTTGGCCTTTATTATAAATAGAACCAATTACTTAACAGAGCATTTTCTTCTTTTAAAAATAAATATTACTTTTCTAACAAGTTTCTAATTCTTGTGTGTGTACTAACCTAAGTTTTGAGGGAGATGATTTTGTTGAAATTTTTTTTTAGCTGTCTTGAAGGATAAAATTTGGTTGTTTTGCTCCAAATGCACAATGATATCTCACAATGACTCACTCTGTGATTAGCTAAGCAGACACTTAAGATATTCAGAAATATCTTAAGCTACAAATATTGGACAAGTATTTATCAAAAGCCTATGAGTCATGCAAAATTCAAAATTCAGAGAGATGACAGTGAACATGACAGACAAGGAATTTGTATTTTAGAGCAGAGAGATATAAATAATAAATTAATGTAATGATAAATGAATTAATAATAAATATCTTCAAAATATTAAAATAAGAGCTATTAAGTTTGGAACCTCAGAGAAAGTCTTAAGGACATGATCATTAGACTAAGCTCTAAATGATGAGAAGAAGCCAACTGTAGGCAAATTGGATGGAAACATGTCCAAGAAAAAAAGGAACACTGAAACAAAGTTCCTTATCATGAAATAATAGGAAAAAAATAAAAATAAACACTGGTCTCTGCCTCCAGCTTCTAACTAATTTCCTGGATGATAAGAGTGTCTTTTGTTCTTATGAGGCAATTCTGGGCAGGCTCCTGAATGGGTGCTAGTCACCATTAAGTACAAGCCATGATTAGAAGCTTGGGATTTTCAGCACCACTCTTCATTTTCTTGAGAAAGATGAAAGGCTGAAATACCTACGTGAAGAAGCCTCCATAAAAATCCCAGTAGTTTTGGGTTTGGAGACCTTCCAGTTTATTAAATACATCTACACTTGGAGGGTGACACATCCCAACTCCACAGAGACAGAAGCTCCTGCTCTTGGTACCCTCCCACACCTCACTCTATGTATCTCTTCATCTAGCTATTCATTGGTATCTATTTTCATACCCTTTAACAAACAAGTAAAAGTAAGTATTTCCCTAAGTTTTGTGAACTACTCTAACAAATTAATCAAATCTGAGGAGGGGGTTATGGGAACCTCTGTAGCCAAAACAGACAGAAGCTGTGTATAAACTGAGGACCTACTACTTGTGATTGACATCTGAAGTGGGGTGAGATCAGTCTTGTGGGACTGAGCCCTTAATTTGTGGGATTTGACACAATCTCCAGGTAGCTAATGTTGGAAATGAGTTAAATTGTAGGATACCCAGCTTATGTTGCAAAAAATTGCTTGATATGGGGAAAAACCACACATTTGGTTACCGAAAGTGTCAGAAGTGAACTGTTCTGTGTGAGTAGTAAGAGACACGCAGGAAAGAAAGACACAGCTGCGAAACTGAGGTTTTTCCTTTTGTAGGAAATGTAGAGTTATATCAGATTCTGTAGGACTATGTAAGCCAGACAAAGATTTTAAGCCAGCAAGAATATTTTCTGATTTATAATTTTATATTTGTTGCTAAATACATTGTATTGTTATCTTAGGGGTAATTGTATTGATGAAAAAGTATAGAGAAAAAAGACAATTAGAAGGCTGTTACAGTTGTCTGAAGGAGAGATGATGATGGCTATTACTAGAGTAATATTAGGGGTTAGCTAGTCTGCCTCCTCTGTGCATTTTGGAAAAGGTGATCCTTTCATTGCCAAGCTTGCCAAGTAGACAAAGCATTTGTACAAAAAAAAAAAAAAAAAAAAAAAAGCATCCCTTCCACTAAAAAGACACAACCCAATACCGGGATTGTAAGCAGAGCAAAGTATGAATTTTCACACAGACTTACCCCTTGAAAGATCTCCTTGTCCATTGCACAATCCACATCACACACTGTAGACATGGAGGTAAAAGTATTGCGAAGTGAATAGGTTCAGAATACATTTTAAAAGTAGAATGAAAGAATTGCTATTTGATTGATTATAAAGTTGAGAGAAGGATATAAATCAAAGATAATATCTAGACTTCTGAGTTGAGGAACTCAGTTGACATTTACTAAAATTGAAAACAGAGTCAACAGGAGCATGTTTGGGGGTGAAAAATAAGTCATGTTTTGGCAAATTGTACAAATATCTATTAAAAATCTAAGTGTAAATATCACAGAGTCATGTAGAAAAACTAATTTGGTGTTTTGTAGAGATGGCTCACATAATGATAGTATTTGAAGTGGCATAATTAGATGAAAACACATAAGGATTATGACTAAAGTCTACATGTACAAAACAAAGGGTTCAGGACCAACCCCTAGACCATGTCGACATTGGAGATTGAACATGAAAGGGGGTGGCTATCAAAAGAAACAGAGATCAGGCAAGAAGAAAATAAGGCATTCAAAGGAAGAAAGTGTTTCGAGAAGGAGATAACTGAGTTTTGACAACGTGTCGGTCTTTGGCAACCTTGCAAAGAATAGACTCAGTAGGCCTGGATGCTGGTACACCTGGAAGCTCTATCTGAGTGATGTGAAGAAAGATTGGAGGTAAGAAAGTAGTGATATTATCTACAAAAGACATGATTTTTAATGAGTTTTGCAGTAGTTAAGAGCAGTGAGATAGGACTATAGCTAGGGTAGGGTAGGGTGGAATGTGAGTAAGTTGTGGAGGTCAAATTTTTGTTTTTGTGTTTAGAAAGGCAAATGGGAATTGTTTGACATAATTAAATAAGTATATGCATTAAAAGAAAGAAACATTGGTAATGAAGTCCTTGAGAGGCCAAAAAAGTTTCTTAAAAGAACTGTAGACAAGTGATGTTGTTCATAGAATAGCCAGGTTTCAGTTGAGGGAGGAGACATTTAGAGCAGAGTTAGAGCACATCAATACTTTGCTGTTGACAGAGGGTGCTTTTCAAAGGGCACACTTGAAGGGTTTGGAAGTTAAGAGATTAGAGGAGATTAATGAACATACAGCATAGTGGGAATGTGAATTCACTTGATAAGTGATAGCAGAGGTGACTTGGGCCTCTCTGAATGACTAAGAAGAGTCAGAAGTGAGGAATGACAGGATTAACCCTGATAGTTTCTTGAGAGAAAGCGGGTAAACAGTTCAAGTTGAAAAACACAGGGTTGTCACATACTCTCATTTCTTGTAGCTATTACTTTTGATAGCCAAAGGATGATTGAAACTTCCTCAGGGACTTTCTTCCTTAGGTAGCCTGGAGGCTGAGTCTCAGTTAATGTCCCTCTTCCTCTAGGAGAGTAATAGTCTGGTGCGCTGCAGCGTAGAGGGAGAAGAATAGAGATTGTGTCTTCTCTGTAGCAGCATTGAGATGTGGCTGCTGGAAAACAAAGACTGCAAAAACAGGATTTGTCAACTGACTGAATGAATGAAGGGGCAATCAAATGAAATAAATCATTAATAAATGATCAATTCATATCTTGTTTAAACAAGCAAGATTGTTCTCTGAGCTGAAGGAATAAAATGTTTTTTTTTTTTAATTTCCTTGACAAATCCTGTACTTTTTGTAGCTTACTATAAAAAGCTATAGAATTTCTTACTAATCTCAAAAAACATCTGATTACTTACTTGTGGAATCACTCTATGAAATCTGTCCTTCTTCCAAGAAGAAACATATATATTTTTATTTTATCTGTACCACTAATTACATTGTCATTTTCAATATTCATCTTCATTTCCTACCTTAATTAATGGCACTATGCATATTGCAATTTCACTCAAAAATATTAAAATATAAATTAGTTTTTTTTCTTTGCTTCAGGTAGTTTATTTTATGCTGAGAACAATTACAACAGATTTGAATTTTACATTATTGAAAGAAGTTTGGAATAAAATTATGACAGACACTATTATTTGTCTCCCCAATATCCACCTATCAGAAATCAACTTCTGTGTAAGTTAGGAATGTTTACTATAAGCAACAAAAAAGTCTTAGTAGTTCAAAGCAATAGGGGTTTCCTTTTTCACATAAATTTAATTTCCTTTGAATTGTGTTCTTGAATACATAGGCTTCTTAAATCAATTTTGTCAACATTTTCAAAACAAATTTTTTTAATTAAGAATATTATTTATTCTAAATTTTATTGTTTTCTAATGTCCCTGCTCCCATATTCATTTAAGACAAAATATTTATTTTTGAAATAGTTCCTTAAAAAAAGAGGTGTTTTTTTTTCTTTACCATTTGGAAGTCTTTCAAAAACCTCTCAGGTGTAAAATATTCTATTTTGATAATAATTTGGAAGTGCAATTTCATTATTAGCTGTGATAAAGGCTATTTGGAATGTCAGTATTTTTAAACATTATTCAAAGTAAAACCATTAAGGGACTTAAAATGTAGTTTGGCCAATAATATTTACTTTTAATAATTAACTGGCAAATTAATCTTAAATAAATAGTAGTATTTATCTACAAAAATATTGATGATATTATATAACCAAAAAGAATCTTTACAAGATTTAAAGTAAAATATGAGGAAAATTAAATCAAGACACATTTATACAAAGTTTCATTTGCATCAAATGCACTAAACAATTAAAATCAATCCTTTAAATGACTAAATGAAAACCATGTGCTTCTGGCTGACATGGAGTAACAAAGACTGATTCATACTCTTATAGGAAACAACTTAAAACCAGACACCATATGAGAAAAACAAACAAACAAAAATATTTTAGGTAATGGATATCAGGCAGCAAAGAACAATAATCTATGAAAAAGAGAAAATCAAACAGGTGAACCCTATAATTATCTCAGCCTACTGTCTGGAAAAGAATTCCAAGCCACAAGACAACAAAGGAAAGTCCAGGTAAAGCCTGGCTACCTTCTTGAAGTGAAAAGACACATTTAAGAGTCCAAGGAGTCCAAGGTGGCTACCGTTTCCTAAGCAGCATACATAAGAGGGGAGGGCTGCAAAGAGATAGAATCCAGGTACCATCAGAGACTTCAACTGTGAGGAAATATCTCAGTCTAAGAAAAAAATTAAGGGAAAAAATTGGATAGAATTACCCTTGAAACTCACACAAGAATGAATTGTTTGTGTTCCCATCAGCCAGGGTAGAAAAAACTCATAATTCACAAGACATCGGGTAGAGTACTTAGAAAGATACCACCTTACTAGTATGACAAAATTATCCTTAGACTAATGGCTTCTCTGATCCTACCCATCAAAACTTAAATATTAGAAACAAAGCCTCAAAAGGATCAAATTTTTTCCAAACAAAGGTAAAGAATGTTTATAAGAAATACATGCATATGAGTATATACACTCAACTAGGTAAAATTTACAATAAAAATTTACCAGGCATGCAAACAAACAGAAAAATGAAACCTATAATGAAGATAAAAATTAATCTAAGAATGAAACAAATAATAGTGTTAGCTGGCATGTACATTAAAACAGTTAATATAATTATATTCAACATGTTAAAGAAGGTAAATGGAAGATTAACAATGGTAAGTGGTAAAACAGAAGATATAAAACAGAACCAAATCAAAATTCTAGAGAAGTAAACTATAATGTCTGAAATAAAAAAAAAAAATGCACTGAATATAATTAACAGTATGTTTGACATTTCAGTAAAAAGATGATTAGTAACCTTGGAGTCATGGCAATAGCATCTACAAAAATAAAATATAGAGACAAAACAGACTGGGGAATGAAATGAAAATAACATTAGTGAACTATGGGATGACTTCAAGTAGCCAAATGTAAGCATATTTGGAGTCTCTGAAGAAGAGGAGAGGATAGCTAAGAAACTGGATGAACCCAAAGAAGAAACATGAAGAAAATTAAAGCGAAATTACCATGCTTATACTGATTAAAATTAGCTGGTGGGTTGGGAGAACATTATGTAAAATGAAAAAAGAAAATAATAACAGCAAACGATATAAGAAAAACTTTAAGTCAAGAAGCAGTACAAAAATATTTTTTAAAGTATAATTAACAAACAAAATGATAAAACCTATAACAACCACTAATAATTAAAATAATTGCTTGCTTTATTATACATATTAAAATAAAAGTTATAGCTAATGAGAAAACAAGATAAAATGTATTATAAAAAGTTCTCAATCCTAAAGAAAGCAGTAAAAGAGGGGGGAAATAACAGAAACAGATAGGGTAAATTAAAAACAATGAAACAGTAGATATAAACCCATTTTTTTCAGTAATTGTGTTAAAATTAATGGCCTAAATATCTCAAAAGATATAGGATTTTAAAAATAACATCCAAGTATATGGGATCTATAAGAAAACCCACTTCAAATATTAAGGTACAAATAGGTTAATAGTAAAAGGATGCTTCTGTATACCATTCTAAATGTATGCCATTTAAAAATACATGAAACAGAAAGTGATAGAACTGTAAAGAGAAATAGACAAATCCACAATTATATCACATTTTCAACGCTGTTCGCAACACAAAAAGACCTTTTAATACTCCTTTAACAATAATAGGTAGAATAAGTAGACAAAATCAGTATGGATTTATAAAACTAGAAAAACACTATCAACCCACATGATCTAATTGACAGCTATAGAACATTTAACTGAACAGCAGAAAATATTTCTATTCAGGTGCATAAAAAACAGTTACCATATTAGGCTACATTTTGAGCAATGAAACAATTTTCAATATTCTAAAAAAATTAAAATAATGATGCAAAGTATCCTCTCAGATAACAGTGAAACTAAATTAGAAATCAGTAATAGAAAATATATGGAAATTACCCAAATATTTAAAAATTAAACAGTAGACTTTTTAAATAATCTATGAGTTGTAGAAGAAATTTAGAGGGAAATTAATGTTTTAAACTGAATAAAAACAAAAAAAAATCAAAATTTTACAAATGTAGTCCAGTGCTTAGAAGGTTTAGAGCAATAAGTATAGCTATATTAGAAAAAAAGTCTGAAATCAGTGACTTCAGCATCCACTTTAAAGAACTAGAAAAAGAATATCTAATTAAATACAATGAAAGCAGGAAAAAAGAAATCATGAAGATAAAAACAAAATCATTAGAATAGAACACAGAAAAAATAATATTGAAATCACTGCAACCTTAATCTATTTCTTTTGTGAAGGTTATTAAAATTGAAAACAATTTTAGACAAACATATGAAGAAAGAAAACCAATACATAAATTACCAATTTCTGGAATTAGAGAGGTGACATAACTAAATATTCTATAGATACTAAAAGAATAACATGGGAATATTATGAATAAATAATGCCAAGAAGCTTGACAATTTAGAGAAAAAAAATTTATTGAACTACACAGCTAACAAAGATGACTCAAGAAGAGATAATGTAAAAAACCCTATATCTATTGAAAATAAATGTATAACTAAAAATCTTACTATTAGAAAACTCCAGGCTCAAATGGTTTCACTGGCATATTCTATGAAACACTGAATGAATGTTCTGTACATAAACTCTGTAGACAGTATAAAAGAAGGGAAATCCTCTCAACTCATTCTATGAGACTACCATCACCCAATACCAAAATCAGCCAAACATATTACAAGTAAATATTACTACAGAAAATTATTTCCCATAAACATAGATGTTAATATTCTTTTTAAAAATTAGCAAATCAAAGTGAACACATAATAATTATGATTTATTACCATTTAGAATTCATCTCAAGTATGCTGGTTTAATATTTGAAAATGAATCAATGTAATTCATCATATTAACAGACTACATGATGGAAATCACATGATCATCTCCACAGTTACAGAAAAAGCATTTGAGAAACCCAAAATCTATTATTGATTAAAACTCTTAATAAATTAGTAATAAGGAACTTCCTCAATTTGATAAAAGGAATCAGTAGAAAACTTGCAGCTAACCTTATGCTAGAAGGCTAAAAACTGAATGCTTCCCAGGTCATTAAAAAAAAAAAAAAAAAAAGCAAAGATGTCTATTCTCATTACACCTATTCAAAATTGTTCTGGAGGATCCAGCCAGTTGAGTGAGCAAAGAAAAAGAGATACAATATATCAAGATAGGAAAGGAAGAAATAAAGCTGTCATTATTCATGAATGTGTGGCAAATCTTACAGTATATATGAAAAAGCTACTAGAACTGGTAGATGAGTTTAGCAAAGCTTATGGGTCACATATCAATATAAAAAGATCGGTATTAATTTCTGTGAACTAGCAACAAACAGAAATTGCAATTACAAATACATTACCATTTATACTAACAAGAAAATATTGAACTCTTAGCAATTAATTCGACAAAAATTTGACCTATATTTTGAAAATGTCAAAACATTGCTGAAATTTAAAAAAGACAAATAAAAGAAGATATATACGTGTTTATGTATCAGATAACTATTGTTAGATGACGATTCTCATTTAGATATATAAATTTAATGCAATTCCAGTGAAAATCTTAACATTGGAATAATCTTGAGATTGACAAGCTAATTCCAAAATTTATATGACAAATCAAAAAAACTAGGATAGTCAAATAATATTGAAAAAAACATATATTGGGAAGATTTATATTATCTGACTTCTGGACTTAATACAAAGCTATATTAAGGTATTGTGGTGTTGACTTCCAGATAGACATATAAGTCAATGTAAAAAAATGAGGAGTTCAGGAATAAACTCACAAATATAGTCAGTTAATTTCAACAAAAGTCCAAACACAATTCAATGGATAAAGGATAGTCTTTTAAACAAATCGTACTGGGATAATTGGATATTTATATGCCAGAATAAATGAACTTCAATCTATATCTCACCCTATATATAGAAATTAACTCAAAATCAACTATAGACCTAAGTGTAAGACTAGAATTAAAAAATTTTTAACAAAAAATATAGGAGAAAATCTTTGTGACTTTGGGTTAGACAAAGATGTTTTAGATACGACACTGAAAACACAATATTGACAAAAAATGATAAATTCAACATCAAAAATTTCTGTTCTTTAAAAAATATAGCTAAGAGAATAAAAAGACAAGACATAACATGGGAAAGATATTTTCAAATTATAAATTTACATTTATAACATATAATAAACTTTCCAGAAGCAATAAGAAAAGACAGTGCAAAAATAAAAATGTGCTGAGCATTTGAATAAACGCTTCCAAAAGAGATAAATGGAAGGCAAATAATCACATGTAAAGATATTCAACACTATTAATTGTTATGGAAATGAAAGCTATTATAAAATACCACTACCCATCTATTAGAATCTCAAAAATTTTAAAGCCACACAATGAAGGGTTCATATTGTATTATTCCAGTTATATAAAAATTATAAGAAATGCAAACTAATTTATAATAACAAAAAACATATCAGTGGTAATTTGAGGATGGATATGAGGCATGAATGTGGAAAGGGATACAATGAGGGTTTACAAAGGAGCATGAGAAACTTTTGGTGATGATGGGTATGTCATATCTTCTCTGTATTCATAGTTATGCAATTATATCATGTATAAAGACTCATCATGGTACAGTGTACACTTTAAATATTTGAAGTTTATTGTATGTTAATTATTCCTTCTTAAAGCTAAAATGGGAAGACACAGTTTTATGTTAATGTGTAGTGAAAATATGATGAATTTCTTTATGGTATACTAGAAGTAAATATTCCAAAACATTAACTAAACCTAGTAATAAAATAATGTTTCTAAGAAAGTGCTGTTTTCTATCTGTTACTGCATTATGTAAATGTTATAAAGTGAGACTCTATTACATTTAAAATCAAGACAAATATGCTATGAAAAAGAAACTCTATGTCTCATCAATATCTGTACTAAAAGATTATTCTCTTCACTCTTAAATTGTACTCTTTTCTTCTGTTTTCTTTTTGTTGCTGTTGTTATTTTTAAAATCTTCTAGAATCACTATTAACTCAAAATACAATTGATCATCTAATTTTCTATCCCTTCAAAGAAAAGCTGAAAAATTTGTTAAAGGCCCACACAGTCACTCAAATGATAATTGACATGAGATGGTATGACTATGAAACATTAGAAAGTAGGTAGAATAGTACTATAATGTTCATAATAGTGGGTCTGAATTAACAATAAAATGTTGAAACATCTATTTATCTGTACAAACAGATTTATTGACAATATGAAGAAGTATCAAAATATCTGCAAGACTCACTCCCAGCACAGATTGCCAGATAAATGGAATTGCTGTAATATTATTATATAATTTTAGGAAAGTAAAGTGTTGGCTCTGACTCTAAAATAAATCTTAGGTAATCATTCTAAGCTCACATTTTTTTTCTTTTTTTAAAGAGAAGAACACTTCAATTTAAGGAAATGAAAGTTAATATACCTTTTATTTTGCATTTTTACTTATTTTAAGAAAATTTACTTTGTTTAATAAAGACAAAAAGTTTTGTTTTTCTTCTTTTCAAGATCATTATCATCGAAGTGTTTAGTAATCTCATGCAGAGAATTCCAATGGACAAATCTATTCCAAAAGAATTTGTTAAGTACTGAAGAAAAAAGTATAGAGATAACTATACTAAAAGAATATTACAAGTGGAGCCAAAGCTGATGAAAAACTTAATAGAAGAGTAGACCAAATGTATACATGGCCACATAATTTATAGAAGTTCCTCAAGAGAAGGACAATTCTTTTTTATCATCGTATTCACAGAATAACCATGATATCTGGTACATGGTGAGTTCACTGAAGATGATACTAAATAAGAGAATCATAAAAATATTATATTGATTTTAATTTCAATTTATCTCAGTGATTTAGTGTTTGTAGAGAGTTAATCATAGATATTAGGCAATGAAATCATCCAAGTAAAAAATAAAAGAAAGTAATCCCTTCCAGTAAAATTATAGAACAAAGAGTAAATGAGCAGGTGTAACTTACAAGTGAAAGACTTTGTAAGTGAAAGCCTCACCAAGAAATAATTATATATGTATACATGTGTGTGTGTGTGTATATATATACACACACATACTATACGTAGTATACATATATGTAGTATATATATGTTATATATATAGTGTATGATTCTGCTGGCTTTGCTAGCCAAGGTCCAACACTCTCTTCTCAAAAGGGATACAGAAACTATAACTTATTCTAAGTGAGAACACACAAAATTGCATGATTGATTTAAAGCTGTCTTCACTTTCCCCTTTCCAAATAAGTAACTTAAAGAAATGAAAGCCTTACTCATTCTTTCATCTCATCACTCTAAAGAACTACCATTCTGGGAATGAAGCTTCCTTGAAAAAATCTATCTAAGACAGATGATGGGATCATGACTTAAAATCACAATCAAAATTTTAAGGAGACCTATTAAAATTACCAGGAAAAACAAAAACAAAAATTGACAAAACGTATACTTTCTCAAACACTTTTGAATATAACTGGCCTATTATTTAAAACGTTAAATAAAAATTGTCACTTTTTCACATGTAATGCCACAGTATATGTTAAAAACAAGAACAAAACAGGGATCTCTCCAATAAAACAATCCTTTTCAGAAACGATTTACAACCATGCCAATCACTACAGAGAAACTCAAAGAGATATTATTTTAGAAATATGAGATAGAAAATTTCATTTTGCTATCAAGATGAGAAGTTTGTTTTTCAAAAACTTTTAGTCTTTTCCAGGGGTTTACATTTTTTCCCTTCTAAATAGATAGTAAATGTGTATTTCCAAAAATTAGATAAACAAATCTCTATAAAGTTTTCAGGTTTACATAAAATTCAGGTGCATTATGTGAATCGCAGGGACAGTCTTGTCTAGATCAACATCAAGGTCTAGTTAGCCTGTTTGGGGCTTTGCACATCTGTGCCATAGCTGACTGACTTTACACTCCAGCTTTAGCAGAAGATCTTAAACATACTTTTTCTTGTCCTATATTCTATTTCATTTTAACACCAGAATGATTTATTTTTAGCTTCTGTTTTAGGTAATGGTTACAAAAGCCCATTTCTGATTACCTTCCTCCATATGACAAGCATAAACAATTTATAAAATATCAAAAACAGTGGAGAGCAACTATAAGCTGACAGCATGGGGAATAGATAATTTGGAATAGGGAATGTATCAGGGGTCCCCAACTCCCAGAGCTGCAGACCAGTATTGGTCAGTAGCGTGTTAGGAACCGGCCCGCACAGCAAGAGGTGAGAGGCAGGCTAGTGAGTGAAGCTTCATCTGTATTTGCAGCCGCTGCCCAGGGTTAGCATCACTGCCTCAGCTCCACCTCAGATCATCAGATATTACATTACGTTCTCATAGGAGCACCAGTCCCTGATGCCAAAAAGGTTGGGGACTGCTGCAGCAGATTATTTTTTATGTATGTAAGTGTGCATATGTGCCTATTATTTATTTTACAACTTTTGCTAAGGAGAGTTCTCTTCTGTGTCATGCAACCCTCTAAAATACTAAGAGGAAACCAGATTTTTCTAACTTAAAAGTTTGAGGCAATCACAACCACTAGAAAATGATGGAAGAATCAGAGAAATAAGAGAACAGATATAGAGTCTCAATTCTCCTGTAACTCTGCCAGCATTTCTGGCCTGTACCCTAAACTATACATTCACAGTACAGACTCTGATAGCTCAGGCAAAGCTAAAAATACTGAACTGATATTTTGATGTGTACTCAAGAGACGGAGTTGTAAGTTGATTCAAACTAAATTAAAAGTTTCACAAAACAAATAATCCACTTGGAAAGAGTATAACAGAATGTGCAAAGATGTTCATGATGCAATCCAAAATTATTTGACATATGAAGAAATAGGAAAATGTGAACAATCTCAAAAAAAAGATAATAAATATAAATACATCTTACTATGAACCAAAAGTTAGAATTATCCCATGAAGGGTATACAAGAAAATAAACTTGTAACAAATGAAAACATGGGAAATCTCAGCTAAGAAATAGAAACCATATAAACGAACTGAATAGAAATTATAGAACCAAAACATACAATATCTGAAAAATAATTTTCTGGGTGCATTTAATAGGAGAATAGAAATAGCAATGGAAAGAATTAGAAAACAAATATAGGTAGTAGTACAATTTAATAAATCTAAAAAATCGGGGGAAACAATATAGGTTTTAAGAATTGGTACAGCCTTGAGACCTGTAAGACAATATCCAAAGATTATTCCATAAGAAGAGGAAAGAGAAAATTGCTAATAAAATTAAAATGTTTAAAGAAATAATGGTTGAAAAGCCTAAAATATGGTAAAGTACATACATTTACAAATGCCAAAAGATAATGAACCCAGTGTAGGATAACAACAATCATGCCTAAGAACATAATAAACTAATGAAAAGAAAATATAAAGAGAATATTTTTTTAAAAAAATGAAAAAGACACATTACATATAGCTATGCAAAAATTTAACTGATCTCTGACCTCACCAAAAATAATAGGGGCCAGAAAACAATGAAGCAATATCTTTAAAGTGCTAAGAAAATATGTCAACCTGAATACTACATCCAAGTTAAATAACATTGCACAATGAAGGTGAACTAAATACTCTTTAAGACTTAGAGAATTCATTAGAATTCAATATTTAATCCCAACAGATTTGTACAACAGGAAATGCTAAGGGAATTTTTCTAAGACTATAAGACATAATTCAGTATAAACCCTTGTGTATTTGTGAATGAATGAAAAGATTGGAAATAATACTTTCTTTTAAATACATACTATTGATTAAAGTAAACATTATAACATCGTCTTCTGGAGTTCAGAAAATATGTGATATAATACACATGAAAATTCTACCATAAAGAGAAAGGAGATGTGATAAATAGACCTATATATTGCAGGAGGTACAACGTTATATGGCAGCAGACCCTTGAAACATTAAGAATACATATTGTAATCTTAAAATGAACACAAAAAGAAATGTAGAAAGATTTAGCTAAAAAATGATACATTAAAACGTAATTCTAAGAGCTATTGAAGTAATAGAAAGGAAGGCAGGAAAGGAAAAAGTGAGAAATAAAAAAAAAACAGCAAAGGACAAATAACAAGTAGTAGAATGGTAACCTTAAATCTAAACTTCAAGAATTATGTTAAATATTAATAGAGCTACACCCATATTAAAAGGCAGAGGTTGTCAGAATGTATATAAAAACAAGGTATTCACTAAAAATGTCTCTCAATATTGGTGAAGTTTATATTTTTTTAAGAATGTGTGAAATATGTTTTTTTTAATTAAATTTGTTGGGGTAACATTGGTTAATGCAATTATATAATTTTCAGGTGCACATTATAATTTGACCTCTATATATTCTATTGTGTGATTACTACACAAAGTCCACTTTCCTTCAGCTACCATATATTTGATCTCCTTTATCCACTTCACTCTCCCTCTACTCCCCTATATTTGACTTCCTTTATCTCACTACCTCTCCCCTCCTTCCCCACCCCCTACCCCCTGGTAACCACTAGCCCATTGCCTATGTCCCTGAGTCTCTGTCCTGTTCATTTGTTGCTTTTAGGTTGATATCCCACATATAAGTGATATCATGTGATTTTCTACTTTTTCAGTCTGGCTTATTTCACTTAGCATGATGATTTCAAGGTCAATCCACACTGTTGCAAATGAAAGTATTTCATCTCTTCTTATGGCTGAGTAATATTCCACTGTATATATGTGCCACAGCTTATTTAGCCAATCTTCTATCAGAGGACACTTCGGTTGCTTCCATGTCCTGGCCACTGTGAATAATGCTGCTATGAACTTCAGTGTGGAAATATCTCTTTGGATATGGGTTTTCAAGTCTTTGGGGTAAATACTCACTAGAGGGATTGATGGATCATATGGTAGACCAATTCTTAGTATTTTGAGGAATCTCCATACTGTTTTCTGTAGTGGCTGTACCAATTTGTAGTCCTGCCAGCAATGTATGAGGGTTCCTTTTTCTCTGCATCCTCTCTAACATTTGTTATTACTTGTCTTGTTGATTTTAACTAGTCTGTCAATCAGGCGTGAGATGGTATCTCATTGTGGTTTTGATTTGAATTTCTCTAATAGCTAGTGATGTTGAGTATCTTTTAAAATATTTGTTTTGGCCATTTGTATGTCCTCTATGTCTGTTCAGGTCCTCTACCCATTTTTTGATTGGATCGTTTGGTTTTTTATTGTTATTGTGTCATATGAGTTCTTTGTATATTTTGGATATTAGGCCCTCATTTGAGGCATTGCTTGCAAATATATTTTCCCATTGAGATGGTTGTCTCTTTACCTTGTTGACGATTTCTTCTGCTGAGCAGAAGCTTTATAATTTAATGTAGTCCCACTCATTTATTTTTGCTTTTACTTCTCTTGTCTTTGATGTCAAATTCATAAAATCTTCTTTAAGTCCGAGGTTCTTGAGTTTCATTCCTATGTTTTCTTCTATGAATTTTATTATTTCAGTTCTTACATTCAGGTCCTTCATCCATTTTGAGTTAATTTTGGTGTGTGGTGATAGACAACAGTCTAATTTTATTCTTTTTCAGGTAGCCTTCCAATTTTCCAAGCACCATTTATTGAAGAGGCTATTCTTTCTCCACAGTATGTTTTTAGCTTTTTGTCAAAAATTATTTGCCTGTATAAATATGGGTTTACTTCTGTACCCTCGATTCTGTTACACTGGTCCATGTGTCTGTTTTGTTGCCAATACCATGCCCATTTGATTACTGTCACTTTGTAGTATAATTTGAAGTCGGGCAGAGTGATGCCTCCAGACTCATTCTTTTTTCTCAGGATAGCTTTGGCAATTCGGGGTCTTTTGTACTTCCATACAAATCTGATGTTTTTTTTTTTTTTTTTTTATTTCTTTAAAAAATGCTGATGACGTTTTGATGGGGATTGCATTAAGTCTGTATAATGCTTTAGGTAATATGGTCATTTTAACTATGTTGATACTTCCAAGCCAAGATCATGGAATATCTTTCCATTTCTTTGTATCTTCTTCGATTTCTTTTAATAGAATCTTGTAGTTTTCATTATATAGGTCCTTCACATGTTTCGATAACTGTATTCCTAGGTATTTTATTCTTTTTGTTATAACTGCAAAAGGAATTATTTTTTCCACTTCTTTTTCTGACGCTTCATTATTAGAGTATAGGAATGCTATAATGTTGATTTTGTATCCAGAGACTGTACTGTATTTGCTTATTGTTTCTAGTAGTGTTCATGTGGAGTCTTTAGGGTTTTATATATAGAGGATCATGTCATCCACAAATAGTGACAGTTTGACTTCTTCATTTCCTATTTGGATGACTTTTATACCTTTCTCTTGTCCAATTGTACTCACTAGGACCTCCAATGTTATATTGAATTAGTGTGACAATAGTGGGTAGCCTTGCCTTGCTCCTAATCTTAGAGAGAAGGTTTTTAGTTTTTCACAATTAAGTATAATGTTGCCTGAGGGTTTGTCATATATGGCCTTTACTATGTTAAGGTAATTTCCTTCTATACCAATTTTGTTAAGTGTTTTGATCATAAATGGATGCTGTATCTTGTCGAAGGCTTTTCTGCATCTATGGATTTGATCATATGATTCTTATTTTTTAATTTGTTTATGTGGTATATCACATTAATCGATTTGCATATGTTGAACCATCCCTGTGCCTCTGGGATGAAGCCCACTTGATTGTGGTGTATAATCTTTTTCATATGTTGCTGTATTTGGTTCGCTAGTATCTTATTTAAGATTTTTGCATCTGTGTTCATGAGAGATATTGGTCTGTAGTTTTCTTTTTTTGTATTATCCTTACCAGATTTTGGTATCAGAGTAATATTGGCCTCATAAAATGTGTTGGGAAGTATTGCATCTCTCAGATTTTTTGGAAGAGTTTAGGGTATTAAACCTTTGAATATTTGGTAGAATTCACTGGTGAAGCCATCTGGTCCTGGACTTTTACTTTTGGTAGGTTTTGGATGATTGTTTCAATTTCCATACTGCTGATCAGTCTATTTAAATTTTCCAGATCTTGATTCAATCTAGAAAGATGGTATTTTTCTAAGTACTAGTGCACTTCTTCTAGGTAATTGAATTTGTTTTTATATACTTTTTCATAGTATTCTTATATGATCCTTTGTATTTCTGTGATGTTGGTGATAATTTCCCCTCTTTCATCCCTGATTTTGTTTATTGGTGTCTTTCTCTTTTTTCTTTAATGAGTCTAGCCAGGGTTTGTCGATTTTATTAACCTTCTCAAAGAACCAGGTCTTTGTTGTATTTATTTTTTCTATTTTTGTTGTTGTTGTTTGTTTTCAATTTCATTTATTTCTGCTCTAATTTTGATAATTTCTTTTCTTCTGCTGACTTTAGGCCTCATTGTTCTTCCTTTTCTAGTTTTTTAAGATGAAATGTTAGGTTGTTTATTTGGGCTCTTTCTTGTTTTTGGAGAAAGGCCTGTAATGATATGAACTTTCCTTTTATGTCTGCTTTTGCCATGTCCCAAAAGTTTTGATATGTTGTACTATCATTATCATTCATTTTTATGTATCTCTTGATCTCTGTCTTTATTTCTTCCCTGCCCAGTTATTCTTCAGTAGCATGTTGTTTAATCTCCATGTATTTGTGGTTCTTTCTGCTTTCTTTTGGCAGTTGATCTCTAGTTTCAAAGCATTATGATCAGAGAATATGGTTGGTATGATTTCAACCTTCTTATATTTGTTGAGGCTATTTCTGTGTCTCAGTATGGGGTCGATTCTTGAGAATGTTCCATGTGCACTAGAGAAGAATGTATAAGTAGCTATTTTGGGATAGAAGGCTCCGTAAATGTCAATAATGTCCAGTTGGTCTAATGTGTCATTTAAGGATGTTATTTCCTTATTGATTTTCTGTTTGGATGAAATGTTCATATCTGACAGTGAGGTATTTAGGTCCCCTACTATGATAGTGTTTTGGTCTGTTTCTCCCTTTAGTTCTGTTAGTAATTGCTTTACATATTTCTAGGCTCCCTGATTGGGAGCATAGATATTAATAAGTGTTATGTCTTCTTGGTGCATTATTGCCTTTATCATTATGAAGTGTCCCTCAGTATCTTTCTTTACCTTTTTTATTTTGAAGTCATTTTGTCAGATATTAGTACCGCTACTCTGTCTTTTCTCTGAATGCCGTTTGCTTGAAATATCATTTTCCACTCTTTCACTTTGAGTCTATGTCTGTCTTTGAAGGTGAGATGTGTCTCCTGGAGGTAACATATGGTTGGGCTTTATTTTTTGATCCATTCTGTATCTCTGTGTCTTTTTATTCATGAGTTCAGTCCATTTACATTTAGGGCAATTATTGAAACATGAAGTCTTCTTATAGCCATTTTATCTTTTGCTTTCTGGTAGCTCGGTGTTTCCATTACTTCCTTGTCCTTATGTTTATGTTTTCTTTATTTTGGTTGGCTTTTGTGGGTTTTCCCTCTGATTCTTCTTGTTTTATGTTATATACTTCAGTTCTGAGTCTTTGGTGTTTGATTACCATTACAAGTATGAAAAAGATATATATATAGAGTCGTCCACTTTCTTCTGTGTGCGCTTTATCTCCTTTCCTCTGCAAATTTGGATCTTTGAATCTTCTCCTTTTCAGTTAGTTACCTCAATTCGTTCCTATGTATGCTTAACATTTATTACTATCTTGCTATAGCAATTCTCTTATTATTATTTAAGCTTATAATGCCCTGTTCTTAGTAAAGTTTGTACTCCTCTGCTTCTATTTGCCTGATAGTCACTTTACTCTTAATTATGTATTTTTTATTGTTGTTACTTTGTTTTAAGTGAGCTGATACCTTTCAGAATTTCCAGCAGTGCAGGCCTCGTAGTGGAGAATTTCCTCAATTTTTGTATGTCTGGAAAAGTTTTAATTTCTCCTTTATATTTAAAGGAGAGCTTAGCTGGATATGTTGTTCTAGGCTGTAGTTCCTTTCACTTAATAGTATAAATATTTGATTCCATTCCTTTCTGGCTTTTAAGGTTTGTGCTGAGAAGTCTGAGTATAATCTAATGGGTTTACTTTTATATGTTACCATTTTCTTCTCTCTAGCTGCCTTGAGAATTCTATCTTTGTTGTTGATTTTGATAACTTTAATACAATGTGTCTTGGTGAAAGCTTTTTTGGGTTGAGATAATTGGGTGTTCTGCTGACTTCTTGAATTCCAAGCTCCAGCTCATTCCTTACATTTGGGAAATTTTTGTCCACTATTTGTCTGAAAATGCTTTCTAGACCCTGCTCCTTTACCTCGTCTTTGGTAATGCCCATTATTCTTATGCTCCCTCTCCTGTATCAGGTAATTCTTGTATTTCTCTTTCATTATTTTTCATTCTTCGGTTTCTCTCTTCTTCTGATTTATTTCTAGCTTTCTGTCTTCAATATCATTGTCCTTTCCTCCTTTTGGTCAACTCTCTTTTGCAAGCTTGCTATTTCATTTTGCAATTCTTACAGTATGTTTTTTATCTCCAGACATTCTGTTTTTGTTTTTTTTTTTGAGCGTTTCAGTCTCCTTACTCTGCTCATCTAGCTGTTTTTGCAATTTCTGTAATTATTGTTATGACTCATTTCTGAGTTTTTTTATAAATACCATCCTCAATTCCCTGTCACTTAAGTCTCATATTTCTATGTCTGTAAGCTTATTTTCTGGAGATTTTTCTCTTTCTTTCTGAGATGCTTCGCCACCTTGGTTGTTCACGGTGTTTAATGAACTATTTCTCTGCCTGGGCATTAATGGAAGTATATTTTGTTGTTTTTCCAGAAAGAAGATTTATTATATAAACGTCTTTCTATAGCCTGCTGCAAAAAAGATGCTTTTCTTTGGTTCAAGTAGGTGGCGTCTAATCCTCTTGGATCCCTGATTTATATAAAACTTAATGTCTTTTATTTTCTTTTACATTTTAATCACACTCGCTACTCTCAGTTTCAAACCCTGTCAGTGTTAGTAACAGTTTTGGTAGCATTTGCTCAGATTCCCTTGGGGCTCCACGGTTATTGGTTTGGAGGGTATGGAGGGAAGGGCCTTCTGAGTTGGGAGTTGATAGCTGCAGCTCAGCCTCGGTTTTGCAACCGGGGCCAGTAAAAATCAACTGTTGTTTCTCTGCTGTCCCGTCCTGCTTCTCTGCTTTCTGCCTTGATGACTGAGCCCTGCTGCCAGCTGTGTAGAAAAGTCCCAGTACTTCCATGCAGGGCTGATGAGGGAAGTCGCCATACCTTCACCCCTCCTCTCCTCCTGCAAGGATCTCTGGAGGCTGCAAGAAGCAGCTTCTTTATTCGTTCCAGTCCACTGCCTGACACCCTGGGTTCTGACCTGTGGTAGCTCTTATAGGCAGATCCTGCACTCAGATGTGCTGGTGTGCAGTTTGGGTGTTTTTTTTTTTGTTCAGTTTTAGATGTTTAGCGTATTGTTGTTTCAAGAGGAGAGATCTGAGGATATTTCTCACTCCACCATGTTTTCCCAGAATCCCAATATGTTTTGTGTTATCCACTATCTAATACAACGTTTTAGACCCTTTAATAACCTATAGTTCATAATTCTTTCTCTCTGTTGCATATCTCTCACTGTTTCCTAGAGATAGCATAAACAAGTTTGAGAAGGACAAGATGGTTTATTTTAATTTTAGTGGTCTAAGAAATGAGACTTAAATTATCCAGCATATTTCCAGCATAAAAATATCAATTAATTTTTAAGTTTTAGTCGTAGCCTCCCAGAATAGAAAAACTGAATATCAGATAGAATGTTTTATGGACAAGTATGTAGAAAACAAGTCACATTATATTTTTGCTTGACTCATAGAGAAATATAACTAATAGTTAGGTTGATCCACATTAACACAAACTCATTTGGAGGTGATTATTCCTCAAGAGATGATACACATTAATAACAATGCGTAGTTTAGGGAAGTATTGGTATTCCATACAAATATATGAATTTGAGGACATATCTGTTTATATGTTTTCTATTTTGTCTTAGTGCTAATCTTTCTTTTCAAAGACTCCATATACTTTTATTTCTACTGTAAATTCCTTATAGCTAGGGAAATATCAGAGTTTCCTCACAGCCTCAATAAAGCCATTATTCTTCTGTTTAAAGGTATATAAATTATTATGAGTCCGTGTGGACCTGCACAATCTCTTTCCCAGTTCAGCTAAAGAATGTTCAATGATTTGAACAGTAAACCTACCTTCTTTCAAGATTGCACTTACATCCTTTTATTGCAACCATTTATGGTTTATTTGTAAGCATTAATGTCAACATCTTCAAATAGTATAGCTCCTCCAAAGATATACACATACTAAAAGGAGAAAAATTGTACATACATACATTGCCCACTTGCATGCCTTTTCTGCTCCATACTCCCTTGCATCCTCACACCACTTGGAACAGAAACAAGCTTCAGCATCATGTCTCTGGCTATGAAACATGGTATCTTTATCTGGGTAAAACAAGGAACCAGATTGTTCTTAGTAGTAGTTATAGAAGAACCTATAAGGAAATAATAATTATAACCATAATGAAAATTAAAATAATAAAGTAAGTACTTTATTAAAAGATCTATTACTGTTCAACACTCTTAACCCTGACCATTTGGAACTCATGTTCTTTTAGTTTTGTCTTTTGCTTTCTTTGTAAACTACCGATCATTTAATTCCTTCCAATCTTTACAGAAATATTTCAGTAAAGATGCCAGGAAGATAGCTTGGCCATTCCTTGACTTATTATAAGTATTTCAAGCATATGAAATGAAAAGCATCTTAACTTAATAGGTGTAACTTAATAATTAGTAATTTATATCTTTCTTGGTGCCTCTTACCACAGTACATTCTATTAATACACCTGTTTTGAGGACTTGCCCAGAGCCAAATTCTGTGTAAGTGCTAAGGATGCAATACATATCAGAAGTCTTTGACTTCAAGAAATTCAATATCCACTAGAGGAACAGTAAGATGTGATGAATGCAATAAAATATTAATGAGGCAAAAATGTAGTACAGAGGAGGAAGTTCAGCAAATAATGAGAACCAGGTATGTGTTAAGCACTGTAGTAGATGCTGTATATTCTCAAAAACTTTGAAGGTGACATTATAGGTTCTAGATAAAAAATGTTCTCAGTAAACCTGGTTCACAGTGTGTGTGTGTGTGTGCGCGCGCGCGCACGTGTGCGCACGTGTGTGCGCAAACATACATATATATGTATATACGTATATACATATATATATATAAACATTCAAAGAAAAAACTTCTGGCATTAATTTAAAAAAAATATATCTATTGTATTTTCACATTAATCGTAGTAATTTCTTTTGAGCAGATTTCTCAATTAGGAGTTATCCCAAGAATGCTCAAGTGTCTTTTGTTTAAAAGAGAGTCTTTAGTACTTTTTGAAATAATAATTAATCTTTTTTCATATAGTTAATTGTAGCTCTCATGTAAAATAGAGAAAGAAATTTACTATTGTAGTTTCACTTACTTTTTCTATAAGAAAAGACATATAAATATTTTATTTTTAAAAAAATAAGGCAAATTATTAGCATCACATTTTCCTTATGTGATGGAGGAAAAAAATGATACATGCCATAAATTTTTTATTGTCTCTAACCATTGAGAATTTCATAATTTTGAATCACTGTTCCTGATTTGTATCACTTTAGAAAAAATATTTTGGAAAAATATGTCTGCTGCTTTCATTAATTGCTCTTTTTTCCCCCTTAGTTATTTAGGCCAGCTCTTATAATTTTTAAAAATAGTTTTTATTTTTTAACTTTGATATAATTGTAGATGCACATGCAGTTGCAATAAATAACACAGAGGATTCCTATGTACCTTTTACCTAGTTTCCCAATTATAGGGTCTTGAAATTCGTAGTACAATATCATACCCAGATTTTGACAGTGATAAAGTCAAAGCACAGAACATTTATGCCACCACAAAGATTCCTCGTGTTGCCCTCTTATAGTTACATCCACAACCCTCTCATTCTCAACTCTTCACCCCCTTTAACACCTGGTCATCATAATCTTTTCTCTTTTTATAATTCTATCATTTCAAAAATGTTTTATAAATAGAATCATGTAGTGTATAATCTTCTGGGATTTACTTTTACCACTAGCATAGTTCTCTGCAGATTCATTCAGATTATTGTGTGCATCAATAGTTTGTTCCTTTTCATTGCTGTGTAGTAGTATTCCATAGTATAGATGTACCACAATTCATTTAACTATTTATTCTTTGAAAGACATCTGAATTGTTTCTAGTTTTGAGCTGTATTCAATAAAATTGCTATACATATTCTTATATTGGTTTTGTGTTAATATATTTCCTTTCTCTAAGATAAATGTTCAAAAATGCAATTGGTAGGCGATATGGTAGTAATGTATTTGTTTTTTAAGAAACAGCTAAGCTGTGTTCTAAAGTTATTACATTTTACATTCTTACCAATAAATTATTAGTAATCTAGTTTTTTTGCATCTTCAACATCATTTGGTGTTGTCATTATTTGTTCTCCTAGTCATTATGGAAGGTACAGAGTGATATCTAATTTTGGTTTGAACTTGTATCTCTCTTTTTTCCCTATATTTCCATGACTAATGATGTTTGCCATCTTGTATCCTATTTAGTAAAGTGTGTGTTTATTATTTTTTTTTGCTCCTTTTCCAATTAGATTTTTTTTACTGTTGAGTTTCAAGAGTTCTTCATATATTCTTTATACTAGTCCTTAGAAGGCATGTGGTTTGAAATATTTTTTCTGACTCTGTAATTGTCTTTTCATACTAGTAACAGAGTCCTATATAGAGCAAAGTCTTTTTAGTTTTGATGAAGTCCAGTTTATCATTTTTTTCTACTATGGATTATGCTTTTGGGTGCCATTATAAGCATTCTCTCCTACCCCTAAATTCCAAACACCTTTTCCTATGTTTTTTTTTTTAAGTTTCACACTTTACATTAATTCCATGATCTATTTTTAATTAATTTTTATATGAGATTGATGCTTATTTTTATAGCTATGGGTATGTAATTACTTCAGTACCATTTTTTAAAAGGTCTATACTTCTCCACTGAGTTGTTTTTGTGTTTTTGTCAAAAATTAGTTGGGAATATTGAGTAGGTCTATTCCTGAGTTCTTGATTCTGTTTGTTGATCTATGTGTCTATTCATACAGCAATACCAGAATGTCCTTATTACTGTAACTGTATAATAGGTCTTGAAATTGTGTACACTTATTCTTTCCACTTTATTCTCCCCTTTAAAAATTGTTTCAATGAATGGACCTAAAGACTTGTGTACTGAGTGGAGTAAGTCAGATAGAGAAAGACAAATGCCATATGATTTCACTTACATGTAGAATCTAAAGAACAAAATAAACAAACAAAACAAAAACAAACACATAGATACAGAGAACGTTTTGATGGTTGCCAGATTGGAGGGCTGTTGAAGGGAGTGGGTGAAAAAAAAAAGGAGTTAAGAAGTACAAATTGGTATTTACAAAGTAGATATGGGGATGTGAAATATAGCATAAAGAATATAGTTAATAATATTGTAATAACTATGTACATACAGTATCAGGTGAGTACTAGATTTATTAAGGTGATCCCTTTGTAAGTAATATAAATGTCTAATTACTATGTTGTCCACATGAAACTAATATAATACTATATTCTAACTGTATAGAAAATTTAAAAATATATTTAAAAATTGTTTTAGGCTTCCAATATTTTACCTTTCCATATAAATATAAGAAAAATCTTGTCTAAATCTATAAAAACTCTCACTGGAATTTTGATAGGAATTGTATTAAACCTTAATATCAATTAGAGAAGAGTAGATGTCTTTACCATATTGAATCTTCTGATTCATTATCTGTTTTGGTTGATTTACATGGGATCAACAGCAGATTAGATGAATCAGAGGTCTGAATCAGCTATTTCGAAGATAAGGTAGCAGAAAACACCCATCAGAATAGCAAAAGAAATAATTTTTTTTAAATGGGGATAGTTTAGGGGGCCTCTGGGATAGCATTAGGCATAACAACATTCACTTCATAGGGGTACCAGAAGGGGAAGAGAGAGAGCAAGGGATTGAAAATCTATTTGAAGAACTAATGATGGAAAACTTTCCTAATCTGGTGAAATAATACAAGTCCTGAAGTGCAAAGAATCCCAAACAAGATGTGCCCAAAGAGGCCAAAACCTAGACACATCATAATTAAAATATCAAAGGTTAAAGACAAAGAGAGAATCTTAGAAGCAGCAAGAAAAAAGCAGTTACCTACAAGGGAGCTCTCAAAAGACCATCAAATGATTTCTCAACAGAATCTTGTCAGGCCAGAACTGATGAAAAGTAATGACCTACAACTAAGACTACTCTACCCAGCAAAGATATCATTTAAAATTGAAGGAGAGGTAAAGAGTTTCCCAGACAAGAAAAAGCTAATGGAATTCACCACCACTAAACCAGTATTACAAGAAAGGTTAAGAGGAAACAAAATTAAAAATATAAATAATATCACAAAGAAAATAATTCTTATCACCACTTTAAATTAAGAGAAACACACAAACACACACACAAAAGAAGTAAAAAACAATGATGAAAACATGAATGTGGAGGGTGTGAGTAAAAATGATAGTGACTCTATAATGTGTTCAAAGTTAAGTGACCATCAACTTAAAATAAATTGCTATCAACATGTAAAAAAAGAATGAAATCTTACTCTTTTCAACAACAAGAAGAGACTTGGAGGGTATTATGCTGGGTGAAATAAGTCAGACAGAGAAAGAGATAACATATGAGTTTACTTATATGTGGAATCCAAAAAAAAAAAAATGAGTGAGCAAACAAAAAACATAGATACAAAGAACAAACTGATGGATACCAGATAGAAGAGGGGTTGGAGGCTGGGTGGAAAAGATGAAGGAATTAAGAAGTACAAATTGGCATTTACAAAATAGTTATGGGATGTAAAGTATAGCTTAGGAAATATAGTCAATAATATTGTAAAAACTATATATGGTGTCAGACGGGTGCAAGACTTATCAGGGGGATTGCTTTGTAAGTTATATAAATGTCTAACCACTGTACTGTGCACTGCACCTGAAACTAATATAATATTGAATGTCAACTGTAATTGAAAAATTAAAAAAATTTTTTTAGGTAACCCTAAGAATTCATAAGTCTTAGTAAATAAACATCAGTTTACATATGATTTCCTGGAACTTGGGAAGCAATTACATTAGATAGCAGTCACTTAGTCACTTCTCAATTACTCCAGGAGCATTTTTACAGGATTTAATTTTCTCTTAATTGTATTTAACTTCCTCGTCTTTTTTTTTCTTTTTATGACTACTAAACACAGACCAGTTTAATGTAACTAGTATCCCCTTTCATGAACACGTGCATGATGACAGCAGAGAGTTAGAGCTAAATAAAGTTTATCTAGGTTATGTCATTTCATAAGTCCAAAATCTCACCATATTTCCCAGCTACCCATGTGACAGCTGTATCTAAACCCAGATTCAATCAGTGCTTCATGTCAATTAACACAATACCTTAAGCAGTTTATGTGAGTTTATATTACACCACTAGTGACAGACAAAAGCACATTTTTGCCCATAGTAAAACACTTTGAGAAAATCTGGGCCATAGATAAAAGATACTTTCCTGTTCAATGGCTATGTTTTCAAGGTAGCATTAATCTCATGAACAAAATTACAAACTGGATTAATCATTTATTCTGGAATAGAGGGTACAATTTAAGACATTAAGATGAATGTTTTGTAATATGGGCTGTAAAAAGTTGTCTTTTATGATTTATTTTCTTTACAGTGCTTATGAACAACATCAGGGAAAATTGTTTTCTGTGTGGTTTAAATATCATTGGTATGCAAATAGTGTATGATAAGAATTTAGTCAAGCAAAATGAGGCTATGATCATTAATCAAAGTAGATTGTGAAAAGTTGGCAAAGAGCTTGAAACTGAAGTTATTCTTGGTACTGTGAGGACTATTAATGCTATATATTTTTTTAATCTTTTCCCATAATTATAGGGAAAGCATATAATTAGACTTTTATATCCCCTTGGCCCATTTATACTCATGAAACTAATTTCCTGCTATTCTCAACCTCCTTTATTTTGCTTTAGTCACCTGTCTCTTTATTGTTGGCAAACACACCATACACACTCTCACCCCAGAGCCTTGCACTGTTCTCTCTGACACAATGTTTTTACCCAGACTCCTTTAGAGATTCTCTTGAGATCTCTGCTAAAATGTCTGCATATCAGCTAAGACTTTCCTGAGAACCCCTTACAAAATAGTAAACTTCCACTTTCATTACCTGCTTCTGCTAATCTCTCCTAACATCGCTTTATTTTATTCCTTTGTCTTTGTGGCATACTTTATATTCGTTAGCACATTTATTTATCTCTCTTCTCATGTTCTATTTATCTATTGCATAACATACCACACCAAAACAATGCCTTAAATACAATGAGTCATTTATTTTTCTCATGACTCTGGGAGGTGACTGGCCTTAGCTACCTGGTTCTCTATCATAGTCTCCCATGCAATTACACAGTTACACAGTGGCTGGGACTCAAATCATGAATTGCTCACCTCCTCACATTTCCAACACATGAAGACTCAAACATCTTGAGGCTGGAAGAACTGGGGCTTTTTAATCTTTGAGAGCAATTGAGACTAGAAATATTGTTATGGTCAATTTTGAAAAAGACAGTCTGTCATACCCCATTGGAAAGTAATATCTACATGAGCAAGAACTTTGTTTAGGTCCCTGCTGTATCCACAGTCATTGTTTTTTGAATGACCACGTAAATGAAAAAACTGAAAGGAAAGCCTAAATAACATGAATAAAAACCAATTGTACATGATCAATATTTTCAATATTTTAATAACAATAGAGAGAAGGTGATATAAATGCTCACAGCTATGTGCTTAAAAGATGCTGTGATTCTTTTCTAATAACATTCCCCTTTAAACAGGTTTTTTTCCCCCCTTTATTAACTCAACATAGATTGACCAAATTCAGGGAGAGTCAGTAATTTCTAGTTTGAAGTGCATATTTCCACTTCAATTTTGATTTTATGAATAATTTGAAGATAAGAGTAAATCACACAGAATATGCTCCAACTTTTTTTTTTGCCTTCAGTTCTCTTAATTTTTTACTGTTTATTGTAGTAAGCCTAGGAGCACTCCATAATTAATTACTCATTAAGAGATAAGGTCTACGACATAAAGATTTTGTTTCTTACGTCTCAGAATTACATATTTAGTTCTTAGTAAAAGCCCCCTAACACATAAAAGGTTCTTTAAGTTTATTAGAGAGGTGATAGGTGAAAATTACTACCAGTTTATAGGTACAAATTGAAGAAACTTAACAAGTCTTAATTTTCAAAAGGAAACATTAAATTCACAGAGAAATTCATTATACACTATCTTAATTTGCATTAGACTTGTTTATTTTTTAAACTATGCTAGATATAAAAGTTTAACTGCTTCTCAAACTTTTGGCTAAGATCAAATGTAGATATAAAAGTTTTATTATAAGATATTATAAGATTTTTATTATCATTTATTGGTGAGATGCTAAAAACCAAAATTGCAAGAAAGCATAGAATAGAAGGGAAAATTTAAAACTAGAATCTACTATTTGAGGGGGAAAAAAAGCTCATTTGTAGACTATTCTTACCAGAATGCATTGCATAGGACTTTTTTTTTTTAATTTTGTCTTTCATTTTGTTCCATAATATTGTCCATATCCTGTAATAGCTTAAATTATTTTAATATATATATATTTACTATAAAATGCATTTTCTTTTAAAGTACTTGTGTTTCTTATTACTGAAATGTTTCTATCAAGTCAGTTTCTCTCAGTCAATAAATTAGTAAGTAGTATAATCCATCTGAAGTCTGAATGTGAACACTAATCAGGGTCTGGATGTGTAATGTATTCCTTGGCTTGATTATATTTCTCATGTATATGAATATCTGGTGAATTAAAAATCAGTCTAAATGTAAGATTTACTACTAGTAAGTATTTTATATAGACAATAAATTTGATTTTTTTGACATTTTCTTCAAATGTCAAAGGCTAAAATTGGAAGAGACAGTTATGCAAACAAAGGAGAATAAGTGCCATCCATGAAGTGTCATAACATATACCATATTCTACATTTTAAGGAAATGTCTATTAACTGGTCTATGAAAATTTAGGGAGAAAAATGTCAAAAAGACCAGAAAATAGAAAACTTAAATTAGCTTTTAAAATTAGTCTTTTATCAAAAATTGAATATAATCTGAATAATCTACAGTAAAACATGGCAATTGACAAAATAAATGAAATAATAATTCAAGTTTACTGAAATTAAAGAGGTATAGAATGCTTTGGGGAAACTTTATTTCCCTTTTAAAAAATTCTATCTTTCTTATGAGTCTTTCTTTTAAATTTATTTTGTGTATGTGTGTGTGTGACATACCCGAATGTGTGTGGTCTGTGTGTGTGTGTGTGTGTGTGTGTGTGTGTGTGTGTATATATATATATATATATATATATATGTATGTCTGTGTGTAAGTATAGTTTACAAAAAATTATAAAGCCATAAGAAGAGGACAAACATACAGAACAAAGACTGGAATCTTGCATGTCTGAAAATAACCAGCTGTGTTATCTTAGATAAGTCTTCTGAACCTCTGAGATTACTTTTAGATGAGGATAATGCCTGTCATCTCCTCAAAAGGTAAATTAATTTCAAATCAAAAAGAGGGAGAGGAATCTTTTCAAAAGCAAAAGAAATATATTAGTTATTCATTTAAAAACAAAGTGGAATAACAGAGGTATTACTCTTTCTAATCTCTTTTTCTCTCCCATTTCTCTATTTCCGCTTCCTTCCTTCTCTCTCTTTCCCAGTTTCAATTATCTTTCTGGAACATGTAGTTATATTTGTGTAAACTAAATGGGTGTGTGCTAAGAGTTGGCTGTTTCACAAATAAACATTGCTATAATTACACTATAATTATGCAGAACATAATTTCAACTGACTGATGATGTAGAGTTTGGGTCTGGTGGCTGCAGTGCATCAGAGTCCATCACCATGAGAAACAATTTCCCAGTATTTATGGTGATGTTTAAAGGGAAAAAAAATCTTATTACATGCTTTTCTGTTTTATAAATTTTGGTCAGACAGAGCCCGACTATATTGTACATACATTTTTTATGCATGAATGATTTTCAACAAAATATCTGTCTTTGTTTTAAAAACTATTCTGTCCAACTTGCTCCCCCTTCATCCTGTTAGTTTTTAAACAACTGGCAGCTCAATTTTCTTATGATTTCTCTTAGTAGTTTTAGCAAATTTAACAATGAGATTAAAGTGTCTTTGGCAAGCCAACTGAGATTAAAATCCTATTACTGCTGATGGCTTATTTAAGGACCTTTTCTTGACACTTAGTGTATATAATTCAACATAATATGCCACAGTCAATAATGAGATTAGCTGGCTATTTGGCACAATCAAATAACAACTTCGTTGTTTGGTTTAACTATAATTGATGTGATGAAGTTAACTATAAGAAAGATATGAACAGCTAAAAACTTGTCAGTATATGAATACTCATATCTGTTAGTGAAAATAACTAAAATATTTATAGTAATTTATCGTTTAAAAATTGATTCCATATCATTGATTTCTGTCTTAAAATTACCCAATGAGGCATTATTAGTACCATTTATAGATGAGGAAAGTGAGATTCGAGAAGTTAAGTAGCGAGCTCAAGATCACACTTTCAAGAGGAAGAGCTAGAGTTTAAACCCATTCTTCTAATTGCAAACCTGTATATAGATCAGTTCTTGGGGAAGATATTGAATATGTATGTGTATACACACACACACACACACACACACACATATAGAGAGAGAGAAAGGTAAAATATATTGAATTATATATTAAATATATATAAATATATGATACTGAATATATGTAATATATTTACAGAATATACATAAGATATTGAAATATATATATATAGAGAGAAAGCAATGTTATCTATTATGAGAGTAAAAAGTATGCATTTTGGAGTCATAGTCAGTTATAAAATCTAAGTGTTATTACTTCCTAGTTGTATAAAACTCCATGAACCTGAGTTACTCCAAACATAAACAAGGAAAGTAGGAATAATTATTGTACCTATTGAAGGATACATACAGTGAAACATTTACATTGCGTTTGCCACATGATAAACACACAAAAATAATAGTAATGAGGGAGGAGAGAAGGAGAAAAAAGGAGAAAACATCAAAACTCATTTGTCTGTTGAAAAGTTTGAAAGTTAGCCTGAATTTTATCAGGAAGGTCAATGCTTCAGATATAATATCTAGAAAATAAAATAATATTCACAAATATTGTATTTTTACTATATCAAAAAATGTGATATCAACAAGGACTAAAGGAGCTAAAATTACATAGTGGCAAGGGCCTTTCCTAAATGGTCTTACAATCACTGTTGTGCCTTTGTATCATTTGCTGATTCTGAGCACAAGCAAAGAATTGAGCTTAACCTAGGGACATAGACTCTCCTGAGGTAACAGGAACCCAGAGGAGCTTTTGACTATTACACAGGCTGGTTTGATAGAGTAGAATCTAGAGGAGCCCAAGTGCATGGCCATCTTTCCTGATATTTGTTGAGCGAGATATTTGGCCTGGGTGGGGGTAGGTGAATGGTGGTGGTGGTGAAGGCAATGGTTGAGGCTTGGTTTGTAAACTTCTAAAATGCAGAATAAAATTTTCTGCCATCTTCGGATACTGAGAAGGTAAAATCTTGATTCAGGTAGGCTTGCTTCAAAAATATGGGCAGCCCTGAGGTTAACATATTTGCCAAATTTTAAAGTTATAGGGGCAAAAAGCAGTAGAGCTGAAAGAAAACAAAACAAAAACAGAACTCTCCAATAAAGTACTTATAGTCATTCACTAGTCAGTCAAATGTTTGAGAAGGCCTTGTATGAAGAATGGGGATAAACCAGAAGTGATGAAGGCTTACTAAATTGCACCTACTATGCCTATCATTTCTTGGTTGGATTGAGGTGATCAGTTCATCATCTAATCTGCTGAACTGAGGAAAAGTGGAACTTATTTTAGAAAGAAAAAAAGGTCATAACATCATAGTCTCTATAATTCTTTTAGACACTATGTGACATACAATTTAAAAAATTAAAAGATGTCAATAAAGAGGAAAATGTGATAAATAATTGAGAGAAAAAGATGATAAAGACCTGAAATAATCAGTTTTTGAAATTAGCAGACAAGAACTTTACTGTAACTATTATATATACATTAAAAAAATCGAGGGAAAAAAGACAAAACATACAATATGGAGAATTTCTACCAAATTATAGTCTATACAATTAGAATGATATTCTAGAAATTAACAAAATTACAAAAATATTTGAAATTAAAAACTCTATGAATTTAACAGTAGAATGGACATAGTAAAAAGTGAGATGAATAAACTTGAAGCTAGAGCAGTAGAAAATATTCGAACTGAGCAAAGATAGAAAAAATAAATGAACAAATATAATTATTAAAGACCTCAGGTACAGTTTCATAATATAGCATACATGTAGTTAGAGTCCCTGTAGGAGAGTACAAAGAGATAATAAGATAAAAGCAACATTGCAAAAGATAATATTTGAAAGTATGTTTTAACTAATGAAATATATCAACCCGCAGAATTAAAATGCTCATTGAACTTCTTCAAGCAGTTATAAATATAAAGCCACACATTACAGCTGCAAACTCATGTAATAGAAAATTTGAACAAATCAGAGAAAAAAATGAACTAGACAAATTAGATTTTGAAAGTAACTTGAGAAAAAAGACACTTTCTATACCTCAAAGGAGTAATAAAGTTTTGATGATATGATATTGATTACTATTGTTAAACAGAAACCATAGAATCCAGGAGGAATTGGAATAGCATCTTCAATGTTCTGGGAAAAAAAGTCCAGTCAACCTAGAATTCAAAACTCAAAGAAAATGCCTTTAAAAGTAATAGCAAAATAAATATCTCTTATGACATCTAAAAGCTGAGACAATTTCTAAATAGCAAATCCTCACTCTAAGAAATAATGAAGTTTGTCAGTATGAAGGAAAATGATGCCAAATGGAATCATAATGCTACAGGAAGAAGTGAAAAGTACAGAAAATATTTAAGTATACATGACAAATTTATAAATAAATTAACTGGAAGTAATAACAATAATACTACCTTTTAATATAACATCTATAATTAAAATATATGGCAACATAAAAAAGCAATCAGAAGAGGTATAAATTTTTCTCATTATTTAAAAAAGGTTCAAGAAATATTTTATGCCATGCACAAAAACACTTCAGATGAATTATACATTTAAATTTGAGAAAAACATTAAAAAGTCTAAAAACAATATAGAAAAATACCTTCTTCATTTTGAGGTAGGCAAATATCTGTGAAATAAGTCACAAAAGGTGTTCATTTCATCATTAAAAAAATAAGAAAGGTATTCTTACATTAAAATTGAAAAATTTTGGTCCTTAGAAGACATAAGTAAGATAGCGAAAAACCAAGTTAGACAGTGAGGGTTGTATAAACACATATATATAAGTACATATAATTTAATCGATATTTTAATATTTATAAATATATATACATTAGGTATATAGGGTATATTTTATATGTAATTTTTAGAATATAATATTTTATGTAATATATTTAGAATATATATTGTATATAATATATATTTTAACAATTAGTATTTGTAGTATATCTACAAATTTTAGTATTTACAAATAAGTAATTGCATATGCATTATACATAATTATATATAAAATTATATATAATTGTATATATAAATATATTATCTAAAATTTCCAATTTATTTGAATTATATATTATTATATATAAACATAATTTTCAACAATAGACACATATATATATATATTCAACAATAGACACATATATATATATTCTAAAATTAACGAGAGAAAATTCAGTAGAAAAATAATTTACAGGTACTTCACAAAAGAAGATCTTTAGAGGCAATGTATGTGAAAAATGTTCAACATTATTATTCATTAATGAAATACGAATTAAAATCATAACTTCTTTAATAATTAAACTTAAAAATACAGATGATAGTAATGTCTTGTTTATATGAGTCAAGTAGAATTCCTAACACAAGCAACCACTTTTTCTTATTGGAGTGTAATTAACGTACAATATCTTATTAGTTTCAGGTGTACATCATAGTAATTTAATATTTATATACATTAAAAAATGATCAACACACTAAATCTCTAGTTAACATAACCACTCTGTATTGCTCTTTATTGTGTACTAAATACTACCATATTCTTATCTTATGTGCCAGCAATTTCTTTCTTAAGCATATACCCAATTGGAATGCATTCATCTGTTTATTAAAAATATGAGTAATAATATTCACATCATTTGTTATAGCTCCTAACTGGAATGCCCATTAAGAATAGAAATGATAAATAAG
The DNA here is from genome assembly GCA_028627145.1 of Eidolon dupreanum. Classification (NCBI taxonomy): domain Eukaryota; kingdom Metazoa; phylum Chordata; class Mammalia; order Chiroptera; family Pteropodidae; genus Eidolon; species Eidolon dupreanum. The sequence continues at coordinate 87,041,133 of CM053507.1, read as the reverse complement.
TTATGATATATCAATGGAAAGGAATACTACACAGCAATGAGATGGAACAACTATGCCTGTGAGGATGGATCTCACAACTTCATGCCAAGCCAAAGAAGTCAAACATAATAGGGTAAATATGTACTGTATGGTCCCACTTATAGAAAGTTTAAAAATAGGCAAAACTAATTAATGGTATTAAAACTTATTAGTTTTAATCATTGGGTGGAGAATGTAGTGATGGAGTAGAGAAGGGGACCTCTGTGATATTGTTAAGACTCAGTTCCTTAGGTTTTGTGTGTTCAATATAATGTGAAACTTTGTCAATTTATATAATCGTGATTTGTCTATTTTTCTTTGTATTTTGCTAATGATGACAACTTGGATTGGGACAAAATGAAAAGGATGCAGATATAGTCAGATCTGAAGAATATTTAGGGGAAAGTGTACTAGACTTTATTATTAACTGCAGGCAGGTGGTTTTGAAAGAAGTATTTTTGGCATTATCCCTGTGTCCATCTTGGTTAACCGGGATGCAAGTAGAACCTTTTGTGGAGTTGCGGAGCATAGGAAAAAGACTAGGTTTAGGCTGACAGTGGAAAAGTAGGGCCATTACCTTTCAGTTTTCTAGAAGGGAAGGTCAGGTCCACTGGATATTTGGGTATGTCATTTAAAATCATAGTTGGTGATCAAAACAAATAGAGAAAATACCAATGGGGATTTTCCCTAAAGTATTGAGGGAAATATAATTGGAACACAGCATGAAAATATGGTTTCTCATATTACCTTTCCTTCACAAACTGTAACTTTGATAATGCCATATACTGTGTCAATGTTTAGATAAATAATCTCTGGCAGTAGAATAGGTTAATTTGATCAGATTATGAGTATGATCTTTACTAGCTTTGAAGCCTGTAGTTTTCATGCATTTAAGTTTGTCTCTAACAATATATCCATGACTACTGCCTGCATTAATTCAGCAAGTTATATTTCCATCAAGCTTTCACTTTCTTTTATAAATTTTTTGTTCACCAAAAAATACCTAAAATTTTTTATTTACTTCTACTCAGGGAAGCCTAATATATATCAACGTTATTTCCCCCATGTATTTATACTCCTATTTTCATTCTGTGCAATGACAAACCATTTTTTCATAGGTCTGTTCTATCTATCAGAAGATTCCTGTTCACACAGCTCTGAAAGAGAAAGTGATTGAGAGGAAATTAATTTTTTTTCTTAGCTCCAGGCATTTTTCAATAGCATAATGGTCATTAATATTGCTGTTAGCAGAGACTTCATTATATTCTGACAGTGTTAAAAAGCATTTTGTTTGAAGTAAAAAAAATTCTTGAATAAAATCTAGAATTTCTATTATGTCTTACATTTTATAATGTTTTATCATATATATTGTTATATAATCCTCATAAGAATGCTATGCTTAGGAGCAGACAGTATGAAGAATATGCCTGCTCCAAATCAACTAATAGCTAATAATTTAGTGGTCTTTCTTATTTGTATTCTGTATATTTCAAATTAAATTTTAATTATACAAGTAACATATGAATAGCCTCATTATAAAACATTAAAATATTATTAAAAGACTAAAATTTATTTTGATGATTAACCTTAATTCTGTTCCCTTAATGAGAAATAGGCATATTTATGAGTTCAATGTAAAACTTTAGGCTTTTCCAAGCAAATACTTAAACATATGCACCCATAAAATATATGACATATTTTGGATATATATATATATATATATATATATATATATTACCTTTTTTATAATCACTATATAATAAGTCACTAATTTATTTGCTAGTGCTACTTATTATCTAGTGCTTAGTAATTTGCTTTCCTTCCAGATGAGTACTTACTCATCTTATTCATTTTTACTACTTACAGCATAATATTGCATAGTATAGACATGTAAAAGTTTATCTCTTATAGATGGATTTTTTTTAAGTTATCCTAATTTCTGCTACTAAAATCAATGAATGTTATTTAAATATTTTCGTGCAGATTGTGTTTCTCTTGGTAAGTCTTGAGATCTTAATGATTTGTATAAAATTTAAATTTTTACTGCCACAATGACTCTCAAAAGTGTCTGTATGATATTAAATCCTTATAAATAATGTATTTTTCACACATCTTTTCAACATATTTTTTGTTTACATGTAGCAGTCAGATGGATTAAAATAATGTTTTTTGTTGCTTTACTTAAAATTTTCCTGATGATTAGTGAGATTGGATCTCTTTCATTTGCTGACTGCATCTTTTTCCTTACAAAATTAGATTCCTACTAGATTTTTGTCATTTTTCTTTTCCTTTGTATCCATAATTCTTCATATATTTTAAATACAAATTATTTTCTGATATATTGTAAATATTTTTTCCAGTCTTTTAGCTTCATTTGTGTTTTCTTCTGCCATAAAGATATTTTACATTTAGATGTAAACAAATTTAAAATTTTTTGCTCCCCAAAAACCAAAAGTATGAATATATTCCATATTTTCTAAAGTAATATATTTAGAAACTTTTTAAGACTTTATCCAATTGTGTAAAATGAGGATTACTTTTTAAACAAATTTTCAATTTTCTTGGGATGGTTTATTAACTAGTCAATCTTTTCAATATTTTTTTGAAGCATACTCATACCATTTATGTTCCATTGGAATATCCTTTTCTTTTGGCACCAGAGCTAGGCTTTTAAATTGTCATTGCTTTGAATTTTGGTATCTGGTAAAGTCAGTTTGTTGACTCTGTTTTTCTGGAGAACTCTGGGCCGTGCAATTATGGTTATAGCTTTTAATATTTTTCCTTTTTGTTGCAAGTTTGTTTCTGCAAACAGGATATTATAAATTGTTTTCAGCTTATGCTCAACTATTATCTTTTAATAGATAAATACCAAGTAAATTTTCATTTATAGTAATTAAAATTACTATTTTGTGTGACTTTATGGTTTCTATATTATTTTGTTGTCTATTTATTATGTTTCAAAATCTCTACCTTTCTTACTCTTTGTGATTATGATGAATATTTTTTGTAACATTCATTTTATTCTTCTGCCTTAAAGTTTTACTTCTAATAGTTTCTCTTGTACTTTTATAAGTCCTATTTAAACATGCTTTTGTAACAAATTATAGAGTTATCACTATCTACCATCCTCCCACTGAATAAGGAATAAAGCATGTTTTTACTTACATCTATTTTTTTCCTCACCATTTTATACGTTGACATTTTCAGTTTTCCTAATAAAACTGCTTGATCAGAGAAATATCAGTGTGATTAATGTGTAAATAATAAAATAAAAATGTTTATAGCTCAGGAAAAAATAATGGTGGGTTAGAGGTTTCATAGACATTCTTTTGAAATATTTCATTGAAACATTCATGAAAATAATAGGAAATGATATTTGTGGTTGCACTATATACTAATGCTAAAAGAACATACATGATAAAACTCAGGCAGGGAATTATATTGACTGCATGTTTGAAAAGAGTAGAGTGGGAAATACATTTTTGGAACACACACACACACACACACACACACACACACACACACACACAGTCTTAATCTTGATTCCTCAGAAAACCGAGCTTGAGGCATAAACTAACAAGTTAATATTGCATTGGGGCATAGAATCCTGGGAAAGCAAAAGTCAAGGACAAAGGAAAGTGAAGCAAGGAAGGTGGGAGACCAAACACAAGATGGTACATTCCAGAACTGGCAACAAATTTTTGCCTTAAAACAAATTTTGTTGCTCAGTTACATGGGATCTATCCAGAGACACACGTGGAAACCCCTAGGTCTGAAAACAGCCAGCCAGAGGAGGATAGGTAATAATTTATTTGCTGAATCTTCCCTGTCTTCTTTATGTCAAAATCTTCCCTCAGGACATTAGTGCCCCATATACTGGTTTGATTTAACCTGATTGATTCTCTAGGAAGTCACCAGAGAAATTCATGCTTCCTTGGACATAATCGAAGCATTATTCAGGGACAGGGGTCTATTCTCGTCAGTTGGAATGAAACAAAGTATCCTTCAGTCTGAATATTGATATTAGTGGTGGCACAGAGATTTACAACTCTGGAAAAAGCATAGACTTTCTGCTAGAGCCACTCTGGCCTAGGAGCAAGTAAGTGGCCAAGGCGCTTGGGAGATATGCTTGAAAAGATCTAGAGTAGCAGATAAACTGGGTTCAGTATACATTCACACACTTCAGAACCAGAACTAGGGGGAATGCACGCAAAAACAGTAAGGAATGGATTTAATTTATATCCACTTTCTGTATGTAAATACAGAGTGCAGGAATTGAGTTGACCATAAAGAAAACTTGGTAGTTATTGCTAACAACCACTAGAGTTTTGCATCTCTCTCTAATAGTGACTACCTTTTAAAATTTATTCAAACAGTACAAAATTTAAAGACCAAAATGGGAAGAAGAAAGGAATAGATGAAGGTATTATATACTGTATGAATTTTCACCACCAACCAAAAATAAATTCACAAGTCATTGAAGTAGATTTCTAGAAGTAATGGATGTTCTCAGTATGGAGTTGTTTGGAATGTACTGGGGAAAAAAAGAAAAATAAAGAAGACCAAAAAATGAAACAAAACAAAACAAACAAAAAACAACAGATTGGTTAAGTGGCTATCTAACATGGCCAAAAAGAACAGAAGAATCTTGTGCAGACATGCCCTAAATGAATGTCAGATTGTCTTCATAGATGGAGTTTAGTCCTATGCATAACAGTAACTTGATATAAGGTTAAAGTCTGAAAGTGAAAATCTATAAACATCCAAATAAACAGTGAAAAGAGCTATAGAATTTTCCTACTTCTGCTTTTTTTTTGCAATGAAAAAACTTGTATAAATCTCTCCCCATTTAATGCTGAGAAAGACGGGAAAATCTACTTTAAAATACTGCAACATAATGGAAAATGTACATCACTTGAAAATTCAAAGAAAAATATATTTCAGATAATGCATTCTTTTAATTTATTTTTTATTTAAATATAATTGGTATACAATCTTATATTGATTTTATTAGTTTCATATGTACAGTATAGTGACTTGACATTTTTATAACTTACACTGTGATCACCCACTAATTCTAGTAATCATCTGTCATGGTGCAAACTTATTACAATACATTTTCTTTTGTCCATAAGAGAATTAAGTATCCCTTTTAGTTAATTAATTAATTGGCTAATTAATTCAAATATATTGGGATGACATTGGTTAATAAGATTATATTGTTTTTAAGTGTACAATTCAATAATACGTCATACGTATATTGCATTGTGTGTTCCCCACCCAAAGTTAAATTTCCTTTCGTCAATATATATTTGACCCCCCTTTCCCCTTATCTACCTTTTTTCCTCCCCCTTTTCCCTTACCAAACAATGCTTTTTAATTAATAAGCTTTATATTTTAGAGCAATTGTAGGTTCAGAACAAAACTGAGTTGAAACTACGGAGATGTCCTATATGCTCCATGTCTCCACATGTGCACGATATGGGAGACACAAATTTTTTATTTATTTGGCTAAATACCAAGGAGTGCAATGCTGGATTATCTGAAAAGAGTATGCTCAGTTTTATAAGAAATCACCAAAATGTCTTCCAAAGTAGCTGTACCATTTTGCCCTCCCACTAGCAATAAATGAGTGTTCCTCTTGCTCTATGCTTTCTCCAGCATTTGGTGTTTTCAGTGCTCTGGATTTGGCCATTCTAATAGGTATTTAGTGGTATCTCATTAGTTTAGTTTGCATTTCCCTGATGACATATGATATGTAGAGCATCTTTTCATATGCCCTTTTGTCATCTTATATCTTCTTTAGTGGCATGTCCATTCAGTTCTTTGCCCCATTTTTTAATTGGGTTGCTTGTTATCTTATTGTTGAGTTTTATAAATTCTTTATATATTCTGGATGGCAATCCTTTATCAGATTTATCAATGGAAATTGTTTCCTTCCAGTCTGTGACTTGTCTCCTCATTCTCTTGCAATTGTCTTCTGCAGAGCAAAACTTTTAAATTTTAATGAAATCTTGTTAAACAATACTTTTTATAAGAAAAATATATTTAAAAGATTTTTGCCACCAAAATAATGAAAAATTAGTGGATTGCAATAAAACAGATGAAGTATCTTACTATAGAATGAAAGAACAGATTTAAAAATAAATAAAGAACCAATGAAATGAGTAAAATTACCACTAATATACTCATTCTATAGGGAAAGAAAACCAAAACCAAGGCTAGTCTAAGACTTTTAGACTTCTTCTGAGGATCATTTGTTTAAAGAAAATAAGATTTTGAAAGAGAAAAGATTTAGAAATATTACCTATTTTAATTGTAGTCCTGATTATTGCAGTAAATCTCTATTTATTTCATGTACGGAAGCATATATAAAAGATCAATTTTATTACTATGGAAATTAGCTTACCATATCTATTTACTTATTAGATATTTGTCTTTTACACAGAATAAACTACTTATGAAGTAAGAATTTGCTACTAAGGCACAAAACTTAAACGTGAACATTTTCAGAACTGTTTTGCATTTAAATTTTTTACAAAGGATAACGTGATTCACTTGCTTTTTGTAATATTCTGGGAAGTTCACTTTCCATTATAAACTGTAAGACATCTAAAAAGCTTTGTCAATGAATTTCTGGATTGCATAACTTCCCCTGTCCCTCCTCCCCCCAACTTCAACTTCCCTTTGGCTTAAGGCTACTTTTAAAAGAGAAAAGCAAACCATTAGAAAAGCAGGAAATCTCCAAACATTGGTTTTAATTTCTTTTTAAAAATATGTTATTGATTAAAGAACTCAGTTCACTCTAATGAGAACCTGATCTGCACCAAAACCAATCTCTTCATCTTTATTTTACTATGTCAAACTTACAAAGTTGGCCATAGGTTAAAAATATTTAAGAAGAACATAGTGGCAGTTGATAATGTGCATTTTATTTGGATTAGCACAGCTACATAAAACTGGTATGCACCATAACATGGCAGCAATAGAGCTAAAGCTCATCACTAATGTCAATTGTATTTACTATATTCACTCGCTAGAGAGTAACTCAAAACAGTATCTGAATATTTTGAGTGAAACTAACAAACAAAATTTTAGACTTTACCATTATATATTTTTCCACTTAATATGATTATATAGCAAGCAAAGGACACATCATTCAAGTATACTGTGGAAGCTATGAAAGCTTGTATGCATTTCCCTATGAGGAAGCACATACATTTTCCATAAACATCTGTCAACCGAACATTTTATCAACTTAACTCTGGTGCAATATGATTCATATTTCTTCTGCATATCCCATTAGGCTGAGATTGTAAGGCTGGTTTTTCTTTTTAATAATGTTTTTTTTTCTCTCATATTTATTTATATTGTCTTCAGGGATTTATGGGACAAAGGAAGAATCATATACATTCATCCTGATTTTTTATCTCATTAAATGCCTGCTTTGTAATATAGTCTTTTATTTGGGGGGTAAACTATAAGACAATAGCCAATTCGATTCTCACACTAAGAAATAAAAGAGTGTCAAATACATCCAAGTAAACCTAGAAATTCATGGCATAGAATGTTGTTAAGTAGAATCAAACTGTATATACATTTGCTTTCCAAGCCAGGAAATTCAGCTTTATGCCGGATGAGGATAATTGTTTATATCCCTAAAGTCTTGAGCTAAGATGTTAAGAAATGCAACTACTGTCTCCTTCAATAAGCTTTCAGAAAAAAAAAAAAACTGAAGAAAGAGTTTTAGTGCTAGCATGAAATTCTTTAATACAGGTTTTTTTACTCAGGTGAAAATTAACTCTTCAAATTGCAGATAAACAAAAGAGAATTAAAGGCAGGATGCTTCTTATTTGTTAGTTGGTTGCTCTTTCAGAAGAGAAGAATGGACCTTATCATTCAATAGAATAGAAATTCTGTTAATAAATGATGTTTTTTATTATCACCATTCCCCTGAGGCTGATTCTGCATAGGTTCATTAACTAAAAAGTCTTTGTTTCATATTCTTTTCTTTATATCTCACAATAGAATTATTTCACACATTAAAATGTATTTGGAAGTCATAACTATCAACAAAATGTACAAAGTTCTAGTATAAAATCAATATAAAGTATAAGATTATCTCATATGGTTAGAATTCTGAGTATGTTGTTTTATTGCTACATTTGATTTGCATTTGATGTCTTATATTTTGATTATTGAAGAGTATAAAGCTTGTAACTCAAGATGTGAGAGATCCTTAATTCTTCCCCTCCTTTTACACTTGAAGTAACAGTGACCAATTTTATTATTGTAATAGTTCATCAGAAAAGGGAGCCATAGTGGCACAAAGGAAGATATTTCCTCATTGTCACCTCCTCCAACATAATCACATAATCATTTGTTTTCCCAAGCAATATCAAATAGAAAAGCTCTATGTCACAGTAATGGTGTTGCTATAATATCACCCTCTCATGACATTCCTTTGTCCTTCCTTCCAAATAGATAACATAGGATTTTCCTATATTTTGGAAATTCTGGAGCTACCACTGGGAGAGAATCTAAGACTTTTTAATTATAACCATCTGGAAACAGTTAATACATACTTTATTGTTAGATTTCTTTTGAAAATCAGCATTGTACATTACAGTATGAAACAAAGTTTTATTAAAAATAACAAAATATTCAAGTTTTATAACATTATTATAATATTAATATATATTTATACTTTCTGAAACAAATACCCACCTATAACAAATATGCTCATGATTTTATCACAAATTCTTTATGAAAAAAAATTGATTCAAGGTGAAAAGAAATAAGATTCATATACTAGATTCTACTAACTTATATTGCTTATTCCTTCAGTTCAATGCCTGTATTGTATAAAGACCACTTTTAAATAGATATTGACCAATGAACCAGTGACAACTCACAAAACTGTTTTAGAATTAGATACAGGTAGCAGTCAGATAGGCTAATTCTCTTATGATCCTCATAAATGAAGTCAGATCATTATATTAATGATATCTTTCTCATTTATATTTCTATCAAATTATTCTCAATTGATTTATAGTTCAAAAAATCCTCAAATATTTTGTATTGTAACTATGTGCTTTTATAGCAGAAATTTACATTATTTTTATTTTAAATTATCCCTTATATTGATTTCTATAAGATTTACTTAGAAAGTAACTTTCGATAACAGTACTTGTCAAAGAATTTTATCTGCCTACAGTAAATTTTCCAGAATGTGAATTCCAGAAAAATTCAGTAAACTCTCGATATCTTCCAGTTGAGCCTGAAATAGTTCATCAACTGTAGTCTTATCACACATATAATCACATTTCATGATTATAAACATGATTGATAGTTAAATCCGAAGAAGGTGATAATTTTTTTTACTTTAGGAACAGGGCCTCTTCGTGATGACCAAAAAGAATGTGAGAATGTTCCTCTTCTTTCTCCACCCACCAAAAATGAGAAAAAAAATGCTATGATAACTCTTGCATAATGACCACTGAAAGAAAATGCTTATTTGTATATGCCATAATAACTTCGGTTGTACAACTTACCCAGAGAGAAGTCTTACCTACAACTTTCAACTTCCTATATTTACCAATGATAATGATAATAATATCAATAATAATGATATCAATGTCATTTGTTTCTTGTATTCTTACAATGTGCCAAGTACTATATTAAGTGCTTAATGTACATTATGTTAACTAACAATCAGAATAACCCTATAATATAGATACTGCTAGCATTTCTGCTCCAGTGAGAGGAAACTAGACCGTGGAGGTTAAACACCCTCTTGACCACCCTGATAGAACATGTCATTGCCAGGACTTGAGTCCAAGTAGTTGTGCATTAGCAAATGCTCTTTACTGCCATCATTCTTTCCTCTTCTGCAAAGATAACTTCATCTTTCCTAAAGTGAAGTTTAGCCAAATCTAAAGATAGTTTTGTTAGATTAATGTTCTAATATGCATCTTTATCTCTAATAATTTCTTTCCCACAGAAATTTTATGAGTAACTGTATTTGGCTGAGTTGAAGATGACATTCATTTAGTTTCCTGTGGTTAGACACCACTACCCTCTGGAGTCTCTCTCTGTTCTTTATACACAATATTTTAGTAAATATTGAAAGAATCTTGCAGTTGTGGAATGCTGGTCCCAACCCAGGGACATAAAAATGTAAACCACAACTTTTAATTGTATAGAGCTCTATGGGAATGAACTTAAAGTTATCGACAATTTGAGTTTGGGTATATTCAGACTCTCTTGAGAATCCTCACACGGGGTCAGAAGAATGGAAAAGAAAAATAACATCTTGAAACAAACAAGCCAAAAACAAACACATGAGTAGTTTGCTAGAGTGAATGAAACTGAGCAACAGGGTTCAGATTTAAAGGAGTTAACAGGACCAAGTGAAATATGATGTTGTATTTCACATGCCATCAGAATCATTTGAGGAAATTTTTTAGAGTATATAGGTGGCTGGGTTTTGCTGTTAATTACTGTAATTCATTAATCATGAAGTGAACCAGAAAATCTGTATCTTTTAAACATCTCACTTGATGATTTTGACCCATAGCCAAGGTTAGGAACCATTGCCATAAAAGAAAGAACTGTGTCATAAAGGGAACGAGAGCACTGCTGTGATAAATCCCTTTGAAAGAGCTTGTTCTAGGAGGCATAAGAAATCTTCTGTTGATCTGAGTAGATAGTCCAGAAGAAGTCTTCAGCTACAGAGAAGCAGCTGATGGGAGGCATGAAGGTTGGGGCCCAAGGACTTGGGTAGCAGCCAGAGCAGAAGAGCAACAGTATCAAAGACCCAGAGAAACAGTGAAGGAAGTGATATTAGGAAGCTGCCTCCAGGAAACCAGGGACCTTCATCATCTTATTTATTAATTATGTCCAGTATCTCGAACTCTATCTTGCTCTTAGTAGATATTCAGTCAATAATTTTTAAATAAATGAGTAAAGAACACTAGGGCCAAGGATTAAGACTGTTGCAAGAACCACAAAATAACAACTTGTAAGCAAACAACCCTTACCTATTTACACATCATTCCAAATACCTAGATAATTAGATTTTTTTTTTCTTATTGTTGTTGTTAATCTTGCAAATGAAAACTTAGGGCTTTGAGATTTATAACACGACACATTTAAGATACAATACATTTGTATTCACAGATGTGACAAAGGGACAGTTAGATTTCAAATGGAACTTTTTGATATGTATTTCTTCTGTTATTTGTGATCTGGTCTAAACCACTTGACAGATGGGAATTCTAGACAATTGTAGGTAATGGATAAAGCTGTTTTCACCTAGTTGGTTAACTCAGCTTAGACCTGAGATTATTAAAATTCACATGTTTCTCCAATATTGTCTCAATTGACTGGTTCTTTGGGGAAATATATATTTGCCAGTATAATCATAAAGGGCCAGATTCCTTCTAGGCACTTAATATTGTCTGCTACAACAAAGATGAAGCAAATAGATTTTTTGCCTCCATTCATCTTTAGATTCTCAAACTAAAGGGTAATAAAGTGTAAGAAGTTCAAATATCAGTTATATTTATGTATATAAGGATTAAATATACTCTACTACCTGAGGCAAAATATCAAGAACATTCTCACTTCTACTCTAAGGCAAATTATATAACTTCATTTATTTCAAACCAGGTAAGATCTGGTTATTATTTCCCCACTGGTTTGTAAATGAAGTTTCTTAATGGAAGTTTGCAAATTCTTGATTTCAAATCGAGCTTCCTACTTCTCTTAAATAAGTTCCTTAATCAGACATATTTAAAAATTTCTCTAATCACCAGGTTGTGCAGAACTTAAATTATTTATTAATTATTGTAAAGGTATAGATCTCAAGATAGGATTTTTTTTTTTTACGTTTTCAGTCTATATAATTAGACATGACTACTTTTATCAATATTTTGCTGTCATGTTTAGACAAAAAATTAGCACCGGATAGAACACTCAAAGTAAATTGTCCAGTCTACAAGGTGATTCTAAGACCATACTTAAAATAACAAAACAGTATCTGAGTAAGATGGCATGTTCAGATTTGTGATTGACAACGTTTTTGATCTGAGCGAAAATAAATCTTTTACTCCTCATGCAAAAGCAAATATCAAATTATAAAGTTCAGTTTCTTCTACTTTAAAATATTTGTGGATATCACGTCATTATCCCTTCTTCCCATCTCTCAGATTTTCCTAGTACTGTATGAGATATGTTTACCTAGTGAAACATAATCATGCCAGACTGAAACTCCCTGAGGCTAGTTCTAGTTCTTTAACATAGCATTACAGATGTACAGACATTTTCATTTCTACCTAAGATGGTCTAACCATTCATTATCTAGCAGACATTGAGACAGACACTCGACTCAGTTATTTAAAGTATAAAATCATTGTCAAGCTCTTGAACACATCTTGAAGAAAAAACTACATTTGATTTAAAGTGAGTGTAATGATTACAAAAATAACTAAGTCCAAATAACAATAATCTTTTTTGGGGGGATGTTTCTCATTTGTTTTAATATCTAAATGTCAACATATAAATTTAAAATTCTTTGTTTAATACTTACCTTGTAAGGCCAATTATGTTATGAATAATTAACATAAATAAATAAGAATGGATATGAAAATAAATAATTCTAAATATAAAACCATGATTTCAAAATGTTATAAAAATTAGTAAGAAAGGGATAGGTTTTTAAAAATAAATCATGGATTAATTGTCCTATATGAAAAAATGTGAAATAAGATCTCTTCCTCACAGTAGTCATAAAATTACAAAATAAATTCAAGATTGATTAAAATAGTAAAAACTATTTAATACATTTATGAATATTTTAAAATGATGTTAAAATGCCATAAGTCCAGCAAATCCATAGCTTTTTTGTGTGTCATGATTTGATTAATTCTGGTTAAATTTGTTGAAATCTTTAACTACACTGTAATTTTTTAAAAAATTTACTTTAAAGAGACCCATAAAGTGAGGGAGGGTATTGAGTGCTTAGCAAGATACAGTCTGCTTTCAAATGATCTGTTATTGTCAAGGAGTGCATTATCAGAAGGTACAGGATTTTTAAGCCCAAAATTCCATTCTTCATTCTATCTAAACACAAAGGTCTATTTTTCTTCTATTCACTACCTGTCAACTCACAGGTCAGGTGCTTAAGCAGGGTTACAGAAGCAGAAAGCTTGTTTAGAATGTTATGCTCCTATAGTCAAAGGCCTATGTTTCCATAACGATAGTCAAACAATAATTTTCAGTGAGTCATTTTTTCAGCCACCACAAAGCAATATTAAAATATCAAAAAGAAAATATTCTGCAATATTTATTATTATGGTTACCTGTGGAGAATTCTGGGGAACTTGATCCCAAATACAATGGGCTTTCCTTTCCAGACAGCAGAAAGCACATGAGATAGGACTTTACTCCCCCCAAAATCTGGGCCAGAGATCTCTACAGAGGCCTAGGGACTACTGGAGGTGAGGTCAAAAATCTGTTCCTTATAAGTACACTAGGTCTCTTTAGCCCCCAAGTGGGCCAAGTGGGAGCTGAATGGGTGAAGTACATCCTCTCTTCCCTAGATACTGGACAAGTACAAGCAATGAAACTTCCTCCAGGTATCTTATTAGTGGTATGACAACTTGCCTGTTTCTGTATTACTACCCACATCCACCACCTATGGCATGGCAGACACTTGTTGGAGTATCAACAGCTAGTGTAGTGAAATGACAAGGAATATAGGCATCCCATCTGAAGGGCCCATAGTCAGAACAAACAACACATGTTTAGTCAAACAGATGGAGGAGGTGATAGATAACAGTCTGCATAAGACAAATATAAATGCATTCTTAAGGAAATTGAGGTGAAGCCTCCTTCTATAAAAAGACTTTTGTAGATTAAAATAATTGCTTTCCCAACAACAACAAACTAGTTGCTCTATTGAAGGAAAGAATAGTGAATATTCAAACCCAAATTAGTGGTTGAAAGATGAAAGGCAAGCAGTATCTCAGAGCAAAGAGCAAAGTACAAAATTATGAATGAAAGGATAAGAGATTGAAGAATGTAGTCAAGTGGAATTACATGAAAACTAGTTTTATCAAATGGAATATAAACTGATGAAGGAAAGACAAGTCAATTTACCAATTGAAAGAAATTTTTCCTGAACTGAAGAACTAAAGAAGGACTTCTCAGAGAAAAATCTCACTGAATTCAAGGCAACAATTTTGAGAAAAGGTACATAAAACTAGTCATTTCCTGATAAAGCCTCTGAACTCTAAGAATCAAGAGGAAAAATGTAAAATTCAAGGTAAAAAAAAAACAAGGTGCATAGGAAGAAAAAAAATTATGTTACCTTCAGACTTATCTGCAACTCTGAATTTAGCAGAAAACAGAAAAGAATCTACACAATTTTGAGATGAAAGGACAGTGACGAAAAAGTCCTATACTCATTAAGTTATCATTTGGCAAATTTATTTAATAATAATCAGAAATTCAAGGAGTTTATTATATGTGGCTATCTTTTGAGGAAAAGAGTCAAGAAATGTCTATGTCATTCAGGGTTCTTATTGTCAGTAATAGAATATATTCTAAATGTATAAGAAAAAATAATTTATTAAGGGGAAATACATGGGCACAGAATTTCTAGAAAGCCCAGATTATCACAATTAAATACTATGTACTAGGTCTGGGATTACACTAGAAAAAAGGTAACAAGAAAAGTTTCATTCACTATCCTCTAAATTGTGTACAAAATGAATAGAAAGGCCTACATGAAAACATAATAGCTAGTGAGAAAGGTTACCTGAGAGGAGAAAAGACAGAGTGGGAATAAAATGTGAAAGTGAATGGCCATATTTTTCTCCATAAATTTGGATATTGTTGGGATATTTTACAATCAAAATATTTTTAAGTATTATATTGTAACAATGTAGAATATAGCAGAATTTTCTTTTCTTGATTTCAAGGAGAAAATAAAAATAAAAATTGATGTAATGTTAGATACTTGTTTTGCCTTTTGAGTGATCAATGGTTATTATTTCAATTAAAGAGTGGAAATTCTAAGCAAGGCATTTAAGTTGGCCTAATAAAGCAAGAGACTGCCAGGTAGATTTGATCAGTGTGAATTAAACATTGTGTGTATTTGAGAGATAAGAAATTAAATGTGATGTGGGCTTAGCTTGGCTCTCTTCTACTCAGGCCGACTATAATAAAAGACTCACTTTGTTTTAATGGAAAAATACATCTACTAGTATGCCAAGGTCATCACAATTTAATTGCCTCAGATTTCAATCAGTGATTTATTAAATATGAATACCCTTTGGGGAGAAATATATAAAAACCCGAGCTCTTATGTAAATGATATCTTGTGATTTGTAAAGCAAAATATATCACTAGTGTCCTTGTAAAATACACATGTAAACCACGAGGTCAAGAATCAAAATATATTGCTCATTCTACAGAACAGAGATGATAGCTAAAATATAGTGGGAATATGAATGCATTATATTTTAGAATGAATTTGATGATTTGTCAGTTTAAGTTTGCTAATCTTTCAGTTAAAATGTTCTTAAATGCATAATATGATGTCTTAGCAAAAATTTTTAAAAGCCCTTAAAATCCTATAAAATGACACTCTCAGCTCTCTTTACTGGTGGGCAGAGCAATTCACCTTAGAAGAGAACTTGCTTGTTCAATGAAGAGTCTCTAGAATGTTCCCTATATACTTACATATGCAAATATAAACCAAATAGGAAGCCGCTATGTCTGGAGAATAGTGAAGTAAGACATCTGTGATCTTGAATTTCTCCCAAAGCTGCCTGGAATTAGAACTAATTAGTAAGTTGAAGGTGGACATATTTAAACTGGGACAAATAAACCTGTGGAAAGGAAAGAGATTGAGACCATAGCCATTTTATTTTGATATTTAATATTATTAAAACTTCTCTGATAGAATGTCATTTATCTAACTAACGTTGACTGAAAGGACATTTTCTTAAAGACACCCAAAAACTAATTATATATATATGCAATAGTTATATGCACTAAAACGGAACTCCAAAATACATGAAGCAAAAACTAGAAATAGAAGGAAACTTCATCAATCTGATAAAGGACAGCTATGTAAAACCCACAGCTAACATTATACATAGGTGAAAGTGTCACTGTTAGGGTGAGGTGAAATCTGGTGTTGCCCCAGTGGCATGAGGGAGAAGGAGGAAGGTGGTGTGCATTGTCTCTTGGTTCTTCCCTGCTGACTCCACAAAGAATTACAGTTTGGCGAGATTTAGAAAAAGTTAAGATTTACTGAAAGTATATTTTAGAAGGAGATGGGCCGTGCTAGGGAAGGCTACAGCCCTGTGGAATTTAGGAGGTGAAGAGATAAGACAGAGTACACCCAAGGGAGGGGCGGTTTCTAGCCAGAAGAGCTGTAACTATGCAGAAATAGGAAGGTCTGTTTATATTTGGGCTGCCAGTCATGGGAGGTCCTAGATGCTTCATATGGGAGGTCACTTTGACTGATACCTGGCTGCTATATAAAGCATTGCCTACTGTGTATGTGCTTACTCAGAATCCAGTCTGTAATGATTAGATTCATGAACTTCCAGACATTGTCATGAGATTATAATGATGGTATAATGAGGCTGAAGTTATGGGCGGTACTTTCTGTCCATGCGTTTGTAGCTGGTTTAGCCAGCAGCTTTTATAGCCTTTGTGCTCTAGGATTTGTGATAATTTATAACCTTAAAAGGGAAGTGTTTCTGAGAGGTTCTTAAGGAAGGTCTTCACATCTATGATTACAGATCTAAACTTTGGCTCCTGTCACTCATGCCTGACTAACTAACTAACAAAAGATTGAATTCTTTCCACCTAAAATCAGAGATAAGGTAAGGATGTTTACCCTTGCCACTTCTGTTCAACATTTTCCTGGACATTAGAGCCAGTACAGTTAGCCAAAAAAGAACTAAAAGGCACCCAGACAGGCAAAGAAGATGTAAAACTATCTCTGCCTGCATATGACAGCATCTTATATATAAAAAAACTGATACTGTGAAATCCTCTAAAAAGCTATGAGAACTAAAAAACAAAACAAAACAAACTAGTTCAAGTTTTCAGGATACAATGTCAAATGCAAAAACTAATTTTATTATACAATAATAATATTCAATTCATACACTATCCAAAAATAAACTTAAGAAAATAATTCCATTTACAATAGCAGTGAAAATAATAAAATATTTAGGAATACACTTAACAGAATAAGTTCAAAAAAATAAACTGTAAAAATACAAAACATTGTTGAAAGTAAAGAATACTTAAGTAAATGGAAGGGTATTTCATATTCATGTATTGAAAGAAAATATTATGTCTTCTTTGCAGAAATTGACAAGCTAATACTAAAATTTGTGTTGAAATTCAAGTGACCCAGACAGACATAACCTAGAAACAGAATAAAAAAATTAGAGGATTCACTTTCCTCTATCAAAATTTACTACAGACCAACAGGAATTAAAACAGTGTGGTACTGGCATAAGGAGAGACATACAGTTCAATTGAATAGAATTTAGATTTCAGATAAAAAACTGTCACACTTATGATCAGTTGATTTTCAACCCACATACAAAAGAATAAAATTGAATCCCTTTCTTGTACAATACATATAAATTAACAAAAAGGTTTAAATACCTAAATGTAAGAGGAAAAGTTATAACTTTCTTTGAAGGAAATATAGAAGTTAATCATTATGACTTTGGTTTAGGCATAGCTTTCTTAGCTATAACACAAAAGTATAAGTAACAAAAGTAAAGATTTATAATGAAAAAAAAGATACCACAAAATAGTGAAAAGACAACCCATGAAATGGGAGGAAGTATTCACCAATCATGTCTTCAATTAGAGACTCGTATTTAGAATACAGACAGAATCCTACAATTCAATATCAAAAGACAAAAACCCAGTTAGAAATTGGGCAAAGTCTATAAGTTCCCCCAAAGAAGATATATCAATGGCCAATAAGCACTTGGAAAGTTGTTCGATATTAGTTATTAGGGAAATACATATCAAAACCACAATGAGATTCCACCTCACTTTCACTAGGATGTTTATAATAAAAAGTGTTGGTAGGGTGTGGAGAAATCAGAACCCTCATATAATGCTCGTAGTAAAATGATGCAGCCACTTTGGAAAACAGTCTGGCAATTTCTCGATAGGATAAGCACAGAGTTCTCCTAGTTAAGTATATATAAGAGAAATGAAAACATATGTCCTCATAAAACTTATAGATGAGTGTTCACAGCAGCATTACTAATAATAGCCAAAAAATGGAAACAACCCAAAATGTCCATTAACTAAAGAATAAAATGTGGTATATCCATACAATGGGTTATTATTAGCAATAAAAAGGAATCAAGTATTGATCCATGACATTCTTGAAAACATTATGCTAAGTAATATAAGCCAGTAACAGAAGTCACGTTGTCTGATTCCATTTATATGAGATAACCACAGTAGACAAACGTATAGACAGAAATAGATTAACTGTTGCCTAGAGCTGTGTCAGATGGGAGAAATAAGGAGTGACTGTTAATGGGTATGAGTATAATGAAAATGCTCTAAAATTAATTGTAGTGATAGTTGCATAGCTCTGTGAACATACTAAAAACCATTTAAATGGGTGAAATTTTATGGTATGTGAATTATATCTTAATAAAGCTGTTTTACATTAAAAACAAACAAAAATAAGTGACTTTGTTTATTAAGAAGAGGCTTGTTCTAGTTATACCTGGGATTTTTATTTCATGTTAATTTTTCTTTTCATATTTTATGTTTTCCATGGTGAATGAAACATCATCTCTTTGGTGGTGTTTACAAATATTCCATGTGTTTTACCACATTATGCAGACTCCCTTGTGGTGGGCTGTATCTGTGTTTTAATTTCTGACAAATGGCCATTGACAAAATTTATGTTTGACACTTCTTTGACAAAGTATTTATAGGACAGTGTTTTTCATTTCTCTCAGTCTTTGATATGGAAACCACATAGATACTAAAGTCACTACTTAGAAGAAGGCTTCCCTCTTTCTCATCAGTTTTTGTATGAGGAAAAACAAACCACTTTATTGTGTTAAACCACTGAGATTTTAGAAATTGTCACTGTGGCATATCTTAAACTAACTCGACTAATACAGCCAGCGTTACACCAATTATAAATAGAAGAAAATGGATTTTAAAAATTTATATGTAGTTTACTGGAGATGTAGTTTAATGTTTGAGTAATTATATATTTTAAATTTAATAAAGAACATTTTAAAAGTAAACACTATGAAACATTCTCTGTTAATTTAAATGATAAATAGAGGTAAATTAGTCAGTGCCTCTATGGGCAATATATGGCACACTTATACTGAGAAATTTGAAAAGAGTATAATAAAAGGCATGGTTATGATATAGGAAAACCACAATGGATAGTAGCCTGGGGTAGTAAAAGCAGGGCTTCATTTCCACCCTTATTAATGAAGACACTTGGGGATGAGATAGTTACTACAGACTAGAGAGCGAATTGTCTGGAAAGTGAGGCCTGAATGAAGCTGTTAAAATTAATCAGGAGTAAAGCTATGATAGGGAAGGAACTGGGGTCAAAAGTACAACTGAAAGCCCTTTCTTCCCTTGTTCAAAGCTCCCACCATTGCCTTGTATTGACAGAATCTAACTAGAAGTCCACGGTCAAGGGAAATTTGTATGGTGGTCCGTACTGGTCATCCTCTCTGGGTGCAAAATTAGGTGAAAAGAGCATAGAGTTGGAGAAGCATATGTAAGAATTGCAACCTATGAAGTGTTTATGACTGAAATTTCACTAAATCATGGGGATTGTATGGCACAGAGAAAAAAAGCATTGACTCTTATGGTGATTCTCAATCTTTAGCGTGAATCAAAATCAGCTAAAGGACTAAAAACATAAACTGATGGGCTCCCTTCAGAGTTTCTTGTCAGCAGGTTTGGAGTGAGATCTAAGAATGTGCATTTCTAACAAATTTTCAAATGTTACTGATGCTTATTGGGAGCCACCTTTGAGAACCAGTGAATTATAGAGTCATAAAAACCAGGTTTTGAATCCTGATTCTGCTTTTTAGTAACTTAGAACCATGAGTAATTCTCCTAAACTCCTCTGATGTATAGAGATTTATCTATTCTATTATTACGCAATCAATTATTAATTCATCTATTTTTAAATGATGCTTCTGTTTATCTTGAATGACTTTGTAGACATTATTGTAAAATTACATGAGAAAATCTCCAGCGCATTGTTTGGTACTTGATAAATATGAATGCATGTTACTTGTTTTTATTCTAATATGTCTAATCTAGGAAACTAATTGAACTACAAATAATAAAAAAATGGAAATATAAAAAAGCTATAATATGTATTATTCTAAATTAATGATAAATATATTTTAATTTATTAATCTTGAGATAAACTATTTGTGTATATAATTGTTACTAAGGTAGCAAATGTATACATAATAGCTATGTGATATTTTGTGCCTATTGACTCTGTATAAACATGCTGCAGCCATATTTTAATTATCTCTTGAGAAATGACTCTCATGCTTTACTTGAAGGCTAATGGTAAATGAAATTAATAGTTTGCTCCATGTAATAGGCAATAATGGATCACCTTTTTTAATAAGTTAGTAATGTTTCATTCACACTGTACCCTCTGGGAAATTAGATGTTTAGGATAAGTAAAACTTTCCAGATAATTAATGCTTAATCACAGAAATAAAATATTTACTCTTTCTCACTGTTTTTATAACACTCTGAGACTATAATTTTTTACTTTTTAATTTTTTTATTTCATTTTTTCCAAAATGATTGTCATTTTAGGAAAATTGTGTTGTACCATGCTTTACTACCATGATACATGCAGGGACCTTTGAGTCAAATTGGACTTAGCATTTCCCTTCTTCATTTCCCCATAATTAATTTTATTATTCTACCTCCTTTATCCAATCATAGAGGAAAATTGGGAAAACGTAATGCTGTTTTTACTAAAAATGGGTCCCAGTTTTTTTTTGTCTTTATATTTGCAGCCCTTCTTGTTTGCAGTACTTCTTGTAGGCCTGAGGTCACTTCTTGAAGCAGTTAATATGTTTCCATTCACCCATCACTGTCCTCTATGGGTTCTAGTGTATTCTCTCCAACAAGGGAATAATTAGAAACCAAGAAATTGTTTTAAAATGGGTCAAATATATTCTGTGTCACAGGTAACTTATGGGGCTAAGGGCTAAAATTTTAAACTTGAAAGAGTTGATTACATTTGTCTGCTCAAGTTTCTATAACAAAATATCACAGAATGGGTGGCTAAAAAAACAGTTGTTTTTTTTTTTTTTTCTCACAAATATGGAGCCTGGGAAGTCCAAGATCAAGATGCCAACAGGGTGGTATCTGGTGAAGGTTTTTCCTGTAGTCTGGAGATGTGCTCACCTGACCTTTCCTTGGTGTACGCATGGGGCACAGAGACAGGGAGAACACTCTGTGGTATCTCTTTTTATAAAAACAGGAATCCTCTTGAATCAGGGTCACACCCTTATGAACTCATTTAACTTTAATTAATTCCTTAGATATCCCCATCTGAACCACAGTGGGGTTAGGAATTAAACTGAATTTTGGAGGATACAAATATTAAGTCAGTAACAGTGACTTTATGTATTTGCAGGTTTAAGATTATTCCAAGATGATATTGCTTCAAGTAATGACTGCCACATAAGAGATGTGATGTTTTTTATTGTATGACAGTTGTATTGTTCATATTTGTTTTATGATTTCTTAATAACTATTATTTACTTAAATATTAGAACATTTGAATTAGAATAGCAGCTATTTCTGGCTTCTTGCTTTTATTTCTTTCTGCTTTCTACAAATCTGTGTATAAGATCATTGGGAGATGAGAACCTCTGGCTGTCTTGTTCTTTGCAGTATCCCCAGCTCCTGGGATACTGAATGGAATTTATTGGATTCCACTTTTTTTTTTTTTACTTTTAAAAAGGAAGGCCCTTTTCATTAAAGTTGTACATTTTACTGTCTTCTTTTCAGAACCCTAATTTAAAAAAAACAAACTTGTTTAGGCTTCCTTAAACCACCCGCCCCCAAAATCAGACAAACAAAGGAAACTATTAAAACATCATTTCTGTGATAGTAAAGGAGGCAAAAGGATTCAACATAAGCAAATAAAACTAACTATACCTGGAGCAAAGATGATTATAATCATCTGTTATCTGGGCCCAGATATTTTGATATAACGGGCCCAGGTAGGGGCCTAGGCCTAATTGGATTTGAAATATTCTTAGCTGCTTTAATGTGCAACCAGGATTCACAATGACTGCTGTAGACTAATGCCTTGTAGATAGTAGATGTTCAGTAAATATTTGTGATAAATGAGTTACATGCATGCCCTGTATAAGATATTTGTTGAATGCCTTTTAAATGTTAGTTCAATGATAGCATCCATGATATATTGGTATGAAAAGTCACTGCCTTTAAGATCCTCACAGAGATATGGATGTAGTTCTAAGGTTTTATACTGAAATATCATAATCACCGTCATGCATAATCAATAGTAATCATCGTACTGCTTAAGACTTCTCCTCTTCCTGTGCTCTCTGAGCTGAAGACAATAACACAACCTGCTCTTTTACCCTATCCCCAAATCCTTGGATCATCCTAAATTTCACTGTTTCTTTGCTGTCATTTCAAATTTATCCCCAGAGCTTATGTTTTTTAACTTTTTATTTAATGTTAACTTTTATTATTTTTCTTTCTTTCTTTACACTGCCACTGCCATAGTTAAATCCATTATGATCTGCACTCTGATTACTGAAACAGCATCCTAACATCTACCAGCTTCTGGTTTTGATCCCTTATAAGACATTCTCAAATTGTTCTAAAGCACAAAACTCAATGTATCAGCCCTTTCCGGGCTTAAAACCCTCAATGTTTATTTTATTTGTTTGTTTGTTTGTTTGTTTAAATTTTATTTAACATAAAATCCATATCTATACATTTTTTAGGACCATACAATAAGGGCTCCTTTCTCCTCTAGCTTTATTTATTAAAGGGGGCTTACTTGTGCTTCACTATCTAATTCTAACTAACTACATCTTATGTCTTGAATTAATCTCTTTCTCTCCCCTACCCCCTCTCTCTCTTGCCTTTTGTTATTTCCTGTTTAAAAGCTTATTTTCTCTTTAATCTCAACTTCATTTTATTGCATATGGAATCCTACTTTCTTTTTACTAAATATAATGGAAACTTTCTAGGCCTTAACGACCTAATGTGATCACTGCGGCATTCTTTCCCCTTGACACCACTGGTGTCACTGCTGTTTCCTGGATGTCCCCCCCTAAAATTTTCATGTATACTCTTTCCCAGTGAACTTTTTGAGAAAAAAAAACTTTTTTTTCTCTGCTTATAACATAATTTTTGGTGTTGCTCAGGTTTCTTTCTTGATCACCTTCTTTTCTATTTTATATGCAAAGAATTGGTTGGTAATTTTTAGTGAACAGTTTAACTAAACCCTTCTGTTTGACTTTTTCATACATCCTTTTCTATCCTCGAATTGTCCGAACCTTTCCCTTTCTAATGCACAGATGACCTGGCTTCTTATTTCATTAAGAAAATACAAGCAATCTGAAAAGAAATTTCATAAGTTCCTATGACCACATCCACCCTCATCAGAGTCTGTATTGTCTCCTATAACAATAAATAAATTGTATATTCATAGTCAAGTCCAATCTTTTTATCTGTTTAATAAATGGTGCTAGCATGTTTGGCTGAGCAGCCAATCTAGGAGCCTGGGAGTTGGTTGCTTATCCTTCCCCATCTGAAGGAGCTCTGCCTGAATACAGTATTTTTAGAGACCTGGGCTTTGTTGTCCCTGAAGCCTGAGTATCATATCCCAAAAGCCCTATGGTGTCTGGAAGCTCATGTTCTCAGGTAAGCTATTGCACAACAGGTTGCTAAACTGAGATTGATGTACCCATCACAAATATTTCCTCTCCATAAGGCTGTTCTAATGTTTCAAATTTTAAAAGGTAGAAGAGCAGATAGCAGAGCATGGGGAACATTGAGGTAATACGTGACTTGGCGATTTGACAAGAGTAATTTAAATGGTATTTGGGGATAAAAATATGACTGGAGTAGAATTAGAAAGAATGAGGGACTTAGTTATCATTTAGGTTGAAAATTTTTTACTGAAACCTATTTCTTAATTTCATACTGAGTGAAATATCTTTGATCTCAATAACATACTTACTTCCTTGACTACTGTACATTATTGCAATAACCTCTGACTCCTTGCTTCCATAATTACCCACTCCCTCCTCCCAGCTTCAATCTACTGCAATTGGCTGAGATTAAAGTCTGAAATTCTTAAAATATACAAGACTTTTTAGATCATCTTTTACAGCTGGTTTCCCCTGGTTCACTCCACTCCAACTGCACTGGCCTTTCATTGTTCACTGCGACAGTCAGATATATTTCTGCTTCAAGACCTTTGCCCTCGAGGTTTCTAGTGCCTGAAATGCTAAGTATCCTGAAATCCAAATGGATTCCACCTTTATGTAATCCTCACCTTTCATGTCATCTTCTTAATGAGAGCCCAACGTGGATACTTATCTAAACTGCACCTCCTTTATCTCTTACTTGTTCTATCAAGGGCCTTTTCCTGAATTATTTCCCTCTTAGAACTAATCATTAACAAACTTATATATTTTATTTGGCATGTCATTTTTTTTTTACTATAATGTAACTGTGAAGATGGGATTTTTGTTTGTTTTATTCACTAATGGATTTATAGATATAAAATGTCAATAAATATTTTTTTCAATGTTGGGATGATCTTGTGAAGACTGAACTGAAATGATAGTAAATTGAAGAATGCTGGTTCAAGATTTCAACAGTGCTTAGAAACAGTACCTCAATTTCCCCTGAACCTCTGTTAGTAGCAAAATCAGACCTCTCCCAAATTGAGGAAACAAGATTTTAATTAAAAAAAAAACACCTTTTAATTACTTAACCTTGAGGGTGTCTTCTTCCATCCTTTATAGAGAAGGATTTTAATTGTGTTAGAAGAATAGAATATAACTTTTTAGGCTAAATCTATAGATATATGTGCAATTACTTGGAATTCAGATTTTAAAATGTTAACTCCAACCTCTAGGATGGACCTAAACAGTTTGGATTGTTAGTTAAGAAAATATTTGGCTCAGTAATAGCCTGGAGTCAATGAGGTTAAGATGCCAGAACTTCTGTGGCATACTATATGGAGAAAGGAGTCCAATGACTAAGCCCTGAGGAGATTCAGTGGTTCCCACATTAGTGCTTTCATCCAGTATTTAAGGTATTTTGGGGCTATTTCTTTGAAGTAAAAGACAACTTAGTACACCTTGGATGCCATTCAGAAGAAACCAAATTTTAGTGCTTTGGGATTTTGTTAAAACTTAGATGGTTCTATTCTGTCTCATTTACTGAGAAATTCATAATGCTGTCAGCTTTGAGTGGAACCTGGAGCAACAGAAGACACATCAGCCTTGCTCAGTCTGAAATGCAAGCTGTTCTTCCATTTGTACCTAGTGGTATAGCATAATTAATCACGAAGAAAATTTTTTGTGACAGAGAGGGAAACTCCATGGAGCCTCTGGCAAGTCCCAGTTGAATAATCAAGTGCAGAGCTCATGCTTCTTTCTCTAATCATATACTGAGGCTATCTTATCTATAAAATTATAATAATGGATATTACCTAAGGTATTTCATTGTAAAATTGAAAGGTATATTTGAGAACAAACTCTCAAAGATCTAGATTGCACTAGTAATTAGCATAAGCAGATGGCTCAAACTCACAAATACCTAATCTTACAGCTTTACCACTTCTTACTCAATTCACATCTAAGGGCTCATGGGGAAAGTTCTTTAGGACTAACTAACTGAAGGGAGAAAGCATAGGCTTGGTTTAGATGGGTATACACAGTATAATGTTCCACTGGAAAGTGCATAGTTGCTGCATGACAGCCAACTTGGGAGCCTGTAGAAGACAGTGGTGAAGAGAAAGCTTTTCTTGACCAAATATCAAGCAGTGTATCTAGGTATTTTATATATACAAAGATGATGTATGGCATAGATCTATATTGATTCATAAGTAGTAGCTAAGTTTTATTTTACTAGAAACATAAAGAATGAAATTGGAATATTTATGAAAAGGAGGATTGGGAAAAATATGGATGAACATCATAGAATGAGCAAAAAGAGAAATAATTAATATATAAAGTAGATACCTTCCAGAAGCATCCACTTTGGAGGAGACTTTCCATTATGAGGTAGGCAAGCTGAACAATCCTGATGATGTCAGTCAACCTCATTCTTTAAATGCCCTACTGTGTATAAAGAAGACATTCAGGTAGAGATATGGGCTAAACGTTAACTCAAAAGACATGTAGTTTCCTTCATTAAGGCTGATCTGGCTACCACCTGCCCAATCTGTCAAATAGATGTTACAGTTAGATTAATTTTGTCCCTTCCTTCAGGTGTGAGGCAATGATTTGTCTTCATGGGATTACATGTACATATTTCAAATATGAACTTGCCTTTCATGTCTGAAATACTTCTGCCAGAACATCCATTAGTGGATTTATAGAATGCCTTATTTATGGCCTTGTTATCTCATACATTATTGTCTCCAAACAAATGACTTATTTTACTGTGAAATAAATGTAACAATGAGTATGAGGGATACACTGATCCTACCACTAACTCCTCAGCCAGAATAAAAGAATTCCATAGAATAGTATTATAGCCATCTGAAGATTCGCTTGTGTCCTATAGTTACAATGAATTTAATATATCATTCCAATTTCTCTTTAGCTAGAATGTATAAGTCTGGGAACCAAGGTAAAGACAGGCCCCTTTCGTTTATATACTTAATAACCCATTTCTCTAATGGGTTTGCTGCTTGTCTATGCAGTCTTGAACTTGGTGGGTTTGAAGGTGTTAGTGGCCAAAGGAGGACTGCATATGCTAGGAAACATAGTCATGGTTCTGTTAATTAGGTAGTTGAGACTACCTACTGGCCATTTGGGGTTCTTCATGCTGTTGAAACAGGAGTAGAAAATAAGGTCAGTTCACTGGTCACAGTGTTTATTCCTAATTATGAAGAGATAATTGGTTTGCTATTCTACCACAGAGACAAAGGACTAATGCAGAAGATTTGAGAATACCTCTTATTATTCCCATATTCAGTCATAGTTGTCAATGGAAAACTGCATCAATCCAATAAAGACAAGGTGCAGTGAGGACTTGGATCCTATAATAATAAACATTTGGATCATTATACCAAGAACAGGTGCTGTCAACAAGGTAAGAGATGGTGTCAGAGAATAAGAAAAACATAGAATGCTTTGAATAATATTTTTAAAAAAGCTGTAATTATCAGTTTTAGGCTTTATAACCAGGAACATTGTTGAGCACTATGGTAGCTAAAACTTAACTTTTCTCACTACCATATCTAAAAAGTAAAGATGATGGCTAATGTTATAATTGTGACCCCATGGGGGAAGTATAATTGAATTGAGATTATTTTTCAATAATAAGCTGTCTCCCTGAGCTGAGAATATTTTCCTCTGAACAAATATCTGGAATGGAAAAAGGAGTAAAATATACTTTATATTCTCCATTTGCTCTCCTCTAATTCCAGGTTCACTCTTCACACTTTGCTACCTACTATATGTCATTAGAAGCTAGCCCTTGCAGATTTAGTTGTCCCCCCTGATTTCTGGCTTTTAGTTGGATTTGGCTGATGGAAACACCAAGAGGTAATATTGGAGGGTTGGGGGAGAGAGAGGTTAGGTTGCATTTCTGGTAGTGGCTGTGTCCGTCTACAAGTAAAGTTCCTGCTGAGTGGTTCTAATTCAGACTGGACTCTCATCTTTCCCCTCTTACTTTTTCAGGAACATGGAAGATAAAGATTACCACCTTTGCAAGTAACTGCATCTCAATATTCTTTTCCCCCCTCCCCCACAATACTAAGTATACTCCTAAAGAGCTTATTCATTAAATTAACTTTAAAATCTTACATGAGTATACCCACTGTTTACAGTATACTGACTACTTACACTTTATTACAAGCAACACAGACAATAATTTACATAATCAAAATACTCTTGCAAATTACTGATGAACAATATCCTACTCAAACAGGTGAATAATTCATCTTAGAAGCCCAACTAGAGGATTTCTATTTTGGGACTACCACTAGTTGTAAGAACGATATCGGTTAATGAAAACCAGTTTTGAAAATGGTACTCTGAATATTTAAACAAATATAATTAGTTCAAGGAATCAGTTACGTAGACAACAGAAGAGTCAAATCAATTAGTTCTGTGAAAGAGAACCCAGAGTGAGCACTAGCAAGAATCTTTTACTCGTGCTAGATTGGAGAGGCAAAGGAAGAAGGTATTGTTTCCAGAGCCTGAGAGCCTGGATCCTCACTGGAACATGGAACTACAGGAGGCCATTTATTTGGAAGCATTTCCTGTCAGAGATGCCACCTGATTCTGCCAGTGCTTCTCTTGCCAAATTCATCCAGAAGCTGTTTGACACAGGAGTCTGGAAAATGCAGCCTGAGTAGATCGGTGTTTGTTTACTACTAAGCAGAACAGAGGAAAAGGAGGAATTCATTCTGGTCATATAAGCCAAGGGGTGTCGGAATGTTAATGTGCTGTACTGAAATCTGGCTCACTTAAGAGAGACTTAATGGCTAATTTTCTAACATTCATCAGAGTACTAAGGAACTAGGTCTCAGCCTGAGTATTTGACTTGCTCTTTCTTTCTCAGTGTAATTTCACTTTAATTCAGTGTAGATTTGTAGAAAGCAAGGATAACAATCCCAAGCAAGTCATGTAAATATAAGATTTATTACTTAAACCAGGAGGAAAAAGAACCCTATTAAAACAGTAATAGTAATGCACCATTCATCCAAAGAAAAATTCCTAACAGTTCTAAGGGCTTCTACACTACTTTCACTTCTATTATTTTACAGCTCCTTAAGAGTCCAAATTCCAACCTAAAAATTTTATTCACAAGAGAGAATTCAGAGCTCACTTTCTCTTGGTTAGATGATATAAGGGCATAAATGACTCTATGGGTCAATTTTAGGTATCTATAAAACTGAAAATCTAATATTCAAAATAGTAATAACTCAGTTTAAATATGTGATGTTCCTTCAATCATTAGCTAACAAAGATTAGATTACATAAGTAACCCTTAGCTGAAAGTTCAGAGTTGTTGTCATCGAGACCTTGGTTTTGGGGGTAAGCACCAACAGAAACAAGATTATACCTGTCCTCAGAAGAACCAAGTATCTGTTTTTTATCTTTTGTTAAAACAACTTCCTATTACATATTTCTTTTGACTAATCATCAAAGCCTTTTCCCAGATTAATAAGACATCCCAAGGGTAGAAATCTGAAGGTGACATTGCTTTCCTATGAATCAAAATGTCACATATCAACCTCAATATTTGTTTTTCTTGACACTTATATGTGGTCATTGATAAGAGTAAATTTTGAGTGTTAGTGCTCAGCCTTAGAGGCATCTTACAGATGGCTAGCTTAAGCTGTGAGATTTAATTTATTTGATGTAAATACGTAAGGCATTTGTCTTCTCTCTTCAAGAAATGATGTCTAGATTGTAACTGGTAAATATTCACCAATAACAATTCTATAACCTTCCTGAAATACATCCCAGTGCTGTGATGGGATTCTTCTTAATCTGAAGCTTTAGACTAGATTCCTTTTCCACTGTTCTCAGTAAAAATAAAATTATAACTTACTGTTTTCTCACAACATTCTTTTCAAGCAAAAAGTCACTTATCGTTTCTTACCAGTGTCTGCTTTTACCTTTGTAATTTCAATTCTACTTTTAACCAAATATATCTTCTATTACTTACATATTAAGTAATATGTTACTTAATTGCTAATAATACATATTAAGAACTATAACATTCTTACATACTCTTTTTATTTATAATTTTTGTTTTTTACACATGGATCTATATTTGTTAACTTTTAAGTATAAAATCTAAAATGTTTCTTCTTTCTGCTTACTTCTATTTTTTCCAAAGCACTTTGCTCACACCTTTATAAATAAACACATTCTATTTACATTTCTACATTTTCACCATGTTCAGAGGGCAGGATGAGATTTCTTATCAGCATTTTGGTTCAGAGTGCCTCTTACAGATTGTGGAGAGAAGAACTCAACTACTTGATTTAATGGATGAATGACTGTAAGAATAAATGTAGTGTTTACATGTAAGGCATCATTTAGTTGCTAGACAAAAACTGCCAACTTCTATGTCTGATCCATATTTAGCTCTATATTAAATAATTAGTATGAAGATAGACTAATTTTCAACTAAAAATAGGATGGTAATTTTCTTATTATAATGAAATAGAAAATGCTCATTTATGGTTATTTAAATCTTTCCTTAATAAACTATGAGATGTGTATAAACAGAAAATGAATTAATTTTATTCTGTTATTTCATCAGTGCCTAACAATGAACAAAATAGTGAATGTTTTATTAAGTCTCTGGTGCATCATTTAATATTTTTGAAAAGTGATAACCTATACATTTTCAATAGATGTGATAACAGAATAAATAGAACAATAGGTAACAAGACAAAAAATAACTAAAAATTGTTTTAAAATTTTTGTTCTTAAAGGAAATAATAATGAAGATAATAATAGTTAATTCTCTTTGATAATTTATTATGGGCCAAAGATAGTAGTAAGAACTTTATATGGATTGCATATTTAGCTCCAAACAAACCTCTAATGTAGAGAATCTTTATTTTATAGATAAGAAATATGAAATACAGAGACTGAGTAAATTGCCCCATATCTAGTGCCTCATAACTGGCCTTGTCTGTCAGTATTTAAATACATGTAATTTGACTCTACTGATCATAATCTTTACCATTATGCTATGTTAACTCTCAACACATA
Organism: Eidolon dupreanum; assembly: GCA_028627145.1. NCBI lineage: Eukaryota > Metazoa > Chordata > Mammalia > Chiroptera > Pteropodidae > Eidolon > Eidolon dupreanum. The sequence goes on along the minus strand of CM053507.1, from coordinate 87,010,039 downwards.
AAATGATCTTAATATCTTAATATTTAAATAGATGCTAATGTACTCCAGGCAAAACACAGACCATGTAAGGTGAGTCAAGATGAAGGTGTTCTTTCTTTTTATTTGATATATATCTATTATGTTCTGCAACAAAATGAGCTATTCTACTTCTCAGGGATACCTTCTGCATGAAAGCTTTATGCACTTCTAACAGACCTGCTACAGGGAAGTACTAAACACATTTAATAAATTCAGCCAACACTGGGACACAAAATGGATCCTCTCTTCAAAAATTGTCCATCATTTTAAAGATTTGTTTGTGTATTTTCTTTCCTGAGGGAAACTCTACTAGGTTATTTTGCAACTTTAATTTGCCACAAAGAATCAATCAGAGTTCCATTTCAGTTCATAGTTATGCTACACGATTTTAAATTATTAAAAAATCAATAATACATATAATAGGTACATATTTTAAGGAGATTTGACTATAATAGGCTATTAACTCGACAAGTGACATTTAATATTTCCTCCAAAAATGCTGTTATTGTAAGAATTACATTATTTGTGAAATAATATGTAGCTATATTGATAACATAAATCTATAATAGACGATAGACCAAAGTTGGAATTTGCCTAAACAAGAATGATAAATTTATCAATTGTGCTAGGTATTTTATTTAATGCTTGCTTGTGCTTTCATTTTGGATGTTAAATTATATATTTGATAGTCTCTTTTCTTCTTTTTTTCTTGTTTGTTTATATATTTATTGTAGAAGACTAGGGGATAATTTTTTTTAATGCAAGATCAGTTGATTTTACCTTGAATCTGTTTGTCTTTTTAGGAAATATATGTCTTCTTTTAAATTAGGGGAAGAAAGCATGAACATGTTTCCTATTAACTCAGAAAGTACTACAGAACGAAGTATTTGGGGAAAGGGGTAAAATTTAAAGATATTTCTTAAAATACACTAAAATCACAGTGGAGGAAAGTAGGTCTCCCAATTCTCAGCAAGTTGCCTATAAATCTGAATGACATGCACAATGTATTGAAATATCCTGTGACGGACTCGCTACATTTACTGTGGCATTAATATAAGGAACTCCTTGAATGGTTCACTTTCCTGCTTACTGATGGGTGGAATTATTTGTGTTCAACTGGGACTGTAATTGGCAATCACCCTCCTCTCAGCCTTTTAGAACGTTCAGAAAATTCTTAAGCACAGAAGAAACTAAATGAGGGCAAAAGATTCTTTTGAATGAGATCACCCAAGTACCAACTCACTCACATTCACAAGGATTATTTGAATAGTGACAATTACCTTCTACATACCAGAATTATAGAATTTGTAATAATGTCTTTGCATATTTTTTCTATTTCACCTATGGTTGTTAAAGCCAATTTGCAGCATTTTTCTAAAACAATGCTTTCTGCCTAGAAATTCATCTGATTATAAAAGTGAATAAGTTTTCCTACTGACATATAAACTACATTTATAGATCATTATAATGGTATAATAACAGGATTTTATTCTAACTGGAGTTTCTTAGATAGTAAAATTTTCTTATAGGTAAATGACTTTTTCCTGTGACGGACTCGCTACATTTAACAACATATAATACCAAAATTGTTTATTGACCATGTAGGTGCCAGACACTATGCAAAGCACTTGAAACATATTACCTCTTAATCCTAATATTAATTTGATATGTTGATATTATTATCCTACATTACTGTTGCTTGGCATTAAAAATACATTTTAATTGCTCATGAATAAGGCATCAAGTCTAATGAAACTGTCACTTATGGTGCAGTTGTTCAGGCAGCCATCCTATCTGGAGACAAATCTGAAAACGTTCAAGATTTACTGCTGTTGGATGTTATTCCTCTTTCCCTTGGCATTGAAGCTGCCGGAGGAGTCATAACTGTCCTTATCAAGCACAATACTGCCATTTCTACCAAGTAGACACAGACCTTCATTGACAATCAACTTGCTGTATTCATTCAGGTTTATGAAGGTGAGCATGCCATAACCAATGATAACATGCTTGGCAAATTAGAACTCACAGGCACCTCCAGGTGTTCCTCAGAATAAAGTCACTTTTGTTATTGATGTTAATGGCATTCTCAATGTCTCTGCTGTGAATAAGAGAACAGGGGAAGAGAACATTACCATCAATAACAGTAAGAGTTGCCTGAGCAAGAAGTGAGAAAGTTTAAGACACGTGAAGGAAATAACTAAATCAGTTTGGTTTTAGCAAAAAATGTTAATATAAGGGAACATTGGGAGATAAATTTGAAAAGTAGGTTTGAGGAAAGCCTTGGAAGATAAGAAAGAGTGAGACAAGAAAGAACAGATAAAAAGAGGCATTGTAGATTTAATTGTTGGTATTTGAGTTTTATTTCCTTTATGAATGATCAAATAATGGTTAAAAATTATATTTATCAATTGATGCTACTGCTCTTAGCTCTAATATAAACAATGAGTTAAAATTTTCTTTTGATTTTTAATGGCATTCACTAAAAGTCTAATGGTAAGAATATAAACAAAATCTAAAAATGAATCTTTTGGAATTTTTTGGAAATATATAGCTTCAACATGTATAAGTCTTTGACAGTTAAAATATTAGGTCTCTGAGACTTAACTAAAAACATTGTGTATATACATGACCTATTACTTTTGAATGTACCACCAGATCCTCTATAATAATGTGTGTCTTCATAATAAAGTTGCAAATAATTAAGAAAAAATCTTAGAGCAGAGATCTACTGCTGTATGTATCCTCTATTCAGTAATCAATTTGTATGATTCCTTCTGTAATCCTGTTAAATTTTACTGGAATCTCAACTTAATGAAATAATAGTGATCAGAATGAGACAGTTTTTTTTTGCTAATCTGACCCACTCTTTAACCATAATTTGTTAGCAATATATTACAACTTAAAATCTCTACCCTCCATAGAGACTACCCTGATTTGATAACTGGAGGTCCATGTGTATTATTATAATATCATTCAAGTGTCATGATTGGAATAACCTTTGAGTTATATGAAAAACTTTAAGTCTCAAAACATTATGTATGATTTATGATGATTGTTTTCTTCTTAATTTATCTATATTCTCTAGGGAACTGTGAAAGAATCAGTCGTCAAATCACACTCAGGCTTCTGAAACAGAAGCAGGAGAAATGTGAGTCTCTTGCTAGTGGCAAAGACTACTTCCTCCACAGTGAAGATATTTTAGAACTGGTCCTGGCAAAATAAATATTTCTAAATGTCCTTGGATTTTGTCAAGTCACCTACTTCAGTCATGAATCTAAAAAATAAAATCCATAATGTAGGAGGCTTAAGCAAGTGGATTCATAATAGAATTATGGTTATTATCATGGTTATTATCTCTAACCATGGTATTGATAATTTGAAAACATAGTCATACCTGCTAAGCAACTTAAATATGAGCTAAGTCAAAGACAAAATAATGATTTTCTCAAGAAATTATTGAGTACCTAGAAAATACAAGGGGAACACATAAAAAAACACTAAGAGCAATAATAGTCTTTGATAATATGGCTAAAATTAAAAAGTAATACATTAAATCAATGGTTTTCAACATATAAACAATTTCATTTACATTAGTAACAGAAATAACAGTCCTGAGCAGTAAACATACCAAACATTATTCAAGAGCTGTTTGAGAGAAATAAACAAATATACTATTAAAGGTCTGATATATAATTTTAATGATTTTTCCAGACTCATAATATTCTTGAATAGGATGCCTCAATATTCAAGAAACGATAGGTCTCCTTACATTAATTATGGTAGTCATTAACACTCCAACAAAAATTTTCGTCTTTTTTTTCTGAGCATGTAGAATTGACTTTCCTGCTCCCTTGAAGTTAAACATGGCCATATGACTTGCTTTGGCCAATAAACAATGAGAAATTACATGTGCGTCACTTCCAGGAAGGAGCTTTAAATGCCAGTGCATGATTTAACATGTTTCTATTACTACATTTTCCTACAGGATTTATGGTCGCAAATTTCAAAATAAAGCTTTTGTTAGCTTGGCTCCCTGAGTGGTTATTATGAGCACTGACTACCCCACTACCACTCTCACTGAATTTCTATGAATAAAAAGTAGACACAAAATATACAATTTAATTGTGTTAAGCCAGTTAAGCCAGCTTTGATGATTACCTGGAGACTTTGGAAATATATTGAACTATGAAACGTTAATCTACAACAGAGATCAACAAACTTTTTCCATATAGGTCCAGATATTCAATAATTTTGGTTTTATGATTTATATAGTTTTGGTCACAAATACTTACTTCTTCTGTCAGAGCATGAAAATAACCATAGACAGTATCTAAACAGATTTGGCTGTATCCTGTAAAATTTCATTTACAAAGACAGGTAAAGGGCCAGATTTGGCCTGGGGGTTGGAATTTGGTGACGCCTAATCTGAAACCTTAATACAATTCAAACAAATTCACTAGTAACTTTATTTTTAATCTAAGTTGATTCTATAATTTATATAGGAAACTATGTAATCATAGTTATAAGAAATCTGAAATATAAAAGCATTTGGGCAAAACTAACCCAAACAATTAATAATATATATTTGAAACACCATGGTAGATTCTGATACATGAATGGATGGACCAATACATATACGGGAATAGATTGTATAGTAAAGGTGTTACTACATATCCACAAGGAAAAAGTAGATTAATTGATAACACTGCCAAGAACTAGAAGCTTTCTGAGCTGACTCCTTATAACAAAAATTTCTCTTGGATTAAAGTTTAACACTTTGAAAAATGAACCCAAATACACTTTCAAAGAAAACATGAGAGAGTGTTTTATACAATTAGGATGTGGAGGTAGAATTGCTTAACATTGGTATCAAACCTAGAGATTATGAGAAATGATTGATGAATTTAATTTAAAAAATCTATGTAAATGGCACAACAAAATCAAAAGACAAAGAAATTTTTGAAAACATTTGCAACAATTATGACAGTTCAATTCTTATTATTACTTAATGTATGAAGTATTCCTGCAAATTGATAGGAAAAAGATCAACAACTCATTAACAAAATGGTAAAAGGCATGAAAACAGAAGTACGGTAAAATAAAATGTAAATGAATTTTCAAAATATGAAAAGATGCTTAAGTTCATGTTAAGAGAAATAAAACAAAAACCACTTTTTCATGAAAGTTTAAATTTTACATTTGTGTGTGTGTGTGTGTGTGTGTGGAATAATGTAAATTTCTGTGTAGGAAAAATATCACAATTTCAAATGAACACCTCCTGTAACCGGGAAATTTCATGTTTAGGAACTTATACTATAATTATTCTGTACTTGAAACCTATATAATTTTATTAACCAATGTCACCCCAATAAATTTAATAAAAATAATAACATGCTCAGATATAAGCAAAACATATTTTTATATTTATTATAGAACAAGACTAAAAACAATAGGGTATGAATCCAATTCATTGTACTTTATATATTAAAAGGAACTCTATGTAACTACTAAGAGAAATAAGACATATCTTATATTCCGGCGTGAAATTATTTGTAATGGGAAAAAGAAGATTTAGAAAAGACTGTGGAGTGTACTACCAATTATGTAAAATGCTAGCATAGAGACGCAATATGTCTGGAGCAATATACAAGAAACAGGTAACATAGGTAACTCTTTAGGAGGAGGGTCTAAGCCTGAGGAGGGGCAGAATGGAAAGTGGAGTTCTATGTAGTATACATCTTTTTGTAACTAATATGATTTGTTACTGTAGTTATGTTTCATCTATTAGAAGTGAACCATTTAAAATTACATGACAAATTTTCATTTTAGGAAAGGATTTTATTCTACATCATGCTTTAATTAGCCACTCAACTTTTGTTATGTTCTTTCAGTGATAAGAATTAACTAGCACTGATTTAAATATTTCCAAATTTAATAACTCTAATATGGTTTTGTTTTAATAAAAATTTGCTTTTCTATGTCTACTAGTTCCTGGTCGTTGTTCTCCTTTCTAAAGCTGTGTATGTCAAATGTAATCTCTCTCTTTTGGGCACGTGCTAAATGCCTCTCTTTCTTCCTATGTCTATACTTCTTCGGTATATGTTCTGAGTTCTTCAAGACATTCTTCATATGATAGGATATTAGGTCTTACATCATTCTCACTATCACTAATTTAGCTCTTATTTATTAGCATCCTCTTAAAAATCTGCCAAAGAGGTTTGACCAACTAAAAGTTCAGAGATTAATATATTTTTGCACCTTTGATAGTGACTCTACACTTTTATTACTGTAATTTAAGATTAAATAAATATTTTTTGTCATAATATATTGTTAGATTATACTTATTTTGCAGTGAATTATAATTGGTAGATTGATGATTGTTTTGGTGGACTTTATGAACTAATGATGTGCAAAGATATAGAACAAGACAAATTGAGAATAAATTTTTTCTTCACTTACACATAAGGGTATGTGGACAAGTTATTTATTTTTGATATCTTAAATTATAAAAAGATAATACTATCTCCTTCAAAGGGGTTTTCTGATAGAAATTAAGTAAAATATCTCCTATGATCTTACTGATGTAAGGCTGTGACTCTTAGGATTAAGAAACAATATCTGTGAGATAGTTAGTGACATAAAACTTACAAACGTGTTTTTGAGGTAAAATCCCTAAAAGTTGAAACTTGCAGAAATTCTTCAAGAAATGATGTAAGATCTAATATTGTACCATATAAAGATTATCTTGAGGAACTCTGACAACATGAAAGGAATGTTTTTGTTATATTTGTTATAAAATGAAGAAAAATAGAATCAATTTTATAATAAAAATTAACAAAGAGAAATATCAATGCTTCAATTAAGAATTGAGTGTGTTTTCTCTTTTTAAAAGAAAAGACATAAATATATTTTCATGCAGGTAAGTAGGAGTCAGCAAAATTTATAAAGTTTAAAATGTAATAGAAAAGTTGATAAGAAATTTGAAGGACCTCCATTAAATTGCCCTAATTATCTGCGGTACAGCCAGATGAGTAAACCTCTGAGATTATGAGGATAAGTAAAGTGTCAACCAGAAGCAAGTTTTTGAGACTTGAAGATACTAAAGGATGTTGTAATAGTAACTATTCCACTAATGATAATGACTACAGGAAATTCAATGAGGAGTAAAAAAGATCAATACAGAAATAATGTAATCCAGGTGTGACAGTGATCATATCCACATTTTTTGCTTCCATATGTCAAACTTCCTTTCCTATAAAGTGGCAATCAAAAAGTTTGATCTTATTTCTCCCAACATCTTGTATTCTTTTAGGCTCTAGAAATTTGGATCTCTTCGCCATTACCTATGAATTAAGAAGACTTTCTGTAGGAGTCTACACAAGATGTGCTTGGTTCTTTTCTCACTTATTTAAGCTGAGTTGTCCAGGGAATTACTAGATAAATCACGCTGTCATCTCCTTAAAACATCCTTACATCATCAGCCTCTACCAATATAGGCATGCCAGTTTACCATGTAAATTACTTATTTTTTAAATATGCAATTCAAAGAAAGATATTTTATTGTAGCTTAAATAAAGGTTGAAATTGTTGCTAAGTCAGCTACTTCCTACATCAGTTAGAAAGGAGAGTATCCTTCAAGACTTACTTCTTTCTTCACAGAGGTGGTATACCCCCATAGGTGCTCTGTCTTCTCATGGTAAAACTAAATCACTTGGACCCTCTCTTGTGCACACATAGTCTCCTTGTCAGCTCTGCATTTGGAAAACAATTTTCCACTCCAAAAAGGAAAGTAACATTCCCTGTGACCCATTGTGCTTCTTCTAACTCAATGTCTCAAGCTGTAGCCTGATACTCATAGATGTTTTTCTTTTGTTCAGACTTTACAGGTTTCCAATGGTGGATATGGGCAGGAAAGGTTATATATAAAATTTAGCCTTACATTTGGAAACATTGCTTCAAACATTAGTCTGGTATGAAGCATTGTTTCTTAAACCAGAATGAATTACAAGAAAATCCAGATGGGTTGTCAATGTTTTCTCTACACAGAGAGATTGGAACCAACTCTATGCCACAGTTTTAATTAAATTATTGAGATGTTGAGTTTTACCCAAGATGGACTTGGATCAGGTTACTGATGACATATTTTGTAAAGCAAAAGAAATGAACTTGTAATGATTCCAGTTGCTGATTTTTACCTCCTTTATTTATTTATTTATTTATTTATTTATTTATTTATTTATTTATTTTCTAGGAAGCTTCTGATGAATTGATGTAGGAGATGGGACCTGGAACTCACCTAGCACATACATAGCTAGATAGGTTAATCAGATAGATTAAATGGAAGAAATGTGAGTATTCTAGGAGATATATGATATCTAGGATATAGGAATGTTTTTAATGACCAATTTTTGGGTTTAGTAATTACAGAATTATGGGCAGTCAAACATAAGTTATAACAAGGAAAGCAGGAAAAGCTCTAATTAATTAAAAAGAGTATTTTTGCTATTTACTATAATGAGTCAGGGATGTCATTACTATAAACAGACAGAAGGAATGTTATAAAAGAAAGGTAATTAAATGACAGCAGCATGCCAATAGTTTTAAACCATCTATATAAGCAAGAATAAACAGGGAGCAACCCTATATATTAGGCATCTGGGAACGGAGCATATAAAGTACAATAATTATTGTTTTCATGGATGAGATGAATTAAGAGGCACTCTATTTTTATTTTAAAGCTTTCTTGTGAACTGAAAAATGAATAAAAACTTGAGGGTTTAAGATGAATTATTCTTGAAAGAGTGGGAGTTCTGAAAAGTATTGTTAAGTAGCTGAAGTGACAGGTAGAGAAGTAGAGAGGGTTTGCGGAGGAGAGTAAGTAGATAAAAATGATCATAGACTAGCAGTTGAAAAATGTATGACTTGTCATTTACAAACTTAATTGTACGTGTATATGCAGCTGTTTGCCAGGCAACATCAGCTATAAGATATACCAGTGTTCAACTTCCATCATGGATGCACCATCATGGATGTCCTCTCTAAATTTATTCCTGGAATTTGGATTCTTCTTTTCCTTCCCTTGGGTGGTAATCTCTGGGTGCTTGTTGGAACTCTCAGTCTTTTATCACAGTGGAGGGGCATTTCCTATAACCTATACTTTTCCTTCCCCCAAGTTCTGAGATGGTTTATTTACCACTCTCCCACATCATTGCCACTGACCTTATTTGACTCTTTTTGAGAGTCAGCTCCTTCAAGCTGAAAGGAAAAATTTTCACCTACAAGTAGCATATGGCTCCTAAGTGACTACCTATTTTGACCTTCTCTATATAGCCTTCTCCCTGGGAATTACACTTCCCTGTCTAAGAAGTTAGACCAAATCCCCCAAGGGCAACACTATGTGCTAGTAGTACGTGACCATCTGCACAGCTGTCTTAGCCTTCCTTATGAAAATGGAGAAAGATTTCCACACCTGTACTCTATCCCAGAGGGAAATTTCTGGCTTATGAAAACTTCTTTCCAAGAGCCTGGATCAGTCTTTAAATCCAAGTGTGTTCAAAAGATACATTACTACTACTAATGTTATTCAAAGGATTGGTTCCAAAATTCCCTTTATCGGAAGGCCTAGAGACAACCATATAAATAGAATCAATATATAAATACTTCCAAATTAAGGAACATAGATTGTTTCTATGTGAATTTTGCTTCATTTATTAGAGGGACCAGAACAAAATGGAATTACTAATTTTCTTAGACACAAATTATCAATGCTTAATTTTGACTTTTAACATAATATTAAAATTTAAAAGTGATTTTTTTTCACAGAATTCTGCCTCTCTCAAATAGACATTTCGACAATGAGTAAAAGCTTATTACAATATTTTATAGATTATATGATACCTGTTATTTCCATCTAAAACAATCAGTAATAATAGGTATCAAGTATCTGTGTTTTGGTGCCTTACCCTATGTAACTGATTATTAACAACAGATATTTTTTTATAATTAACTAGTCCTCTTGCTATTAATCCTGTTTCAACGAGCATTAAGTCATATAAAATGTTCAAAACAGTTGGATTAAATATTTCACATCAATTTCAAACTATTATCTACACGTTTAATACAGGAAAATCAATAAATATGTCTTGATTCTAATTCCAGTTTTAGCTTTATATTTCTTATCAGACATTAAAAATTGCTGACATGCATGCAGTGCTTATAATTTTCAATTTCTTCCAAATATATCACTATCATTTCTCTGAGTAAATGCTATCTTGACTTTAGCCACTAAATTCTTGCTCCATTGAAACAAAAACAAAACTGCAGAGCTTGGTGTAACATACCTCTCCTGCTGAGTCCCCATCGGTCCAGGTGTTAAACATTGGACACTTTTTTTCATGCCCTTGATATATGAAAACAAAACCAGAAGGAAAGTTGTTGAGGAAACTGTGTTTTAAACAGTAGTAGCTCAATCTGTTGATTTACAGGCTACTGATTTACAAGCTGTGAATGAATTGAAGCCTTCAGCAACAGGAAGCTCTGCCATTGGGAAACCCTAGAACTCCAGCTGGAGCCTGGGGACCTGCTTGACTTCTTACAGGAAAACTCACTCCAGGAGTCCCCTGTAATCAGAGTTGTTAACCAGAAGGAAATGTCTTCAGTGCTCTTACATGGCTCTTAATCAGATACTGACAGAGTGCCTTTGATCAATGCATTTGCACCATGAGGTTAACCAGAGGGTTCAGTATGTCCACATAGATTTCACAGTCAGTTCCAAATGTGTACAACCAACAGAGAGACTATTCAAACCTGATCCTGTTGTTGGCTCCCTCTCTGTCCTCTCAACCTCCGGGCTCTGTTGTGGGGATTAATGAACTATGTTTTTCAAGCATCTTGCCATTACTGAACTAGAACAGAGAGCAAAACATGAGGCATTGTTGTGGAGGCTTGCTTCTGACTTCTTTGATATCTCCACATGTCTTAATTGAAATCTTAGACAGTGGTACCAGCCTGCTGTCCTGTGTTAGGTCTTTAAGAACACAGTAGTGAAGAGAAAGAAACCTCAGGGAGGAATTATCTCACAGACAGAGATCACTGGTGGGTGAAATGGCCCCGGCTGAGTTATTTTTCATTTGCCAGCTTGGTTGGTATTCAGAATTCGTGACTTGAAATGAAACTACTCTGTAGTCACAGAGAGGAGAAACAAAGTTGGCATAGAGGTGCCAGAGAAAGCAGTTCACAAGGTGCATCCTAAAGAAGTTGAGGGGAGAGTAATATATTTTTCTGTCACTTTAATTGCCTGTGAAAGATTTCTTGTACTTTGGTTAGTGGACAAGATGAATTAACTCCATTTCGTCGTAGGAAAAAGAAATTACTGGGTCTGCACCAAACTTGATATGAGGGAGATACAAATAAAGTGATTCTAATAGATTCTTTGGGAATTAAAGCAACACATTAAAGGTTGAAATTGTATTTTTCACTCTGACATAGTCATTGTGTAGTACAGAAAAAAATGTGCAGATAAATAATCATTAAATTTTGCAAAACTGCAGCTTGCAGTTATGCTTAAAATAGTCAGAAATAAAATGAGAGTAATAAAAACCAAACTCTTCTTTCATTTAGATGTTGACGTAGAATTGGCAATATGTATCTAAGAGCTACCAAGAAAAACAAAGGCAAATGTTAGAAAGAAAGAATTCAAATTTTTATCTTTATTTACATTTGTAATTTTTAACAGTAAATATCAAATTTTAAATACGCTATTTTTATAGTAATTAAATCACTTGGTTTTTATTCAAAAAAGAAAAAACCTCAGGAAATTGAAGAATCACCTTTCATGCTGTAGTTACTGACCTATAAAATAAAATATGGAAAAGTTATTGAAGCAAAATAAGAGATAAGTGATTATAGTTACTTTTTGATAAATTACCTTGAAACTTAGGAAGTGATTAAAATTTAGTGAATAAAATTTTCCTTGCCTTCTTTCAAATTAGCCAATATAATTATAATTTGGGTGAGCAGTTAATATCTTTACCTTCCAGACATCAATATATATTTCAGATGGAGTTATAGTCTAATTATTGTTTGAGAATCTGTATGTTATAATTTTTCTGAGTTAATAACAATTTTAAGTAAGTAATTGTTAAGGCTTTTCTCTCTAGAATGCACCTTATATTTTCTTTCATTGAGATTCAATTTAATGAGAAATCAATTTAAAAATCATCATAATATATATTTTTTTCTAATAATCAAGTGTGGTGCTTTAATGAGTTTTAGTAAAACCTTCACAGCACTAATATAAAGGCAAATATGCTAAGTTAGAAATCTGTGCAAGGCTTTCAAATGTGCAAAGAGGTCACTGGTTGTACTTTGACTGGAACGCTGGACATGGTATAACTGACCCTCTGGGATTATTTGATTCTATAAGAGTGTCCACCTATGATAGAAGTTTCTTGGAGAAAACTGAAGTAATGCAACTGTCTCCTGGAAGTGCATTACATTGCACTGTAAATGATTCTCGTTCATGGCAATACAAATAAATTTTGTACGAAATATAAATCAATAGATTTATAGTTTACTACTTTAACAGTTTACTGTTTCTCTTACTAAGTAGTGGGTTAAATAAAATCTTTGACAAAGATTTCATATTAGTATGAAAGTCACAATTCTACTGATCTGAAAATTATTCTTCAACAGATATGAGACTTAAAAAGAAGAGTTCTTTTTAAAAATAAAGGATAGTTTATTGTAATTTTTTCTTATAAAATGTTATCAAAATACTTAATGGTAGGTCTGCTTGTTAAAAATATTCAAGAAAAAGTGTGTCAAATTCAAGAATATACTTTGGGGAGGAATGTTTTTGTTTTATTTATTAGTATTTCTTGAGAACCTATAACAGTTTTATATTGCATGCATTCAGTATTTGTTGCTTCAAATGAAACAGAATATAAATGGACACAATGAACATAACTAAATTTAACATGAAGGGTGATATGCAAATATCAAAGGAAAGACAGAACTCTTATTCCTCCCTCCCCACATAAAAATTTATTTTAATGGTTTCAAATTCCATATGAGAGTTTACCCAGGGATGGTGGGAATACAACTTTTTTATTATTATATCATACTGCAAGGGAGTTTTTTCTGTTTGTTTTTGTTTTCTTTGATTTTTTTGTTTATTTTTTTCTTCAATTTTATAATAAGCTGGCTAATTTGAAAATACAAATGTAATCCAGTGGTCTGTCAGTAGAATTGGAAGCAATGGTTGTGAAGCCCTTCTCAATATTAAGCTTGAGCTTTTATTCTAACATAAAATTTATTAAAAAATAAATAAAATTTCTTCATTAGCAGAATTATATCATTTTTTTTCTTTTTATGCAACCTATGGAAAATAAATGTGAGAAGATCATCTTATACTATTGATTTTACAAAAAATTACACTGCAGATCAACTTTTATACTGGTTTAAGAAATTTGATTAGATATGCCTTTGTGTGGTTTTAAAATGTATCTTCTGCTTGATTTTCATGAAATTCTTGAAATTGTAGGTTTAAAATTTTATTAAATTTTGAATTCTTTTGCCATTTTTTCCAACTATTTTCCCCTTCTTTCCTTATAGAACTTTGAATCTGATATATTAAGCTTCTTGGATTTGTCCCCATATTTCACTAATATTCATTACATTATTTTTAGGTTCTATGTTATAATAGGTAGCTATGGCTTTAAATCACTAATATTTTGTTCTGCAGCATCTAATCTGTTCTTAATATCAATCAGTTTTTTTCATCTAAGATACTGTAGTTTTTAACTTTTGAAGTTTGATTTGGCTCTTTTTAAAATATCTTCAATCAATATCTTTCATTAACATGATCACGCTTTTCTTTAACTTATTGGACATATGCTGTGTATTTATAGCAGCTGTCCTTGTCTAGTTGTTCTATCATCAGTATCATTATGAGTTCATTTCTATTAAGTAACTTTTATTTTGGTCACAGGGTCCTACCCTTCTGATTCTTTGCAGTATTGGTAATTTTTCATAAGATGCCAAGAATTGTGAAATTCTGTTTGTACATGTTAATTTTTTTGTATTCCTTTAAATACTTTTTATCTTTGTTTTACAGCACAATTAAGTTACTTAAAAACAGGTTGAGTCTTTTGAAGATGATTGTTGAAACTATTTTAGGCAGAATCAGAGTAACACCTAGCCTAGCCTTATTTGACCCCATTACAAATGCAATGACTTTCTGTGTACTTCACCTGACGGCCCCTGTCTTTTTCGTTCTTGAAAACATGATCTACTACCAACTCTAGGTGAGCCTCCGTAGCTGATCTGCCTCTTCCTCTCTCCATCCCCACATGCATTTGTTGATCAGTACTCAGCTGCTGATTCAAGAAGAATCTGCTTCACATTTCCAGAGTTCTGTTTGTGCAGTTCTACTTGCTTGTACTAGATCCTTTAAATTCATAATGTTTGCCTCTTCAAACGCTTAACTCTATTTCTGCAACTTGGACAACCATATGACTCTTATCACTTATTTTTCTTCCTTCCAGAATGACTGGCCTGTGCTGCCCTTTGTTTTAATATTTGAAAACTGTTGTTTCTTACATTTTGTCAATGTTTTTAATTGTGTAAGGCTGGTTAATAAATGTGATTTCTCTTACTCAATTATGGCTGGAAGCAAAAGTCTGTTCTATTAAACCAAGTCTTCTCTAGCTTTCAAGCTAGTTTTTTATGTCTTGAACTTGCTATGATTGTCAATTGTATTACGGCTGAGACACTAAAACACTATACTTTATGCCAGACAAAAATAAAGAGCTAAGCAGACAGCCACAAGAGGATCTGAGCAGGCCTTAATATTTTATGTGTAACACAATTTCATAAAGTGTGAGTTGCTTGGTTCCTGTGAGGAGTGAGAGCAATAAAAGAGTAATAAATTAGGCTAGCAAGGAGTTGGATTTTGGAAGAGTGGTAGGAAGAATGTGGTAGGTAAAATGTAGGAATTTTTGTTTCCTTTTTTATTTTGGTGGTTAAAAGAAGTTTATGAAAAGGATCATAGGTAACATGATTTGCAGTATCCCAAGTGCTGAAGACCAGGCCTCGGTAAATATCTGCACAGATTGTACCATGCACAAGTCCAGGTATCCCCTTTCATCACAGTCTATATAGTCTATATAGACTATAGACTGGCAGCAATGATATCAATCCTGGGAATGCATTAGAAATACAGAATTTCAGACTCCATCCCAGATCTTCTGACTCAGAATCTGCATTTTGACAAGATCCCAAGTAATCTGTGTGCCCATTAAATTTGAGAGTATTGTGGCTAATGCCCTAGAGTCAGGAAGGGCACAACTTGCTTGGTTGTATGCATCTATATGTGAGAACCCAGGTCGTTAAAGGGTCATCTATAGATGAACAAGATGACTTGTAAAACTAGGTAGAGACCTCTGGGTGGGCAGCCATATGCTTTGTAGCTAATGCAAAGAAACCTCAGGGAATCCATTTTTCTCACTCTCTTTTTCCCAATACTCTGTGGGTTCTAGCTACTAGGTTGAGCTTACAGGTGTAGGAAAAATTGTTGTCATTCTCTCATGCTAGTAGGATGATATTATATTTGTGCTCTCCCTTTAGGTACTTATTTCCTGAAGCCAAATGTGAAGTCCTATCTTAATTTCATCAGAGGCATTCAATGCGACTGGTCTGATCATTGGTAAGAAAGTAGAATATGCATCAATGGAATATGCAATTTGTAGCACACTAGTCATGTCTTTTCTCTTTTAAGTATAAACCTCACATTCTGAAATAATTATATTGTGGGCAGTTGGCCGGCCTCGGTGTAGATAAAAACTTGATTGTCTCTGTTAGTCATTAGCTGGATAAAGAGGGGGAACCTCCATACCCATTTCCTCAGCTATCTTGTTAATCCCCTCATTACCTTGGAAGAGACCTGTGTGTTTTTCACTACTGTCAAGCTGCCAGGTTTCTAGGTGGTCATTTAGGACAACAAGTCAAACTAAAGGTAATAATCAAAACTCTATTCACTTAGTAAGACAGTAGAAGTAAGAGTCAAAAATAGGCACCAGCTCTCTAATACTCCATTTTTTTTTCTCCATAGAACAATACTAGTTGTGGTGGATCCAGTGGATCAGCACAGATAGGGGGATGTTCACTGCTGATGATCACCTGTTGTTTTATGGACCTACAAGTCTATGGGAGGAAGAGAAGTAGGAGTAGAGAAGTGCTAGGAGTAGAGAAGTGCTATGTGAGAAAAGTGTCTGACTCAAGGTTTCTCAATAAAGAGGCCTCCAAATGGAGGCACCTGGGCTAGGAATGTAGGATGTGTACATAAGCATGAATCCTTGACTCCACCTCCCTCCATAAAATTGCAATGTTTTGACCATACACCAAGTCTTGTGTGGGGAAGACAGCTTCCTCCCACCCTGAAGCCTGCCAGGCAAAGCCTTGTAATTGTCTGTGGTCAAGCAAGAAAGATCACTTAAAGGATTTGGTCCTGGAGCTGGATTCCTCAAATACAGTCTGGTGACATCCCATGAAAGATATAAAGTGCATGGGGAGACAGAGCATTCTGGTATACCTATTGAATGCATGGGACTCAATGAGGTTGTTGCCAAAGATATTACTGCAAGCATCTCCAGCCAGCTCTACCACACATGATTTTAATAAGCAAGATTTAGAAGTCTTAGCAGAGGAGTTCATACCAACCTGAAAGGAAATATAAAACATTCATTTCTCAATGGGGATTGTATCCTTGAGCAATGCCACTTACCATTTTCAAGTGTTTGCTTACCAGAGGGTAAATATTTATTTATTTAAAAAAATTTTCACTCTTTGTTTGGAGCAGTACAGATAGTCTCAATACCACACAATTGGGGTCAGCTTATTAGCTAGCTTTCAGAACAGACTTTTCCAGGTCTCTAGATGGCAGTTCTGATGAATGGTGATATCCTTCAAGGTAATATATTTTTTGTGCTATTATTTTTAGCAGTTTTAGATTATAGTTTGCTGACTCTATTATAGAAATGCCTGTAACAAGACCGTAGGACTCAATTTCTTTTCTAGGCTTATAGGTATAGACATTTTATCTATTCTTTTTGTGCTCTGCTTCCGTAAGTTAGAGTATATATTCTCCAAATCATGTACTCTTTCCTTTCACTCTAAATCTGCCTTATGCCATAGATGTCTTTGCTAGCAGGGAGGTACCACCTTGAAATCTTGAGCACACCTTCTCAATAGGCTACCATTTCCTCCCTTAGCCAAAGACAAAGAGAAACAGTAGTTTTGGCTTTGTAGTCCAAGGAGCACCTTTGAGTCACCGAGTTTCTTGGACAGAGTAAAGGAAGTGGGTTTCCATAATTAACTGTCATTTTATGTTCCCTTAGTCTGGTAGTGGGGGGTTAAGGATATTTAATTTAACTCTCCTCTTATCTTGAGTTATGTTTTTTAATAACCTAGTGTCATGAAACAATTTATACTGGCTGTATTTGGAAACATTTAAAACTAATGAGAGTTCTCATGAGGTTATGGCTAAGAACTCACATAACACATGTGAATGCCATACAAATTATAATTTTCAAAGTTGAAATCAAGTAATTTTGAGAAAATGGTTATGACCCTCTCAGTAATCTGATATACATGAAGGAAAATGGACTTTCAATAGTCAACACTGGTTTGTAAATAACATTACACTGGGATAAGAATAGAGTTTTAAGTTTTTACTAGAATTCTATAAAACCCTGGAACATATAGCACAGTCAGCAATTAACTGAACAAGTTAATTTTCTCACAGTACTTAAATGGCCAAAGAGAAAGCTATGTATGGCTTTTAAGAACTGTATTTCATTCTCATTATGTAAAAATACTGAAACTCTTCCTGAAGGAGAAAGATACCATGCTTAGCAGGTTCTCGGTTCATCAGGATGTCCCTGAGGCACCAAGTCTTGGAAGTGGGCTACAAAGTTGGAAACAACCATGACATAAATGGAAGATAATAGTACTGGAACCTAATGAAAAGCAATTTGGCTTCACTACATTCTGCCTTTATCCCAATTATACCATACACTTTTAGGTGGTAAACACAGCTCAGCCCTGCTGAAAGAACTTTAGTACTCATGTTGTCCAATGTAATTAGGTCAACTGGGGTTACGAGGAGGGAGAGAGTGGGGAGGAGATGATTCAGAGCAGTAGCCTAAGAAATCAAAGATGCTAATCTAGAAAGAAGGAAACAATACCTCCCCCCCCCTCCCGCACCAAATCACTGCAAAAGAAACACATACACACACACCCAAATCAAGCTTCACATGAAGAAAATGATGTGAGCAGAGGTAGCCAAGCATACTTAAAACATATTTGTTCCGTCATTCTAAAAGCATGGACCACAGAGTACTGTCTATTTAAAAATGAAGATGTCTTAGTAAAATCTCATATTTACTAAATCAGAACCTCTAGAACAAAGACTTGGAATTTGTATTTTTATAAGCTCTGTGTGTGATTATTCTGAATATTACAGTTAGAGGATTGCTGCTATTTCTATAATGTCTTCCCCAAATAAAGGTCAGTTGTTCATTTATAAATGTCAAATGTTGGAGAATGGAATAGGAATAAAATAAATCCAGTGACAAGTACTTTAGAATAACTATTTCCTTCTCTTCAACTAATATTTTTAAAAAAGCATTAGTGAACTTACAGTAAGACCAACATTCTAAGGTCTTAGATTCCTAAAATTATGCAGGGTCACCATGGTAAAAATGATGACCTAACAAATGGAGGTTTAAATGTTTCTGTTTTCAAATAAAGGAATTATAAAATATAAAATTTGACTATTGAAATAATATAAAAAGTAAAACATTCATGATTATTGAGTAAGGTCTAAATTTACAAACATAGATAAATAAAGAGATGATAGATAGATAAATGATAGATAGATGATAATAGATAATTATAGAGGAAGGAGAAAGAGAAATGGGAGAGAGAAAGAGAGAGATATATCTATGTTTTTCCAAATACACCATGAATGAAGAAAAACCCACAAAATTTATAAGAAAGAAAAGGGACTCATTAATTAAAACAAATTAGGTTTAACAAGTTTTTATTTTTTAAAAATCTTCCTGTGAAGATCGATTATTCATTATTTATAAAGGTCATTGTCATTTCCTACATGCTAACTTCACCATCTGACAGATGTCAGATATTGGAACATTGTTGTTATTGTGTGTGTTTACATATAATTCAAGAACAACATATAAACAAACAAGTGGGACAAATAGGACAATTGTGTAAGCCTCAGTACAAGAGTAATTCTTTGCTCTAGTTTAGAGTTTGGAAACATATGTAAACATTTGTAATTATGCATGTTTCAGGCTGCCTTTCATGCACGAAATCAGTGCTTTAGAAATTGTGGGTGGTGCTGAATAACACAAACATTATTTTTCTTTCTAAAGTGTAGAATGAGAGCTTAGAGTAAATGCAAGCACATTAATCATGAAATGAAATTTTTAGGGAGATCACTTAACTTGTGGACTTCTGGTGTCACTTAAAAATATGTCTTGAAACTGCTTGAGTAATATTTCTATGTTTATGAACTAATATAATCATATTGTGGGAAGAAACATTATGAAAGACATTTGGTTTTTCCCATTGCTACATTTCAGCCATTCCGGTTAGATGATATTGGGTTTAATTTTCAGACATAGATATGGTATTGGAACAAAATACCAAGCAACTCTCAACAACAGGTATTAACATGCATGCTAAATGCCAATATCCATTTCCCCTTTTTATCTTTGTAATTGGATTGCAATTTTTAGCTGAATCCAGTACTCCTTTCTTAACCACATTTCCTATCTTCTCTTATAGTCAAATGTGACTAAGTTCTGGACAATTTCATGTAAGGGAACACATATTGGACTTCTGGGAGATCTCCTTAAATGAACTTCCTCCTTTCTTTATTCATGCATAAATGAAGTCCCTTTGAGAATGAGAATCCACATTTTGAGAATCCACATTTTGAGGATGGTACAGTATATAGCTGGGATCCAGTGACTTAAAACAGTGAGAACAGTGAAGCTGGAATACCAATTTTGAAAGGTCTACCTTCAGAATTCTCTTATGTGACAAAGAAATAAGCTCTTATCTTATTTAAACCACTGATTTATATTTGCTTGTTTATTGGAAGCTAAACCAAATTCTATACAGAATTCAGATTAAATTCAGCCAATACGGGTGGCATGCTTACCATTGGCCAGGGGCTGTTCTACTATTTGAGGCTGCAGTAGTGAATAAGGATAGACATGTTTAGCTAACCATCTGATGCAAGGGCCAGCAAACTATAACTCATGGGCCAAATCTTTTCACTAATTATTTTGGTAAATAAAATTGTATTGAAACACAGCCATTCTTATTGTCTATTGGTGTTTTCATGCTATATTGATAGAGTAATTGTTACAGAGATCTCATGACCTGCAAAGTCTAAAATAATAGTTTGACAACTCTGATCCAGTGGGAGATTAAGGTAAATAAAGGGATACTTAGAACAGTGTGTGTTATATATAATAGGAATGGTCCTGGATGTTATCTATGTGAATAACCTAGACTTGAGAGACTAGAAAATATTTACCATGATGGACACAGTGTGAGGTCTATATACACCCATCAGTCTTAACTTCTAAGTGTCTCAAGGAAAAAAGCCAAGTTTTTCTCATTTATAGGTTTTCAGTCCAGGAAAGAGAAATTATTTTAGAGATTTCAAGCAGAGAAAGAACTCATAAAGAAAGCTGTTTTTAAAGATGTTGGAAGGGCTGGAGGAGCACATGTGAGAAACGAGTTTTAACTAAAGAAAATAAAATAGCAAAACTTCTAGAGTTCCATAGCTGCCAATTTGTCAGAGCTGATACCAGCTGTTGCTGCCTCTAGTGCCGCTGGATCATGATCATTTACTTATGCTGCTAAAGGCTCATTGACAGTCCTGAGTCAGGAGGGACTTGGCGGTCACTGTGGGGATCCCTGATGTTTCTGGGGCCCTTAGTAGCATATAGTAGTTTCCCTGCAACACTGCAAGAACTGGAAACAAACTACTTTCCATCTTCATCTTGTCTTCTAGTCTCTATCTAGCCAGCTCATCCCTTTGGCAGAACCTAAACAGAAACCAGCTCATAATGTAGTCTGGAAAATAAATGTTGTAGCTTCTAGTCTCTTGTGTCAAAAGAGCACAGAAGTACAGATATGAAGATTAATTCTAACAGAAAATTAATGGCAGAGCCTGGTCCATCAAAACCAGCAAAAAGTTTAAGGTAACTTTATACATCTTATGCTAAAAAGAATAGAGATGTAAAATAATGTATAGAATTTTTAGGAAATAGGAGTGTATATGGTTAAAGAATATAAATTTAAATTTTCCATTGTTGTACAGAATAGCTAAATTTTCTACATTACTACATGCTCCCTTAAAATATGGTCAAAGAATTCCATAAACACAGTTAAGGTAATTATCACTTAAAAGTAAAAAATAAAATAAAAAGGAATCAATGTTAATTATAAGAATCTTTTATTTTATATAAATTAAAGTTTATTAAAGAATAATTATATACATACCTAGATTTATATATGTAAATATATATATAATATGTATACATACATATTATAATTAATTTGAATATCTTTCTGGATGTATATCTGGATATTACATTATATCTACATAAAGAGATTTGAATTTAATAATGATTTCAGCCCAAAACTTTTACTTTGGCCCAAAGGGAGACATAGTTTCAGGTTATAGAAGTACATATAGGATTCTGAGTATTAATTTCACCATTTCATAAGTTGATTCGCACAGTGTATATATATAAAATTTTAAAGTGTTTAAAATCAAAGTTACATGAATATGAAGGAAACATTTTTCAGTCTCAATTTGAAATGAGAATATTTCTTCCAATGTAATATGCATATCTTAATCTCCAGTTACATTTCCTTAAGTGATCTCCATCTGCATTTACTATACAACTCAGATTTGAAGTTTAGTGACAACTTTGATTACTTGCTTAGACTCTGGTGCGTTTAATCAGAAGGTAATTTTTGAGATGTTTCAGTTCCCATCACATCTTATGTCAGTGCACGGTTAATTAACTCTTATCAAACATTTTTTTTTTAAATAGCCATAGTGAAGAGATAGAAGTACAGTCTAACAAACATGTTATGTTTTAATTAAAGTAGGTCAATAGTGCTCCTTTTTTACACTAAGAAATGCAAGTATTAGGTGCTGTAAGTGAAATATGTTCTACAGAAACTTTCTTTACAACAAATTATATATTACTCTCAAATAAATATAAACAGGGGATTGTAGACAAATGCTTGACAAACATATATTTGGCCAATTTCCCCTTCTATATGACAGAAACTATCGAACTTTACCCCTAGGCTTTGAGAAAATCAATATGCAAAATAACAAAACAACTAGAAATCTCTTTCTCAAAATAGTATAGATGATATTTATTATGCATTTGTTCCAGACCAAAAATCTACCTTACCAAATATTTTGGCAACTTTGAAAGACTAATCATGGAATGTTGAGCAGGGATATGAAATTTTTGTTCAATTTTTTCTGTAAACCGCAAATATATGGTAGAGTTTGCGTGAGGATGAAAGAGGAGAAAACAGATGTGTGACTGGTGAAGGCATGTAGACCAGTGATTTTCAAGTATGAGCATTATCAGAATCACCTGGAGGGCATATGGAACAAATTACTGGGTCCAGCCTCCAGAGTGTCTGGATACCATTTTATGTTATGTAAAGGTATCAAGAAATTTTAAATCATTTGATAATTGTGAATGCTTTATTTACTTTGTTACATTATTTGATATACTGTAGGAAAAGTAACAAAGCCATTATTTCATAAAAATATTTTGAGGGGACTTTACTGTTTATAGTAAATTTTAAAAGTCTAAGACATTTGGTTTATTTCCATTGAGATTTTTTTTACTTACTAATTGTCTAAATAGTGTTAAAATTTTTGAGAAACTGTCCTAATAATTCTTTAAACTTAATAAATTAATTATTATAAAAAGAATAAATAGAAGTGATAGCCCCATGCCCGAACACACAAACAAAAATGTAGTCATCTAAATCATTTTGAATTTTAGCCAATATTTTGGAAAACGCTCAAACTTCTGTTGTTATTCCATCTGTTTTATGGATTGCTCCCCAAAAAGAAAAAGGTCAAGTAAAAATTTTAGCATCATACACTAAGGATATAAACTAAAACGAATGAACAAATAAACAAACAACTCTTTAATCAGTGTAGCTCACTGTCATCTATATAGAATTACCCAACTAGGACAACCAATCATCTTGTCCTAATTTTTCAAGTGCAGAATGGGTGATTCTTGAAGTTGTGTTCTACGTATAAGTGGGATCATGCAGTATTTATCTTCATTGCCTGGCTCATTTCACTTAGCATAATGCCCTCCAGGTTCATCCATGTTGTCACAAATAATAGAATTCCCTTCTTTTTTAAGGCTGAACAATATTTTATCACACACATAATATACCTATAACATATATAATAAAATATATAATAAAATACAATATATATAATATATATACATCACATTTTATTTATCTTTGATGGACACTTAGGTTAATTCTGCATCTTGACTATTGTGAATAATGCTGCAATGAAGATGGGAGTCCAGGTATCTTTTGAGATACTGATTTAATTCCCTTTGGATATATACTTATATAGGTATACACATATATTTATATATGTGTATATCTATATAACCAGAAAGGAATTGCTAATTCATATGGTCATTCTGTTTTTAATTTTTTGAGGAACCTCCATACTGTTTTCCACAATGTCTATACCAATTTACATTCTCACCAACATTGTACAAGAGTTCCCTTTTTTTTTACATCTTTGCCAACACTTTATTATTATTATTATTAATTATTATTATTATAATTTTTATGACAATAGTCATTCTAACAGGTGTGAGGTGATACCTTGTGGTTTTGACTTTGGTTTCTCTGATGTTTAATAATGTTGAGTATCCATTGGCCATTTGTATTTCTTCTTTTTAAAAATGTATATTAATTCCCATGACTGTTTTTTTTATTTGTTTTCATGCTACTAAGTTGTTTTCATGCTAATAAATTGAGTTCCTTGTGTATTTTGAGTATTAATTTCTTATTATATGTAAATATTTTCTCCCATTCCATAGGTTGTCTCTTCACTCTGTTGATTATTTCCTTTGCTGTGCAAATTTTTAGCCTGATGCAATTACACTTGCCTATTTTTGCTTTGCTGCCTGTGCTTTTGGAATTATATTAAAAAATTCATTGATTAGATGAACAACAAAAAGTTTTTCCTCTGTTTTATTTTAATTGTTTTCTTTTAATAGTTTCAGTTTTTATTCTTAACTCTTTAATCCATTTTGAGTTGATTTTTGTGCATTTTTTGTGTATCTATATCTAGCTTTCCCAGTACCATTTTTTTTGAAGATACAGTCTTTTCCTCATTGCATTTTCTTGGCACTTTTTCAAAGATCAATTGACCATAAATGCATGGAGTTATTTCTGGACTCTCTGCTCTGTTCCATTGGTCTATATGTCTGGTTTTATGGCAATACCATGCTCTTTTGATTACTATAGCTTTGTAGTTGTTTTTGAAATCAGATAGTGTGATCCCTCCAGCTGTGTTCTTTTTCCTCAGAATGCTTTGTCTAGTTGAGGTCTTTTGTGGTTACATAAGAATTTTGAGGTTGATTTTTCTATTGCTATAAAAAATGCTATTGGAATTTTGACAGGGATTGCATTGAGTCTGTAGATCACTTTGGATAACACTTTTTCTTTAAGGAGTCTATGATGGTTCTGATAACAATGGGCCAAACTCAGCCAATCTTCTTTGGGATCATTCATCTGTCTGTGTTTAGCCAGTTAGTCTAAATAACCTCTGTTGAGCAACTCTGCTCTCCTCCATTTGTTCTCTCATCTTCCAATTGGCTATTCTGGACTTGTTATCATGATGGAGCAGGATTCCAAAAAGCAGTGAAAATGTTTACGTCTTCTTGAACTCTAAGAGTGGATCTGTCATATTGATACTTCTCTCATATTTTTTGGCTAGAGCAAGTCAAAAGATCAGTCCAGACTCAGGGGTGGGAAAAAGCTGTAGAAGAAGCTATAGTTATGATGCAAAATGTATGCATAGAGAGAGGAGTGGTGAATTCAGCCATTTTTGCAATTAATTTACTACAGTAACTTTCTCCAAAGCAGACATGTAACAAGTATAATTCTGGAAAAAAAACTATTAAGTAGATTCTGAAATAGACGAGACATATTTAAATTGCAAAGTGACATTAAACTAGATTATTTCTGTAATATTTGTGGGGACGATGGCAGCATGTAGCTTTGGTTTAAGGCAATAGTTAGGCAGATTTGCATTAAATTAAATGACCATATCTAAAATATTTATTTATAGAAAAGTGTCAACTTAAAAAGCCATTTCTAGTGGTAGAACATAAGGCTTTCTTCTCAATCCTGTTCCGTGTAACATTTATCACCATTTATCAATGACTTGTATGAAAACATAATTCTCCAAAGAGAAGATGACATGAATCTGGAAGGAACAGATAGCATTTTGGATGACAGTATTAGAATCTAAGAAATCTTTGGCAGCATGAAATAAAGATTAAATTAAATACAGATATTTTAATGTAAATAAATTTAAGGCACAGTAATAAAATCAAAATCTCAAAATGTCCAATTATAACCAGTTTAGCTAGATAGGCACCTTAAGAGTTTTAGAAAACAGTAGCTTCAATAATAATCAACAGTGTATTTAATTTATATAAAATATCATTAAATATAGGTCACATTAATATACAATGTATATTCTAGAATAAAATAATAATCTTTTCTTTCCTAAATCTCAATGATCACTGTAAGTTCATCTCACAACTAAACTGCTGTATAATAATAATTAATTTAATTATTCTTTTTGACATTGAATTTAAGTTAATTTCTCAGTGCCATTTGAAAATCACTTTTTGGGGCATCCAAATTCTCATTAACTAGTGAAGAACATTAAAAAATTGATACTATTCTAAGTCAAATAGAAAATATTGAAAGTATTATATCCTCCAATTATAATGTAATAAAATTAAAAATTAATAGTAAACTTTTAACATATCAAAAATGAAAATAATAAAAAAATGATATCTAAGTTTGGTACTATTAACAGAAATTTTTACATTTTAAAGGGTATAATAACTTGTTAACTTAAAAATAATTGGCAATTATTTTATATAAAAATTGATATATGGTCAAATGTACACTCAGAAGAAAATATATGAAAGTATTATTTTTTATTTAAAAGAAAGGGATAGAATTCTGTCTTTGGCTTAAAGTAGAAAGCTGGAAATAATGTAACTCAAAAATTAACAAAATGAAAAGTCATTACAGTCTATAAAATCATTACTTTTCTTTAATCTATCAGATTAATGAAATTTTAGGGCAATCACTTCCAAATATTTGAGGAGCAATAGGATCATTGAAGAATTATCTTCAACCGTTCTATGAGAATGATTTCAACCCCTGAGATCCTGGAACAACGGGGCCTGCTTAACATGAAGCTGAAGTAGCACAACAGAAAACCCTCTGGCTCCCAACAGCAGGTATCAAACGCCAAATTTCAAGAAACAGCAGTCTACTGCTTAGTGAAAGATAGGAATCTAGGCAGATCTTCTATGTCGTATACGTGCAAAGAGAAGACCTAGAGCTGGGGGTGAAGGAAGCTGAGGAAAACTTTACGGCCAAGCACACAAGTATAAGAAATTCTAGAAAATTTTGAAGTTAATTGTAAACTGAAGATAACCATAACAACAAACACAAACCCAGCTCAACTCTGAATATTGACCCACCCTAAAATTTACAGCCAAGGAGATGAGATCCATAATATGATTTACCATAGTAAATGCTATATATACACTTAAAAATAATGTATATTCTGATTATAGAACATTTACTTTATAAGTCATATTTCTGGCCTAAAAAACTGAAACCTCAACAAATTAAAACAATTTAAAAGAAAAAGAAAGTTTATGGATTAAAGTGGAATTGATAATCTAGACGTAATGAAGCATCCTCAAATTTTCGTAAATAAATCAGCACACTTCAATATATCACGTGGGCTAACAAAGAAATAAAAAAAGAAATTTGAAAATATTTTGTATTGAATAAAAGTAAAATACATTGTATCAAAATTGTGCTGTCTTATCGCAGAAATACTTAAAGGAAAATTTATAGCAATAATACTAATATTAGAAAGCAAGAAGTATCTGAAGTCAATGAACCAAAATCCTATTTTAAGAAACAAATATAAGAAGAGTTAATTAATCCAAAATAAGTAGAAGTGAGATCATCACAAGAGCAGACATAAATTAATTTTAAACAATAAAATGCCAATAAAAACAAAAAATGATTCTTTAAAAAGATCAATAGCATGAATAAATCTCTAGCCTGACTACTGAAGTAAAAAAAAGAAAAAAAGCAAATTAAAAACAGTAGTGAAAGAGGAGACATCACTATAAAAACTAGAAATATGAAAACTATGACAATATTATGAACAACTTTCTGCTTTTAAACCCAACAACTTAAGTGAAATTGACAAATTCTTAGAAAGACAAATGACCAAAGTTTATTCATGAAGAAATAAACTGAATGATCCTGTAACTATTTGTAAATTAATACTTAGTTTAAAAATATTTTTAGACTTCTGTGTTCCAGTTTGATATAAGGAGCTGGGAAGTCATCATTCTATCCTAACAAATAGTAAAAAGCTAAATAGTCTGAAAAATCAACATCAACAACTCTGCTTGGATCCATAATAGCAGAGGACACAAGTGAACCATTGTCCCAAGATTAAAAAGACAGGCAAGTGAATACAGGGAGTTACAGTTTACTGGAACAGAGACTCAGAAGTGGAAGTTATTTTGGGAACCAATTAGGGGTTAGAAAAACTGAACTATAATCGACAAATTGCTGAAGGATAAATACAGGGATAAATATAGATAACTCTGAAAGAGGACCCAGTCATGGGGTCCCCATAATATTGCGAAATTGACCTCCAGGAGGATAAGTTAACACAGTAAATATCAGAGAAAAATCCTCTCATGCTTCTGGCAGAGGAGGGGAAAAGTTAGCATTTTGAAATATACCAGAGCACTCTGTTCTTCACAAGACCTGCTCTCAGGAAACTAGTTAATCAGAGCCTAACCTGCTGAGATATTATTAGAGCCTAACTGACCTAATGTAAGGAAATACCCAACTCCACAAAGCTCTAACCTTCCACATGAGAGAAGGGAAATACCCAATTCCAGCGCACTCTAGCTATCCTGTACCACATAAGGGGGAGAAAAGAAATAAGCCTAAGAAACACTTGAGAAGTTCATGTTCAGAGGCACAGGCTCACTAAAAGACTGAGATCTAATCATAGGACTATAGAATGCTTCCCCTACCCCACACTTCACACATTACTAAAGACCTATTTACAGCAGTTGTTTTTACATGATGAGTACATCATGTACAGCTATCAAAAAAATTACAAGACATACTACAAGGCAAAAAGCACAATTTTCATAGCATCAGAACCAGCCATGGCAGGGTTATTGAAATTATTAAACCAACGATTTAAAAAAAACTATGATTAATATGCTAAGGGTTTTAATGGATAAACTAAACAGCATGCAGGAACAATGGGCAATGCAAGCAGATAAATGAGAATCCTAAGAAAGGACAAAAAAGAAATACTAGAGATCAAGAACACTAACAAAAATTTTAAAATTGATTGTTGGACTCATTGGTAGACTGGACACGGCCAAAAAAAATTCTCTGAGCTAGAGGATAAATTCACAGAATACACACAAAAACTTTCATAGACATGTTTATAACAGATTTATTTATAATTCCATGTCTTGAAAGTAATATAGATGTCCTTCAGAAAATGAATGGATTCAGAAACTATGGTATATTCAAATAATGGAATGTTATTCAGAGCTAAAAAGAAATGAGTTATCAAGCCATGAAAAGACATGAAAGAACTTTAAATGTATGTTACTAAATGAAGAAGCCAATCTCAATAGGCTACATACTGTATTATTCCAACAATATTGCATTCTAGAAAAGGCAAAACTAGGTTTATAATAAAAAGATCAGTGGTTACCAGGGAGTGGGGAGAAAGGAAAGGATATATAGGTAGAGCACAAGAATGTTTAGGGCAATGAAACTACTATGTATGATACTATAATGATGGATACATATCATTAAACATTTGTTCAAAGCCATAGAGTATAAAACACCAATAGCAAAACCTACTGTAAACTATGGACTTTAAATGATTATAATGTGTCAATGTAGGTTATTTAATTGTAAAAAATGTACCATTCTGTGAGGGAGTGTTGATAATGAGGAAGGCTTTGCATGCATGGGGGTAGGGATATACTAGAGATCTGTACCTTCCTATAAATTTTATTATCAACCTAAAACTTCTGTTGAAAAAAAAATCTTTAAAACATTTTCCCCCAGAGAAAAATTGAGGATCAAATGTCTTTACAGGTAAAGTTTATTAAATATTTAAGTTGAAAATAATGTAAATTTTGCAAATTTCTTAGAGAAAATGGAAGAAAATGCTTTATAACGCATTTTGTGAAGCTAGTGTTATCCCACTAATAAAAGCATGCAGACATTGTAAAACAAAACAAACTGCAGAACACAACCATCACAAACATTGATGTAAAATTTTTCAATTAAATATCAATAAATGGAATCTAGCAATATGTCAAAAGAATAAAGAATTATAAACCAATGGAGTTTATCCCAGAAATACAAGTCTAGTTTAACATTCAACCTTCAATCAATGTAGTTCACAATATAAATGGACTAAAGAAGAAAAAAGAAAAATTATCTCAACAGATACAGAAAAAGTATTTGGCAAAATTCAGCAGCCATAAATAATGAAATATTTCAGCAAACCAAGAGCAGAAGAGTGCTTTTATAAATTAATAAATGCTTACAGCAAATGGTGAAATACTTTACCTTAATATCAGAAATAAGGCAAAGATATCCACTCTCACTACATCTATTCAGTATCATACTCAATATATTATTCAATTCAATGAGAAAAGAAAAGTAAATAAAAGTCATTACACTTGGAAAGAATGAACTAAAATTTTCTCTATTGACAGAGTTCTTATTGTTCATTTAAAAAATGCCTAAGTATTTATAAAGGCAGAAGGAAACAGAAACGAGGAACAAGAAACAAAGAAAGAGAGAAAATATGTGTGATAAATATTTAATGAAATATTTTATGAAGAAGAAAACCTAAAGATAGCAATTGTAGAAAAATAAAAAAATTAAACAATATATCAGAGAAAAGAATAATATATTTATAAATTTGAGAGCTAGATTAAAAGATATTAAAACACACTAGACAAACCAGAGACAAAACAAATCAAGAAAGTAAAGCAAATAAATATATTTTGTAAAAGGTGATATGAGGAAAGAGGATTAAACAAATATATTTAAATAATATGTGCAATTATAATTAAATTATTTTAAATTACAGTCATTGGGGTGACATTGGTTAATAACATTAAATAAGTTTCAAGAGTACAATTCTGTAATACATCATCTGTATATTGCATGTGTCCTCACTACCCAAAGTCTAGTCTCCTGTCACCATATATTTGAACCCCTTTACCCTCTTCAACCTCTCCTTACTGCCTTCCCCTCTGGTTACTACCACACTGTTGTCTGTCTATGAGTTTGTTTGTTGTTCTCTCTTTTATATCTCACATATGAGTGAAATCACATGGTTCTTGTCCTTGTTCTATGTGATTTATTTTGCTTAGCATGATACTCTCAAAATCCATCCATGTTGTTACAAATGGCAGTATTTTATCTTTTCTTATGGCTAAGTATTATTATGTATGTATGTACCACATTTTTTAATCTAATCATCCATCAAAGGACACTTGGATTGTTTCCATGTCTTAGCTACTGTGAATAATGCTACAATGATCATTAGGGGTGCATACATATTTACGAATAAACTCAGTTTTGGGGAGTAGATACCAAGAAGAGAGGTTGCTGGGTCATTTGGTAGCGCCATTCTTAATTTTTTGAGGAACCTCCGTATTGTTGTCCATAGTGACTGTACTAGTTTACATTCTTACCAACAGTGAACAAGGATTTCTTTTTCCTCATATCCTCTTCAACACTTATTATTTCGTATCTTATTGATAATAGCCATTCTAACAACTGTGAGGTGGTATTTCTTGGTGATTTTGATTTGAACTTCCAGTATAGCTAGTGAGTTGAGCTTCTTTTCATTTATCTGCTGGCCATTTGTGTGTCTTTTCAGGAAAAGTGTCTATTCAGGTCCTGTGCCCAATTTTTAAATTGGATTGTTTGTTTTTTTGTTATTGTTGTTGTTGAGTTGTATGAGTTCTTACATATTTTGAACATTAGCATTATATCAGAGGTATTGTTTGCAAATATCTTCTCCTCAGTGGGCTGCCTTTTTGTTTTGTTGATGGTTTTTTTTGCTGTGCAGAAGCTTTTTAGTTTGA
Source organism: Eidolon dupreanum (assembly GCA_028627145.1). NCBI lineage: Eukaryota > Metazoa > Chordata > Mammalia > Chiroptera > Pteropodidae > Eidolon > Eidolon dupreanum. The sequence continues at coordinate 86,978,390 of CM053507.1, read as the reverse complement.
TGCAGTTCAATTCATTTATTCTTGCTTTAACTTCCCTTGCCTTTGGGGTCAAATTCATAAAATCTTCTATGGCATCAAGGTCCATTAGTTTAGTACTTATCTTTTTTTCTATGTATTTTATTGTTTCAGATCTTATATTTAGTTCTTTTTTCCATTTTGATTTAATTTTTGTGGATGGTGTCAAATAGAAATCTAGTTTCATTCTTTTGCATGGACTTTCCAAAACAGAAAATTCTAACAAAATTCATGATTTCTTTGTTAAGTAAAACTTTAAAAGTTAGATGAATGAAACTTAAGAGTGATAATAATATTGTCAAGAAAAAATCAGAGAAGCTCTACTGAGTATATCTTAGACCTAGATGGTTTTGCTAATAATCCCAAGCTGCCAAATAACAGAAAATAGATCTTCAACATTAATTGTTGCTCAACATAAAACATAGAAATAATAATTTAAAAGAATAAATCTAAAATTTAGCTTTTTTTTGTAAAAGTCCAAAATTTAAACATTTTAATATTTAAGCCTGAATTAAAAGAACAAGCAAACACAAAAAAATAATCGGAAACAATCTACTTGAGACTATAGTTGTGCTCTTACTCTCTTGTATCTTTTTATTTTGTGTTCATTCTTATTCTTCAAAAATATACCCCACAAAAACACAAAATATTGGTACCTGACCCAGTACTGTTGATTCTTATTAGTCTAGTTTGTTACATACAGTGATGGCTGGAATTTAAGTAAGAACTGTTTCCTAGTGTTTCCTAATCTTTTGGGCGGGCTTTGGGAAGAGAAGTCCTCTTTCCACTAGGGTTACTTATAGGAAGATGTAATACTCAGCATGTCCATAGCCATCATGAAGTTTTACTGACAGTTGAATGAAACAATATGCATAGAAAAGTAAAGCTAAATAAGAGAGAAAAGGAGTTAGACAGTTGAGCCCCTAGGACCAGTTTCATGCTACTCCAACCAAGTTATGCATTCCAACAGGTTCTCCTTTATGCTTAAGCTAGTTTCAGATTTACTCTTACAATTTTTCAATTGTAAGTGTACCACTACAGCCTACATATCTAAGATTGATACAAGGAACAATGATTTGAATAATAAATTGTATTTTCAGTAAAAGATATCAGTTATTTATTTCTAAAAGTTGTCATCCAATGTGCTACTAAATGACTCATTGTGAAAAATATCTTTTAAAATTAAGATTTCTTGCTGAATTTCATTTTGACATTAGCCTCTTAGCAATTAAATGTTCTTCTAAACATTAGAATTCATTACCACTCTAAATCCTCTTAGTACTTCTAACCTACTATCAGGCAGAAAAGGACGACTTTTGTTTTTTTCTGTTATGATCTTATTTAATTTTAAACATTTTAAAATTAGTGCTCAACTATGACCTCATAACTTCTTTTTCTCTCACTGTGGATATTATTTAATTTATAAATTTTTTAGTATTATTTTAGTTTACAGTGTTTAAAATATTTTCCAAAATGCCAAAAAAATTAAAATTACTTTGTAATTATTGATAAATAAATCATTATCAAGAGTCATATAAAATAAAAACAAATTAAAAGTTATCAATTTCATCAAGAGATGACTAATTTTAAAGTGCTTGCAAATAATATTCCTGTTCTATTATATATATTCATATATACATATATAGTGATATGTACAAAAATCAATAATTTGTTGTTTAATCATATGTATATTCTAGTACACTTTGACTTTCATACCATTCTATAGTCATAAATAAGATATTTAAATCATCCTTTTTGCATATTATCTTAACTTCATATTAAGCAATATTTAGCACAGCCAATTTATTCAAATAGGAAAAAACTTCTATTTATTACACTTTTCATACATAGCTGACAATAATAAAAAAAATCAATCTGCTATGAGAGTTTTTAATGTACCACAGGTTTACACTGTTTATTATTTCTGTCAAATCAGATTAATGTCTTTCTGGAAAATATAGCACCTTTATTAACACATTATTTCAGAAAAAGAGAACTATTTAGTCAAATCCACATGAAGAATTTTATATATTTGAATATTTTTACTAAAGCCATCATTTCTAAGAGGACCCACAGTTCAGCCCTTCTTGTTTCAGGGAAAATTTTTACTTTAATGTGGTGCCAGTCTAAAAACCAATTTCTCTCAATATTCTAGTCCAAAGACATTAAGAATTCTATTTTGTAATTCTTCTATCCCTGTCCATTCTCCTTAAATAAGTTTTACGTAAAGTAATATTTGGTACCTATATTCCTCCAAATGGATTTAAAAAAAAAAGTCTGCCTTCCTAATTAGTGCATGACCAGCCTCCTGTTTTCCTGCCCAGTGCGCAGATGACAAGAAGCAGAACAATTTGACAGCAATGTGTGTGGTGGCCAATGGTTTCATGGAAAATTGAAGAAGAAAGGAGCAGAGTCTGTACTGTCTAGTATGTGATTTTACTTCAGACAGTTTTCCTTAATAAAGGGAAACTTAAACCACAAATTGGAGGCAACAAACATAGTGATCAAAAATGTGATTTTAATAATAAGTGCTATTGTCATTATCTCACTGTTTGGCTTCCTAAAGAGGACCACACAAGTTTCATAGGAAGACTATTGTGAGAATCAATAGCCAATTGTGTGCAGCACAGCAGAGATATCATGCAAGGTTTTGGATTAGACCACTTTTAATTTTCTTCCAAGTTGAAAAAAGTATGTTAAATTTGTGTGACTAATGCTAAATTTAATTCAACTGGATACTGCTTTTCTCACATCTTTTTCTGAATGCCCTGAATGGCTCTAAATTTATAGTAAAATGAAAAGGATAACACTTTTATTATTTAACTTAAATGAAGATTTTTGCATAAAATAATATGTAAGAAAATGTTTAATAAATTTTAAACAAGCACATAGATTATTATTATGCAGTTATAGTTAGTCATCAGCCTTTCTTATTGGATATTTTTACACTACATATACCAATTCTGCATCATTTTAGTTTTTTTTTCCTTCCCTTGTCCAAATATGCCGCCATAGAGTGTGTCTTCATTTCTGTGAGCTTTTTGAATTTTTAAAAAAATTATTAACGTTTAGGAATTCAGGAGACTGTTGGAATAGTTTTTATAAATAAGGAATCGTGTTCTCGTTACTACTAGTTATTTAGAATTATATCTTAAAATTACCCCGTAGAGACTTTCAATACAATATTTTATTTCTGAAGGACACTTATAATTAATATTTGGGTGTTACTTTAATAAATGAAAGTATATTTAGACTTATGTTGTAGAATGAATTTTTGTGTCTGTCCACTTTGTCTTAGTTCTGTATCAGTGTTTAATCAAGAGCTGTATAATATAATGATTACATTTTGTCCAATAAAAAGCTAAATTCATTTTGAATCTCTTACTGGGTTGGCCTTATGTAAGGTAAGTAACTATCTACATGGAGTGGTTTTATGGGTGTTGGGAAGGTCCTATAATATAAAACTAATCTTTATCCCCTATAAATTATACTTTAAAATTATTAATGTAGGTTAAATACAATCCTCTAGAGAAAGGAAAACTATGTTATCACAAAAATTTGGAGAAATAAAACTACATTAGAATCTGTTTACAGTTATTAATGAACATGATGCTTTTTCATAGAACATGAACAAAAGAGATGAAAAGGGGGCAGGAAATCTAGAATGTCAAAACCCATAGTAAAGTAACTGTTTTTAAAATCTGATTATTATACATAGACAGACTTAAATAATAACCTTGCTGATTTTCACGAAAAATAATTAAGAGACAGATGGCGGCTCTAGCCTAATTAAAATGTCCTTAGTAACATTTCTGCTCTTAAGATTGCTTCCTTTTCAATGATAACTCTAAACAAATATAGCCAAATGTTTTTTGGTTCTTACCGAATATTTTAGTTTTCAAAATAGTATTAAAATATAGTATTTTCTCTAAGTCACTTACTAAAGTTAAAATGTAGATTTGTTTGACTTATTTAAAGTGAATTTCAATGTAATATGAATGTATTTTCACCATGTAAACTTACTCAGTCTATAACAGCAAACTATAATAACTGAAAGTTCTTTATAGTAACATGTTTATACAAACAATAATGATAAAACTCTAAGATTAAAAAAAAGTTTGCAAACAATTTTAAGATAGGAAGGGAAATAGACTTTTAACTTAGTTATAGTACTGGGTCTCCCCCAATGGAAGAGGATGTGATTAAAAGAACTTTTAAATCCAATCAAGACAATTAAATATTGATATAATTTTATTAAATATTCATATAATTTAGTTGTTCATCAAAACAAGTGACTGCCTTAAGTAAACTTAATAAACTAGGAAAGCAAACTTCAAACCTTCTCTTTTAAAATGCCCTAAAGTCACTCATGTGTAGTGTGTAATCAATCACATTGTTCCTTCTTCCTTCACTATAAATTTGCAGAAATATTTAAAGTCTGCTTATTATATGATTTAACATAGCATGATCTTTCCAACTACCCCAGTACTCAGTCTTCTCACCTTGTTACTATTCCTTTTACATGTATCATAAGCGTCCTTATATTATTTGTCATATTACAGAAAATTTATGCCATAACAATTGTATTGTACTGAGGATCTTTTAAGGTCAGAAATACTACTGTGACCTTTCTCTCCACAAAAAGACATGTTTTCCCCCTTTATGGCTGATAGTCAGAAATGTTTCTTACTGAAAATGTCGGAAAGAATATTAATAAAGTTGAGCTTAAGGAAGTTTATATGTAGAACAAATCATCACTAATGGATCTATTTAAACACTGGATTTAACCTTGATAGAAAAATGTCTGGCCCTAAATATGGAACACCATTACCAATGTGTTTACTATTAGTTGTGGGTGATTTATTTCTTCCTGAGACTTAATTTTCATGATGATAAAACATAATGTTTAATTATACATGTTTTATTTAACTATTAATTTAATGAGTATGTTCTGCAATAAACTAAGTAACTTTACAGAGTACAGTTGATATTATAGACCAGACTCTAAAAGAAGAAATCAAATATAGATGGATGTCTATAAAAGTTGTACTTACGAATAAGTTTATCAGTAAACAGAATCTGTCTCCGCAGAAATATTTGCAAATAAGAAAATGACTTCCTCTGAACAAAAAAAGAGGATACTTCTTTCAGAAAAGTAATCATACTGGCAAATTTATGATAAACAAGAGATGTAGACTGTGTTCTTATACTTGTGGTAGAGAAAAAAAATGCAGGGATATGCAGCACACAAAGAATTGATGAAGTAGTGTAGTGAAATTCAACATCTATTGAGAACTATAAAAATAGTTCTTTCATTAGAAGAGTTACAATGAAAGTTGGTTTTGTTTTTGAAATTTGATAAAACTGCTTCTGAATGGCTAAAAATTATAGATAGCCTTGAAACTCTAAGAAAAACCAATCGTGAATTAGAATAAAGTGTGCACCATGCAACTCTAATTTCATGAGATGCTCCCTGAAAGAGAAGTTTTTCTGTCTAGTTGATTAACAAGAGCTTACTCTGTACTTTTGTCTTGGAAAGAACTGCCCATTAGCATATCAAAATCTGAGAATTATAGCAGAAAAACACAAATTCAAACATAAACACACAACCTTGGTTAATTGTATTCAACCCCAAATGAAACCCTTTGCAACCTGACACCCATGAAAGCTTCAGAACTGGTATTACATTAGCAAACTTTGGAAGAATTAGTACATTGTTTTTTTCTGAAACAGGTGAAAAATATCCTGATTTATTATAGTAATGTTTGATAATGACTCAAGATTACTGAGTTCATATTTGTTATAATAAAATGTTTATGATTTTAAAACATCTTTCTTCTGAACCTTATCTTTCAAATTAAAATGTCTTGGTAATGTAAACGAATATTTATGTTTAATAGATTTAACAGAAAGCTTTATAGAAGCAATTAATGATTTTAAAAAACTTTCTATTTTATATGGGAATCTATGCTTTTGAATGCCACAGGTATTCAGCTTTAAATATATAAATTACAAGCATCACTTGCCAATGGATAGGAATAATCATGATAATAATCGCCTTTCTAGGAACGAGTACTATATCCCACCCCAGACAGTGAGAACTTTCTTTTTACTAACAACTGACATTCTAAGAATTTTGTTTTACATTAATGGCAAAATTACTATAAATTTGAGTCTGTAGATATCAGACTCCAAAAGATATGTGAATTTCAAGCATATTACCTAGAAGGAAAACAGCAATCTCTAGGACAGTAGCCTTTTAAAGGTCAACATAAAAGGTGTCATGCAATGTTATAGTAGGATTTATATAAATAATGGAGAGAAAGAAGGTAATTTCAAAGAGAATAAGACTGGATAAAGCTCAGAATGTGATTGCCATAAATTAGCTAATAAGGGATCTAAACTTAAAAAAAAAACCTGTGGAATAATGTAAAATGTTCTTCCTTTAATTAACAAAAAAAATATATATATATATAGCTTAAATTTGCACAGTGTGATTATCAATACATCCTTCTGGTATTTTTCAGAAACACCTGTTCATGATTCCCCCATTCCCTGCTATTGCTATAGCTCTGATTTAAAAAATGAAAAAATAAAACTAGAAGGAAATCAGCTCTTTAGTGGAACATAATTGCCACAGCATTGCTGCTTTTCCAAAAATCTGTTTCTGTACCATTGAAGACTAAGAATTAGCAAGCTGGGTAGGTGATCAGGTCACCATCAGCCATAGAAGGAGTTATCTGTAATAGTCAGAAAAAGACACCAGGGAATGAAATGCAAGGCACTTATATCATAGGACTCCAAAGATGAAATAGAAGTCCATGTAAAACTAAGGAAAAGAATAGTCTTCAGAGAGTTAGAGAACCATCAATGAAAGCAGCCTGTTGATAGGTGAACAAAGAAAGTCTTTGTGTGAACATCAGCTAATTAAGTCTGGCAATTACCGAAAGAGCTTTCTGTTGTGTGGAGAAGAGAGACATAAAAGTGATGTACAAGTTCAGATTGAAAATACTTATTCATATTCTTTGGAGGAAGGGCCGTTTGCCTATTAATCAAAGCCAATGTCACCCATTTCCCTCTTTGAGTAGACATGGGGAGAATGGGAAGAGATGGGCTTCTAAAGTAGGTGAAATTGTTGGCCATGAAAAGTGCCTTTGACTCACAGTTTCAATGGATTTAACCTTTATTAAATATAGAACCCTTATCAAAATAGCTATAAGCTGAGAGAATTGCTTCCAATATACACTCCTTTTCTTAGCAGTCGTAGAAAAAACAAAGCTCAATAAGCTCTTGGGACTGAAGTATTCTTCTCCCATATGGGAGTTATTATTTCTAGTTCAATGTGTCTCAAAGTAGGGGTCAGGTCTCTCAGAGGCCATAGGGGTCTGAGAGGGTTAACACAGAACAGAGCTGCAGACCTCTGAAGTGATCAGTGTTGATGATGGTGGTGAACTCTGAGCTACATAAACCAGATAAAAAAAGTCTTTACTTACTAGCTCTAGCCTTCATTTATCTCCTAGTGAAAGTTCAGATATGCGCCATATCCAAGAGGGGGCTCCAAACTGCTATTTGATGGTGGCTACAAGGAAAAGCTTAAGAAAATTAGGGTATATATATTTTTTTCTGTGTAGATAGCAGGCCAGCATGAAAACCTGAAGCAAGTGGAGCAAGGAGGAGAGACATAGACTTAGAGCAGTTACAAATTTATGAAGAAAATTGGCAAATCTCTTAAAAACCAAAGATCCAGTACTCCAAATATTCAGGCTTCAGAAAACATGGGCTCCAATTATTTTCTTTCTTGATAAGTTCTTATCCAACTATTTCCTAATGATTCCTCCTGTCTTTACTCCTGTTGGCTTTTGAAATCTACTCAGTAACATTATATTTCAGAACAGTAATTTCATATTGGAAATGTCTCAGGAATCCATGAAATAAGTAACAGGGATTTTGTTCTTAACTGCCTAATTACTGTTTGCTTTCTGAACCCTTTCTCATGCTCTTATAATCAATGGCAAACAAGTAAACTGGGAGGTGGGATAGAGATTTTGATTATCATCAGAATCAGCCGTTTCATCATTTACAACCTTTACTCATAGAACAGCAAATAGACCCCTTCTTTTCTCAGCCTCGTTGACACCTATAGTAATTACCCCCAGGAAGGTAACTCTCCGAGGCAATATTTCGCTTCTCTTTAATTGCATAAGTACCAGCTTACGCACTATCTGCATTGATAAGCAGTGACACCTCCTGTCAGCCAGGTAATTTGTTATCAGAAAATGCCATAGACACTTTAGTTTCCATCTTTCAGAATTTCTCATGCAAATGCGGCACCGTAATTAGCACTGACCTTCCACTACTACCAGTTGTCAATCAGCTGTGTGCCCTGCTCAAAGACTGTCTGCCTTGTTTCATGCAAAAACGTGGACATGTGTAAAATCATGAGAGTAATAGGTAGTATAAGAGGATATTGTTCTAAAAATTAAACTCTTGATTGAATACAGTGATGGAATCATGAAGGACAACATGCTATAACTGTTAAAAAGCAGTATTTTTCAAAATATTATTCGGGAAACAGCTCTGCCAGTATCATTATAATGCCTCTTACAAATTCAGATTCTGAAGTCACATTCAGGGTTACTGAACAAGAATACCAGCATTTGAGTTCCCTGAAAAATTTTACACAAGGACTTAACCATGTTCTCTCACAGTAAAATTTCAGAATTACTAGTTTAAAGTAGTATGTATACATTTACAAAAATAAGACCAGAGAGTACGCTTTCCCATCACTGAACTCAAGAAACATTATTACATCTTGTTTGTGCAAGATACCATTGCATGTATAAACATATGAACAAGGAACGGCACCTGCTCTCAAGGGTTTTAAAGTTTATCACCTTAAGAAACATATTTAATCAAGGACTATAGAAGGGATATTGTAGAGAACTTCTCTTAATAGTGGAATACCTGGCATACACTAAGAAATTGTCATAAATTTGAATGTATTCATTCCTTTGTACTGTCTGTATTATGTATTTTTAACTTTATGTCTAATATTTAGCAGCTGTTTATAATAAAAACTATTCCACAAATTTTAAAGGATGCAGCTTTAGACTCAGAATCAGCTAATAAAATGCTTTTTCTCTGGCAATCTGGAAAAAGCATGAACTCAGAATACTTTGCTGTTTTCAGGTATATACAAATATATGTGAATATATAGAACTTAGCTTATCTAGAAATCTGTAGCTTTTCTAAAAATGCCTGTTTCTTTACCAAGATGTAATGGGTGATTTATCATGATCTTTTATTTCTGTACAAAGTCAAAGTATATCCTAAAGACTGTTGAGATCAATAGATAAGAAATTATAAGTTGAAAATAGAATAAGTATCCCCAAATATTCAAAAAATAAATGAATTAAACTTAACTGAAACTCAAAGGTGCTTATATAATTTGGGAGAGTTTATTTGACAACAGGATAAGAGATGAACATCTTTTCTTATTTGTGGGGGTTTTTTTTGAGAAATTTTAATTTTAATTTTACTGGAGCAATATTTATATTATTCTCACTATCAAAGTCATCTAGGTGATAAAAATATCCTAAGAAGTCTATTTATTTTGACAGAAATTGTTAATTTTTTTTGAACTATAGATGTATTAGGCCTGATCATTTCCCACTGTGCTGACTATTCCTCTTGGGCAAGGTCTGACAACTAAAGAGTCATTGCTTATTGAGGAGACAAAGTACTGAATCTGGAAGTGCTGATTCAGCTGGGCAGGAGGTGGTAAGATTAATGAACACCAACCTGTAGGGAAACACAGTCCATGAGTATTAAGGGTGTTGGTGGGAGAAACATTCCCCCAGTGAAAGAAAGAACATACGCTTCGCCTTTCCATTCATCCCATGGCCAGGCATCCTGTTGTATATGTCGGAGTCCCATGCAATAGTAGTGGTAGAAATTTATATCTCTATTCATTATTGATTGAGCAAGACCAATTTGTCAAACATTTTGTCATAAACTTTAACTACCATGATACTTTTAAAAGAAGTCAATTTTATTTTCATCAATAACATGAATTTTATTTGTATTAACAAGCACAACTGTAACGAAAGTCTATTAAACTACATATGAAAACAAAATATACTTGAGGGCATTTTTTAAGCACAGCTTATGTACTACAAAATTTTGAAGAAAATTATAAATAGCTATGCAATGGAATTAAATGACAATAGATTAAAAGAAAATAAATAGAATGCTGTCTAGCTACCTTTGATTCTTTAATGTTTATTTAAAATTTGCATAGTGTGGGACAATGGACAAGCAAGTGTTTTCCTGTATCCCGCAAACTATGTTCCATTTTTAACAGAAGTATTCAATTGTATTGCAGCCAGAAAAAAAAAAAAAAAACCAAATTTTGCAGTTTCATGTTTACAGTGTGTCCAGAATGTTTGACACCCTAATATATCCTAAAAATAGACTTCCAAAGAGTGACAGGAATAAAGCAATACTACAGTGATTTAATAGATGTTTAGCTAACAGATAATTTGTCAATATGGGTGGTTCAATTTCAAGGCTTGACTTAATTTAGTTGGTGTGTTAAAAAGATTAGAGTTTTGCAGATAGGAAATAGAATTTATTCATTTCATAAATATTTTCTGAGTATCTCTTATGCACCATGAACTATTTGTAGCTACTAGGGATCTAGTAATAAATAAATGACTAACCAAGTGTAGAATAGCGCAAATGTCAAGAGGGAGTAAAAATGGAGAGTTATACAATTCAAGTTAAAGTTCAATGCAATCTAGAATGAATGTCATCATTTTCTATTCTTCCACAAAGCAAATAAGTAAAAATTATCTATTTTGTTTCTTTTATCTGTTTGTACTTTTGCTTTTGCTCTCTTCTTTGTAAACTCAGTGTTACAAGGATAATATAATGGAGATTGAAGAAGAAATAACTGGAAGATCTAGTAATTTGGTTTCATCTCTCACACTAATTAACCTTGTGACATTAATTAAATTTCCCTGAGCCTCAGTTTCCTGTGATAATTTATAGTTTTACTTAAGAGAGTAAATATTAGTTTTAAAGAAGAAAACTTTAAATACATTTTTCAGTTGAAAAGTTATACTCAAAATACATTCATATGTATAACTTAAAATACCTACAGAACCTCATGCTTTATAATCTTGTTGTGAAGTCTCCCTTTTATGTTGTCTCAAAGGAACAGTCAAGAATTCAAAGGTAAAGAAACTGTGGTAAAATTTAGTAGGTTATGGCTAATGATAATAAGAATAATTTGTCTTTCAAAGAATGATGAGAAGACTGAGATTCTCTCATACACACACACACACACACACATGTCTACATACATACATATATGTGTGTATGTATATGTATATATAAATACCTTCCTCCATCTACCTGAAACAATATGTAGAAAGAGTTAGGTAGAATAATCCTGATGATACCCTTTTTCAATCCTTTCTTGTGGAGTGCTTGCTTCAGCAAAGGAGAGATGGAAGGTAAATTCATTCCGTCTGGGGAAAAATTCAAAAGTTCCTGTTGTTTAGTAAATAATGAAATGAAGTTATAAATAGTGCTATTGCTTTCTATAACATGTTTAAACTAATACAAGGATTTCCTTCATCCAAAAGTTGATCAGTCTTAGCTGTTTTGACGGTGTCTCCTAGTTAACACTTTTAACTTTAATCTCTAAACCATTATCTTCTTCCTGGCTCAGCAGGAAATTCTGCCTGTCATTAAATCAGTAACCTCTTATGTTTATGACTAGAAAGAACTGCAAGAGCCAGACTTAAGTGTGGAGTAAAACTTGTCTAATTAGCATCAGGCTACACATTACCACAAGTTGACAATAGCCTTTCATATGTTAAATTATTTTGGCATCTCTGATGGATGACACAGCATAAAATAATTCTTCATTATTATTCTATCTTCTTGCTATAACTTCTCAAGCATTTCCTTTCTTCTCTTTCCTTTTCTTATTCTTTTTCTTTTTTTTAAAGATTTTTTTTGAATTACTCTCAGCATCATGACCTTTAGGTGCCTCATTCTTCCTGAAGAGGGATCACAGACAGTTCTAAATTCAAATACGTTAACATCTTGTAGATCATCAAACATTTTTTGTACTTTACATTTCTATCTGTTGCTTTATATCTACTTTAGGATCCATAATTCATTGCTCAAGATAGCAGAAACTGACTGAGATTGTATAAAACCCAACTACCATAGGGAAAAGGGAAATAGATGAAGAAGAAAAAAGAAATAAAAAGATTGTAGAAGAAATTAACTGTTTCTATTAAAATTATTTAATATTTATTTAAACAAAGTCAACTTAACTTAAAATCCTCAAGAATATTTTTGGAGTCAAGTTTCTGAAAAATTATATTTTGTCATTTAGAAAACAATAAATAAAATATTTGGGATTTTATTACCATCATAATTTCTACCTTTTTTCAAATAACCTGTATAAATATTTTTCATCAGTTATCTTATATAGTGTTAAGATCATGTAGGATGCTTTTAAGTTTATTTTATACTCTTTTGATTAAGATAATTAAGATAAAAAATAATTTTAAACAGATGTATAAAACATTTGTACTAGTTGATTGCATGAGTAATTTTTGATAAATGGGATCAATTAATTTAAAAATAATAATCGTCATGGGAAATCTGTCATATCCAGAATTCTCTCTTATATATTTTTGATCATTTATTCTGTTAATTTTTGTCATTAATATGTTTTATTTATTTGTTTGTTTGTTTCTTTATTCATTTATTATTTATGCCTACAGCACCCAATCTTCCTAGGTGGTCTCCCATCCAAGTACTAACCAGGCCCAACCCTGCTTAGCTTCTGAGGTCAAACATTGGGCTTGTTCACGGTGACATGGTTGTAGGCTATGGATCATGGCTCCATTGGAGTATGAACCCAGAACCTTCTGCATGTAAAGCAGATGTGGTAACCTACATCATGGAACCATGTCTGTCATTAATATGTTTTAGATTTTAACTCATCTTATTTGCCATATATATATATTATTTTCCTTTGTATTTATATCTTTAAATTTTTTTATGACTTGTTTTCAGTTTGCATCAAGTTTAGAGTGTAGAATATAGAATGAGGTTAATAAAATAGTTCAGTCTGTCACTGATTTGCTTTGTGGCCTTGACTATCAATATTGTACAAAATATCATAACATTTAATCTGGGCATCTATTTCCTTCTTCATCATCATTCCAGTGAAACTTCTGACTGGAGAACTCAAAAACTAAGTGTTTAATGAGACAAAAAATATAAACATACGTGTTTTCTTAAATGATGATAGGTGACAATTTTTTAAAATGCAAAATATATCATTCATAAGTTTATTTTTAAATAATCACCCTAAGTGAATTTTGATTAGACCATTGGTATGGTTAAAGGAGAACGCTAAGATTCTAGATTATATACTCAGAAAAGTAAGGGAAAAAAAGAAAAAAAATTATTTTACCACCTACAACATTATTGACAAAAGGCCTGATTCCAGGAGTGCTTTGCTTTTGAAAGGTTCAGGGGCTTCTTCCTAGAAGATCCAATTACCCACCTCCCTCGCAAAAAAAAATATATATATATATATATATTATAATTATATAAAATTATATATAAAAAATATATTTTTCTAGATGATTTCTCTTCTCTGGGTATAGTTCCTTGGCTGTTAAGTACAAAGTACATACATACTTTTAAGTTAATGATTTTGCTTGCCTAATTTTTAAGTTTTAGAAAGTCACAACCTGTACATAGGTGGGTGATTATAGTACGAAGAATAATCGCAGAGTCCAGATATGTCAATAAGTCCAATTTAGGTAATAAATTACTTGGATAATGTCTGGTTCTGAATTGGTTTGTTCGATATCTATTTTTGAACAAAATTGTTTTCTGAAAGATTTAAGAAATGTATTCTAATTTTGAGCCATTTCTACTCATAAGCCCAAATAGTGACCTTTATGAATTTTCTTCCATCACAAAATTCTCAAGAACATTCCACTCTTGGCATACCTCTATTTCCTAATCTCAGGATTTAATTTCATGATGTAATTTCTGGCCTTTCTCAAGTCCTTTAGTTGGGAAAGTTATCACTGATCTCGTATAAATTGTAAAATATTTTTTCGTGATCATTTTTAATTTTTATTTTTAATTTTTTTCCAAACTATGTGACACTTTGAACATCTTCTTGAAATTGTTCTCTTGATTTCAGTCACTACAGGGTTCTACTTTTGTTCTTTACTCTCTATTTACTGCTTCTGTTTCCTTAGTTACTCTTACTTTGATGATTGTGTAAATTGTGACAAATGACTCATACTTTTTGTTCCTCTAATCTTCATTTATTTTCTCCCTTGAGGTTTTGTATCTAATGGCATCAACTATAAACTTCAGTTAAATGATTTCTAAATTTACCTAACTTCTCTGGTTCAGCCCCACATAAAAGCTATTTCCAATGGAATGTGTGATCATTGTCTCAAATTCCTAATGTTGAGCAAATATAGCAAGATTTCCCCCAGACTTTGTTCTTCCCAAAGCAGCTTTATTTTCTTCTAGTAGAGCCAGCATTTCCTACGTTTTCAGGCTCACATGCTGGCAATTCTTCCTGATTCCTCCTTTTCAATCTATTTAATTATTACATTTTGTAATTCCTCCACATCATGTTACTTTCATTTTTCTCCTTTCCATTCATTCCCACTGCTGTTAACATCTTCCGGTCTAAGCTATCTAGACTCCTGATATATGGTTAATTTAACTTTCTCCTCAACTGTCTTTTTTTTCTCCTTTAAATACACCCTACATACTACTGCCAGAGGACACTTTCATTCATCTTAATTCCCAGATATTATAATTTAAAAAGTCAAGTGGGCATTTACCACTAATTTATATTATTAATATCCTTCCTTCCTTCCTTCCTTTCTTTCTTTCTTTCTTTCTTTCTTTCTTTCTTTCTTTCTTTCTTTCTTTCTTTCTTTCTTTCTTTCTTTCTTTCTTTCTCTCTCTCTCTCTCTCTCTCTCTCTCTCTCTCTCTCTCTCTCTCTCTGTCAGTAAATATTCTGAGTTTCCAAGTGAATCTTAAGCACTTTGGAGGCAAGAATACAGTCCTATACTTCTTTATCATATCAGCTTCTTAAAACCTCTTCATTGTTAAAAAAGAAAATGAAAATAATAGACAAAATTAGAAATAAGAGAAAATAGATGCTGTTATCAGTTTATTCAATAAATATTACGAAGAGTTCCTCTATAACTACCCTAAATTAGGCCAAAGTATAACTAGGAAACCTGGCAATATCTATTTTTTAAATTTTAATGTTTGCCTATCAACTTTATTACTAATTGCATCACACAGTTCATTTATTTTTTGTTAACCTTCCTATAGACTTTATATTGAATGAATCAAATCTAGGCAGTAGAACCACCACTTTAAACAATTGTTTAAAACTTTAAAGCTTACATTAATGTTTTCAAGCAGTTATGGGGTATGTTCCTTTTTTTAAGTTAACTAAATTACAAAATATAAAAAATTTGTACACAATACTATAAAAATATAATAGAAGAAAAATAAACAAAAATATAAGCCATTGTGAAGCTTGCCACCATAATGCTGCTTAACAAAACAAACAAATATAATACACATTAAAAATGAATTCAATCTGAGTCAGTGAACTTTGCATTTATTTTAACTTCTGTAATAATTAAAAAATACTTTCAGATTATGTTTTTATACTGTCATAATTAAAGAAAACAAAAGTTTTAAAATTTAGTTTTAAATAATTTAAACTACTATTTAACAATGTTGCAAGAAATATTAAAAAACATATATTCGTGACAAATTAAAGCTCAACCTATTAACTATATTCTGTTACAACTATTAGTTGAAGCTCTGTTTAAAAAGCTCTTTGGAAAAACCAAGCAAAAAAAAAATGGTAGTCCACATTTTATAAGGGCTTTACTTGAATCTCTTACTAATTAAGAATACAACTGTAATATAAGTTCTTTTTTAAAAAAATGGACCTAAAAGTAATTGTCTCTTCAGACTGTCACTTCATGTTTAAATTGTGTTTAAAGCACATCATGATGTTCTGAATCTATGTATTAGATCAAAGCTAAGTGCTTTCAAAATAAATTAGCTAATTTCAACATTAAATGTGTGTCTAGGAGGAAGGTTAAATTTCTAGTTTTAAGCTATCAAGAAACACTTGAATACTGTGTCTCTGATCAACATAATATCGTAGAATTCTACATGTGGAGTGGACCTTAGAAATACCTATTTCAACTCCCTCATTTTACTTGGAAGCTGTATTTGCAGAGATTAAAATGCAGCTTGCCCAATTTTTCACAATATTTATGATAAAAATAAGAGGCTAATCAAGCAACCTGGTTTCTAGTATAATTCTCTTTCCTTCATAATCTTTTTTTTTTTTTTTTTTTTGAGACAACAGGAATCACTTCTATATTACACTGAAATAAAATACAAGCCTCTGGGAGTTCCTTGCACCATAGTTGAAATGAACACAGAGTTAGTAGTTAAAGCTCAATACATAAGCAACTACTGTCATACTTATAATAAAATATCTTTAATAAATGTTTTACAAGTTTGTGAGTTTTTTATGTAGGTAAGTGTTAAGTGAATGTTCTTGTGTTGCCTTTTTCAGGAGAGAAGAAAATCACTTGGCTGAAAAACTAAAAATGTGCTGTTATGAATCTCATTTCTGTTTATCTTCTCTTTCAAAGAATGTACTTTATATAAACTAGCTATCTAATTCACATATCTTAAGTATAAGTGAGCTTGTCAGTGCAATGGAAACTGAACACATACAAGAATAAAATTTATATTAGAAATTAAAAGAAACAGAAGAGAAAAGATAAGGTAGTCATCTCCTTTTCATGTCTTGTGTGGTATAATACAAGTTGAAATAAAAGTTATGTCTTTATGACACAAAGAGAAGGTCTCACTTAATGTCACATGGTACATTTATCAAAGGTGAACATATTTTTAAAATGAAAGAGTATATGGCTGAATATTTACTAGCACAGTATAAATGGATCTCTAAGTTAAGGTAAATGACATTAAATATGGATTCAAAATGAATTTGTAAATGTATATAAGTAAATTTAAGAAGGACAATTTAGATTTCTAAGTTTAACATAACTGCATTTTCTAAGAACCATAATTTAGAAGAAGATGATTGAAAAATCTGGATAGTTTATAATTCAAACAGGAGTAAAGATTTGAGAAATTAGGACTCTGATAAGACGTTAATCAATACTAATATGTGAAAAAACAAAGTTCAAAAAAATAACATTGTAGACCAATTTAACTTTATGTTCAAAAACACAAAAATTATTTCAACATCAATACATCATTTCCAGCAGTATATTTATTTTTCTTTACATAATGAATACTGTATGGCACTGCTGTAAGGAGAGACATATAAATAAATGAAATAAAATTGAGAGGCCAAAAATAAACCCTTGATTGATTTTTGACAAATATACCAAAATATCCACTAGTGAAGTACTCTTTTCAACAAAGGGTGCTATGACAACTGGATATCCACATGCAGAAGAATGAATTTGCATTTTTAAGACACACCATAAACAAAAATTAGCTCAAAAAGGAACAAATTATAAGTTTAAGAGCTAAAACTATGAAACTTAAAAAATAAAACTTAGACATCTTCATGATATTGGATTAGAGAGTTGTTTATTGGCATCAAAAATACAATCAACAAAAGAAAAAATAGATGTTAGATTGTATCAAAATGAACTTTTATGCTTCAATGGACAATCTCAAGAAAGTAAAAAGACAATCTAGAGATTGGGAGAAAATATTTGTTAAATAAAATATCTGAAAAGAGACTATTTTATATAGGATATATAAAGAAGTTTTACAACTTAACAAAAGACAATAAACCAATTTAAAAATGAGCAAATGTTTAAATAAATATTTCTTCAGAGGAGCTACACAAATACTAAAAAGCACATCAAAAGATGTTAAACATCATTAGCCGTTAAGGAAATGCAAATCAAAATCATAGTGAGATCACTTCACACTGACTAGAATGGCCATAATCAAAAAGATGAAAAATAGAAAGGGTTAGTGAAGATGTGGGAAAATTGGAACCCTCATGTATTACTAGTGGGAATTTAAAATGGTTTGGAAAACAGTTTGACATTCTTCAAAAAGCCCATTGTATCTAATCTCACTTTGCACTGTGGCTTCAACGTAGAACAAGCATGAATACACTTTATCTTTTGTACCTCTCAGGAATTGGAAACTAGAGACTATGATATACTTGGTGCTACTACCATCCAGTTTCTGCTCAAGATATTATTTGCTCTAGTGACATAAATAAGGGCAGGTAAGTATGGAAGATAATTATGGCGATATCCAATTATGAAAGTAGATGTCAGTTTGTGCAGGGATGGTTTAACTCAACAGACTTGGGTTGCTCAAACCTGCATAGTCCCAAGAAAGACTGACTGTAGGCTGGCTCTTGGGAGATGAGTTTTAAGTTCTTGGAATATTCTACCTGATAAGAGTGGTTTTGTATGCCTGGCACATTGAGCTTTGAGGTACCAGTTTGTTTAGATAATTTATGCTGAATGATTTATGACAAATGCAAATTCTTGTCTGGGTGGCTGGCATCTGAGTAGTTAAGCTCACTTCATGCATATACTGCATGTCTACATGACTTACCCCCCAATAAAAATGCTAGGTACCAAGGCTTTACCGAGCTTCCGTGGTTAGTGATACTGTGTGTGTTGTCATACATCATTGCTGGGAGAATTAAGAATGTCCATGTGACTCCACTGGGAGAGGACATCTGAAAATTTATGTTTGTTTCTCCTGGATATCACCTCATGCAACTTATCCCTTAGCAGATTTTAATCTATATCCTTTCACTGTAATAAACCATAACCATGAGTGTGACAGCTTTTTTTTTTTTTAATCCCCTGAGGTCTTATAGTGAATCATCAAACCTGAGGATTGTTTGGGGACCCCTGCAAACAGCTTCTCAGTAATTTTTATGAGCCCCCTTCCAAGGTTGGTGGAAGAACCAGATGTTCAGCTCCTTCCTCTCTTATACAGGGAGACATGTGCCTGTGGTCTTAGGAGGACTAAAGCTAAATGCATTGATTATTACCTATGAGGCCTTATTTGTATGATCATTTTGTGCTTTGCAATCTTAACCCAATAATTATTTTATTTGACAAATTCTTCCACCACATTTTTTAAAAACTCAACATATTTATTCACAAAAGATGTACAACTGAAGTTAAGTATGAAATGACAACACAGTAATTAAACCAGCTTTCCACTGAAGAAATAGGAAAAACAAATTTGATATTGATACTGTTTTTAAATTGAATCTTAAGAGCCCATTCAAGTTGGTCATCCTTTCCCAAATGGTGTTTTGATCAAGAACAGCAATATTTCCCTTTCTACTTGACTACAGCAGTAAACAGTTCTTCAAATTCAGGGGAAAGCCTGATTCTACGAACCCACCCACACAGTTTTACAAACATTCAGAATTCTACATGTGGTATCATTCAGTTATTCACTGGAGGCCCATGCTGTCACCGTATTCCTGCACTGTGTGGACTTCTCTGGTTCAGTGTAATGCATTGTCTTTCATTAGACAAGCAATATACTCTTCTGATTTTACCCGCAAAAATATAACAGATGAAATAATTTACTACAATAAGTATCCTGGGGCTTGAAAACCCTCTTTTACAACATCCTGTGAGATATATCAACAAATGGCCACATGCAGCACTAGTTTTGGTAGACATCCGTATTTCCATTTCAGAGACAGATATATACTAGGAACAGCTGCAGGGTAGTAGGAAGAAGCACACACACATATAAACCAACTCTAATATTTTATTTAGTCAATGTCTCCAGAAGAAAATAAAATTGTTGGTGTGTGGTTACAAATTCTAAAAAATGTCTGTAATAAAAACTTGTGAGGCTATGAAAGCTTATTTCTAAACTTGCATTTTAATCAAATATCTTTTCAAACTAGGACACCTGTGACAATATTATGTATTGTTTTTGGTATTCAACTCTTCATATTATATTTTGACAAAGCAAAATTCTGCTACTGGGAACTTACTTCTCATGACTCTGATGTAATTTCCTAGATGATCATGATGTCATTTGAGTTTCAGAGCTCAAGTCTGACATTTAAAGCTCCCAAAAGATAAAGCCTGAATAGTTTTTTCAAGTGCTTCTTGGGCCTGAAGTTCTACCACTAGATACCCAGGAAATATTTGTTTCTTGTAAGAATGAGTGAAGGTGGTATCTTATAAAAATGCTATAATTCATGTCAGTGTTTTTGTACTTTCATACCTGGAAAATCCTCTTTCCCTTACACTTGCATCAGGGAATAGTAATATTTGATGGTTTAAAGACTTTTGAAACGTTAATTTTGTTTTAAACAAAGTGATAAATATTTCATCCTGCACAGTTGTATTCAAGGATGACTGGACTAACATCTCATTGATGTAAGATAAAATTGATATGTGGAAATATCCCATTATCCATGAACAACTTCATGTCTGTACAGCAGCAAGTACCGATTTGACTGATTTGTGTCTGGCTTGATGCTACTTGAAAATAAAGGTTCAGCTCTTGCTTGCACATACCTATTGCCTGTTATAACCATCAATCAGGTCTTTGCTAGCAGAAGTTCAGGAAGTCATTGAATTTATAATGTTGATTTCAACAAAGAGATACTAAAAAGAGTGGCTGCAGATAAAACTGAGATAGCTTTTAAATAAGGGTAGAAATACTAAATACTTCTGAAAGATTCTACATATGGTATCACTCAGTTATTAGATGCTTTATCTTTTCCTGTCATAATGATAAATTTTCCTTAGTCTTGTGTAATACACTATCTCTTATATTAGACAAATGAAGAAATCTGCTCAGTATTTCTGCAGGAGGTCATTAGACAGCTGTACTCCCATTGCCAGAAAATATACATTCAAAATGAGATAGAATTAGCTTCACTAGAAAACAGACACTGGTCTTCACTTTATGCCATGTGTTATTCTTGATAAAATATCTTTTATGAAAACATTTTCATGACCAGCTCTGCTATTATAGCTCTAAATTAATATTCTTGCATCTTTCCTTCATTCAAGCAGTCTTACTTCTATCACTGACCATGCTCCTGGTTGGAGACTGTTTGTAATCATTAAAATCTCGTTGAAGATGTTCAATAGTAATTTTGCTCAACATTTTGACAAAATTAGACATATTTTAGTTTTAATTTATAAGTACCATGTGTCATTGTTTTGGTGATGAAAAACTATAATATGGCATCTATATTGCATATCTTGGGGTAACTGGCTGATCTGGTGAAACAACCTAGAGAAACATGCAGAACTATTTAAGAATCTAAACTATTAGCAGAAAGTCATCAAGGAAAAGTTGAGGTAACAAGATTTTAATAAGAGGTCAGACTAAGGTCAAAAGTAATAGATAAAGATAGTTATACTGTTACATAGAATTTATGTAAATGAAGATGATTTTCTCTCAATTTTATTCTGATATATGTCATTGCTTTCAGTTTTATGTGTCATATCTCACATTTTCATTTTTGTCAAAAAGCATTATTCCACAAATACTGGTATATTTTGGCAACCAACGAACCAGCACCGAGTGGCTGTATCAGTCACAAATCTCCGATTCCATTCCACATGTATCTCACACCCTAAGATACAGCCTAGTTGCCCAAGGACACTCAGGTGGCAGTCACAACCACAGGTCTAGCAGGAAAGCACTATTTATACCTGTTGATGGCTCCAGAGGGAGCATTGCTAACCCTCTTTCTGCCATTCTACAAGTGAAACTGAAGTAAATCTTGGCCCAAGCATCATTGATTCTTACTTCCCCTCTTCCCCTTCCTCTTGGTCTCCTGGGATGTCTGAGCATTTATCATTCACATATTTAAGGATGTCAAAATAAGTCATCAAAGAGACATTGGACTAATACTGGAGCAATGTATTGAAGAAAGGTAAGTAAATCAAAATTTCACTGATATATAAGGAGTATCACACTTCATATTTTATAACAGTGCATGAGAAATAGCATCATCCTGACATGGTTAGTAGGTCAGTTCTGTCCCATGATGATATTTACTTCAAGGCCTTTGCAAACACTTCTGTTTAAGTCTGGTAGGCTTCTAATGTCTTTGGACATTATTCAGGATAAAGGAACTTCCTCCAAAGAAAACTGTGTATCCCACTATTTAAAAAGGGTTATTTTCACTTTAACTTTAATAATGTTACATTTTAATCAGATGAAAACTTAATATTTGTTTCCAATTGTTTGCAAGGTGGCCTCCTACTTTACTGGTATGAAGTTATAAAATGTCTCATAATAACAACCAAGTCTGAAATAATTTATATTTTTCTCAGTGAAGTTCATTTTGTATTATATGAAGAACATAAAAGTTATACATGGAACACTAAATTGATTTAGATGTGATGAAATAAAAATTGTGTTATATACCAACTGAATCCTGGAAATATGGGTATTTAATTCTATCCTCATTGATTAAGCTACTTCTAAGAAATCTTAAGTTTCTTTATGGTTGGATAGGATTAAAGAAAAAAGTCATAAAACTTCCTGCTGACTCAATAGTTCTCCTGAAGAGGCATAGGAAATGTCTTTAAAAAGAAACATTAACTTGCACACTCTGTAATGGATAACAAGGCTCTCGATAATCAGAATGCCTACATATTTGGCCATAAAATGTCTAAACTTAACAAAACACAAAACAAATATAAAACCATTTCAACCTTTGACCATCATGTCAGTACAAACTGTTGTACTGTGTTTCAGACAGTACAGAACAGCATTTCGCAGCATGTTTTCTGCAAAACAGAAACCTAGTGAAAAGAATTCTGTAGTCAAATAAATTCAAATGATGTAGGATGAACACCATGAAACATGTGTTTTAGTGCTATACTTTCTAGAGACTTTAACAAAGAACAAGCATAGAGATTCACCAAAGGTGGTGTAGAGTATATAATATTTTCCAAAATTAATTAGTCACAATACCACTACTGCTTTTTTCCTATGGAGAATATTTTTGTGTAAACCATATCTTCCCCTCACTCAAAGAGCACTTTGTATTTTTATTTAAATGTACATAATTTGTAGGAATTATTATTAGCAATACATATTCATTGTAATCCTTGGAAATGAATCAACTATTATTCAAATTGATGTATTAACTACTATCTGTAGTAGGAACACAAATTGGCATGTAAAACCATTTTCCACAGGCAGAGCAGCTATATGTCTATGAGAGTTCAAATTTTTTATTTGCACAGAGACTTTCTAATGACCTTGGTTTGATATCTAATACACTTAGGCTACAAAGTTTCTAGATATCACAGAAAAATATTAGACAAAACATATAAACTGCATAGCTCTTATCATAAATAGTTGTTCAGAAATCAGTTTTGTTTTTCATGGAACACTAATTTGTGTCATATTTGCTGTGTTGTGGGAGGAAAATTAATGCCAAATAAAAACAGTCAACATTCCCTTTTGATGCTTCACAACAACAAAAATTAAACACACATAATCCATTATGACATCAATTTTGGTTACGTTTATTTATACAAAAATGGTTCTTTTTTTTGAGTGGGGGGCAATGTAGCCATCTAGAAATGTTTTGTTTTGAAATTAGTATATATAATTTAAAATGGTCACTTTTTGGATTCCAAAACTGTTATTCAGTTGAAGAAACTGTGGAGAACAACAGTGAGTCTATGAATAGCTTTGGAAATATCTTTCCCAGTGTTTTAAAAAATGTTTAAGACACTAAAAGATAGCCAAAAATTTTTCCTGAAGAATTTTGAAAATAGACATAGGTCAGGCTGGGATTCTGGAACTAAAAAGCCTTCTTTTATAAAACTTCAAAATTATGAGCAGCTGGTTTTATCCAACTCCTGTGAAGTGGAATGCTCTGGTTCAAGAGTTTTCTTGTCATGCAATCAAAGGACGGAAACATTAAAATTGCAGATGTAGAGTGGTGACACATTGTAATTTCATACAGATCATAAGATGGTTTGGTGACATAAGAATCTAGACCATGAGGCCTGGGGTCCATGAAACGGATTAAAGCTTTATTGCTCTTTGGAGTTCTGACAATGACAAATGCTCTCTCTGATGTCAGGATTATCTTGTCTAAACTTTTGTTTCCTTAGTTTCAGGTTTCACTTTTTCCTTAACCATCTTCTAAGATCTCAAATAACTTCCGTTTTTTCATTGTTATTGGAAGACATTTAGAAACACTCCCTTGTTTTATGTATTCATCCCTAGCATCGCATCGATAATGCATGTCATTACAAAATTTTCAAAACCCTGATAAAAATTCGAATGATAGGCTTAATAATATAGTCACATGATCAGACTTCAAATTCTTATTAAATAATAAAAAGATGAGAATTTTACAAGAAAAATACATAAAATAGTGTATTGGATATTAATAGATTTATTAAATTGTTGGCATCAATTAACCGAGCATATTTTTGACAGCAAATTTTTAATAAAATGTCAAACACATCATATATGTCTTTTCTACCATGACACTTATGCACACACATGCATAGTTTAATAAGTTTTCTGATTTAAGTTGGAAATAAAGGATTTAAGTAAATTTTGATGTGTGTTGCAAATTAATTTATTTTTCTGTATTGAAATGAAAAAGCTAACTAGATGTAAAAAGAAAAAGATTATTTTCTTTTAACTCTGAATCTGATGGCACTTTTCTCTCTTCCTGTCATTCTGTCTTTGTCATTATCATGCATTGTGAAAACACTACTTCTGGTGAAGTTAAGTAGGTGAAATCTTTAATATGAAAGGAATTATATAGAACACCAATTCAGCAAAATTTGAAGGTGTTAACACTTAGTGTTTCTCTAGTACCTGATAAAAAGTGTGTGAAAGTCTTACAGATGGAAACACATTAGGATTTCACTTCTTGCTAAAATTTCCAGTAAACCAGATTGGAAATTTTGTTCTAAAAGCATTAGTTTTCAACAGAATTCCAGACTGCATTTGAATGTATTATAATGCATTTGCTTTTTAAAAAATTTAAATAATTGAATGGTGATGTGATATAGTTAAATTAACTCACCTGTTACTTTTTCTGTCCTACAAAAAAGAAGCACAACAATAATATAATCTATATACAAAATAGATACATCAATTGGTGAACAAAAATGCCTTTTTTTTCTCCCAGAAGTAATGTAAAGTTTTAAAATTTTAAAGTAGAAATTTTCTATGATTTTAGATCATTATCAGGGGAGATTTTTAAGAACAAGGGAAAAGCACATTGGAGTTTAATTTCATATTCTTGTTTATACCCCAGGTGACTAGTAAAGTGTTTGGTACATGAGTGTTTAATAACTGTTGAAATGATTGACCAGTTGATTAAAACAATTGAAATTTCAGTGTGTGCTAAGTATGGTTTTATATCTCAAGATAATTATTAAACAGAAAGAATATCCACCATTGTCAACAAGTTTATAATGTTAAAGTATTTTAATTTTCTGAAAAATAAAAGCAGTGGATTTAGAATTAGACAGACCTACTTTTAAGTTTCAGTTGTCACTTATAAGCTGTGTTGTTAAGCAAATTCTGATCTTCCATTAGGCTCAGTTTCTACACATATAAAATGAAGAAAATAGTATCTATATCATAATTTGTCAAAGGATTAAAAGAAACATTTTTTTTTGTGGACAGTCTCAAAAGGCAGTCTCATATCAGTAGTCTTAAAATCAAAAAAGATTCATTCTTTAAAATTTGAGAACTTCAATATTGTCAGTCGCATTGTACCTCATAGTTTCTGCATGGTAATACTGGAAAAATAAGACATCTAGGGCTTTAAAATTAAAAGTTCAAATGTCCCTCACACCTATACCTCCATTTATTGTTAAAGATTGATGATGACTTTTAGAGATAAGCTGCCAGAGTTAGGGATGGTACCCCGAAAGTTTTTAGTGAAAAGGTATCTTTCAAACTTAAAAATGTCACCTGAAATACAGTTTTCATAGTAGAAAGAAGGTGAGGAACATGCAAAAATGTACAACAAAAATGTATAACAAAACTATGTATGTTAGAGACTATGTTATGTATCATTGCATTTTTATGGAATTTCTAGAAAAGAAAAATATATAGAGTAGGTCAGTATTTGCCTGGGAGAACTGCGAAGGAGCACAAGGGAACTTTCTGAAGTGAGGAAAGTATTATAAAACTGGAGAGAGGTGACAGTAGTGCAATTGTTAAAATTTACTAAAAAAAAAATCAAAACTATACAGAAATTGGGGAAATTTTATTGTATGTAAATTATATCTCAATAATATGATATCAAAACTAGTTATGGTACAGAATTATGTTTGCATTTGTCAATATCTTTACATCGTCGATTTAAATGTGACAATTTTTGCCTACATTCTAAGAAACCACACCCTTGAAAACAAAGTCTATTATTATTGTCTCCGTATCTTCCTTTCATACTTTCAGGACCAACAAATGGATTCCTCTACCAGAGTATAAACATCTTGTTCATCTCTGTATCTTTAATGTATCACATATAGTACCTGACATCCATAGATATTCAATAATATTTCTTCTGCACAAATATTATACATCATGAAGAGTAAATATAAGTACTAGGAAGAGTAAATAAATATCAATATATCAATATGCTTTCACCAAGACTATCTAAACATTTCATTGCTATAATTTGAAATTATTTGGAAACATAGCTGGCAGTTCATTTAAGTGTAAATGATACTAGTGATATTTTACATGAGTAAACAAAAATACTAAGACAAAGTCTGCAAGATGGTTTACATTAACTTAGACTTTTTTTACTACTCATGGATTTTTCAATACATTTTATCTTTGCATCAACAACAAAAGGGGATCTTTTAAAAATTATAAGGAAAAATCAACAATATATAATGTAATTGATTGAATAATTTTGCATCATTTATATGTTTCCCAGTGTTTGTGAGAGTTTCAATGATAGGTTAATGTACTTCCTATCTATTTAGTGTTACTATATCTACTTAAAACTGATTAAAAATTAAGTTTTGTTAAATACTTATATATGCCTATGACTAAATTAAGATGAACATCTCTAAAGTAAGAAGAATTAGTAGAATATTAGTATAGATCTATCAACATTTGGGTTTTTAACTTATGAAGCATGTGGACTTTTTATATAGATTCATTTAGAATATTTCTCAGGAAAATCTAAGAGAGTTGAATCTGAATTATATTTTTTATAACATAGTATATAGAAAGATAACACATACACATTAGGTCATTCAGATTATATTCAAAATAGGAAACTGAATGGAAAAGTGAAATGCATTTAGAAATTGCAGATAATTTTTATACTATTGAAAACATGTAAATTGATATATTATAGGCCCTGCCTATCATATTGTTGACACCCAGTAAATATTAATAGAAATAAAGGGGAAAAGTAGGAAGCAAAGGAGAGAGGAAAAATACAAGAAAGAAGAAGGAGGAGGAAGAAGAGCGGGAGAGGAAGGGAAAAAGGGAGGGAGAGGGTAAAGGAGAAGGAGAAGGAGAAGAGAAAAAATATAGACTCTTCCATGTGTTTTTTAGAAAACAGTGGAACCCCCAGTAAAGCTGTGTATGGCCAACTTCATGATAAAAACATGCTGTTAGTTGTATAATTTTAAGTGATGCAAAGATTCCCCTAAAGGCAAATGTTGGGGCTGAGACAGATGTCCTCAATCATGAGAGTTCATACAAAAACATGCTCCATATGGTTTAGGACAAAAGATGTATGGCTCAACTAGTCCACGAACAAGAGAAGTGTGCAGTGAACAGTCGAGGAAATGATACAAGATCAGCACCATGTTCTTAATAGTGTTGGTGGTATAATAGTTAATGATAATATACTAATTAACAATGGTTCATCTGTAGGCACAGGACTGAGCTTTTATTTTTAAGTAGTATTTTATAATTATGTAAGGCTCAGTTGCTACATATGTTTGAAACTGAAATTAAGAGAAGCCTTTATCAAACCTCATCTTTTGATACATAGGCCCTTGACTTAGGGTAGGATAAATTATTAAAATTAGTTTCAGAACTAAAGGAAGAAATTGCACCCAGCCCTCTCGGAAATTGTCTGTCTCGTGCACACATCTAAGTAGCAAGTCAGTGTGCTCTAGCTCTAAGATCAACTTCAGAGATCTGCATCTAACATTTTAATCTAATGCTTCCTGAAATAAGCAGTCACTCTTAGGAAACCAATAAATTTGCCTCTTGCCCACAATTTAATAAGGACATTTCCATCACGAGTAAACAAATACAATTATAAAGCATTACAAGACTAAAAGCCCGCATAAAGGCCAGATTTTCTTCTCTAACAACCACATTGAATCTAATAGCTTGGAAAACTTTTCCATGCACTTACTCTATAGGATTAAATAGTTCCTTTAATCAAAATACAAATTTGCTGAATGAATCAGATTGTCTCAGAGCCTTACGTATTTTCTTTTAATTATAAAAAGATGTTGGAAACATTTTTAATCATTTCAGACTAAATTTAATAATTTATGTGTCCTACATGGCAAGAAACTATATGGAGTACCCATTTACCACACTTAATATCTACTACTAAATGTATGTAGTAACACTATAAACTAAGAATATATGGCTTATAATTTAAAACCAGGAAACGGAAATTAAGTTTTGTATTATTTAATTGAGACTGAAAAATAGCTTCCATAGAAAGTCAAAATATTCTATTTCACTGAAGGAAACTTTCTACCTTATATAACTTTTATTATACGTATTTCAAATGTCAAAAACAAAAGTCATTTTACTAATAATGAGAAATAAGAGAAGACTTGTTCTGTGTTTTGAAAATAATTATTGATCACTTTAATGTAAATTATTATTATTAGGGTTGGCCAAACGTCTAAAAATGGCTCCCAAATGACTTCCAAACATTTACTTTTTGAGCTCACTTCCTTCAGAATTCAATTTTGATGAACATAAATCCTAAGATCTGGCTTTTCATTGCACCAAGATAAGGAAATAGGGAAAGGAAAAGTACTACTCAAGTAGATAAACTAAGGAAAAACACTACTTATAGTGTTTTATTTTACCTTTCTAACTCTAATTATTATAATTATTTTTGTATACATGGCAAAGAAATTAAGTCTCTAGAATTTAGCAAATACTGAGTTCAACTAATAAAAATAGCTAAGGGTCTTGACCTCAGGTTTGTTTGACTCTAACTTCTGATTATTCCACCACAGTACTTTTTAACAAGCATAACAGAAAATATTCACAGTAACATATACTATCTGATGATATTTATATTTATTCACTTATCCATTCAAAATAGTCACTTTAAAAAAGCCCTTTACTGTTCAAAATACTGGAGCTTACAAATATAAACTGTTTTTGCTAATCCTCTACAAGTATATAGTGTAATGGCTAAGGATGCCCTTTAGACTGTTTTAGAATGTAGATGTTAAGAAAAATGCACTTCATTTAACAAATGTGGGTTTATTTAATGATACATATATTGTGGAAAGGGCAAATTATCTTAGCATCTGAACTCTTGCAGGAGTCAAAAAATGTTTTCAGGCTTCAACGTTACCTTCAACTCCATTATCACTATATTCTTTACCTCTCGATTTCACTAACATATCTAAAATAAGGCCCAGAATCCTGCTTGACAGAGGGTAGGTGTCTCCAGCCAAGCAAATAAACAAAAAATACAGTATTTGTTGCCATTGCATAAAGGGATGAATGTTTTGGCTTATTTTTGTTCTAATAAGTAACTCACTTATTTGGTGTTTTTGTTTTTGTTGCCTCAATTCATTGATCTGCAACCAAATAAACAAATTACAGATGTGAGCTTATATTACGACAGTGGTTTTTACAAATTTTAAAGACATCGATGCCTTTATTGATATCTAAAGGTATAGAAATTACAAAAAAACAAATGAAGCTTTTTTTTTGAAAAAGAGAAATACAAACAGAATTCCTCCTACATGCCAAATAATCTAGAATTATTATAAGAGGATCCTGAACTGCTTTCAGTTAACTCCTTAAACTCTGGACAGGCCATTTCAAAAAATTTAATCAGTAGCACAAGCAATAAATCTATCTTTAATATTAATTCTTATAGAAAATATGACCATTTAAAAGAATATTTTAACTGATACACATATGTGTATACACAAATATATGTGCATTCTTTCTGACTTAAAAATCAATACACGTAGCAATGCCATGTTGTTTTTTATTTTTTCATATGTAGCACTATAATTTTCAAATAAAATAAATTTATAATCCTGAATATTAACTGCATTTACATATTGTTAAAAAATGAAGAAACTAAAAAAAAAAAACTACACTAATTCTCATTTAGTATAGGTATAAAATAGACTCATTTGTTCATCTAAACACTATCAGAAATTATATGTATGGTCAGAGTTACATATATGTATTATAATACTTTAAGCAACCACCAAAAAAATAATATTAAGTGTTATATTAACAAAACAATAAAAATAAGCCAAAAGAGAATTCTAGAAAAAATAAAGATTAAGTTACTCACAGGAAGGCAGGAAAAGAGAAAGAGCAGAAAGAGGAACAGAGGAAAAACAAAAACAATTAATAAACTAATAGACCTAAGCTGCAATGTAATTACTTTATAAACAAATTATTTAAACACACTAATTAAAAGACAGAATGGCAGAGTGAATGTAACTTTAAGACCTAATTATGTAACATCTACAAAAAACTCATTTTAAATATAGCGACACAGGTATTGTTAATAATAAAATGGTGGAAGAAAATATATTATGCAGACATTAATTTTACATAACAGGAATAGCTATATTTATATCATACAAAATAGATTTTAGAGCAAGGAAAATTAATAGGGACAAAGAAAGGTATTACATAATAATGAAATTATCTATCTACCAAGAAGATATAGTGATCCTAAATTTATGTGCACCAAACAAAAAAAAACTTCTCAATGCATAGAGCAAAAATGAATAGAGCGGAAAGAAAAAAATAGGCAAATTCACATTTATAATTGAAGATTTAAAAACCTCATTCTCAGCAGTATATAGAAATGATAGACAAAAAATGAAGAATGATATGAATAACTGAAAAATACTATCAAATGAGATCTAATAGACATTGATGAAAATACTCCACTCAATGACAGCATAATATACATATTATTTAAGTGTCCATTCACCAAAGTAGACCATACCTTGAGTCATAAAACAAACCTCAACAAATTTAAAAGAATAGTAATCATATAGATTATGTTCTTTAATCATTATGGAATCAAACTAGAAAGAAATGACAGGCAACAGAAAAATCTGTAAACATTTGAAAATTAAACAACACACTTTTAAATATTCTATGGTTAAAAGAATGTCTCAAAAATAATAAAATATACATGGCTCAATAAAAATTAAAATAAAATGTCAATATTAATGAGATATGCTTAAAGTAGCACTAATCTAAGGTCCTACCTCAAGAAACTAGAAAAATAAGAGAAATAAAACAAGTAGAAAAAAGAAGTAATAAAGATAAGAGCAAATATAAATGAAAATCAAGCAAGAAATCAAAGAAAATCAATAAAACACAAAGATGGTTCTTCCAAAAAGGAAATAATAAACATGTTAAACTTCTAGAAAGAATAGAAATTGAAAATAGTTAAGTTGTAAATCATAAATATTAACAATGAAACAAGTGATACTACTTCAGACCCCATAGTTGTTAGAAAGACAAGTATATACTACAAACTACTTTATACTCATAAATTTGACCACATATTAAAATTGATACATTTCTCAAAGACTACAAATTATCAAAACTCAACCAAAATGAAATATATAAACTGAATAGTCCTACAACCATAAAATAAATTCAATTTATAATTTTAATTCTCATTAGAAATAAATCTTCAGTCCTAGATAATTTCACTGGAAAATTCTATAAACAATTAAAAATGAATGAATATAATTTTATACAATCTCTTCTAGAAAATAAAGGAGGAGAAAATGATCTTCAACTTATTTTATGAAGCCTAATACTAAAAGCCCAATATAAAAGTAAAACAAAAGTACAGAAGCAAAAAAAAAAAAAAAAGAAAGAAAGAAAGAAAACTGCATCTACATATCTCCATTGTACTTAGATGCAAAAATTCTTAAGGAACCCTCAGTAGGTAGAAAGTATTAATACTTACACACCATGAACAAAGAAGATTTGTTTCAGGTTGCAAGACGGGTTCAATACTCAAAAATCAATCAGTGTAATCATTATATATATATGTACATATACATATATATATATGTACATATACATATATATATAAAAGAAGAAAACCACATGCTCATAGTAATTGATACAGGAAAAACATTTGAAAAATTCTAACACCTGTTTATGAAAAAAACTCAGAAAACAGAGTAGAGAAGTTTCTCAACTTGATAAACACACACACACACACACACACACACATACACACAAACTTTCAACTATCATCATATTTAAAGATGAAAGACACAATGTTTTCTCTCTAAGACTGGAAATAAGGTAAGAATCTTGCTCACCACTCTTATTCAATACAGTACTAAAAGGTAGAGCCAGAGCAATAAAGCAAGAAAAAGAAATTTAAAATATACAGATTGAAAATGAAGATATAAAATTGTCACAGTTTTTAGAGGGCATGATTGTGTACACAGAGAAATTTCAAAGACTTTACAAAAATAAAAGCTTAGAACTAGTAAATGAGTTCAACAAAGTAGTGGGATATGAAATCAAAACCAAAAAAATAATTATTTCTGTAGAAACTGCAATGAACGTGGAGAATCTGGAATCAAAACCACAATATCATTTATAATTATATCAAAGAAAATCAAGTACTTATGTACAAGTTAAATAAAGCCTATTGAGGATCTCGATAATAAAAATTAAAATACTGATGAAAGATATCAACGACACTTAAATAAACAGAAAGATATACCCTGCTCATGAAATGAAAAATCCAACATAGTAAAGATATTAATTCCACAAATATTATTTATAGTTTTAGTAAAAAGCATATCAAATTTTACCATATTTTATATTCTTATACAAATTGCAATATTTACTAAAGTATTGTTTAATTAATTTATATACTTGAAGATACCAATACTTTCAATTTTCCTATAGTAATTCTTAATGAAGAAAGGACAGTGGGGGAAGGACTTGGTCTCTGCTCTCCAGTATAATAAAACTAATGTCTCCTTCTGAGACAAATGTTAGGTAGGTTTGCTTTCAGTTCATCATAAAAGACTAAGGTTGTTTAAACTTCTATTTTCTTTCCTTCAGCACAATCTACTCTGCATACAAGCATAACCTGCTTCTCTTTGCATCACTCTGTGGAAATTGAGGCTTAGGGGAATGAGCACATGAAAATGATAACACTCTGGCTACTGCTATTGCTTTGAGTACTAAACCATCCATTGCCACTGATCTAGAAGCCTCATGTCTTCCACAAATGTCCATGAAAGTGTGACAGATTAACTTATTGGCTTTTAAATAGGGTAAATTCTCAGATGTGGCACAATTCTTGATAGCTAGCTCTTTCACCGCCCTTTCCCCTGGTATGCTTTACTTGGAACTAGCTATTGTGTTGTGAGAAAGCCCAGGACACAAAAACAGTCATGTGTGAGTATTCTAGCCAATAGTCTGGTTATGTCCCCAAGTTACAGCAACATTGATAACTAGATATGTGAATAAATGAGCCTTCAGATGATTGCAACTCCCAGGCTTTGATTTGTTCCTCTGAAGCTCAGAAAACATGGAGCAGAGTAAAGCTCTCTGCACAATGCCATGTCTGAATCTCTCACCCATAGAAAACATGAGAGATACTTGAGTTTAATTGATCTAGTGTTTTAAGCCACTAAGTGATATTATATAACCATAGTAACAGAAACATTCATTAAAATGAGAAACAAATAAAAATTTATTTTTTCTTGATTTATTTTATGTACATATTGGTTAAAAGGAAAAGATTTCTCAAAAAAATAGTTTTATTCTTGACTTTGACATTTGTTAATTCTTTAAATGTTAGTAAGTAATGTATCACATATGTATTCTCTTTCTTCACAACAGGAAAAGATATAATAGGATTCTTTTATTACATGTAATAATATTTCATTAAAAGTATTTTTCAGTTGAATCCTATTAAGAGGATGGCAGAATAGGTAAACACTCTACTTGTCTGATAACCACATCAAAATTACAGCTAAACTATAGAACAACCATCATTGGGAATCTCCTGAAGTCTAGCTGAACAGAATCCTTACAACTAAAGAGAAACATAGAGGATATATCAAGACTGACAGGAGGTGGGGAGATGCAGAATGGGCTTGTTCCATACCCACATTTGGTGGTTAATAATTGGGGGAGATATCTTAGCTGCTAAGTTCCCCCAGTGAAGCAAGGGATCCCAGGCCCACATCAGGCTCCCTAGTCCAGAGTCACTGCCAGGAAGAAAAGTCCCCACAAGTTCTGGCTGTGAAAACCAGCTGAGATTGTGACTGAGTAAGACAGAGGGCTGCTGGAGTCACAGACGTTCCTCTCAAAGGGCTCTGAGCTCCGGTTCTGAGGCAGCAGTTCAAAGGGTGCCAGGAACATACAGGGAAGAAATAAATTTTCTGGTTTTGGGGCAAGGGCTGGAGGGGCAGCTTTCTCCCAGACAGACGTACTGGTAGAATTCATTATTCCTTTATTGAATTTTCTCTCTTCCCAATGTGCAGACACAGGCGGCTGCTATATCTGAATCTCCATCACCCTGCCCTGATGATTATTCCCTGAGACCCTGATCCACCCAACTTTTAGGCCCAGTCAAGCTGCTTCCAGTGACTTTTTCATATAAAAAGTCTTGGCTCAAATTGCAGACTGTCCTAATATCTCTCAAAGGTTCATAAAACCTAAATAGGGAGCATCTAGCCTTGGTGTGCCCTGTACCTCTTGCTAAGCAGCTCCATGCCCACCACTAGCTGCAGTTAGCCTTGGTTTTCAGCTTAGCTTCTCTCAGGCACCTCCAAGCCCAGTGCAGGTGGAAGACATCTGCAAATTGCTTTGTGGCTTGTGCCAGATGATCTCAGGCAGGGAAAAATGGCAAAGAACTTGGCCTGTGGCAGGGCCCCTCCCAGGAGGCCCCAGGGACAGGTATACCCAGTGACCAGCTTTGTACCAGCTGAAGCACCACTGGGGCTGCATCCAAAGAGGACACACCCAAAGGGCAGACTGAGTAGGCACTAGAGACCTGCTAAAGTGAATCTTACTCTGTAATATCAGCCCCTTCACAATAGCTTCTCCAGTGTAGTCACTCACCAGTCTTCACAACCAATCAGCCTATGAGTCAGCCCCTCTCACTAACATGCAAACAGCAACCAAAAATCAACTACAACAGGAAGACACACCACACACAACATATACAAGGGACACACCTGAAGTACCCAGCTTAGACGACGAGGGAGACTGTACCACTGGATCCCATAGGTCACCTACTATGTAAGACCACTCTACTAAGACCAGGAGACATAGCAACTCTACCTAATACAAAGAAATAAACACAAGGAGTAAGCCAAAATGGGAAGACAAAAAAAAATATATTCCAAATAAAAGAATAGAACAAAGCTCCAGAAAAAGAAAAAAAAAAAAATTGAGACAAGCAATCTACTAGATGCAGAGTTCAAGACACTGGTTATAAGGATGTTCAACAACCTGAGCAAGAACTTGAACAATATAGAAAATATGAAAATAGAGATAGAAAACAACAACAACAAAAAAGTCAAAAATGAAGAATACAATAACTGAATGAAAAATACATTAGCAGAATCAATAGCAGATTAGATGAAGCAGAGAGTCTAACGATTTAGAAGATAAGGTAGCAGAAAATATCCAATCAGAACAGCAACAAGAAAAAGAATTTAAAAAATGAGGATAGTTTAAAGTGCCTCTTGGACAATATCAAGCACATCAACATTCGTATCATATGGAGTACAGAAAAAGAAGAGAGAGAGCAAGGAATTGAAAACCTATTTGAAGAAACAATGACAGAAAACTTCCCTAACCTGGTGAAGAAAACAGACACGCAAGCCCAGGAAGCTCAGAGTTCCAAACAAGATGAGCCCAAAGAGGCCCACACCAAGACACATCATAATTAAAATGCCAAAGTTTAAAAACAAAGAGAGAACCTTAAAAGCAGTTGAAGAAAAGCAGTTAATTATGTGGAAGGGAGCTCCCATAAGACTGGCAGCTGATTCCTTAACAGAAACTCTGCAGGCCAGGAAGAATTGGCATACAGTATTCAAAGTGATGAAAAGCAAGGACTTTCAATGGAGATTACTCTACCTAGCAAAGCTATTATTTAGAATTGAAGGAATTAAAGAGCTTCCCAGACAAGAAAAAGCTAAAGAAGTTCATCACTACAAACCAGTATTACAAGAAATGTTAGAAGGACTTCTTTAAGAAGAAGAAAATGAAAAAAACAATAAAAATATAAATAATAAAATGGCAATAACTACATACAATCACTTTAAATGTAAATGAATTAAAAGACAGGGTAACTGAATCGATATGAAAATAATACCTTTGCATGTATTGCTTCCAAGAGTCTCATATCAGATCAAAAGACACACAGACTGAATGTAAAAGAATGAAAAGAGATATTTAATGAAAATGGAAAAAAAAATCTGGGGTAGTAATACTTGTACCAGGCAAAATGGACTTTAAAACAAAGGCTATAACAAGAGACAAAGAAGGACCCAGTAATCCCATTTCTGAGTATTTATCTGATCAAACCCAAAACACTACTTTGAAGGGAACCATGAATCCATATGTTTATAACAGCATTTACAGTAGTGAAGATGTAGAAGAAACCTGGGTGTCCATCATTGAATGAACAGATAAAGAAGAGCTGGTACACGTATACAATGGAATATAACCCAGCCACAAAAAGAATTAAATTTTGCCATCTGCAACAGCAAGGATGGACCTAGAAGGTATTGTACTGAGTAGAGTAAGTCAGACAGTGAAAGACAAATGCCATATGATTTCACTTACATGTTGAATCTAAAGTACATTTTTAGAGTTGCTAGATAGGACGGAATTTGTGGGGGTGGGTGAAGAAGAGGAAAGGAATAAGAAATACATATTAGTAGTCATGGAGCTGTAAAGTACAGCATAAGGAATATAGTTGATAATATTGTGATAACTATGTATGGTGTCAGATGAGTACTAGATTTATTGGGGTAATCACCTCATAAGTTAGTTATATAAATGTCTAATCACTATGTTGTGCACGTGAAACTAGTATAATATTATATGCAAACTGTAATTGAAAATAAATGAAGTAATAAAAAGTAATAAATAAAAAAGATGAAAAATGGTATCATTCAACAATTATGAGTTTATTCTATGGGCCAGGCCATGAACCAGGTTATGTGTTAGATTACACTTGCCCTTTCTCTCTCTCTCTCTCTCTCTCTCTCTCTTTCTCTCTCTCTCTCTCTCTCTCTCTCTCTCTCTCTCTCTCTCTCTCTCTCTCTTTAGTGTTTGAGAGAAACATTGAGCTAAGTGGAACTCAATTATATTTTATTTATTGGATTCATGCCATTTTAGTTGAAAAAGATAATATTAATTATTTATTTTCTAACAATACATTTACAATTAATTCAGCAAATATTTATTGTGTGCCCATTTATCTATTGTGTTCCAGGTACTGTTTTAGGTATTTGATAAATGATGCACCACTATTAGGCTAAAATTTATAGCAGTTTCATGCTAGAAACTTTCATGCCCAAATGATGCCTCAAACTGAACTGTAGCCAACTAAACAAAGACAATATTTGCAAAATGTCTTTGAAATTTTAAAATAAAACAATTTAATCTATTTAATTCTGTAAGCATATACTAACCATCCATGTATTGAAACAATTTGGTTACCCTAAGATATCATTGTAACATGATTTCAATAGTCCATAGAGTATGAATATATATATATATATATATAAAATCTCTAGAATCGGAAACATGAAACAAGTTCAATATTAAGGAATCTGCGTCCCAAGATAAATAATAATATTGGCAAACTGAGCATTCTCTGAAAGAGAGTATCCAAATGAATTTTGACTGGAGTCTTTTTTTCCATTTTTGTATTGCTGAGTTGCTGATAAAAAATATATATTTATTATATGAAGCATATCTATGGCAGTTAAATTCAGATGGTGTTATCTATAACAATTTGTATTGGCTTCCTCCCAAGGCTTTTGATTTGCCATGTATGAGAATAAATAAGAACCATATGAAAGTCAATAAGTTCTTGATAGTACATGACATTTTGTGTTCTCTCATCCTCTATTTTAGCAAACATTCCAAGATTTTGGCTTCCATCATTGAGGGTGATAGGCTTCAAAAATGTTAGGGCTTTTTTCTTGGCTTCAGAAAAGAATCTCAACTTAACATACTTCCATAAATCATTGGTGTGGAAATCTGTCAGAAAATAGCACAGGAGTACTACTTTTTCCTTGTGGTATTTGGTGTCTCCAAATTAGATTATTTGTTGAATGTTCAAGGGAGCATATTTGCTTGAAGAGTTCACCATATGTCAGACAAATCTCATGCTCTTGAAATAGAGTTCACAGAAATAAAATCAAGGATAATTGCCTGTTCCTTCCTCTACCACGTTAATAAGAATTAAAGAATTCTGCATAAATGTGAAGCAGTCACTGAGTAATATTATGAACATTGAAAAGGGGCAAAATAGAGACTACCCAAGTTCTTAAATCCAGAGTGCATTTCATAATTGTCTTTCAGATTTTATCCTCATTATTAATATTATATTAACAGGTAATGAGTGTAGTCAGCCAGAGAAAGGGTCCTGGAGTTGATTTTGACTATGATTCTTCTACTCACTAGCTCTATCATCTAGCATGATTATTACCCACTTTAAGCCTCAACCTACAAAATAGATAACATACTCCATACACAGAGATTTGGGGGAAAATTAAATGAAATAATATACATTGAATGGTGGGCAAAGAGTAAATGCTCAGTTGATATTAGTTATTTTTTGGAACAAGTAAATATAATACATACATATATGTACATATACATAACAGAAATCAGTTTTTAAATTATTTGTTGTTATTATTACTGTTATCACTTTTAAAACTTCTAATTTAAGGGTAAAATTATCTCTGTTCAAAGAAGAAATTTGAGAGCCAACTTAACAAGAAAAATATGATTTAATTAAGACTATTTTCCATCAAATTATAACTGGTTTTTCCCAGAGAATTTCAGGGTGAAGACTTCTGTAAACCTCCAAAATCTTCATTTTATAGTGTATTTAACTCTACCACTTATTTTCCTAAATTGGGTCTAGATCCCCTGGGTCAATAGAATGTATATCCCAGATGCCCCATAAGAAGGGTTGGTTTTAGTAGGCATGTTGACGTTATTTGTACATAGTAAAAGAGTATAAAGGATCAGAAAAGCTTTGGCATTTACCTTGTTAAATTTTTATAGCTATGCTCTGGTTGAAGGGTCTACTTAACCAACTTAACTGCACTAAGAAAAATGGGAGCATTGAGACCAATGAAAGGAGTCCACAAAATTCTATGAAAATGAACCAGTTCTAGCAGAAATCAGTATATTTAATGATCCAAGATACACGGCTAGAACATTAACTAGCTTTATTGACCTCAAGGAAATTTACACATTTCCCTATAAGGACAAAAAAAAAATACCAGGGACATTCTCCTTTATTATATTATAAAAAATTGTTTTAATACATTAATTCAACATCAATTTTTTTAAACGTTTATTATATACCAAGCATTACAATTGCTAAGGGGGCACAGTATTTAACAAGGCACCGTTTCTGTTCAAGTTACCCTCAGCCATGACTATGGATAGATGTGGCATAAAAAAGAGATAATTTCAATAGAAGATGATGTGTTATGAAAGATCAATCAGAGGGTTCTTTTGCTGCAAACACCAAAGGACGCCTAACTTTATGCTGGGAAGGTAAAGAGACTTGAAGAATGAGATTGGTTAGGTGATTCTGGACAAAGGAACAGAAATGTCAAAGACTGATTCACAGAAAAGGAAAAAAGTATGGTATACTCAGAGAACTACAAGTGATTTAGTGCACTGTATACAGTGTATGGAGATAGTGGAGGGGCAAGAGGATATGTAGAGGACCAGTATTTTATTCAAGGTAGATTTTGCATAAGAGAGCTAAATAGTATTCTATTTTTTTTTTTTTAGAAATGGTAAGTTGGGAGCTGCAGGCTAAGTTTAGCCCTTTAATGAATCTTCATGATTAGATGGGTTACCATATTTAAAGCATATAGAAATTTCTCACAAAAACTCAGATTAGGAATTTTCTTGAAAGTTCAGGAATTCACATTGAACTCATGTTGCCTTGTCTCTGAGAAGTTTCTTTTGGAGGAATGAAGGGTGCTTTCATGAGTCACCACACTCTTCACCTACTTCACTTATTTATATAACTTGCCAGGCCCTTGAGGCATTTGTGTTTGCAATAGACACTACAAAAGTGTGCTCTAATATATTAGTGTGATTGATATTGGAGATATCAGGACCGGAGGCAGATGCATTATTTAGGACATTCCCTTGGTAATCTAGAGAAGTAATGAGAAATCAACTGAGGTTGTGTTGGGAGACAGAGAACATAAATTAACATTTCTAAAATGACGTTATGGCTTAGGCAATCAAAAATTAAATATAGGGAAGAGAAGAGGTTGATATTTTAATTGCCAGGTTAATCACCTTAAGAGTCATTGTCTCAGGTTAGGAGCAGACACCAAGAAGGAATTAGACCTGTAAAAAAAATCTGGTGGAAATGCCTAGGAAGGATTTGGACAGGTAGTAAAAGAAGGCACAGGGAGCTTTCAGACTGAAAGACATCTGACAGCTATGAAAGAAAAATCCAAAGGAAGGAGGATTGGGTACAAAGCTCAGATTTCAGTGCATCTCTAAGAAAATGTCAGCCAGGATGATTACAGGATGAGATTGAAGATCACTCATTACAGGATTCTGTCACTTGAGAAGAAATGGTCCAGCTTTCGTTATCCCACTATGCTCCATGGCCTGATGTAAACTATGCTGGCAATTTTGAAAGCACAACAGCTTGAGGTTGTCAGTTAATTGCTCTCCTTCTAGTAAGTTCTCTCTTTAAAGGAGATCTAAACAGTTCATGCCCATAGCAGACACAAGTGTCCATTGCTAGAAGTATTGGAGTCAAGTAATGAGAGAAAAGAGTTAAAAATGGTTGTCTGTAGAGAATAAGAAATGGGTGGAGTTAGCAAGAGACTGATGCTTCCTTAATAGCCTTTTAGAATTATCTGCCATTTACGTGTTACATGTAAGTAAGTACGAAGGACTTGTGGCAGAGATTGCTATATGGATTATGAAAACTAAGCACATTACCTCTCCCACATTCTCTTGCAGTTAAGTACAGCAATATGATTGATTTCTAGTCAACAGAAAGAGAGAGAAGTGATATGTGCCACTCATAAGCAGGGCTCATAAAATCTGTCACATATAATCCTTCTTTTGATTTTACTGGCTGGAAGCAAAGGATTCCAAGGTCTTACACTCTCCACAAATGGAGAGAGTATGGGAACTGAATCATTGCAAGCTAGGGCACCTGGCTAAACAAGTATTTAAGGTTATTCTGTGTTTTATTTTTACTTTTTTTTATTTTAAACATGACATTTGGAGATTTAACTATTACAGTAGCTAGCATTAATCTAAGAAAGGTGGTTCAAAATAAAGATATATTTGCGTATATCACAAACAAAGATATGTAAATCTTTCTACATTGTCAGAAATACCTTTTACCTTTGAGTTTTTTTCCTGTAGATTCAGACTCACATCTTCAATACCTATGAACTTATTAAGATTTAGCTAACACTGTTAATTTGGCAAGTTCATAATGTTAATTAACTTCTTATTCCCTACTTCGACTATACTGGTGCCACAAACAATCAGGACCTATATTTTATTTGATTCTTACCTTTTAAACATTCTCATATCATATTTTTAAATCCTATTATTTCTCCTTTCTTCATGTGTCTTTGTATGCATTCCATCCTTCATATTCTATTACCACTATTCTAGAGTAAGTGCATAGCTTCATGCCAACAACACTAAAACAGATTTCTAATATCATATAGTCTACTTCATCGACAGCTTCTCCCCAAATCATTTTTTGAAAATTACCACTGTCACTGTCCCTAGAGCATTTTTTGGATTATAGTAGCAATTATATTATGGAAAAGACACAGGAAAGGAAGGTTCCAGTTTGAAATATCTGTTTTTCTGTTACTAGGGTGACTTAGGAAGAATTCCGAGTCTTGATTTCACCATCTGTTAAAAGGGGGTCAAATCTATTCACAGGATTGTTGCAAAGATTAAATAAGGTAACTTGTAAATAAATAGTGATAGCAAAATACCTATCTCATCATGGTGCTTAATGTATGTTTACTAAATCAATGAATATATTATTCTTTACCTAATTTCCTTTATTTAGCTAATCTGCTTACAAATTAATGTTAACTCCAGTCAACATGATCAAATGCTTTTTTACCTTTAAGGAAAGCTTAAATCTAATATGTTTTATTACTTTTCCCTATCTACTTCCACCTCTGTTCAAGGCTTGCTCACTTATCTAGCCTTACATTTTTAGTTAGATTTATTGATTGCCATGTACAATAATTTTCTTTAAGTAGATTGCAAATGACTAGGGACCTACTTTATACAAAATATCAGGTGTTGCAGTTGTGAGGTTTTTTTAAAAATTTTTATTTGTTTTATTTGGCCTGTCAAGAATTCCTTTTTTTTTTATATATGATATCCTGACTTTCTTTTGAATGTAAACCACTCAAACATCTTTAATCCCTGTAGATCATCAATTCCACATAACTATATCCATTATTTCCAAAGGTAAGCACAGGACTGAGTATTTGCCAGTCTAAGTAATTCATTTTCCAA
Source organism: Eidolon dupreanum (assembly GCA_028627145.1). Classification (NCBI taxonomy): domain Eukaryota; kingdom Metazoa; phylum Chordata; class Mammalia; order Chiroptera; family Pteropodidae; genus Eidolon; species Eidolon dupreanum. The sequence goes on along the minus strand of CM053507.1, from coordinate 86,935,201 downwards.
GCAATTCTGATAGGGCTTGTGAGCTAAGTAAGGCTATTGGAATAGATGAGGAACAATAATAATCTCACTGGGATTACAATGTAGCATTATATAAACTATAGCAATATTTTAAAAGATTTAAATATTGAAAATATTAAATCTGCAAATTAACCTAGTAGGTAGAAAAATAGGGTTAAGTTAACCATTTAAGACAAAGAATAAAAGTTATATTTTATCCACCTGTGTCTGATCTCTTAGCTAGAAAGTTTATCTACCTACTTCTCAGTCACATGGATTAAAAATTTTTTTCCCTTAAACTAATTTATTTGTTTTTGTCACTTGTAATCAAAAGAGAACTGCTTTATACAGTGTTTTTTGAATAATGAAGATAATATTTACTGATTATTGTTCTAGCTTACTCATAATGAGGTTTAGACAAAAAATGTAGATCATATATCATAAATCCCTCTTCACTAATGGAGAAAAAGAAACAGAAGCACATTCTTCGTGACATATAAATTTCATTATTTTGCTGTTTAAATAAGCACATATTTAATAAAATTTTTAAAAGCTTCAAAAACACTTCTGTATTCCAATCTGTAAAAAATATTTTCATTATGTTTATTATAAAAATATAAATGTTTCCACTACAAATCATTTTACATTAGTAGGAGGCCATCTACATTGTACAACATAAACTAAATGAGTAATGTTTTGAAAATACAAGTTTAAAGTAAATACATATTGCCAATCATATCACATTTATACATGGTTTCATTGCTACTTAGGACAGAATAATCTGGGCAAGTTACCAGAAATAAATAATATATGTAAACCAAATATAAGATACAAAACAATAATATGCTACATAATGTTATGGAGATATGGTTTCATGTTTATTGAAAATCAATACAGTTCCTGTACAAGAGATGGCCATAAGCATTCTAGTACCTCTACTCAACAGTTAAGAATCGTACACTGTTATGTTTACATATGTACAGGGCAAGAATTATGTAAAGTAAATTTATAAGAGGTCAGATAGAAAAATAGTGAAAAATGAAAAGCAATATACTGTGTATAAAATCTCTATCTTGAAATGGACACGAGAGCCGAATTAAGTGAAAAAAGATTCAATAATTCTCAATTTCTATTAGTTCATGAAATGCACAGATTTTGTTGAGTATGTTCAGAATAGTATCTACAAAAGTAAATGCTAGTGTGGGATAAAATGAGACTCAAGCCAGACTCAGATCTTAATCTGACATTTTACAAGAAAATATTTGATCAAAAATGTTTTTTTAGCTGCTTATAGTTGGTTTATGTGAAGTTTGTAATTAATTTCATAATTATATATATCTTTTTCAAAAAATTCATGCTCTTATACATCCGATACAAAATTCTAGTTAGATGATTTGATTATAAGGAATATTGCCAAATTTAAGAAATAATCTCATATATGAAGGATCACAACCTAAGCATTATGACACTTAATTTACAACAGATAAGCACTTGTGAATTTTGATCTGTGATTGTAAGCTTTATAATGTTTCATTTTGCATGAGAACATAAAGTTTGCAGCACTGTTTTATTCATTCTATTCTTGTGATGTATGCATTTCTTTTTCCCATAACATGATCATATCAGTATTAGAAGAAATATAGATAGAGCTAAAATGTTGCTTCACAATATATTAGTGACCAGATCTCCACCAGGTACATATTTTCAAATATTACTGAGTATGTGTGTATTTGACCTTTATGGAATAGCAAGTCTAAGTTCCTGCAATGAGAGATCTCTCTACTGTTTACAGATTTTAAATCATTTGCTAGATAACCATCTATTTTGAAAATTATATGCTCAGTAAATGCTTCTAAGCTATACACCGAAATTACAACAGGTACATTTCAGTGGAAGACTCTTAGAGATAATAATACCTGCTATTGATGATCATAATGTTAAATTAATTTAACTAAATCCCAGTGATACAGATGACTAGTTGAGTTATCATCATTCCCTAAAAACAGCTCAACAATTTTAAGCAAAGATATTGAGTGATATTTCAAAGCCAGTCAGCAAGTGGTTTTTTGACTCATGCATTGGTCTGTAGGCTGTGTTGTCAATTAATGCAGCAATCTAAATAAAATTTCAATTCTTTTCAGGGTAGCTACTTTCTATTTAAGAGCTCTAATATAGCTTCTTTACCAATAGATGGAGTTTATAGTTTCCTAAGTACCATTGTAGGGCAGATATGTCATTGAGAATCCATTACATACAAGCCAGTATATTACACTAAATTAGAAGCATACAGATTATAACAAATGGTGAGACAAAAATGGATAAGATAATTTAGACCGTGAGAGATTTGGTTAATTAATGAATAGGGAAAGAGTTTGGTTTCTTTCTTTTTATACATATGGATAGTGATACATATAAGTGGATGGCTCAAAAATCTGAAAAAAAGCCCATCATTCTCTATGTCTAGTTTACCATGTTTCCTACTGCTGACAATTTGAGAGGGCATTTGGCACTTGGCTGTAACAAATCCAAATTAAATCATCAAGGCATAAATAGAAAACAAAAACAATTCGAAAGAAAATAAATATGTACTTTTCTTCAAAATTAAGATTTTTTTACACAATAATACTTAAGAAAGCTAACAATTAAAAATGTGTAGTACTTAAAACAACTACAGACTTCATTTCTATATGCTTTTAACAGATAAAAGAGAATACTACAATGAAAAGGTAGTAAATATGGCCAGATACTGTGAGGTATAAACTCCTCTGTTTTGCTTGCTTTTAAAGAAAAAAATACCAGTTACAGATTTCTTCTGTGTATAAAAATATCACAAGTCTCTTCTTTTGTGGCTATTAGCAAACAGAGCCACCATGTTCACTTTGTTATTCATTTGTTTGTTTTTTTTCATAGTCAGTAGATATTCAATGGCTCTATGCTAGTATTTCATCATTTCGTGCTGAAACATCTTAATTTAATCCATAAACTAATATAAAAATCAATTACAAAACAAAATACACCCACCCACCCATCCACTAAATGACGGGAAAATAAAGAGTTTTTAATTCCATTTTAAGGCATTTATACTCATATCTGAGTATTTTATTGGGCTTGGAACTTCCACCAGTATTTCCAGCGTTATCACCTGTCTGCAGAGTGATGCTATATCTTCTACAGCCACCACTTCCTTCCAAAAGTAGCGCTTTACACTGGAACTGGACCATTCTTTGATTGTGTTTCTAGAGCTTTAATGCTACTAATGATCTTCTTCTGTGGCCCAACCACAGTGACACCAACCTTTTTCATGTCACTGTAGAAAAGGAGAAAATGTCTGGTGAGAATCATGGTTTCCTGGATAGTATATAAGCATGAGATTTTCATGAAGCAAAGCTTGTACAATCATTAGGTGCTTTGAACCTAATTTTTTTTCATCATCTATGTATTATATCCTTATGGCCATTCCACCTCTATCCTTATGGAAGAACATAAATGATATATGGGTTAAATAGTGTCCTCTCAATATTTCTATCCACCCAGAACCTCACCTTGTGAACTTACTTGTAAATAGAATCTTTTCAGATGTGATTAAGACAAGGATCAAGATAAAATCATACTGGGCTATGGTGGGCTCCAAATTGTATAAGACTATTCTTATTATAGACAGGACACACAGTAACACAGAGAAGAAATCCATGTATAGATGGAGGCAGAGATTGGAGTTATATTGTCACAAACCATAGAATGTTGGGTTCTACCAGAAGTTGGAAGACGTAAGGAAGGATTCACCCTTAGAGATTTCGGAGCAAGTGTGGAGCAAATGTGGCCCTGCCAATACCTTGATTTCTGACTTCAAGCTTCCAGAACTGTTAGAAAATAAATATTTATTGTTTAAGCCAATAAGTTTGTGATAATTTGTTATGGCAGCCCTAGGACAGTAATAGAGATGGTCACACATCCTTTCTGGGACATTATCCCATTTGCTTGAATCTGGGCTAGCTAGGAAGTGCTTTGAGTGACAGAATGTCAGAAGTGATGCTGTATCAGTTGCTGCACCTGGGTCTTCAGAAACTGTCAGGTTCCATTTGTTATCTCTCAAGACACACTCTCTGGGCCTCAAGCTGCCATATAAGAAATCTGACTACCCTGAGACATTGGAGAGGCCATGTGTAAGCAATTTGTCTGCAATTTCAGCTATGTAGCAGCCTATACCAGGTAAGACGTGAATACAACCATCTTAAGCCCCCAAGCTAGACCAGATTCATAGTAGTAGATGAATACTTCACTCAACACTAACACTATAACAGAAAAATCACCTGCCAGAGCTTTTCCCAAATTTATAAGCTGTAACATTGTGATATACAGTAAAATGATTGTTGTTTCAGACTTTAAGTTTTGAAGAAGTTTGTTGTCAAACGTAGATAACTGAAACAATTTCTTTAAAATATAAAGTTCTTCCAAAGTAGAATAAAATATCTTTATTCATCAAAGCTATTTAATTTAAAATAGCTTAAACTTAGAAACCAGATATAAAAATAAAGACTATAATAACATAAAAATTTCATTTAGGAAAAAGAGTTATTTAAACATGTACCAATGATTAATTAAATATTCTTGAAACAAATAATTAGTTCACATTATCTGCCTCTTTCAGGTCTTGACTCAAACATCCTCATCCCATGAGAAATTTCACTGACCCTCTTATTTAATATTGTGAAATCCTCTCTGCAGTCATACCTCCACTGCTCATTTTCTTGTTTTGTTTTCTACGAAAACATTTATCACTATTCAGCATATTGCCTTTCTTTCAATTTATTATTTTTTTATGCTCCATCCTGTACCACGAGAATGTGAATTCCATGTAAACAGGGATTCTTATTGGCTTTGACTCTGATTATCATCCACACTCTTAACAATGGCTATCATTTAGTAGGGGCTCAATATGTATTTACGAAAGAATGAATCAATAGTCCAAATATGTTTATCTGGGAATTTGACATAGGAGTTAAATATCATTTGGCAAAGAACTCCAGAAAAATTGAGTGTGGCAAGAAGAAAAAGCATATATGTGCAAACACAAACACACATACACACATGTACACACATAAACACACATAGAAGGGAGTACTCTATATTGAGCATAAATGAAAGAATATAAAATTGGGATTTCAACTATCTAGAAATGGACAAACTGATTTCTTAAAAAGTGAGTTCCAAGCAATAAAGGTATGCAAGCAGAAAATAGTTAATTAACCATTAAGAAGAAATTAAATATTATTTAAGTATCTACTGCATTAAATTGACCATGATTGGTGTATTCCTATTAACTGAGCTGGGAGTGAAATTCCTGGTGATCTGCAAGTCACATCCCTGCTGCCATTCAAGAGGCTAATCAGTTCTCTGTGGACAACATGTATTTTGCCTGAGGTACTCTCTAATCATACTCTTCAGCTGCCTTGCTTCTCCAGGAAGTCTAGTGGGGAGTGACATCGAGCTTGTCACTCTTTGTGTAACTGTACATAATGAAATTTTTACTTATGGTAAGGTAGACTATTTATGTTGATCCCTGCTTTTGAGAATGTGTATTCTACGGGATTGTGATTCTTTATATACCATAGATTTATTTTTAAGATGAATAAAAACATTTCCCCACAGCTCTTCAAACTATATCAAAGTCAATTTTTGACTCTAGAGTCAGAAAATAGGGCAGATATAAATATATGTGTACAAATCAATAGCTCTCACTCTCTTTTTGTTTTCCTTCTCTCATTTTTCTTCCAATCTTACATCATATATTTTATGACGTATTGACTTTTTTCTCGTTTCTTTATTTTCTCCTTCTTTACAAGCTTAAAAAGCAAAATGATAATCATGGATAGCAGAAAAAAGGATGTTCCAGGGTAGTATACTACTTGGTTCACAGACCACTTTGGGACAACGCTAAGGAGCCTTCTCAGCTCTAGGGATTTTGTTTCAACAGGAAGGGTCGAGTCTTCTTCAGCTCAATTCTCCCTCATCACTTTTTTATAGATGTATGTCCTAGGTGGACTCCTGAAAAATCTTTTTCATAAAACTGTTTCAGACTCTGTATCTGGGATCCAAATATAAGCAAAGAGGTACATAATTTTGTTTATATTTAATGCCAATGATTATATTGGAAAAGATCATTAAAGTTATTATCTCTTTAGGTTATATTTTCACTTGTGTTTTTATATCCTCTCTATTCTCTCTCCCCTCTCCAAAATGTCTTCTACACATCATCCTGCCACATCCAAAATTCTTCTGAATATCTAGCTGCTGTGGTCTCAATAACACTTCTATACGCTTATATTGTTTTGACTACTCTATTCAGAAGGGCAGTGGAAAAGTTCAAGACTAAAGAGCAGCTCAAGATTGAGACTAAAGGTTAATAAGCTATCTGGTACTTCAAAGGCAAAAGGATAGGTGATGACACTGAAAATGGCATCCAAGCGTGCAAGATAATGACATATAACAATTAATCTGCCTAATATTCATTCTATATACTTAAATGTCTCTTGAGAGTCTTATAGTAACTTTTACCCTCTTTCACTCTCTCTTCCTTTCTCACGTTAACCTTCCTAAATCCACCTTAGGCTATGAAATCATATTTAAAAAATATGTTATGCTTATTGAATAAAATTGTACATTTTCTGGATTTTATTTGAAAATTAGATGACTTGAGTAGCTTGCATGTAAATGAAATCTCTAAACTAATTGAAATAAGTTAATATTTATTTGAATATGAAGTGCTATTGACATTTCCCCGTGACTTAATAGTCTTGATAGGAAAAAATAAAATAAATTTAATATCATTTTTAGATATATCTGTCTTATTCTAGGAGAATCTCTAGAGTTATTTTTTCAAAGGAATGATTTCTGAATTGAGTCTAGATAGCACTCAAAAGAAAGAACTTAAAGGAATCAAATTCAACAATACACTCGAGCCCAAAAAAGAAGAGATGAAATATCAAGTTAAAATATTTTGTAGCATTTAAGTGAAAATGTTGCTTACTTAGATTTTCCCAAATTATTATACATTAAATATTTTTTATAAATTCTCATTTTTATAGTATAAACTAGGGGCAGGAGGTATGTTGCACTGAGGAGACCCCAAAATAATTTTTTTCAAGGAGTTTTATTTAGGTCAATAGATCTTAATTCTATGTTGTCTCTGAATTCAGGACAAAGGACAGCATAAAGAACATTGAAAGAAATCATCTGGCTCAGTGTGAAGGCCCTAAAGAGCTGAGTCTCTCAGGAAAAGTCAGCTTTCATTTTGAATGTAGATTCACGGTTTATTTAAATAATTATAATAACAATAATTAAGTGAATATATTCTAGACAGCAAAAAGAGCTACTGTCCAAAACTGTATCATTGAGACAAATACATTGCTAAGTTGGAAATGTAACAAGTTCTGCCACTTCACTTTTTTAAGCAAATAGCTTTCTTACAACATTCACATCTTATAGTGTCTGAGTATATTTAAAGTGTGAGCTAGCAGTTAATCATATTAACAATGTTCTGCCTCATCTACTTCAATATAGTGTTTTGTGATCTAAAATCTCTGAGTGTTGATATTTTATTGAGAATAAACATTTATGTAACTTTGCCTTTGAAAATCTGGCAATGATGCAGAAATATTCAACTTTGTGTTTGTTCTCTACTATGCTTCTGTGCTTTAAGGCAGGTGTCTTGTATATCATAACCCTAAGTGTATATGTCACTAAAATAAGAATTTATAAAAATATTTTAATATATTAATATGTCCTGGGATTGTGTCTAATCAAAATAACTACCACAGAAACTCAAAGCATATTGTAGACTGGCTCAGAATTCTATTCAATAAACAGTACATTTCCCTTTAAACAGTAAAGACAACACATGTTAAGTAGACTAGCATGAGTTTATTTTCTAAGAACAATTCTCTTTAATAGTAATATACACATCTTATTAGGTACTTTTGTGACTTTTTGTGTTTCTGAATTGAATGCTATGCCATAAATGATAAACTTCTTTACCTATTTGTTAGGCATTTGTATCTCTATTATTTACACTGCACTTTCTTTTTTGATATCTAAATGTAGTTCTCCATATTGACTTTGTTTAAGTGATCGACAGAATAACAATGAAAGTCTTTCAATACTCAATAACATTTAAATATTTAAATATTGGAAGGAGAGGTTAAGATTTAAAAGAACTTGATGGTAATAGTTTATTTAAAGCAACAAAGATGAAAGGTAGAAGGCTCTGAAACAAAGATGGACACAGTTTTCAAACAGACATTGTAAGCCACAAAATTGTGGACAATTTTTGGTATATCTGACCAACACAAAAACTTTTTCTTGGAACAGTTCTCTATTTTACCCTTAAGAAAGGGCCCCTAGAGCCAAGTTCCTGCTATCAAACCCTATATCTTCTGAACAGAAATGATTATATCATGGTAAACATGCTTTTCAAGGTGCCAATCTATAAGCAGAACTGAGCCCATCAGAATATTCTCCTGAGGACTTAGAATTAAGAGGTTTGGGTCTTGGCCAGATGACTAACACACCAAGATTGTAGGACTTAGGGCTGAGAAAGCCATTTTCAACTACACACATGCAGAAAAAGTCATTTTAAAGAAGAAGAAATAATGATGCAGTTACATTAAGAAGTGAAGTAAATTGGCTCTAATTCACAGAGAGATGAAGACTACGATTTCCAGTTTTTCACTGCCAGTTCCCAATTACTGTGCCCTGTGAATGAGTATGAATTTTATGGATTATTCACTAGATTCACTCAATAAACCCTTTCTCCTTAAGCCCATAGGTTTCTCATATCAAAGGATTCCTATTCCTAAAAGGGTCATGTCTAAGAAATACAGCCTGCTATACTTGATTATTGGTTTTTAACACATAAACCATATTAATTATGTATATTCTGTATTTCTAAACTGAATATAAGCCTTTCAAGAAAAACATTAAAGTCATGTCTTAAACCTATTTATAATTCCATTTTTAAGTATGATATCCTTCACAGAGTAGACACGCAATAATAGATGATATATTTATTCAGTAGCTGTGAAAACTAATTTTAGACTTAACATGTTTCCCTGTATACCAGCTCTTCCACTTAGTTTTCAATTTTATCTTTCTACAGAGGTTAGTTTTTGTTAAAAATAACAGGAAATCAGTAATACTGGTATATACTAATTATCGCATTATATCTGCTTATGTTTTAAATTAGGGGTTTCAGTCTGTGGGATTGGGTATGGATATGTATCTGTTATTCTATTAAAGGTCATAATTCAATTAAGACACCTATTGTGAGAAAAGAAGACACATTAACATGCGTCAATCTAGAAGGTGTCATTTATGAGGAGAAACCTAGGACCCACCTCAATGTTACGAGAGAAAGTATCTCAGAGGTTTAACTAATATTTATAATGCAGCAATTAAAACTATTTCTTACTCTGTGGAAATCTTGGCTATGGTGTCACAAGAACTGTATTCCACGCCTGTGAAGATATCCTTGCACTGTGTTGTCCGGACACCATTAAGCCAGTCACCTGTTGTACGGAAGGTAGTGATGTCGACATTGCTTTGGTCCAGAAGAAGGTTTGATGGCCTGCAAGAAAAGAAAACACCGATGGGAGAAATCAGAAGTCAACAGATTTGCTGGATGTCAAAATTTGACACCAACATCATCAGGAACTTTCAGACTTCATGCATTGTTCCTGCTTATTTGTGGAAATTTTTATTTTATTTATTTTTTTATTTAGGTGAGGCAACCATTGGTTAACCTCATGGATTGCAAGGACTTTGTCAACTTACAATCCCTTATTTTTAATTTTTCACACCTACAGCACCTGGTCTTCCTAGACAATCTCCCATCCAAGTACTAACTAGGTCCTACCCTACTTAGCTTCCAAGATCAGATGGGATAGGGCTTGTTCAGGGTGAGATGGCCATAGACTATTTGTGGAATTTATCTGTCATGAAGGCTTCATCTGTTTAAGTTGGCAGCTTGCAAAAATACTGCGTAATTGTCTTGTATCAGTGTTCCTTTTCTCCTCCACTCATGACTGTTTTTTGAATTACTGAAACTTTGCCAGTGAAATGCATAAATATACCCATACATACTTTTATTCTTTAATGTGTTTAACCATTAGCAAAGATGGTGGTAATTTATGATTCCATGTAGCAAACATTACACACTGAATAATTTGCTGTCGCTTTGGTGGTGGATTTGGTTTACCATATTAAATCCTTCCCACTGTATGTTCCTTTGTAGATAATGTAGAGTTGCTGTCTAAAAGACACTTTAAACAACCTAGGCTGTACCTATAGCAGGACATAAAGTCAACACAGATTTCAATAATGTCATAAGTGTCATTAAAAATAATAATTATAAAAAGAATGGGAAAAAGTAGATGAGTAACAATAAATGAAATCCTCAGAACAACAAATGGAGTGTGTGTGTGTGTACACACACACCAACACAAACACACACTCTATACACACACACACACACACAGATTGATCGATTGATTGTGACTGTTTTTTATATTACCCAATAAATCAGCTTTAATAGGAACTTCTAGGATCATTAACAATTGCAAGATCTAGTGAATCAAAGGCACTAAGAGGAATGAAAGAGACCATGTATTTTCCCTGAAGAGCCCAAAAATGACGGCTGGACTATGTTTTTCAGCTATCAGTGACCTCTTTAATTGTTCTTTAACTCATGAGACTGAGAACTGTCAACAGGAAGGCAGTTTATTGTCCTCTCAATTCCTTCCTCTTAAAACTGTCCCTGGGCTCAAGTAGCCCATAATGTTTATTTATACTTTTAGTTTATAAGTTAATTTTTTAAAATGCTATCACATTTTCTTGGTCCAATATCTGTGTTGTGGCTATATTGTTAATAACCCTTGTTATGTCAGTAGCTTAACTGGTAATGGAACATGGAGTTGTATAGATGGGTAGGGGTTCAAATCATATAGTAGAGCAGGATCTATATAAACTATACATTTTGAGGAAGAGCCCTATAGTTAGAGAAGTGCACAAAGGACTAGTCGAGGATTTGATCTCCTGATGCATGGTGCATTAATATACTAACAAATTTCTAGGATCTCTTTGATGTAGACCAAATGTTTCCCTGGATGTTTTGGACATGACTAAATATCCTGTAAGGGCGTCATAAACCTAATCTTTGTCTGATAATTGAGAAGATACGTTTGGATTTTTACCTCTTCAGAGTTATCATTCAGAATCTTTCATGTTTTGTGATACTGCAGTTGAATTTAATCAGCATTGAGGTCTGGAAACTTTTAAAAATTATTAAGTTCCCCAATATTAGGGAACTTTAAAACAGGAACTTTACATGTTTGCATATATAAAAAAATTAATAATTTGCCTAAATGAATTTATCATTTGCAATGTTTAAATTCATCATTTAGAATTAGTTGTCAGAAGACACCAAAGCAAATGAAGAATATACTGACATGTATTTTTCCTTACTTTAGTAATGAATTTACTAAATTATCTCTTTAAGGTACTAATTTTAATGATATTTTTTGAAATAGCATTAATTTATAAAAAGTGAACAATTCAGATACAATTAAACTGCATTGTGTTTTATCTATAAACACTAATCACTGATTATCATCTGGGATATGTGGTAAAAGTTCATGTTCTCATGAGAAAATCTCTCTGTGAAGCAAGTCCTTAAATTGTAAACTCTACCCACATTTAAAGTAATTTTTAATTGGAAGATTTTTATTATTGTTGATGATATTTCTTTGACTCACTTCCTGATATACAAGATACATGTTAAATCTTAGGTTAAGATTCTTAAATCTAAATAATCTGTTGACATGCATTCTGTTGTTGGGGACACATGAAAGAAATGTGAATTGACTATTCATCTGACTTTTGATTTAGATATATTAAATTTATTTAATAAAAATAGTCAAATTTTAATAAAATTATAATGCCATGTTTAAGAAAAAATGGTACTGTGACAATTTAGTTCTGCCTAGATACTCATCCTCTATGGAAAATATAGATCAATAGCTAGTTCCCTCCCTAGTATAAAAATCTGTGAAATGGAGGACAGCTGAAAGCAGAAAACTTTTCTACCTTCTTTCCCTTAGGTTAAACTCAAGTACTTCATTCCTCTCAACCTCAAGTGTTTTAATTATAAATAAAAAATTAAATTATGGAGTTTTTAATTTATGTTTATGTTATGGTTTAGTTTTAACTAACTCTCAGAGGTTATCTTTTAAAAAGAGGTAGAAAGAAACAAAAATTAGGCATTATTTTACAAAGCATTAATTTTTTTCCTTTAGGAATATAAAAAATACAAAATATAAACATAAAATTTTATAAATTATTCTCATTTGAAACATAAATATACTTTTATATGATTTTTAAAAATTACTCATCTAAAAAACATTTAATAATTGAAAATCTCTTGTTTTTGTTTTTTCTTAAGAACTTGGATTACAAATAGATATACAACCCAGGTTCCCAAACTTACATGCTATTCTTGGTTTATTTTAGATGATTATCATGAATGAAATAGCCTTTCTCACTAGCCAGCATTAAATATAACATTGGACCCATTGGATCAGTCATTGTCTTAGTAAATAAAATTGATAAGAATAACATTAAATCAGATGTGAGAAAATCTTATAAGAAAAATGAGGGAAGACATAGAAAGAGGACAATAAAATATTAACTATCTGTGCGTGCGTGCACACACACACATACACACACACATCACCAGCACCACCGCCGACAGCTTAGATTTCTACGGTAGCTGTAGCATAGAATCTAATGTCGGCTCTTGTCGACTCTAGGTCTCATGAACAGCAATACTTTTTTATTTATGGTTTGTGGGTATGAGGAATCAAACCCCAGGACATTTATTCAGAATATTTATGAAGTGTGCCTAATAGCAAAATGCAGAATTTTTTTCTTCTCAATTCAAAATGGTTTGTATTTTTAAAGTCAACACTATAGCCAGACTCAACAAAAGTTTAGAGAAAATTAATATAAACAGATTTAAATAGAACAGGACGTATGTATTAGGGATTAGAATTACCCCAACTGAGTTTTTCTATTTGTTACTTGGATCGAAGTACAATAAAGACGAAGAATGACCCAATTTTAATGCTAGTGACCTCAGAATAACCAGCCCTGCAAAGTATCATTTTTCCACTTCCAGGATTTCTCTGGGGAATTCAAATAAAAATTGGTTCCTTTCCTCCTCTGAGAGGACAGGACATCTGGAGAGTTTATCAATGGATAGGAATTTGTCTCTCACTGTGAAGAGCCTGTGATGTCTCTTCATGCGCACCAAGGGAATGTGGGCTTTTTGAGCAGCTGCAGGCGCTGGCGTGTTTTTTTTTTTGTTTTTTTTTTGTAGACCCAGCCCCAGACATTGGGTCTGAAAGGGAAATTTATAGCCTGGGTGATGTACACTGTGAGCTCACACTTTTACTGGACAAATGAGATAGATTTCAATCCGCGCAGCTGTAAACGATGTCCTGCAGAGTTCCACCTGATCTTTTACAGCTTTTCATAAATCAGTACCTACTGGCCGCGGACCACAGTCATTAAAAAGAAATCATGGAAATTACATGTTTGCTCAGGGGAAACAAAAAAATAACTTTACTCCCTTTTTTTTCTTCCTCCTTGTATTTGGGTTTGTGAATTATTCCTTTATGGATTTTCACACCGTTGCATTAAAAAAGTACACATGTATTTTCTTCCCACCGACTCCTATTTTATCTACAAATGGTTCTGTACTGATTAGCCCCAGATACTGAGGAACAAATGTCAAGTAACTGGTAGTCCTAAGAAGATCTTCTCATAGTGACCTTATTTCATATTGTATTAGAAGTCTAAATTACTAAGATTGAATGCTTGGTTACCTTTTTAACATAAGACTTCTTTTGGTTTACAAAGAGCTTTAGTTTTCATGAATTAAAAATAATGATTAATACACTTTTTGAATGAGTAAGTAGATGCCTAATGAAAATAAGTCGAAGTAGATACCAATTATATTGGATATGTATGCTATACCACTATAATTATTTACTTTTCTTCTGTTGTTTTGAATAATTTCAGGAATATGTTAACGCTAAAGAGTAATTTTTAAAGCAAAATATTAATCATACTTACTTTTATTATTGTCTGAAAATAGTAACATAATTTTGCAATACTTTTTACATATTTTTTGTTTGTTTGTTTCAAGTGGCATCTTACTGTATTTCAGGGAGAAAAGCTTATATTTGCCAATATTTTTAAAATGTGGATTTATAATGATCTTGATCTTTTTATCTCTAACATTAAAAATTCAGATATGAGTAAATGAATTTAATTGTTATCAGTAACTAAAAATAATTTCAAGTATATATAGTTCTCAATAGGAGACTTGTATACAAATGACACATTAAGGAGAAATAAAGTCAATGTGTTTATTTTAATTCTCTCTAGGCCTTAAGGACAAAACTTTTAGCAATTATAGCTATTACATCTGGTTTAATTCCTCCCAGTGCTAAAAATTACCTACTTTGATTTTTAAGATTAAAAAAAGATTCCCGGTTATTTGGCATATTTGCTTCCCTCTAAAAAGTTCAGTATTATATTTGTTCAGTGGGGGAAGTCACCCTGTTAGTTTCGGAATTGGACATCAAAGTCATTTTGAGAAGCAGAATGTTTTTTAGTCATTAGACTTCTTTTAAAGGACATTTGTCAAAACAGCAGTTATTCTCTAAAAGAATTACATTATATGCTCTTAGAGATCAGAAGAATTTTTGTAAGGCTAATTTAAAGTCATTAACAGAAAAACATGGGAGTATTGTGTACTTTCTTCTATTTATCCTGCAAGTAAATAAAAATAAATCTCTTCAAAGTTAGTGATCAATGTAATGAAACAATATATTTAAAATTATTTTAATTAATTAAGTATAACTGGGTCTTCAGAACCTCATTCTAAATATAATAAATATATTAAGTCTTTATACCATTTCAGCTGCCTTCACTTTAGAACCTCATTTTAAATTTATTAAATATATTGTTTAATCCTTTATGCCAAGAATTTGGGTTCTATACATTTACAACAATATTGAAGAATCCAATGACCTGAAGTATGAAAATGTTATGGCTTTAAAGAGCAAGTCATTTCTCTGTTTCATTTGTATGTATATAAATATCCAAAACTAAAAAGAATATCTTACTGTCTGCATAGAAATGAATTCATCTCTCATTTTTTTATTATTTGGCTTTTTTATTTTTAAGTTACCTACATTCATAAAAATAATGAGCCAATTTATTTAAAGTAGAAACTATATTATAAAACTAGTCTTGCAAAAAGTTTTCTTAAATTTTGCTTATTTCTCTTTTATGTATAACAAATGCATGTGTTGTAAGAGAAAATTTGTTACTGTAAGACCATTTTCCATTTATTTATATAGCACCATTTTCTATCAAGAACTTCTTTGAGAAAGATTTATTTGATTCTTAAAAATATATGAGGGGGCTTATTATTTTTATCCTTTTACACATGTCTACTATGATTATGTTTTCCTTTTTTCTCTTTCTAAATTTCTCAAAAGCACTATGTTCAAATTGTCTTTTTCTTTTCATCATCCAACTATAACTAAACCTCTTAAAATTTTGTATCTCATCTATCACTCTAACATAATCAAAATAGTTCTCTAAAAAGAACCTGATATCGTTCTCTTTGCTTCATTGAAAGGCTTTTTTCCTCATTTGTCTTTTTTTTCCCCTCTCTCTCTTACCTGTCTGCACTTTTGGAAAATCCCAAGAGCAGTAGTTTTTTGTAGTCTAAGTCTCATTCCTAACTCTGATTGTTTCTATCTACCATTTCATACTCTGCTCTGTAATTGATACTGCTCTCCAAAGCTCTAAATAGAGAGACTTTCTTTCTGTCTGAGTGAGAGTCTGTGCAGTAGGTTAATGTTCTGAGATGTCGACTAATGTTCCATACTTTCTTCCTTCTAAGATTGCCATCCACTGGCACTGATTGGCTCTATAATCTCCTTATAAGAAGCCTGAAATCTCCATTGGCTACCATCATACCTTGTTATATATGACAGAAGCATTCACTCATTTCCATTAGCTTCTTGGCTCCTGTAGATACTTGAGTTAGTAACTTCTGGGCTTAGCCACTGAAGCTTTTAGAGGCTTTAAAATATCTTTGGATCCCTGAGTGGCACAGAAGTGGCAAAGAGAAGTTTAAAAGTGGAGTTTGGCACATTGAGATGACAGATATATCAGTGTTAACCTATATGAACCAACCAACATCCTCCACTATTCATAAATTAAAGTTTCTTGATAATCCATGGGGTATGAGAATTTTAATTAGAAATAAAATAATTGTAGAAAAATAAAAATGGATATATTCGTGGTGAAAACTAGCATTAATATATTGAGAGTCTGTACCCGCTAGACATGTTTCTCACTGCGTTTTCTTTTATTATCTTTGCAGAGAGAGTGCTCTAAATTTTATGCCTGGATATAATTTTAATGTCTTCCCCAGCTTGAGATAGGAACTTCAAGTTTCCAGTAGGACTTGGTCTCATTGTGTCCAGAATGCTCATCTGTCTCTCAGTCTGTTCCTTCTGCCTTTCCTACCGTTATCAATAAGAGCACTCTTCTTGTGGTCCTCCATGTTCAGAATCTGGAAGTACTCTCGGGTACTTTGTCACTCTGCACATCTCATTAGTCACCATGTCCTATAATACTTCAGCAAAACTTTCTGAATTCACATCTTTTTATTTCCTCTGCTGTACGATAGCATAGGACACTGAAATCATCTCCAAATTTCTTATTGTGAATTAATTCCCTTTCAGTACTTCTTAGGTATAGCTTCCAGAGAACTATTCCATAGGTTGAGTGCAATATATCACTTAAGTATTTTCAATGTCCCCCTTTTCCTCATGGACAAAAATCTGGATTTCTAGAGATGACATTAAATCTTACATAAGCTGATGAAATTATCAGGCTACTGCCTTAAGGAAGAAGGGTGCAGAGGAGAATTTAAGACAAGTGAACCTCATGTGCTACTGTCTTTATATCTGAAATACTCTGGCTTCCTGAAGGAACTGGAAGTTAGCCACTGAGACTAGAGTGTTGTTTAAGTGAAAGTGGCACAGGTTGAAAGGTTGAAACTCTTCTCTCCTCACACATTTACCCCTCCCTGCAGAAATCAGTTGTGTAAATTAAGTCATGTCACCTCTCTGCTTCAAATGCCTTAATAGATTCCTCATGTATTGCAAATTCCAAAGTCCTCACCATGGCCTGGGGAGCTTTAAGTGCTTTGGCTTCTGTTTGCCTTCTCAGACTTATGACAGACTCTTTCTTTCTCTACTTCCCTTCAGTTTTCTGCCACTTCCTAGAGCCCTCCAAACGCAACTGCAGTTTCTTATTCCTATGGTAAGATTACTTTTTTGGAGAATGGGATGGGACAGGGGTATTCTTTAAGTACAGGCTTCTTTTTCTTTCTTAACATCTCAGCTCATTATCAACTCCTTGGAGGGCTGGCTCTTTTCTAACTACCTTTTTATTATCTATCACGACCATCTATTTATTTCCTTCCTGTAATCTGTACTTGTCTATTGTGTATTGTACATCTTATATAATGTAAGCTCCAGGATGTCAGGAATCATATGTCTTCTTCACTGTTCTCTAGATTCTACCCATGTCCAACACATAGTAGATTGGCATATAATAAATAGTTGTTGAAAAAAATGAATAAGTAAATATTTGAATTAAAAAATGACATTGAATAAGCATGACTATTTAAATCATTAAAAGAAGTCTAGATTCTTTTTTAAGTGTTATGGGAAATTAAGGTTGGTTATAAACAGGTGCCTGAAATCATAGCTATATCTATTTATCTATCTATCTATCTATCTATCTATCTATCTATCTATATCTATCTATCTATCTAGTAATTTTTTGATAAAGAAATTACAAGGACTATAAGAAATGATGCTTATAGCAGGGCAAGAATGGAAGCAGGGAGCATCTTAGAGGGCTACTACAGTGGTCTAAATCAGAAGGGGAAAAAAGTCATAGACGAGAGTGTTTGTAGATGGATTGTGTTGATTCAGCCATCAAAAGAATAATAATGTGGAGAGCAAGAAAATGGTGCCAAGAATTTTTTGATCCTCATTAGTCAAATAAATAAGTACTGGTGTACTCAAATAAATTAGAAAGACAGGAGAAGGATGAAGGTATCTGGAGAAAACAAAAAGATTTCAAAATATTCATTTTGAGATGTCTATAAGACTCTTGAGAAGTTTGGCTGTGAAGGGTGGTAGAAAAATAAGAAAGTAGTTGGCATAGATGTGAGACAGATAGAGGTGATGCTGACAAACAGAATGTCTTAAATTCATCCAAATTCCAGTCTTCTTTCCTAAAGATTCTGAATGAGTAGCTTGAAAAAGACCTAGACACTTGCACACGTAATAAGTTCTCCCCAGCGATTCTTATCACTGAGGAAATTTGAGAAACAATGCAATAGAACATATTTCAGTGACAATAATCCTGCATAAAGAAAATGCCTATGTATGTGAGTGTTTGTGGAGCGGGGCGGGAGGGGGGGGGAGGGAGGGTGGGCAGTTGAAAGAGAGAGAAGATATTTGCCTCTGACAAGTAAAGGGACACTTCTTCTATTCCTCTCTTGCAATTAGAGGAAAGAAGGACATGATAGGGTCATCAGTAAGTTTTTATTTTGCTGCTAGAATTTTCCATCTGATAGTTTGTATTTTCACAATAAAGTATGTGGCAAGGGCGTCACTGGAAAATTAAAGGTGAAAGGAAATGAGTTTAATTAGCTAAGAAAAAGGATGAAATAATAATTGTCAAAAGTAGAAAAGCAAATTTTCTAAAGGAAAAAAATTAATATCGTTATAGACAACTTGAGGTTGTTGCTAATAAATTTATGACACAATTGACCCTGTTGTGTATTTCAATGGCAATAAGTAATCACATAAAAACAATTTCCAGAACTTTTATATGTAGTAATTAGAATGGATAGTACTTCATAGAAAAATATGTATATTTTTCCAAAAATTACATTTGTTGTGACAAAATATATAAAATTTATTCAAGTATTGAAGAATATATATTAGGATAAATATATATTTAATATATTTCAATAAGAATGGAAAAGTGAATTTAAGGAGTATGTTAAAATTTGGATGCTAGGACATATCCTAACATACTTTGATCTGATATTAAGACTATTTTTCTACATGAAATTGGATTTAACTATCCCTAGATCATATTATATGAGTTAGTCTTTATATTGCTAATAAGTTCTGTGGAAATGGTTTGAATGTCTTTTTTTATGATATGGAAAAAGCTGAAATTATGTTCTTTTTTTTTTGCTATGATTGCCATTGAGTAAAGATCAAAAGAAATGGCTTCAGGGTGCAAAATGAAGACCATATGGCCCAGGGAAGGACAGGTTTGTTATATCCTGTTAGTTGTTAAATTGTCAGGTGGATTTTCAAAAGAGTCTGTATAGTCTCTCTCTGTGAAGTGTAGAACAGAGATTCACCCCTTCAGGATAAGTTATGGGTAGTTTTACTTACTAAGGGTATATCAGTAAGTCCAATTTTAGTGACCTTTAAATGTTATTTCAAACAAACAATCTATAATTCTCATATATTGATATTTAGACTTTGGTCTGTGTTCTCTTTATTCATCTTACTCAAATCCAATGTAAAAACAGAACGATAAATATTCAATATAATATTCCTATTAGGATACAAAATCATATACTCTATCATAAAGTGCATTAACAAGTTCTCTATCAATATGAAAGTCATTCCTCTTGGTGATTGTCAGTAAAGAGAGCAGATGTGCATAAAAGAAATAAGAAAACTCCTTTCGACAAAGCTTTGTATTATGCCTTTACATATGAGTCACAGTACGACATCATTATATAGTATTTATACATATCATTTAATGTTGTGGATTTATGTGCACACTAAGTATAGGTTCTTTTACTAAAAATTCTGTTATTTACTTACAAGAGCACACATCATCAATATATAAAAGAACTATTTTTCTCTTATGTATAAAATGAGAAACACCAAATATATTAACACTCCTTTTCTTCTCATATGGCCCTGACAAAATTTATCTCACCTTTCCTATTTCTTCTATTACACTTTGTAGGTACACCTTCATTTACATTTCTCAAAAACCTTTAAGAGAACTCAGTGATTCTTAATGGAATATGCATAAAATCTAATGTACATTGTTCATTCTGGATCGCATTATAGTTATAATGTATCAGCACTTGTGTTGCTGTCTGGGAACATTAAAGTTATTTTACTCTTAGTTTTATCCTTGGTAGTATCTAACAATGTAATTGGCATACAATGTGGTTGAATAAATATTTGTTTAATTAAGTTGGGGGAAATTGCATTCTCTTAGCCAGTGCAATGTTATAGAAGCATTTTTATTATTTTTGAAGATTTATTTTAAATGTGGAATAAATTAGGACTTCATTAGAATTCCTCACGACTCCTAGAAATTACCTTTTTTTTGTTGTTTATCTGTTTTCTTTTTTGTTTAACTCCCTTTAGATGGAAAAGAAGCTATGTGTACTGAATTTCTATTTTCCAAAGACTAAAATGAGCCTGAATGTAGGCTTACTTCTAGTCAAAATGGAAGTTAGAAATAACTCAGGATTTCATCATTATCATTAAATAGCATGAGCTTCCTCCTGAAAGATTTAAAAAGAAAAAAAAAATATCTTTCCAATCTTGAGAAATATAACTATCAAAAAATACAGTTGGGGGAGTGAGGAAAAAAATTAACACCTAGGAGATAGATAATACATCCCTTTCAGAGTAAGTGCAAGAAGCAAACTCTAATGTGTCACCTTGCTGCCGTACTGGTGATGATCTTCAGACTGCCTGGATTCCGGATTAGCTTGTCCAGAATGCTGACGATCTGTTCAAACTTGGGTCTGTTGTTTCTGTCTTTCTGCCAGCAGTCCAGCATCAGCTGATACAATGCAGCTGGGCAGTCCATTGGGGGTGGCAGTCGATAGCCCTCGTCCACAGCTTTAATTACCTATATGAGAAGCAAAGTTTCCAGGGACTTAAGACATGAGACTTCTTTTACTTCTTCATGTGCAGGGCACATTAATATGATATTTCAAAGTTAAGTGAAAAAGCTCTTATTTTAAGTTGATTAAAAGGACAACAACTTGCCAAATAAATGTTACTAATGCTCAAAAATGTTGTATAAAGAAAGATCAATAGAAAGAAAGTAGATTTAGAAAAGAAGTGTGTGTAAAGATCTTTTCAGATTAAAATCAAAAGAAATGTTCCATGACGAAGGAAATTCAGTGAATTATAAAGAAATATTTATTTAGTAATACAAGTTTCATGTAAACTGTGTATGAATAAATGCAGAAAAAAATTAGTATAGCACAGTTCAAATGGTACCCTCCAAATCGTAGTAATCACTTTGGTAAAAGCTCATGTGCTGCACAATTAAGTATCTATCGGTTTATTAGTATTTTAAAATCATGTAAAGCAGTGATTTTAAACTTTACTATGAATCAGAACCATTTGGAGAAATTATTAATATCAGAGGTGACTAACCTCTGATTCCATAACTCAGGACTAAGGCCTGAGAATGTGCATTTCTACAAATTCCCAGGTCATGATAAAACTGCTAGTCCAGAGACCACACTTTGAGATGCTCTGATACAAAGAGAATTTGGAAAACAGAGATGTACAAAAGTAAGTCTGATTTTCTCATTCCTGTTATAAAAAATAGCTTATTTGAAGAAGTACAAAAGGGTTTTTATATCCAAATATGTTAAAAGCAATTTTATATGTGGCAAGTAGGAAATGAGTAAAAGCATCTTAGCTTTCCATCTTATGTATCTTTGAGATCATGCTCAGTTTCTGGCTAAGCATAAAGAAAAATCTTTGAGTGCTTACCCCACATGCCAAGAGCATCCTTTTACTAAGTATTAGCAAAATATGTCTTATAAAAACAAAAAATACTTTTGAAAAATTATATCACAGTTATAAGAGAGTTAAAGATGATTTTTTTCCATCCAGAGACTTCAATTTGCATAACTAAATTCATATGCAACTTGAATGCATTTCAAGAAACAACATGTTAGAGATTGGTTGTTTTGGCTTATTTTGGGGAATGCTATATTTAAGTAAACAAATGTTGGCATAGATGCATTAATTAAATCTACAAACAATGGCAGACAAGTGTATCCTACTAATGTTATACAGAAACAATTTTGTAGCAAAAATACTTCAAACACTCCTTGGTATCTATTGGTTATCTTTTTGGTCACTTATTTCTTTACATTTTGTTACAAATGTCTTCATTTTGTCTCATTTCTAAACCCCTGCTTGAGGGAAAAATGTAAAGCCATAGAAATAACTCAATTAATATTCTTTCAAGATTTGGAAGCAATTTCATTTTTTAAGTATTCTATTTCAATGTCACAAACGGGGAGCCACCTGGTTTCATTATGCTCCACTTCCTTGCACGGCTTGATCTTAGTCTGAAACCATAACTCATAGGTTACAAATACTTACATCTTGATTGGACATTTCCCAGTATGGTCTCTCTCCATAAGACATCACCTCCCAGAGAACAATCCCATAACTCCATACATCGCTGGCTGACGTGAATTTGCGGTAGGCTATAGCTTCCGGTGACGTCCACCGGATGGGGATCTTTCCTCCCTTGGAATATAAAATCATATGTACATAACATGATAAATGCATAAAACATATTACATACATTATAACCTGAAATCTTATTGAATTTGTCAGGGTGTTTCTCTTCTGAACTGGAAAGTGGGTTTCTGTTGATATATCTTGATATTCTTCTATTTTAATGCCAAGCAGGAGTGAGTGGCATACCATTTACTGCAATATTTACTTCTAATTAATTTGGAAGAATTTTAAAACAAATAAAGGGGAAAATTTTTAATTTGATTAAATACTGACATTTTATATCAACTATGGTCCATTAATTAGTCATCTGCAACAAAACAACTTGAAGTAGATGTGCTATACCATATATTAGAATTGAATGAAGAATCTAAAATCAACCTTTATTGATTTAACATAGATTTATGCTCTACTATACAATCTTAGTTCATAATGTGACTAAGTTAATATATGTAAACAAGTTACATCATTCCTTGACATGAGTTCTTATAGGTATTAGTTAACTAAACAAATTTAAAATAAAATTGTACTTCTAAAAAACTCTCTTCAACACATTAATCAGTCATCTTAATTTATTCAATGCCTTACTTCATCATTATTCACTGAAGTACCTTCCATGTACTGGGTAGGCACAATGTGAACTAGAAAGGTAGAATAACTACATTTGCAGAACTTACAATCTAGAGGAGAATATTGCATCTATGAGTTATAGGAGATATAAAGGTATTACTCCCAAGGAATTTGCTCTTAATTTAATAAATACATGTAATAAAGATGTGCCAAGTAGCAACCATATAGGAAGTATTATGTTAGTCACTCTGGGTGAGACAAATATAAATAACATACTGACCCTTCTGTTTGGAAAATATCAGGCAAATAAGAATAATTAGTTGACGTGAATAACTAAATGCAGAAAGAAATAAGTATCTAGTGCTTTGCTTCTCAAACTTTACAATGAATATGAATCATCCACGGCTCACTCTCATTAAAATAGAAAGTCCGATTCAGGAGTTCTAGAGTGTAGCCAGCGTCTACACTTTTAAGAGTCCAGTTTATATTATTCACACTGGTCATGGAGCTCACTTTAAGTGAAGGCTAGTGTAATGCAGATCATGGAGCCGAGATTCTCACTAGAGAGTTTGTGGAGGTCGACTATAAACTGAGCTTTGAAAGATGTATCAATTTTTGATACAATGACAACAAAAAAAGAATGGAAGTTCCAAAGAATTTATGTCATCAAAATCTTAAGCCACATTCATCAAAATATGTTCCACTGACATTGAATCTCATAGCACTTCACAGGTTCTGAAGTAATGCTCAAGGGAGACAATATATTGCTTCAGATAAATGGTTTGACAACTTCAGTGGTAGATTATTAAAACTCTCTATGCCTGAATTTTCTCATCTGCTATTTGGGATAGTAATAGTACTGATTCATAGCATTGTTATGGAGCTAAATGACAAATTTCAGTAAAATTTTTAACATAGTCCCCGGAACATGGTGAAGCCTCAAGAAACATTAGCTTACTAGTCACACACTGAGGAAAATTGGATAGAGCAAAGCACAGAGGAGGAAAATGTATGTTCTGGAAGAACAGTTTCCAGTGTAAAAAGACTACAGAGTATATGGAGGAACGTAATGAGAGAGGATGGAAAAAAGTCAAATGGAAAAAGGTCAAATTGGGATCTAATCACAGGTATGCTAAGTTTTATCCTGTAGGAGACAATGACATATTTGATTGGAGCTATCTCAGAAAACTTGACACTTGTCTTTGATGTTTTCATACAAGTGAGCTGTTCAGAGAGAGTACTGCCAGAAGAACTTTGTAAGAGGTAGGACTTACACTAGGTATTGAAGAATGTGTAAAATTGTAGAGAAGCAAGCACAGAGAAGCCTCTAACCTGAGGGTAGCTGACAATTTATAATGGTGAAGTAAAAATGAATCAAATTGGAGAGATGGAAGGCAAGCTAAAGAGAGCCTTGAGACTTTGTGAGAGATACCACAGAGCTCAAAATGCACTGGAGTGACAATGGTCTAGAACCAGAAAAATAGAATAGAAAACTTCTACAGTCACATAGATGAGAGAACATACGGTCTTACAAGTTTCCCCTTTTTTCTCTCACTCATTTATACTCACTCATCATTTACTCTTTTTAACAATTTTTTTTAACAAAAAATTTTAAAAGGTTGATTTTCATATTTAAAATTAGAGGGTCTGTTTTGAAACCTAACATTGCCTACTTCTCTGTTAACAAATTCAATCTGAAAAATAATGATAACATTTTAAACCACCCAAATTAACTCATTTGTACCTGCCTAGACCAACTTTGACTTTTAAGTCAAGACTTCAAATAATACCTCTTAATTTTTATGAAAACATAATTATATATGACAATGAACACTCTATTTAGCATGCTAAATAAAATCATTGGCCATACTTTCTCTCCCTTAAAGAATTCTGAGAATTAACAGAAGTCAAACTAAGCTTTGTTTATGGTACAAAAGAAAGATAATATTTTAAAATCTCAGCTAAATGTCTCATCTCTGCTATAGACACTATCATTTCCCTTTCTTTTCCCAGAACCATATTACTAAAAGCACAGAAATGAGACTAAAAAAAGAAAGGAAAAGAAGAAAGAAAGCCCTTTCCATGGTAAAAACTTTGTATTTATTTAGAAAATATAAGATACAGCTATATGTCATCTTACTAAGATCCTTAGTTGAAATAAAATACAGACATTAGTAAAAACACTAGATTGATAAAAACCATGAATACTTATTATGTTTTACTTCAACCAGGATTAAAATGCTGCATACCAAAGTTGTTTCATCTTAAGTGCTTTATCACTATTTTCCAGAGAGGAGAGCATTTAGCATATTTTAATGAAGTTTCCTAAAATAGTGAAATACTAAAACGTGACTATTTTTAGGAAGGACATGGCCAACCCTATGTTTAAGCTTGGAAAGAGAATCTTTTCACATGCTGTTCTGGATACAGACACATGTTATTGGAGAGATCTCTGCAGCTTTAGCCATACCCATCTCTTTGGTGGAAGCTGTGCTCTCTACAGCTTCATAACTTGACTGAGACTCTTGCAGTGTGTTATCAAATGTAACACATGGTTACAGATTCAGGCAAATTGTTTCTAAAATGATTTTCCAGTCAAGGGCTTTCTATTTGCTTTCCTGTGTCTTATTAAAATGTTGAACCCAGACAAAAAGAAAATGTGTTTGGAAAAATGTACGAGGAATTGTTTTAAGGAAAACACATTTTTAATTCTGTCCTCGTGCTAATAATGCCTGCTACACACACACACACACACACACACACACACACACACACACACACGTACACACACACCCTTGTTAGAATAACAATTTCAAACATCAATATAACAATTTCTGTAACATTGCTGATTAAACAACCCTTACATTACTTTAACATCGATTACATTAATTCTCAACAAAATATTTTGGCTCTTAGCTCACTGTGTTACTTTGGGAAAGTATGTTGGCCAAATTGCAGAGTAGTCACCTATGAATAGACAAAAGCCTCTCACTACAATGTTCACTAACTTTGGTAATGCGAATTATGGCCTCTCTACTTGTTTGTTATTCGAGATTTTAATCTCAGATTTCCCCTGGCTCCTAACTGTATCAGAACTTAAGTTTCTGGCTTTATGCAAAAGCATAAGGAAGTAGGACGGTTTGATTTTTGTCATTTTATTCCGAACATGTTATTCTAAACACATGAAGAATAAATAAGTAGCATTTAATTAGCTCAATAATTAAACTAGTTAGCAAAGTTAAATGTTTTCTTAATTTATCTAGAAGTTTCCATTGATCAATCTTTTAGTGTACTACTTCTTTTCCTTAGTTGTTAACTCTGTTCCATGTTACTGTTGAGTGAGTCCATATACTTAAAAGTAAATATTTATTTATTTCCCAATAGAAAATTCTTAATTCATATTTTCCTGTGTGATTCTCATACAACTCATTTTAAATGAACAACTAGAGCTAATTTGAACTCTTTATTTAAAAGGAACTGTGAATGAATAAGTATTGCTTACCTTTGCTTAATGCTATTGTTGAAGCTCCTAGATGGTTTTAAACTCTAGAATTTTAACCCTAGAACACTTAGCTTTCTTATTAGAAGATTTCATTATCTGCTTTCAGGTAGTATTTTAGACTGACTGGCTTTGCTCTGAGAATAATGTGATAGTCATAAATTCAAAGACTCTTATCTTGCCTTTGGCCAGCCATCTGGTAAATGATGCCATTTATCACTGAGGGACTTAGAAGAGAATAAAGATGATTGAAGATTGTATTCATTATTATTTAGGAAATTTTTGTCATTGGCAATAGATTTATGAAATAAATGAAACAAACAATAAATTGTCTAATTTTTAGTAGGGTACTCAACATGTGTTTTGCCTTTTTTCATTTCTAATTCCTTTCATTGGTTAACACAACTTTACTATTGATAAAAGGGACTTATTAAATGAGGATATAGGGAAAGCTCTTGGTAACTTCAAACCAATTCAAAGTTAGCATTTGTTGCTATTGTTGCTAAATGTAAATCAAACTAAGATGAATATTATGAAATTTTTTCTTTTCCTATGGCAAAAAAGCAACATAAAGTCACTCTGGCTTTAAATGAGAGAAAGGTAAATTGTCATTGCAAACACTTAATTTGAAATCAAACTACAAGAGAGATTCCAATCTAGCAATATCATTTTAGAGTTTGAGGAAGGGTGAATATATATGTTATCATGAACTTTTTAAATTTAACATTGTAGTTTTAAATTCCGTATAGTCAACACTAGTAAAACAAATTCAAGTAGTAGCTCTTGTTCTATTCATTACCATAAATAAAATTAGTGTGCCCAAACTATAATTTAAAATCATAAGACTATGAAAGCTGAATAGATTATAATGATGAAGATAATTAGCATAAACCACAGGAGCCTATGCTCATTCACTGCAAAGAACAATTGTCTTTTTTAGATATGATCTTGGCAAATGCTCAGCGTAGGCACTCAACAAAGGCTCATTGACTTGAATTATATTCCCTTTCTCCTAAATATGTGCTATTCTTTTTTTGGAAAAATGTCTCCCTGCCTGAGTTTTGTAACTAATAAACTGCTTAGTTGAACATCCTGGTCAAATGTGAACTCATTGTTGGAACATTTGAAAATCTTGTGAGCCAAGTTGGTTAGCTCCATCTTCTGTGATCCTGCTACTATTTAATTATCCTGACTAGTCTGGGATGTCTGGAGGACTAACTGCCTTTCCTCCTTCATCTTTTCATTCCCACAGTTAAAACAGAAATCTCATTTGTTTCCCAGACGAATGTGTAGTTTTGTTGAGAGAGAATATGATTAATTACTTTATAGACTTAGAATAGTAGATCTCACTAATTTCTTTAATAAGTTTTAGGATTTTAAAAAATACAATTCATTTAAAAAATACACTAAATCTAGTTTTTCAGAATATATGTGAATATTAAGTAAGAATAATGAAACATAGAGCATAATAATAGCTTTTAAAAAAATATACTATTTGGGATGTTTTCCTCTTTCTCCTCATGCTACTATTTAATAATGCTATTAGTTCCATAATGATAGTAAATATAAGGTTTCTGAGCATCATTTTTTTTACTGTACTCATAAAAGTATAAAAATATCTCAAGATGTTGTATGAATTAAGTATTTTAGAATGTGTAGAGTGTTAAAAGATTTTCATTTGATTCCATAAACAATATGCATTCTATATTTACTGTATTAATATTAATGTTGTAAGTACTTTACTAATTTAAAACATCACTAATAATTTAATAAATATTCTTCGTCTATGTACATGTATGTACATTACTCCATTCCACTGTAAGATGAAGATAAGTAAAAATTTGAAATATAAACAATAATAATGCAGTAAGACATATACTGACTGAAAATATATGTGACATAGTTATGTGTTAAGTGGATATGTCAATTTATGAGTTTAAAATAAAATCAAAACATCAAAAATAAAGTAACATTTAGAGTGTTGGGGAGAAAAAACTACAAATTTTAAGTATTAGATTAAAAGCAAATGAAAATAAAATTTAACAGGTATAAAAGTCATACTATTTGTTGCATTCTGTTTGTGATATCTCAAAGCGCAATATTCTAAGAAGCTTATTGGCAGTTGCATATATATATATATATATATATATATATATATATATATATATATTTACAAATGTACAAATGGCAATATATTCCACATTGTCTCATGCAATGTACAGTCTGGTATGAATAGGAAAAATTATAAAGTACTTGAGAGGAGCATTTGATCCTCACTTCCAGTCTTAATACATTTTTTACATATCTTGGATGACTTTTGAATAAGGTATCTCCACAGTAGCACTATTGACATTTTAGAGCTTATTAATTCTTTGTTGTGGAGGATATTCTGCATAGTACAGGGTGTTTAGAAATATCCTTAGCCTCTACTCACTAAATTACATTATCATCCTCCCAATTGTGACAGCCAAATATGTCTCTAGACATTGCCAAATATTCCCTGGGGAGCAAAGTTATCCCTCGCAAAGTTATCCCTCCTTTAGAATTAGTGCTTTCGATGACGTGTGACAAACCTTGATCAGTATGGTAAAATAACTTAAATGAAGTCTAGGATTTATCTGAGATTTTATGTAGAGTTAGTCAAAGTACACTTTTCCCCTGCCCACCATTCACACACTTTCAATAGATATTTTTATTTTAGTGCTAATCTAGAAAATTTAAGGCCAGTTTCATCAGAGCTAATCTTCTGATACCTAAGTTTCGGTAAATATGACAACATCCCTTTGAATTTTTTCCCTCTATTTCTTAATGTTTTATTTTATTTTTTTATTTTTTCCTTTCTTTTTCCCTTTTTTTTTTTTAACGAAGTGGGGGAGGGGTATCTTCCTATTGGTAATGAAACTTAAATAAGCCTTATAAATTAAGCATCAATTTCTTTATCAGATGAAGGCATCAACGACCAAAGATTTTACTAAGAAATGAATGTCTACTCCAAAAGGAAACACTATCTACTATCTACAGCTACAAAAGCATAAATGTCATTTGCATAGTGAGACAGGATAAAAGTCTTTGAGGGCCCAATTTGAAATGTGGTGAAAGAAGAAGCTGGGCCCATAAATTTTAATTTAGTTACACTTCATGATAAGGTTCTTGCCCTTTACACTGAGCATTTATAGATCTGAGACTATCAATGTAAAATAAATGGAATATACAAGAGTTTGACTCATTCACCACTGCAGAATTTATTCATACTTGTGATTCTGATTGAACCACAAAAATTCCTCTTCCTTCCTCATCTCTCCCTCCAGCAAATTCAAGCTCATATTCTTGGCTTTTTTTTTTTTTTTCAAGTATAAAAATTGCTTTCCCACTTTATGTATGGAGGTGTGGACATTTTAAAATGTTAGATGTTTTAAAAATAACTACCAAAAAAACATGATGGAGTGAGAGATTTCTCCAGATCTCTCCCCTTGAAACGACAATAAGCTGAACACACAAACTGCACACCAGCATGTCTGAGCATGGGATCTGCGCATAACAGCTACTACAGGTCAGAACCCCGGGTGTTGGGTGCTAAAGAAACTGCCTTGCACAGCTGCCAGAACTCCTTGAAGGAAGAGGGGGAGGAGTGAAGTTGCAGCAACTTCACTCATCAGCCTGCCTGGAGGTGCCGGGACTTAGCGGCAGGCAACAGGGCCCAGTTATCAGGGCAGAAAGCAGAGAAGCAGGAATGGACAACAGTGAAACAACAGCTGATTTTTAATGGCCCGGGTTCCAAAACCGAGGCTCAGCTGCAGCCCCCAACCTGCAACACAGAGGGCCCCAGTGGAATCTGAACAAACACTGCCGAGACTGAGGGTACCTATAAGAGCTTTTGTAGCTCCCTAGAGGAGGAGGGGGAGAGGAGAAGGAGTGGCAAGTTTGTGCTGCAAGTTCCCTGAACAGCTGAGCCTGGGAAGATTGTGGGTTCCCCGTGGCTGGCTGGCTACAGGGCCCAGTCATCAGCGCAGAGAGTGGAGAAGCAGCCGGCGGAACAACAACAGTTGATTCTACCAACTGTGGTTGCAAAACAGAGGCTGAGCCGCAGCCTCCAACCCCCAGTGACTCAGAGGGCCCCTCTTCGCATCCTCAGACACCTATCACCGAGGAACCCCAGGGGAATCTGGATAAATGCTAAGGAAACTGTTAGAGATCCAAGAGGCTTAGATGCCACCTACTGGAAGCCAAAAGAAGAGTGCCTTCTTTGCAGCAGGCTAAAGAGAGAACTTTATATAATAAATCCTCTTTCTGGAAAAACAACAGAATATACTTCCGTTAATGCCCAGGCAGAAAAATAGTTTATTAATCACCATGAACATCTAGGTGACAATGCATCTCAGAAAGAAAGAGAAAAATATCAAGAAAATGAGCTTACAAACATAGAAATATGTGACTTAAGTGACACAGAATTCAGGATGATACTTCTGAAAAAAACTCAGTGAGTTCTGAAATGAGTCATATTAGCAATTTCAGAAATTGCAAAAACAGCTAGATGAGCAGAGAAAGAAGATTGAAACCTTTAAAAAGAACCAAATAGAACTTCAGAGGATAAAAAAACACACTACAAGTGTTGAAAAATGAAATAGCAAGCTTGGGAATTAGAGTCAACTAAACAGAGGAAAGGATCAGTGATATTGAAGATAGAAATCCAGAAATAAATCAGAAGGAAGAAGAGTGAAACTGAAGAATAAAAAATAATGAAAGAGAAATACAAGAACTAGTTGAAACCATCCGGAGAGGAAACTTAAGAATAATGGGAATTCTTGATGGAAAGGAAAAGGAGCAGGGACTAAAAACATTTTCAGACAAATAGTGGATGAGAATTTCCAAAATCTAAGAAATGAACTGGAGCTTGGAATTCAAGGAGTTAACAGAACACCCAATTATCTCAACCCAAAAAGGCCTTCACCAAGACACATTGTATTAAAGTTATCAAAAATCAATGACAAAGATAGACTTCTAAGGCATCCAGGGAAAGGAAAACAGTAACATACAAAGGAAAACCCATTAGATTATCATTGGACTTCTCAGTGCAGACCTTACAAGCCAGAAAGAAATAGATTCAAACATTTAAACTATTAAATGATAGGAACTACCAGCCTAGAATAATGTATCCAGCTAAGCTCTCCTTTAGATATGAAGGAGAAATTAAGACCTTTTCAGACATAGAAAAATTGAGGGAATTCTCTACTATGAGGCCTGCACTACAGGAAATTCTGAAAGGGATCAGTGCACCTAAAAGAAACAACAAAAATACATAATTAGGAGTAAAGTGAATATCAGAAAATAGAAGCAAAGGAATGCAACTCTTACTAAGAAGAGGGCATTATAAGCTCAAATAATAAGAAGAGAATTGATATAGCAAGATAGTAATGAATGCCCAGCATATGTATAAACAAACTGAGATAGCAATGACTGAAAGGGGGAGGATTCAAATCCAAATTCTCAAAGGGGAAAGGAGATAAGGCACTATCTTTTTAATACTTGTAATGGTAATCACACACCAAAGACTCAGAACTGAAGTATATAACATAAAACAAGAAGAATCAGAGGGAAAACCCACAAAGCCAAACAAAATAAAATTAAAAAAAAACAAAAAACAAAAAACAAAAAAAACAAAAACAGAAACACAAGGACAAGGAAGCAACGGAAACACCGAGCTACCAGAAAGCAAAAGATAAAATGGCTATAAGAAGACCTCATATTTCACCATAAATGTAAATGGACTGAACTCACCCATAAAAAGGCACAGAGTTGCATATTGGATCAAAAAACAAAACCCAACCACATGCTGCCTCAGGAGACACATCTCAGCTCCAAAGACAAATATAGATTCCAAGTGAAAGGGTGGAAAATGATACTTCAAGCAAATGGCATGCAGAGAAAAGTGGGAGTAGCGATACTAATATTGGACAAAATAGACTTCAAAATAAAAAAGGTAAAGAAAGATACTGAAGGACACTTTATAATGATAAAGGGAATCATGTACCAAGAAGACCTAACACTTATAAATATCTATGCTCCCAATCAGAGAGCCTTGAAATATGTAAAACAATTACTAACAGAACTAACGAGAGAAACAGACCAAAACACTATCGTAGTAGGGGATGTAAATACCCCATTGTCGGATATGGACAGATCATCCAAACAGAAAATCAATAAGGAAATAACATCTTTAAATGATTCATTATACCAACTGGACATAATTGACACTTATAGAGCTTTCCATCCCAAAACAGCTGCTTAAATACTCTTCTCTAGTGCACATGGAACATTCTCAAGAATCGACTACATACTGGGACACAGAGATAGCCTCAACAAATATAAGAGGGTTGAAATCATACCAACCATATTCTCTGAAACAGGAGGTCAACTGCAGAAAGAAATCAAGAAAAACTGCAAATACATGGAGATTAAACAACATGGTACTGAAGAGTAACTGGGTCAGGGAAGAAATAAGAAGATAGATCAAGAGATACATAGACAAGAATGATAATGATAGTACAACATATCAAAACTTTTGGGACACGGCAAAAGTTGTCATAAGAAGAAAGTTCATATCATTACAAACCTATCCCTAAAAACAAGAACAAGCCCAAATAAAATAAACAATCTACCGTTTCATCTTAAAAAACTAGAAAAGGAAGAACAAACGAGGCCTAAAATCAGCAGAAGAAAAGAAATCATCAAAATTAGAGCAGAAATAAATAAAATTTAAAACAAACAAACAAAAAAACAATAGAAAAAATAAATACAATGAAGAGCTGGTTCTTTGAGAAGGTTAATAAAATTGACAAACCTCTGGCTAGACTTAATAAAAAAAAAAAAGAAAGCATGCAAATAAACAAAATCAGGGATGAAAGAGAAGAAATTATGACTGACATCAAAGAAATACAAAGGATCATGCAAGAATACTATGAAAAAGTATATAACATCAAATTTAATAAACTAGAAGAAATGGACCAGTACTTAGAAAAATACAACCTTCCTAGACTGAATCAAGGAGAACTGGAAAATTTAAATAGACCGATCAGCATTACAGAAATTGAAACAATCATCAAAAACCTACCAAAAAATAAAAGTCGAGGACCAGATGTTTTCACCAGTAAATTCTACCAAATATTCAAAGAAGATTTAATACCTATTCTCCTCAAACTCTTCCAAAAAATTGAGGAGGAGGCAATACTCCCAAAACATTTTGTGAAGCCAATATTATTCTGATACCAAAACCTGGTAAAGATAACACAGAAAAGGAAAACTACAAACCAATATCTCTCATGAACAGGGATGCAAAAATCCTAAATAAGATACTAGCGAACCAAATACAGCAACATATGAAAAAGATTATACGATCAAGTGGGCTTCATCTCAGGGGCACGGGGATGGTTCAACATACGCAAATGAATTAATATGATATACCACATAACAAATTAAAATATAAGAATCATATAATCATGTCAATACATGCAGAAAAAGCCTTCGACAAGAGATAGCATCTATTTATGATCAAAACACTCAACAACATCAGTATAGAAAGAAAGTACCTTAACATTATAAAGGCCTTATATGACAAACCCTCAGCCAACATTATACTTAATGTTGAAAAACTAAAAATCTTCCCTCTAAGATCAAGAACAAAGTAAGGCTGTCCACTATTGCCACTGCTATTCAATATAATATCGGAGGTCTTAGAAAGTGCAATTAAGCAAGAGAAAGATATAAAAGGTATCCAAATAGGAAATGAAGAAGTCAAACTGTCACTATTTGCAGATGACATGATTCTCTGTATAGAAAACCCTAAAGACTCCACAAGGGCACTACTAGAAACAAGAAGCAAACACAGTAAAGTCTCTGGATACAAAATCAATGTTTGAAAATCCACAATGTTCTTATACTCTAATAATGAAGCATCAGAAAAAAGAAGTGGAAAAAATTTCTTTTGCAATTGCAACAAAAAGAATAAAATACCGAGAAATATTTTAACAAAATATGTCAAGGACCTATATAATGAAAACTATAAGACCCTATTAAAAGAAATTGAAGAAGATACAAAGAAATGGAAAGATATTCCATGTTCTTGGATTGGAAGAATCAACATAGTTAAAATGACCATATTAACTAAAGCATTATACAGATTTAATGCAATCCTCATCAAAATGTCATCAGCATTTTTTAAAGAAATAAAAAAAAAAAAATCATCAGATTTGTATGGAAGCACAAAAGACCTCAAATTGCCAAAGCCATCCTGAGAAAAAAGAATGAAGCTGGTGGTATCATTCTGCCTGACTTCAAATTATACTACCAAGTGACAGTAATCAAACGGCATGGTATTGGCAGCAAAACAGACACATGGACCAGTGGAACAGAATTGAGAGTCTAGAAGTGAACCCATGTCTATATGGGCAAATAATTTTTGACAAAAAAGCCATAAACATACAGTGGAGAAAGAAAAGCCTCTTCAATAAATGATGCAGGCAAAATTGGAAGGCTACCTGCGAAAGAATGAAGTTAGACTATTATCTATCACCACACACCAAAATTAACTCAAAATGGATTAAGGACCTGAATATAAGACCTGAAACAATAAAATGCATAGAAGAAAACATAAGAACTAAACTCAAGGACCTTGGGCTTAAAGAGGATTTTACGAATTCGACCTTGAAGGCAAGGGAAGTAAAAGCAAAAATAAATGAATGGGACTACATCGAACTATAAAGCTTCTGCTCAGCAAAAGAAATTGTCATCAAGGTAAAGAGATAACCATCTCAATGGGAAAATATATTTTCAAGCAATGCCTCTGATAAGGACCTAATATCTAAAATATATAAAGAACTCATATGACTCAATAATAACAAAAAAACAAACAATCCAATAAAAAAATGGACAGAGGACCTGAACAGACACTTCTCCTTAGAGGACATACAAAAGGCCCACAAACATATTAAAAGATGCTCGACATCACTAGTTATTAGTGAAATGCAAGTCAGAACCATGATGAGATACCATCTCACTTGTTAGAATAGCTATAATTAACAGAATAAGTAATAACAAATGTTAGAGAGGATGTGGAGAAAAAAGAACCCTCATACACTGCTGGTGGGACTGCAAATTGGTACAGCCACTATGGAAAACAGTATGGAGTTTCCTCAAAAAACTAAGAATTGATCTACCATATGATCCAGCGATCCCACTACTGGGTATTTACCCCAAAGACTTGAAAACCCATATCCGAAAAGATATTTGCACACCGATGTTCATAGCAGCATTATTCACAGTGGCTAGGACATGGAAGCAGCCAAAGTGTCCTACGACAGATGATTGGCTAAAGAAGCTGTGGCACATATATACAATGGAATATTACTCAGGTATAAGAAGAGATAAAATACTGCCATTTGTGACAACCTGGATGGACCTTGAGATAATCATGCTGAGTGAAATAAGCCAGATTGAAAAAGTTGAAAATCACATGATACCACTTATATGTAGGATATAAAAGCAACAGATGAACAGGACAAACAAAGACTTAGGGACATGGACTATGGACCAGTGGTTATCAGAGAGTAGGGGGTGGAGGAGGAGGGGAGAGGTAGACGGGGTAAAGAGGGTCAAATATAAAGGGGTAGGGGAGGATGAAATGGGTAAAGGGGATCAAATATATGGTAGCTGAAGGAAACTGAACTTTGGGAGGTAATCACACAATAGAATATGTAGATGTCAAACCATAATGTACACCTGATAATTATATAATTGTATTAACCAATATTATCTCAATAAAAATAATAAAAAAAATACCAGCAAACACATCCTTCAATGGGCTATCCAAAAATTTGAGTTTGATGAGACAAAATTGTGTTATCATTTAGCATACTTTTTCTTGCCACAGTAAAACTATTCTAATAAAATTGTTATTAATGAGCTATAACTTGAAAGTATTTATATATCTACATGTAAGCTCCCCAGATATTTATGTATCTAGAAGTCTTCAGTTGCCTAGAGCAAGCTCAGAATCACAGCATAAGAAATGTGTCTAAAAATCTCAATTGCAAAGAGATCATCAATCTAAATTTAACAATATCAGAAGTTAATGTTTGTCCTCCATATTTGCAATGCTAAACCTAGTGCCAGTTCCTCCAAGTGCTGATGTTTCATCTATTTATAGCTCATTAATTGGGGATGCAGGAAGATCTATAATCACTTTTTCCATTTGGATTTTAAAGTTTAGAGGTAATAAGGAGTCTTGGTTTCTGGGCTCCGCTTTGACCCTACTACTTAATTTTAGCCATTTCTTAACCTCTCTTTGCAGATATCTTGTCATTCACAAACTGAGCATCGTGGGAAACATAAAATCTGGCTTTATGTTGTCTTATCTGTCTCTAACAGATGTGCTGAATTATGAACCTTAGCTCTTACAACTTTCAAATTTCCATCTTAAAACTACACGGATATCAAAGATGCTGACATTTTCAATGATCCTAACTTTGGACTAACCTGCATATCTATTGGGTGTCATATCTGGATTTACTTCCATAGAATTCTTACAAAAAAGTTAAAGGAGAAGAATAAAATGGATCAAGTAATGATACTAGAGATTGTTTTAGCAGAGGCATACATAACTGCTAAACTCTAATCCAGGATTAAAGTAGTCCAAAACCTTGTTCACTTTGGCCAGAAACAGCAATTAGAGCAGGAATCACACAGTAAACCTGTTCTCAAAAGATCTTGCAATTCAGTTCTCTAAGTTTAATGAATTTAGACAGTTCAAATGAGATATATGGCTAAAAGCCTGATTTTTTTTTCAGGCACTGAAATGAAGTCAGCTCATTTACTATGTGCTAAGGGGTTTCAAATCTTGATTTCTAAAGAAAGAAAGTGTAATTGCTGAACTCCGAGAACACTGAGACATATCTCATATCTGCTCTAGTTTTTCTCTAATTATATGTACAAATCTCTCTCTGCTGATTTAGGAAATACTTTGCTGATCCACAGTTCATATTGCCTGCCTGTGAACTCTATCAGGTCATACTTAGAGTGACAAAAGACTTTAGAGAGTTTATCTTCGTAAACCTTAAGTAATTGAGTATTTAACCTGGAGGCAAATATTGGCTTCTTGGGTTAGAAGTGGAACTATAGAAATAAATCATTTAACTCAAGGATCCAGTATCTATCTACTGTCAGGAACTAAACTTCAGTTGTTGTAGACAACAGTAGACAATTAGGTGAAGGACGATCCAAGAAGACTCCCAGGGGAAGCGTCTATTCTAATCCTCAGTAGTTCAAATCTAAAAGCCATTGAGAGAATCGTTTCAGCAGATGTTTGATTGCCACAAGGGTTCAGAGATGAATGATCTCCTAGGTAGCAAAAGCTCATTCCTTGAACTTTTGAGGTTTTTCAATATTATGAGAATAGCTTAAGAATTTCTTGAAATACAAGAAAATCTTCACATTGCATTCTAGGTCTATCTAGGAAATAAAATACAAATAAAGAACACTTCTGTTACATTGAAGCTTTACATAATACAATATAAAATTAGGTCATCTGATATATAATGTCTATGCAACAAAAGCAATGCAAACATTTAAAGATAAGGCTAAACATATATCCTAATATAAGTATAGGTACTTTCAAAATTCAATGAAGTTTTAAATGCTAAACTTTTTGTTTTATATATAATCAATCCCTTATTTATTTTTTAAAGGTCATGGAAATTCATTTGGAAGTCTGAATTTTAAGCACTCTGAACACAACTTTCCAAAGAAGCAATATTCTAAACAAATAAGTCAGAAAGATCTATTCAGTATAGCAGGGGTACTATATATTTGTAATAAAATAATGAAATAGAAATATGTTTGTTCTAGTAATCAATCAAAGAAAAGTTCATAACTTGAGTAGACTTGATTTGTTTAATATTATAATTAAAAGTAAAGAAAACTGAAATAAGTTGAGAATCTCATAAATATCTGTTGAGACATTTCTGATTAGACATCATGTGGCTTTACTTTGTGAAGATATACATGGTTCCCTTGTATATCTATGTCTGATAAATAGCTGATTGAAATATGGAACAATTTCAGAGTGGTGGCTAACAAAAGATAGAAGTGGGTCTGAACCATAACATGCATAAGTATGGTTAAAAAAAGATGATAGGACAGGAAAGAGTCAAATTATTAGCCATTCCAGACATCCAGTGGTAAAATCGGATTAGGATATCATGACTGCTGTCCCCTCCAACACCAAAGGGATTTGGGGCTGATCAGTGGCTTTAGGGTACATGGGAAACACAGTGTATGCTGTGTCATCACATATTTGAAAAAGTGGAATATTCACAAGTGAACTGTAAATAGTTTCAGAAAGTGATTTTTACTAAGCTTCCAGGAATCACAACACTAAGGACTGTACCAGTCACTATTAGCCTGTTTTTTGTTTTTTGTTTTTTTCTGAGTTAGATCATTAATTTAATTTGTCCACTTGAAAAGTGAGCCTGTTGGAACCAGAGGAATGATTAAAACTATTTTATAAATTGAAAATTAGTTAAAGGAAAATGAATCTGGTTGTTTAATCTTGATATATCCATTATTTGCTCCTTCATGTTCACCAATTCTCTGCTCTAACATCATTTTATCAGGGAAGACTTTCTCTGATCATCCTAAATTAACACCCCCTTCACATTGCCCACATTCCTCATCTTCTCCGCCTTGCTGTGCCTTTACTTGTTTGTTTATCATATGAATTTCAAATTAGAATGTAAGCTCATGAGGTCAGGGCTTTGTTTTATTTACCTCTGTGTCCTCAGATCTTAGAATAGTGCCCAGTATATCGTAGGCACTAAAATATGTGTTGAATGAATAAATAATGAATTTTAAAGACAATAGTTTCTGCTAGAGACTATGTATATTTTTACATTCAACCTCCTCACTCATTCCTGTGTTCTACTCTAAAATTATAGTTGTGATTTTTCCACACATAAATCTGGATAGATTA
Organism: Eidolon dupreanum; assembly: GCA_028627145.1. Lineage (NCBI taxonomy): Eukaryota > Metazoa > Chordata > Mammalia > Chiroptera > Pteropodidae > Eidolon > Eidolon dupreanum. The sequence goes on along the minus strand of CM053507.1, from coordinate 86,895,345 downwards.
TTTTCACATGTTAAAATGTTCCTTCTACCCATCTCTCTGAAATGAAAAATACTAGAACTCATTAAATTTTAATGCAACATTGATAACTGAGATTACTAAATCTTCTAAAGTTTTCTGATTTTTGAACATGTGGCTTTACTTTATGAAGCTACATAAGGCATATTCATACTCATCATAAGAGAGTAGAGAAAAAATTCATGATTGACATTATTTAATTTTGTTTGAAGCTTAAAATACTTTACTATATGAAGGCCACCGATTAGATATTTACTTATTGCTTTATTTTCATTCATGTGTGAATGACATGTGATGTATATTACTAATCAAAAAAATGTAGTTGTTTTTTTGTATTTCACCAGTTTTTAGTATTCGGTTTTTAGTCTTGAGATCTTGCAGAGCGAAGGTTCATAATTTCTGTTCTTGGAATGAAGTTATCCTAAACAGGCGTATTTAACCACTTATATTTTAGCTACTTGTTTAGCCACTGTTTTTTTTTTTAATCTTGAAAATAACATTGGATAAGACGAAACTGTCCTAGAATATTTTTGGCACCAACTTAGCAGAGTCACAGAGGTAAAAAATTAAATGTTATTATGTAAAATAAAGGTTTTTTTCTCCTGTTACTTAACATGCAATGTCTGTGATAACTTTTCACTTAATTTTATTTTCTAAAAATTAAATAAGGTGTTATATGGCCATTGGGCAATGTGAAAAAAGGCAGAACATTTTCATCCAATATAAAAACTGAATTGGTTATCACTGCATATGTATCTTTTAAGCAGAAATAAAAAGAAAAATATCTAACAGTGATGAACATAACCTAAAACAAATCATTTGGTTTTCTCAAATTTCCCAAATTAGTTTACATGGTAATTATGCCTCTAAAATGAATCTGGGGGCTTGAGAATTAGATTGGCTTTATGTAACACAAAATGTAAATTAGATAAAGTCTACATTTTTTTCTGACATTCTTTAATTCTGTGTAAAACAAGCAAATTGAGCACTATTATGTTAGGATTTGGTATACCATCTATTTCAACACATAAATATAAGAATGCTCATATGCACAGATGCATTCATGCTTAAAAATTGCTAACCTGTTTAAAATGAAATTTTATAAGAGGAAAAATTGAAAAGTTATTCAGCAACAAAGAGTTCTCACCAGTAATATGGTTCTATTAGAATGAAATAAAATAAATAAGTAGTTCAGTGAAGAAGAGAGGAAACATGTCATAATTCTACTTTGAAATTCACATGATGGGAAACCAAAGAGAGAGAATTCATTTTTTAATTTGTTTATTTGTTTTTTCAATTAAAAATTTCTTTCATGGTTTAAATTTGCAGAGCTAAATGCTCCAATCACATTCATCCCAAGTAAAACCCTGGGCCTTCCACGATGGTTTGCAAGCTTTCGTATGCAGCTGCAGTTATGCTTCAAGGCTTTTCTTCAACATGTTACATCATGCAGTGTCTTAAGTCAGATTCTATATCATTTAATAAACACTAAAATATTTATTCAGATTTTTAGGTGATTTTTTAAAGATAAAATATCTGTAACAGAAGTTCTCAAGATGTCATCTAAGCTTTCTGGGTGTCACTAAGGGCACTTCTGAGCATCTGCAAGATTAAACTACTATTTTCATAATAATACTAAATAAAAAATTATAGCTTTTCTCACTCTCAAAACCTCATGAGTATACAGAAGAATTTTATGAAGGTTACAGAATGAATAATAATATTATATAATGGAAAGTGTCAATGTTTAGAATTTCTGCATAACTCAGTAGTGAGAAATGAGAAATAGCAAGAAGTGAATATTGAAATTAATTCTGATTTCCTATCTAATATCTTAATGAAAAGGAAAAAACAAAAAAAGGAGTATATTATTACCTTAGCTGACTCTGTCCTTTCAGACATACTACTGAGGACATAAGGAAGAAAAACTTGTGATACACTTAAGACAGTACCAAAAACACATAGAGAAATATCTACTAAATTGTTTTAAGACTAAGCATTTTCTCAACTCTTCAGATGCTCCATCTAGCTTAAGAATTTTAAATAGAATTAGTTCATATAATTTCTATTCTGCTCTTCTACTCTGCCTCACAGACCATGGAGATGCTTTTAAAATGAGAACTGTAGACGCCATATATTCATTCAGTGTTGCTGAATCAAGTGTCTTTCATAATCCCTTATAGCCAAAGCTGAACAAGTGGCTCCTAGAGCAAATTAAGACAGAAACATCACTGGAGGCAAAAATGAGAAAACTAAAGCTATTGTATTTTGCGTACATCATCAGAAGGCAGGGTTCCTTGTAAAAGAAAATAATTCTGGAAAAAATAGAGGGCAGACGGAAAAGAGGAAGATCAAATTTGAGATGGATTGACTCCATAAAAGCAGCCAAAGGCATGAGTCTACAGGAGCTGAGAAGGACTGTGAAGGACAGGACGGTGTGATTACCACTTATTCATAGGGTGCTCAGCAGTAAGAGTTGACTTAACCACTCTAATACACACACAAAGGTAATACTTTTCAGAAGCAATTGGGAAAGTTTTAATACATTGAGGAAACAAATGCTAGTTTCTGAATTGAAGTGAAACTAGGTGAAGTGTGTTAAGTGTGACTAAAGTAACATGACTGGTAAAGCAGATTAACCAGAATGTGTTTATTCAAAAAGAATGACTTGGTATCCACATTCTTAAATGTTTTTCTGAAATAACTGTAATTATAGGATGCTAAGTCAAATAAATAAGGTGGATGTGTAAGCTGGATAATACTGATTTTGGTTTAAAAAATAGACTTTACTATATAACAATGTGCTACTTCTCTTATTTATTAACTATAAGCTTACTGAGACCAGTGATTTCATCTTGGTCAAGTCTGCTTCCCAAAGCACTATATACTTAAACAATTCTGAATGATGGTATCATTCATTCACATTCTAGTTTTAAAGATAATTTTAAAAGGGGAACTCCCGAAACATTTTGTTCAATAGCAGTGTTCCTGCAGTAATTATAAGTTCCCTACAGATAACTTAAGACGGTGACACTCATTTAATTTCTTCAGTGTGTTGGTTTAAAAAACAAAATAACAGTCCTATTAACTTTATAACCATACTTCATATTTTAGAGTACATTATAAAATTATTGTACCAAACAAGGCTTATTATGGAACACTAAAAGAGACTGAACACTAAATAGCTGTTCTTTGGTAGTGAATGAGCCCATATGGTCTGTGTGGTTTTTAAGGATCTTCCAAGAATGAAACATAAATGCAAATAGCCTTTTGTACTTTCACTTCACAAATGGTAAAGAGGAATTTTGACACAGCAACACCTCTTTTTTTGTACTTCTGGATCTTTTCACCCTGAAAAATAACAATCAGTGTAAACGAAGCTCTGAAAGTTAGCCCAGCATTCTCCAGTGAGCAGATGGTCTAGATTTGGATGAATCTTTCAAATTTCTACAAGAGAAATCATTTCTTTGAGTACCTTAGAAATCAACACCAGTATTGAGAACAGGGTGCCCTCGTTCAAAAATGTGATATGGCATCGGGATTAGAACCCAACTGAATTATCAGAAATTGAGTATTACAAATAAAGGTCTTTTTATCAAATACTTTTTATTAAAACTGGAACTATTTCTTGGATAAAGTTGTAACAACAAGGACAATGCCAGTAAGAATGATACTTTTCATGAAGTATGTTAAAAGTTCATAGCAGCAGAGTGTGATGAAAGATATCTTTAGAATGCAGAGTAGCAGTTGAGTAGAATAAAAAGCATTTCTGGAGACAATATGCTGCATATATTGTTTTCTGGGATGATAATTTAGTCATAAAAATGATGCTTTGCTACAGAATGTTGGCTGACTAATTTTTCTGGAGATCTGAGAAGTACTAAAAAGCACAAGATATTTACTCATGTTTTGCAATTCCATAAAGTTTTCAGAGCTGTGTAGTCATAGTCGCTGTTATAAATTAATTTAACTAACTGCTAGATATAAAATTGTCTTTTATATCTCTTGTTCTTAAACTCATGAACTGTATCCCTAGGAAAACAACATTTTTATGCACAGCACATTTAAAAAATACTTAGATTAATGAAGACAATGAATCCACTATAGAATCTAACTGGAAATGGGAAATGCAAACAAGAGTGTAATGTATGAAGACATAAGGAGAGTTCCAACACATGTAGGAATATCTCTGGAATATTGTTTCTAAATTCTGTGCCTCTATCACTATAGCAGTTTTTTTTTTTTTTTTTTTTTTTGTGTGTGTGTGTGTGTGTGTTTTTTGTAGATGAAACGCAATCTGGCGTATGAGTCTCTTTCTCAGAGTGTGGTATTGCTGCCATGTGACAATCTTGGTGGTTACTTAATGGAGTTGTTGAGATTGGTAATTTCAGAAAATAATAAGTTTTTCTAAAAAAATTTTAATCAGGAATTAACTTTTAGAATTAAACAAGAAGAAAACAGCAGAAATTGACTTTAACTAGGCCATTTTCTTAGCTGGTGAGAATAAAGAGGAATAGGCTTCTTTATATTGCATCTTGCTACTAAGATGAAAATCGATAATGAACTATAATGAAAACAATTGGGTGATTCATACTTCAAAATCCTTACATAGTTGCATGTATTTTGACTCAGTAATTTTAATTCTAGAAAATTATATTGAAGAGATAATCATGGACAGACATGAACTATATATCAGAATGTAAATCACAGTATTGTTAATATCAAAACATTGAAATTCTGTTTAATAGTAGTTTGGATAAATAAATTCTGTACATGAAAAAATGGAGTACTGTACACTAATAATTCTGTAGATACATATCTATTATCTGGAAATTTCTACATTTTTTATGTTAAGTTAAAAAAGGCAGATTATAAAACAACATTAAATTTATATGTAAAAAATACTCGATTTATTGACAAGAGAAATCATTTTATATATGAATATATGTATAGCATGATATTATTTTGGGGAATTATATTCACAATTGGTAATTATTTACAGATGAGAATGTGTAAAATTTTTCAAAAGGATAAAATTAAAATGTTAAAGCTCATTATCTTTGTATAGTATCATAAGTAATGAATATTATATCTTTTTTTTAAAATATTCTGCCATGAAAAAAAATTACCTTAAGAAATAAGATTTTAAAGAAACCTGTCAAAAATTTATAACAAAATAATCAAATATAGTTTGAATTAAAAGGATACAAATTGAAACATGCAATTGCTCACAACTAACAAGTAAATACTAAAAATAATGATAATGTCTAGTTGTATCAAGAGTATAGTGAAGTGTGCTTTTAAAATAGCAGAAACTCTTTGACACAGAAAACCCACTTTTAAGAATACATGGCAGGTAAATCATCAGACTCATACAATTATAAATGCAAGTGGATCATTTACTCATTTGTATAAAATACTGAAAAACTAGATATAATAATAATTTGCCCACTAATTAGGGGTTTGTTAAAAAAAATGGTACAACCAGAAATTAAAATACATCGAACTGCTAAACATAAAAATAAAGATTATCAACAGTAAGCTGTATTCAAGTAGTATACTGCTAAAGAGAAAAAAAGGCTAAACATTGGTATTATAAATAATCCTATTCTAATTATGTATCCACGCATATGTGTGTGTGTGTATATGCAGGAAAATCTGGAAAAATTCACTCACAAATTTACAAATGTTCTTTGTGGGTGGTGTAATTATGGATGACTTTTCTCCTTTTTATAGCTTTGTTTTGAAATCTTTATGGTACAAACATGTGTTGCTTATGTAAACATTAATTTAAAAATGCTTAAAAACTATGTATAATTGGATGAGAGACCTGATCATTTATCCAACTACTTAAAGGTGGCTCAACCATGATGGAAAAAATGGTAAATATAAAAAATACCAAGACTTCGGACATGTGAGAATTTTGCTGCCTTTTTGAGAAAAGCAATAAAATCATTGGGATTTCAGAATTAAAATCATTATCAGCTTCATGAACAGTGATCATCTATTTTCCCAGATATGTAACAATATTTAAATGGTAAAGAATGAATTTCTTTTTGGAGAAGATATAAATGACAAAGCATTGTGAGGTATGACTTCTACCTACTTGCAAATCAACATACTACAAGGTGGAAAATAAAAATAAAAGGAAAAAAAAAACCCCTCAGTTACTCACTCTTGTCGTGTAAGCAGCTTCTGGGTCATCTTCTAGAACGCGTGAAAGTCCAAAATCAGAAACCTTACACACCAAATTGCTGTTTATCAAAATGTTCCTAGCAGCAAGGTCTCGGTGAACATAGCCCATATCTGAGAGATACTTCATGCCAGATGCTATCCCCCGAAGCATCCCCACCAGCTGGATGACTGTAAACTGGGCATCATGTTTCTGGAAAGTATTTCAAATGTATAGTTAGGATGTGTTGCTATTTTTTCAAGATATATCTTGTTTAAAATCTCACACACTGAATTGTAACAAGACTGAGTAGGTACATTCTAGGTCTAAGTACTCCAGCCTAACAAGATATATAAATCTGAATGGATACAAGGCTAAAACAAAAATAGCATAAGTGCTGAATTACTAAATATTTTGTAACAAGAAGAACCTTAATATTCTTTGTCTAGAACTTTCTCAGCGTTTATTTGGCTTACTAACTCCTCTTACTAACTCCTCTTAATAACTTCAAGAACAGCAAAATGAAATGGATCTTGTGATTATTTAACTTTTTTAGTCATTTGATTCTTCCTTCTAGGTTCCTTTATAATTCATTAATTGCTTCAAATAAGGGGGATGTTACATATTTATTACAAATAATTAGTTCAAAATTAGTCAGAAATATTTACAAATATATGAATAGATATTTTTCTATACGACCCTGAGTTATAGGTCATAAAATAGAAATAGGAGATAAAGTTAGAGTCCTGGATTTAGAAAAAGCTTCCACTACTTGGATTAAAATAAAAACATATGGTTCATATGATAGATAAGCAAATAGATAGATAGATAGATAGATACATACATATATATATAGATAAATATAAAATTTCATATGTAGTTATATCTATGCAAACTATTTAGACAGAATATATATTATTATTGTTTTAATTATCTACTATGGAAAATGTTTCTGAAATGTTTATGAAAATAATTGCTAATAAAATTTACAATGGCTTCATGAATATTAAAATTAATAATATCAATTTTCATTCATATAAAATTTAGAATTTTCTTCCATGACAATGCATTATAGTATCTCTCTCTCTCTCTCTCTCTCTCTCTCTCTCTCTCTATCATCTATCATCTATCTATCTATCTATCTATCTATCATCTATTTATCTATGTATCTATCATCTACCTACCTACTTACCTACCTATCTATATATTTCTACTTACATAATGTTGAAAGTACCTTGAGGATAGGGTCAATATATTTTTTATTCCTTGCAGTGATTGGTGATTGGCCGTGTCTCATATTCTATACAATTTTTGTATGTTTCTGAACATAATATTTGTTCTAAAATGATATATCTGATTTGAGAATACTTTGGCATTATAGCACAAGCTTATTATCTGAGTGGATGGCACTAGGTGAGATGGTCTTCTATCTTATAGTACTTGAGTTTACTTTATATAAAGAAATGAGAATTTTTCTTATATCAATGTTATTTATGTCTTACTTTAGGACTATATTTTTTAACTTGAACCTGTGTGAGTCTTGCCACTACAAAAAAGCTGAAGACAATTGTACAGATTTGTTTTAAAAATATAAACCATTTACATTTGGATGCTTCAAGATAAAGATTAAAATTTAGTCTTCCTCTTGCTACCTAGTCCCAGAAAATTTTAGTTTTACTTTAACCTTTGATATTACCTAATTGTCTGGCAAAATATCAGAGGCTGTCTCCAACATTTTCAGTAATTTATTCCATATTTATATATGCATGTGCATAGATAGAGATAAGAGATCTATGTATGTATATAAAATCTTATACTTACACGTAGGAAACTGTCCAAGGAACCATTCTCCATGTATTCTGTAACAATCATAACTGGTTTACCTAGATATGTGGTAAATAATAAATATATAATTATCAGTAGTGTTCAACAAATATGCAATGGACATATATAACACTTTGATACAGCCAATGAATTAAAAAATGTAAAAGCTTTCCCTGTTTTCCCAATTTTGTAAAGTTGCAATTAAAAAGAAAAACTAGACTTTAAAATAAAATAAATCACTTTTTAAAAAATTAAAGATTGGTTTTCAGAATAAGAGCCCATAACCTATTATATCGAAATTGCCTTATTTGTCATGGCTTTTCTTGAACTTAACATATAGCCCTTTCTTCTCTTTAATTGAATCTTAGCTGATTTATAAAATCAGGTATTTCTGCCTTCAAGCCCTATGTAGAGCTGGGAAATCCACAATCATTTGTACTCTCTACAGGTATTTACCTAACTATGTGCTAGTTGTTCTCTTGTGCTGGTTAGTCAGAAGCAGGTAAATTAAAGTCCCTACCTTATTGGATTTTATATGTGAATTATACAAACAATTAAGACTAATAATTATAACAATTTTATCTGTATTAAAATAACATATTAGAAATTATAAAATGTGTGCTATGTTTAAAAGGAAAATGAAATTAAAATGGCTGTTGGCAGTAACTTGTAATAATCATTTTGGAAATATGTAGCTTTAAATACCATTAAACCTTTAACAAATATTTAGATATATTTATATAGCACTTATTATGTACAAAATACTGGTTTAATTATTATATATATATACATGAACTTATTATCATTTCCTTTTTATACTTTAGAAAACTGAGATATACAGAGGGTATTAACTTATTCAACATTACACACTAATAAGTTATAAAGCCAAGAATTGCAAGCTAAATACAGTATTCTGTGACTTGGAAATTTGTACTGAGGGAAACATCTAAAATATGAAAAAAAAAACATTAGACACAAAGGTGCTAAATATACAGATATATGTAGATCTACTAATAGAACAAATGTTTAACTATAGGTAACAATTTAGGCAGTTGTTGAGTATCAATTCTATGGATTTTTCTGAATTAAGATGACTGAGTACTGTAACACTTTAGACAATTGTTACAATAAAATGCTATGTGAACAAAGTTGAAAATATAACTACATATGTTATAGAAACAACTTGAAAAATCAGTAATGCAAAAAAAACAGATTTCTAAAAGAAAATGATATATAAAAAGAGATATTTTTTTATAGACAGGAAATACTAATAAACTTTTTTTGTGTGTTTAGAATAATACAACATTACATTAGTACTTGACATATAATATATCGCTTTATCTTCACATCATCTTATGTTGTGGTAATATATGTTATTCCCGTTTTACTGTTTCCTCATATGAAAGTGTTGTGGGTTAAAGAAACTTGCTGAGGTCACATGATTAGCTAGTGCTCTAGCAGATCTCCCATGGTTGCCTTTGATTTCAAAGCCTATGTCCTCTTCATAGCCAGAAGATCTGAGTTAATTCTTAACTGAGTATTGAGGAAAGAGCTTGAGCAAATAATAGATTTTAAACATTCATACATACCTAAATGTAGAGCACACATAATTTTTCCTCATATGTTCCTTCTATAGCATGAAAGTTAGTTTGCCATTTTGATGATAGAAAATAGCTTCTTTTGATAGCTTTTTTTTCCACAAGTGAAAACTCTTAAGTCATGCTGGTTGTGAATTGTGGCTTAGTATTGTGAAGGTTATACTTGCTACATTTAGTACTTGAATGTATCCCAAGTTATATGTCTTATTTATTAAAAGGTGAGAAAATTATTTAAATTTTATAAAATTTTTCAGATAATTTTCATATATGTAACAATCAATTGATATATCAATCTCTTTTCCTTTAAGACACTGATTTAGTTATATATTTTGGGTAACACATCATATATATCTAGTTAATCTGGTACTTTCTGAAAAATCGCTTTAGCCAAAACCTTAAGCCTCCAGGACTTGCTTCTTCAAAATTCTAATTAAGCTTTGACTTGACAGTATTAAAGAGGAAAGGGAAGCTTCAACATTTATCCTGAACTGGTAAATTTCATGCCTAAATACTGGGCCTAGAGATCTGACCTGTAAAGAAATGAATGCATGCATGAATGAATTAATCAAATTCTGAATATGCATATTCTCCATAAATTACGATCAATTTCTATGTTCCTTCCCTAAATACAATTCTAAGAAGAATAATATCTAACAAAATTCAGTGCATATCTTGAATGTAGTCACAGATATTTTGTCTCATATAGCCAACTCTCAGTTACAATGGCTAGTTACCCTGTTTATATATAGTACTACCCAGACCTTTGCTTATCACTCTTTCCTTCTGGCTCTCAGCCTTATGACCATTTCATTTCTTGTTAGCATGTCTAGCAGAATGTTTAGCAAGGGAAATAAAAGTAGCTGAAAAATCAAACCAGTCAATTAAACCAAAGCCCCATGATTCAGAAATCAGATCGGGCTGCATTTAGCTCTATAATTTAGGTATTTATAAACACATCAGTTAAAATGGGCAAGTCTGAAAATATGCTTTATATTAAGTTCAAAGATTTAGCAAACCTAAATGTACAGACAAAGAGTAAACAGAATCAAAAATATTCTACCTTGGAAAGCAGTATCTTCACTTAGTTTCCCTTGTGATTTTGATAATGATAAATAGGGTTAAAGGAAAAGAGACTGCAATAGCAGTGAGAACTAGTTCTAACATGCATTCATGTAGCTGGAAATCATTTATAAAATGCCAGCTCATCTGCATATTATGCAATGGATTTCTATTTGAGTTTGCATGTTTTTTCATACGTATTTTGATTTTGAAGTGACATTGTTATCATCAAGAGCCCTTACTATTTTCTGCCTCAGAATCCTAAAATGCATCTGAGTATACATACTAAACTCAATGAAGTTATCGCTAAATGAGCGACTGAAATAAAATTTCATCAGAAATGAGCAAAACAAAATTTGCAATGGAATTTTGCATTGGTTCTTAAATTAATTTGTGAGTATAGATAAAATCATATTTTTCATAGCTAAAGAGTTTAGGAAAACATATTAGTGTGTTACAATCTATTAATTTCCCCAACTATCTCAGTGGCTCAGAGATATTACTAATCATTGAACCACTGTTTGATGACAGAAGAAATGTGATTCAAAATATGTAGGATCCAGGTTCAGCACTGTTTCACCACAACCTTCTTAATCACATTTTTTATAAAAAGAAGAGTAGGATAATGTGATAAATATATAGTCATACATAAAAATTTTTATTGCAATTATCAAATAAGTGTTACTTTAGATTGAAATATTTTCATGCAAACGTAAAAATATTTATCAATTATTAAATAATACAAGTTATTGAAATTTAATTCCTTTCCAAAGGAAATACTATTAACACCTATTAACATTAATTGTGTTTTACATACTCCTTTTCTTATTTTGAGGGGTCTTAATCACATTCTAATACATAAATGTGATTTATAAAATCAAAATATTTGGTGTTAGCAGCCCACATTCATTATTAGTATCCTATAACCAAAATCAGGGTGGAAACAAAAAAGCATATGCAGGAGAAAGAAAATTGAAGAAAACTGACAAAATACACCTATTTCCAGGAAAGAAGACTTGAATTACCTTTAATTAGAAAGAAAAAGTTTTGGTTATAAACTTTTATAGTCTATACCAAACTGACTGATAGAAATATTATAATGCACTGAATTAAGAGTATATTTCTGAAGTTTTTCATTTAAATTATATGAAAATGCAATACAATTTTTTACAAATTTCATTTTAATCAACATTATTCATATTAAAAATGACCCCTGTGCTATCCTCTGCTCTATAAATTAATGAGTTAATGAGGGCAGGAGCTTCCTTTATTTTGTCTGTGGTTCCGAATCCACCACCCAGCCGAGTGCCATTTACAATTGATCATATCGTATCTATCACTTCAGGCTACTTAAAGATAATCTGTCTTTTCAAAATCAGGCTAAGAAACACTTTCTCCAAGTCTTTCTTAACAAATCATACTCAACTTTAGCACATTAAATGCTTTATACTCGGCAGACTTAAAATTTTTTTACATTTATTTTTAATTTGAAATAAAATTTAATATCTTTAAAGACAAGAACAATATTTCTACTCTCTTTTATTCCATCCAGAGAAGATTTGTATAATAATCACAAAATACAGAAATCTGAATATGCTCATTTTGATTCTATAGCTTAGTTTTTTTCTTTTCAAGCTTTCTACCTTGTAGGCATTTTCTTGTCTAATTGCAAAAATTAATATGTTAGGTATAACAGTGAATTATAGCAGTCTTCTTGTTTCTAATTTAAAAGAAATGCTTTTAATGTTTCATTATCGAATATGATGTTTGTTAAGTTCGTTTTGTTTTTGAGGTCTTACATAGATTTATCAGGCATACATATTTTCTATGTATGATTACTAAGAAAAAAAATTTAAATTTAAATGTTTATTTTTTACATTTATTGAGATTAACTTTTTTTCCCTGTCTATTAATGTTGTGAATTTCTTGAATGTTAAATGTTAAACCGACTTTGCATTTTTGGAATAAACTAAACTTGGGCATGATATAGTATCTTTTTTTAATACATTGCTAGCCATGGTTTTATAGTTATTTAAGTGTTATTGAATTTTTATCATGTGTTGCACTGAACTGTTATTTTCCTTTCTGATAATATTGTTTGAGCTGTTATCAAGCTATCACTAGCCTCATGAATTTGTAGTGTTTATTTTTCTCTTTCTACAACAGTTTGTGTAAGACCAGAATTCAGACAATTAATAAATAAGTGTATAATAATATTTCTTCTTCCTTTAGGAGAGTTATTGTATATTTAAACTAGCAATTTTTAAAAGGCAATATTTGGGCACATGAAAGTCATGCTCTAACAAATTTTGTAAGTTGAATTTAATATTTTAAAACTATCAAAGACTCATCCTATCTAAATGATTGGGAAAAAATATACAACACATTCTTTTGTAATTCAAATGCACCCAATTCATCTAAGAGACATAGTGAATAATGTTGAAGAAATAAGGAAAGTTCTTTAGGGATGTAAAGATAACATTTTTTTCTCCAATGTATTTAGGAGAGATTTTTTTAGTTTTGTTAATATGGGTACTTACATAGTGATATTCTCAACTTATTTATCAAATTACAATCATGAATGCGTGATAATGTATGTCATCAGTTTCCAGAATAGATTATTCTAACAGTTTCTGTAAATTATTAATAAAATAAGTATTACTATGTATTGTCTATTGAGAATATGACATGGAGTACAGTACCCTTGAGACAAGTGCAGAAGAAAACTTTCAGAGAGAAGCAAACAAAAAATAGTAAGAATTTGGCATTCTCACTAAATAATGACATCTTATTTTAGCAATATTTCCTTACCATATGTGGAGGAGATAGAAAGGTGAAAACAAATGACTAAGTTTTTGTGTAAAATGGATGCTCACACCAATATAGAAATGATTTAATTATGAAAAATCATCTTTATGTTCTGCTTATTGCATTCCTCAATAATACTAGATTACAGTTAGGTTACATTATTGTTACTATTTTTTAATTTTCAATAAATAACCCCTTCCTGAAAAAGAACAAAAAACACATCAATTTCATTGAATATAATTTCTTCTATTTCAGTAGGTGAAAAGTGGTCAATGGAGGTCTTCTTAGAGTCTGAACATCATTTGACTAATGGTGTGATGGCAGAAATACCAACATTTGCTTTAAAAAAGTTCCATCTTTTTGAACTTAAAGGAAAATTGATAACACATGTTAGTGCCAAGTTCTGAGCGAAGACTGTGTCCCCAGCTTTTTGCTATTTTGAAGATCAGAGACTCTCTCACCTTCTCTTGTTTAAGATCATCAAGCTCAAAATGTACCATTAAAATTGTTTATGGCTCAATTCAAATAAATGAAAGTATAATGATTGAATAAAGGATTTTCTCTGAGTTGAAAATGATACATTATAATAGACTGAGAACTTCAAAGCACATCATTAATAGCAATAATAAAAAGAATTATCTTGGAGCAAGAAAAGGAATCATTTTCAAGCATATTCTTCTATACTTCTAAGATTAACATAAAATCTCAAACTCATCAGAAGTGATAATTTAGGTATTCATATCTCTATTCTACTTAACAATGTATTTCTATGTAATCTTATTTGATCTTTAAAGTATCTGGAAATAGTAAAGTAGAATTGTTAATTTCATGTTACAAGTGAAGAAAGTGAGTCTCTGTGAGTGGTTTGATTTGCCAGAGATCTCACAACCAGTAGGGTTGAGTCAGAACTTAAACTCTGACCCTTTGATTCTTAATCCAGACACAGATAGACTTGCTTTTCTTTTTTAAATACAATTTTGTTCATTAAATTATAAGCTCTGCATCACTCTAGGGTGTGTGTGTGTGTGTGTGTGTGTGTGTGTGTGTGTGTGTGTGTGTTTGAACTTTGCAGATAGATTATTTTAGCCATTATATAGCCTCAGGAAACAAAGAAAAATAATAGGAATGGATTTAATAATTTCATCTGGTGACAAAATTATTTTCTTTGTAAGTTAACTGCAATATATTGACCTTATTCTAGGGCATTTCTATTTTCTTTCATATGTTACAGGGTGCCAGACTTAGAACTTTTAAATATGCCACTAAAGGAGCTCAAAATCTAATTCTAAGTCTGCTGCTCTATTATGTCTGCACTATATGAGATGACTGGGATTTATATAGTTAGATTTGGCAGCTTCTTACATGCTTATTTGACCAAAGAGATATATCAAATTTAGAACTTTCACCCTAAGAATAAGACAGTTGTAATCCATGTTGGAATGTTATAGAATCAGACTCAAATAAGACATTTAATGTATAGTATCAGAAATTTTAAAAGTCATTTTTTTTCTCTTAGTGCATTTCTCCCCCTTGCATTTTGGCTGTGAGGATTGTTTTATGGATTTCTTTGCCAAGTGCCTATAATTCATATTTGACTATTTCATTTTTATATCTAAAAAAACTGTCACAATAATTATAGTTTACTGTTGCTTATCATTCAGTAAATGAATTTATAGAAAACAGCTAGCAAAATATAAGTTGCTTTCAATAATTCATAATACCATAACCAAAAAAATCAACTCGCATTTGATAATATATGAGACAATTAATAAGCTTAAACTTATTTATTTATTTAAAAAATTTAAACTTAATGTTTACTTTTATAGTTACTTTTATCCTATTTTCTGCCCATGCTAAATGTAACCATTTCCTTCATCACTCCCTGAGTGCTGCAAGCAGTTACCAATTGTACTTAGTTGAAATGTGCATTCAATTAAATGAACCAACACCAAAGAAAGATGTATTGGTAGAAGACACGGTCTTTTTATTCGTTCATTCTTTTATTCATTTATTTATTTAACAAATCAATCAATTTTTTTATTCCTTAATATTGTTAAATTAAGTACCTACTATGATCCAGGTTCTGTTTAAGTACTGGTTATCAAATAACATGCATTTGCTCTCTATGAAAATTTACATTTTAGATATTAAAAGTTATTAATTATCTACAGGAAGTTTTAAAGCTTGAGGGTTGCCCTGCTATAATCAACTTATTAAGGAAGATAAAGAATTCAGGATATAAAAAAAAATTAGTAAAATGCAATGACAAAAATTAGAAACTCATGATTGTCTAGAATTAGTGATAAAGTTGAAACTATCAGACCAAGTCCTCAGTGCCACAACTAACACTCTTTAGTTAGACAAGCTATTTACTCTTTATTTTGTTTGCTCAAATGTAAAATGGAATTATATCTAATTCACAGGATAGTGGTAAGAATAAAATAATGTTCGCGATACAATGTTGAGCACATAATAAGTCAACTCAAAAAGGGAAACTTGTGAAAATTGAAAGCTAAAAAAAATAGTTACAAAAGTACAAATGAGTTTTCTCTCCCAGTGGGGCTCAAGATATGAAGGACAAGCATCCTTGGTAAGGATGCTATGGTAGAGAATAAATAGCTAATTGACTATTAAAACACCACCGAGACATGATCCTATTCCATGGATATTAATCAGTATGGTCTTGCCCTAAAGGAACAAAGGATTCAAAAATTCCCCAATCTTTACCATTACTAAGTGTTACTACAAGTATGGCCTAATTTTTAGGATTACAGAAGGAAAAAACGCTTCTTATATTACTTAATATGGGTTTACAGTTTATGCATAAATTCTTTTACATTGTTAAGATCTTAATCCCATTTATTATATAAGAAAACTCTAGAGGATACCAAAGTATATTTCAATTATGCCATGCTCTTGTGAAGAAGGAATTGCCTTTTTGGTCATACTAAAATGAGAGTAAGTATTAGTACCATTAGGAAAGTGCTTCATGTAATGTTAAAGAAAAATATTATTATGAAAAATATAATATGTAATGTCCACTGGTAGTCATATGATATGTAAATGTTGTGCCAATGAAGTATCCCCTAAAGGATGTCAAATTCCCTGTCATATGTCACCTTTCACTCTAAGGATTTTGCTGCCAATATAGCTTATTCTTCAATTTTTGCTTCAAAATCTTGAGGAAAAAAAAAAATCCCACAGCATTCTCAAGAGATTTTCATTGGGATTGAAGCCAAAAATCATATAGTTGCCTCACCGGATCCCTTCTGAGTCTGGCTGGAGAAATCATCATGGAAATAAGTTCAGATCTCTATCACAGGCTGTGAGCCAGAGCGTCCCCAAACCAGTCAAGAATCCATATGGGACTGTAGATCAAAATTATTTGAAATCCTTAGAGAACTGAGAAAATGTCTTGAGTCTATATGATCCCAATTATTATGGCTCAGAAGCATTCCCCAAACTCTCATAGTTTTTCTAAAGCCAGGGGGGTAAAGATTTGGAAACTTAAATGAAACTTGTGAACGATAAAAGAAAAGCTAGCTAGCTGGGAGATCCTGGTAATTTCTGAATTATCTGAATTATCATTTTTACTTGCTACACTACATAACAAAAAATATTCCAAATTCCCTTTTTAACCATATTTTAATCAGCATGTATTAATATAGTCAAATGTTTAGCTCCTAAAGACTTAAAGCTTTTTAAGATCTAGAATAGAGCTATCAGTATAATACTAATTAAATATTTGTCCTCTTGTTAAAGACAGACATGTTAATCTTAAACTTTTTTTTTTATTATGAATGATAGATGCTCATAAAAGAGACTAAAATTGTTAAATGATTGAGTTTAGGTTTAAATAAACTCTGCTCAACATACATAAAAGTTGATCTTATGATTTGACTTACTTTTAGTGACAACTCCCTCTAATCGAATGATATTGGGATGATCAAATTGTCCCATAATGCTTGCTTCTCCCAGGAAATCTCTCCTTTGTTTTTCGGTATAGCCTACTTTCAGTGTCTTGATGGCTACTGAAATCTCTTTTTTGGATGGAAGCTTTAAACGGCCACTGCACACCTCTCCAAATTCACCTGTTAGAATGCAGAAGAACAAAACAACACCAAAAGGTAAGAAATTATATGATAAAAAATCAGCAGTAGAGAGCAATTATTTCCTCTTAATATTTACACCTTTGACCTGGAAGATGTACATTGTAAACCTCCAAATTATTTGGGAAGATAGTAATCTGAGACTCTCTAAGAAGCCCGAGGACATCTGCAACTTAGTAATAAATGGACCGTGTGAGAAACCTCATATATTTTTAAGTATCACACTATGAATAATGCAAAATGAAAGAATAAGAGAAAGGTTGAAAGCTATATCTATTAGACTTTCACTCTTTGTTCATATAGCTACCATTTCATCAGGTAATCAACAGACCAGCAAGAATATTATGGGTTGAGCATTAGATTAAATTTCACATGTTTCTAATTATTTCATTTTTATTAAAAAGGCCAATTTAATTATATATTCAGATCCTCTGAAAATGAGAATCAAAGCATCTGCTGTCAATTCATTTTGCTGGAGTATTGGTGTATTGCATTATTGATATACCAGTTGTAAAGTTCTCTGGGCTTCTGGAAAGAGAACAATAATATAACAATATCAAATAAAAGCACATTTTTACCTACTGAATCACCGTCAAAATAGTTTTTTATATTCAATGTCTTCAATAAAAAGTTGTCTAAAATGAACAATTAATCAAAAAATTGTTGAATATAAAATGTTGCTGATTTTTAAACAGTCTAATCCAATTGATAAAAGAATTGCCTGGAACTAGTTTAAGGACTATCTTCACATATATTGTTATTGAGAAGATTTGCTTTTTCATTAAATTTTGACCTTCCTGAGAGCAGACACCTTTTACATTTACTTCTCCAAACGCATTGTTGCTATAGTGATAGTCATAAAGCAGTGCCATCCATATAATGTCCCTTGCTTATTGAAGAAATCCTAACATTGTACGGATTATTAGATTGGTTTTGTACAAGATTAAAATTTTTTTCTAATATCAAATGGAAAGTTCTTTGGAAAAGGGTTAATTGCATGATCCATTTTTAGGCTTTTTGTGGAATGGAATAACATTCTTGGTCCAACCTCACTGAATTTTTGTAAAAGCTTCATGCCTCATAAATCAACCAGAGAGAAGGTATAAAAAAGTGAGTTTCTTCTTTGTCCAAGTGGTTCGACCCACAGAAGCAGCAAGTTGTCCTACTGATTTAGCAACTGCATCACTACAAAGGACTTTCTTCTCTCCAGGAATCTCTAAACTCCCCATTTTTTAGTAATCCAGTCTTGCCACTATTTTCAAAACAATGATTTATGCTGCAATTTGTCAGAGTCACTTAAAGGTCCAAAAGCAGTTATTTAATAAATACTCATCAACTGGCAACAATATGACAGACACTGAAAAAAACACAGAGATATGATGGTAAATAAGGTGGCGAAAGTGTAGAGAAGACCACAATATCTCAGCTAGAGTGTCCCTTAGGATTATAGGGAGGATTAGGGGCAAAATTTGAGAACATTCATTGATCTTTCTTAATACAGGGTTATTGGAACATTACCAGATAGCTTCAGTTTATTTCATGTAAACATTAATTTTGAGCAAACCATAAGGAGGCATCCATAATAAATTTTCATTTTTTGAAAGTTCTGTACTATCATGAAGCAATATGGGGTAATAGGTTGTGTTTTAAATTTGGATGTCATCTGGTTAACGGACACATGAAAAGATACTCAATATCAATCATCATTAGGGAAATGCAAAACAAAATCACAATGAGATACTACCTCACACCAGTCAGAATGGTTATTATCAAAAAGTCAACAAATAACATGTGTTTGTGAGAATGTGGAAAAAAAGGAACCCTTGTGTACTGTTGGTGGGACTGCAAACTGGTGCAACTCCTATGGAAAACAGTAAGGAGATTTTTCAAAGAACTAAAAATAGATATACCATAAGACCCAACAATTCCACTTCTGGGTATTTATCCAAAAAAAATGAAAACACTAATTCTAAAAGATATATTCAACTCCCTGTGTACTGTAGCATTATTTACAGCCAAGATATGGAAGCAATGTAGGTGTTCATCAATAGATGAATCGATAAAGATGTGGTATACATACACCCACAAACATGCTTGTATGTACACATGCACACACACATATACACAATGTAATATTACACAGCCAAAAAGAAGAATGAAATCTTGCCATTTGCTACAACAATGGATGGAACTATACGGTATTATAGTAAGTGAAGTAAGTCAGGCAAAGAAAGACAAATAGTGTATGGTGTCAGTTATATGTGAAATCTAAAACAAAACAAAACAAAAACAGACACAGAAACAGAGACCAAAATGGATGGTTACCAGAAGGGAAAGGGTGAGAGGATAGGTAAAAGGGGAAGGGAAATATAGTCTATATATTGGGATAAGTTCACATGGTGACAGACGATTACTAGAATTAGTGGGGTGTTCACATTGTAAATTATAAAAATGTTGAATCACTATATTGTGCATCTAAAATTAATATAATCAACATAAGTTTGTATACCAACTATACTTAAAAAATAAATTAAAAGATAAAATGCATTGGCAGAAAAAAAAATTAGATGTCAGAGCATGAATTCTAGAACTGAACTGTATAGGGTCTAATTCTGCCTTTGTCACTTTTTAGCTCTATAATTTTAAGTGAGTGTCTTAGCCTCTCTGTGCCTTCGTTTCTTTATCTAAAACATAGGAACATGAATTGTGTCTATCTTATAAGGTTTTCGTGCTGTTAAAAAAATTAATGTATGTACAGCACTTAGAAGAGTGCCAAACACATAATAAGTGTCATCTAAGTATTTTTCACTATTTTCCTCTCTTACTTCAAACCCATGTTAAGAAGAATAAATTACCTATTTATCCCCCAAAAGTTAGAACAAATTGAAGAATAAACATAAAAATTCCTTTTAAAATGCCAAATGCTATATCAATGTAAGAAGAGATGGTTGTGATGATGAAGACAAGGTTAATGTCGTATTGGACAAATATTCCTAGAGAAGAGCAGATAGATGAATAACATCTGTCAATAACATCTGTATATACAAGCTTTTATCTCCCTTGCCAGGGAGATAAAGGGGAAGGGTTTGAATTTCATGTGGGCCAATTAAAAGTTCCTTCTTTGTTCTCAGTGGGATATATGGACATAAGTGTGTGTATATATATACGTGTATACACTTCCAAAATTCAGAAAATGGTGTTTCGGTAATGCTAATTTCTAAAAATCACAACATTTAGAAACGTGATTATTTCATCAAATACTAGAAATGGTCACCAATATATTATACTAGACAAAAAATGTTAATTATTAATTTTTCTTTATACTAACTAAAAAAGAATTATGTTCAGAAAATTAACGAAGACTTGGTAAATGCAATGCCTGATCTTTCCATCTAGTCAAGTTTTACATGGTTTTATTCAATTAACTTTGTACCTATAAGAAAGAAAATTTAGATCAGAATATTTCCATATAAAAGCATACCTACAAATAGATCATTAGGAAAAGTACTGCTTGATTCTTTAATTCAACAAGTACAGTATCAAAATAAAACATGCTTTATGAGAATTGGTATACTGTATTCTGATTTAAGGTGCACAATATACAATCACTCAAAATAATTTTTTTTACTCACGTTTATTTCATTTAAAATGGAGGAAAAAATGTACTTGTGTTTAAATAGAATGACCATTTGCACTAGCCTCAAAGCCCATTCTCCTTCTGCTGTTTTAGTAAAAGAAGTACAATAAAAATACATATGAAATAATGCTGGTATGTTAGCTAAGCACTGTATATGAATTATCACAACCTTCACGAAAATTTTAGAAAAGGCACTATTTTGATCGTCAGTGGCTAGCATGGACTTTTAAGTTGAAAAGTACAAGATTCAAATGTAATGTTGCTTTCCTAACTAATAACTGTGTGATCATAGGCCATTCAAATTTTCAGCTTTTGACTCATCATCTGGTGAAATGAAGATAATACTTATTTACAAGAATAAAGTTAAATATCATGTGAATGCTTAGGATAAAATGGGAGTTAAATATTTTCTACTTTAGGAAATTTTGAGTATTTAATCTTTGATATAATGGTTAGATTAGAGAATAAAATTAGGAATTTATGTTTTACCTATTTCTTTGTATAAAAGTTCTGACAGAAAATTAGCCTTTTAACAATGAAAGATAATTGCTAATCAATTTTGCATAAGTATTTATTTTTTATGCACAACATTATTTTGAAAAATTAAGTGAGTAAGCATATAGATGAAAGAAGGCTGGCCATGAGTAGACTGTAGTTGTATAAATGAGTACATGCAGGTTCATTATACTCTGTTATTTATTTTTGTAGATGTTTAAAATTTTGTAGAACAAAACATTTCAAAGTCTTGATTTTATACTCTATCATGGTAATGACAAACACTTTAGAGGCTAGTCAAGACAGACTAGAATTTAGTGCATATATGATATTGAAATCTTCTAGGAGAAGCATAACCTATTTTGAAGACACACTCATTTGTAAAATAAGCACAGTCTTATTTCCCTTAATGGGACAAATGAGAATATTAGCAGCAAGACCCTGAAAATGGGGGCATATATCTAATTTTTTATAATATATTTGGAGATAGAAAGGGAAAAGATGATCTGTTATTTAATGAGCACCAGTGAATATTGACTGATTCAGTATAAGTACTCCTTCTCTTTACCTAATTTATCCAATACTATTGTTAATGAGTGTGCTTTGTCTTACACTGCTGTATTCTAGATATTTGGCTTTTTCAATAACATCTGTACATACAAGCTTTTATTACTGCGGAGGGTTCCAAATTTCAAGGTCCCAATGTGTCAGTCTGACCTTCTGGACATTGGCTGAGTGGATTTTTCCTCCTGTCATCAGATTCTCCAGTTGACTGTACAAAGTCTTTGTTCTGCTACTGTGGCTTCCATGCTAGAGAACAGTGCATTCTCGTGGGGTAACATTAATACAATGACAAACACCCTCCAAACTATGGAGTGGTTCACAGAGCAGAACTATACAAATGAAAGTGAATAATTAATATGTATCTGTTTTAACTGGATGTACAGTGAATGTATTTATCCTTAAGTCTTAGATTGTGGAAAAAAAGAAGTCTAGTTTTCTTTTATGAATCAATAATTTAACAAATTAATATTACACATGTAAGCTTTAAGAGGATACAATATTAAGGGAAAGAGTTTTAGTAACTTATTTCATTTAAATAATTGAAATACTCAGATGGTCCTACTAGAATAGTAAATACTGTTTAAGTTCTAAATACTGCTTTGTTGTATACAAAAAGAAATAGAGAAAATTATATGTATATTTGTATAAAAAAGCATCAATCATAAATATAGTACTTGCAGAAATTTCATCTGATATGTTATGCATAATTCAATAAGCTAATTTCTCAGTATTTCATTGTATTTCCCACATCAACATAATTAGTTTGTGTTTGTAGAGCAATATTAAAGAGTAAAATGACTGTGTAAAACTATTATTGTCCAGTATTGTTTATTTTTACTTTCAAGTATTAGCTTCATTAAAATGCATACTTCTTGTATTGTGCATGTCCATATGTTTTTGTGTAAGGGTAAAAAATATTATTATTTTATAAATTTCTATAATTTGTATCAGAAATATGCAACAGCTATTAATAATCACTCCATAGTGATTAATGAATTTATAACAGATCAAATTAATGATTAGAATGAAGAGATGTCTATATAAAAACAAGCTTCAACAGATAAATTAAGACTATAAAGTTACAGGTAAGTAATAAAATGGAGCACTTCACATTGTTTAAACTATCCACTCAAAATAGTTGTCATGAAATTTGTTTAAAATTTGTTATGTATGATTTTATTTTATGTTGTCTGTTTTTTAAATTCCAAAGAGCTTTCTAAAATTATCTTTTTTTCTACAAATCCAAAATTTCACTTAGTGAGCTTACCTAAAGTAAGATACACTTTTATCCTGTTACCCCTATTTAGCCAAAATAGTCTTTGTGACACATGATCAGCGTAGGGAAGAATGAGCTGCTGCTGCCGCCGCCTCTGAAATTCAATAAATAAAAAGCTGGCCATGGTCTGTGAGTCTGTAGGTCTGGCACCTTTGAAATCATTCCATTCCATTAATATCCCATCTATTTATTGCTGTCTTTGATCATGAAATCAGAAAATTGCTTTTTCATAGCAATGTACTTAGGCCTGAAAACCTGAACAATCTCAGGTTTCTTATTTGTAGTTGTAAACTTGTAACTAACATACTAGATTGATAGTGGGGTTATTGGGGTGGTTACCTGCTCCAACAACTTTGTCAATAGATATGTTGGTGGCGTCCAATTCCTTAGCAAACTCATGAACTGCTTGGGTAGGGTCTTCATATGTGTGGGGGTCAACGTAAGTCCTGAGACCTGGGAGTTTTACTGTTTAAGGGAAGGAAGAAAAGGTATTATTGTAGCTAGACTTATAAAACCTTTACTGAGCAAATTTCATGATAAAATTATTGGTTAAAAATAATCCCCACTATGATAAAGGGCACCAATTTTTAATTTATTCTAAAGTATCACAGAAATTGGCAGAGTTAGGACTAAGTGTTGACCAAGTTATAAAAAGACGTTCCCTATAATGAAACATAAAGTGAAACAATGAGCTTTCTCTGCAAAAACATTAGAAAATGGACATTCTTTTTCTTGAGGAGGATCTTAAAGATAAAAAGATGGCTCAGAATTGTGCAGGCCCAGTAATTATTACCATTAGTACTTGTGAGTGCATACCATCACCCTATTACACATTTACAATTTCACAAATAGTAACCAAGTATCTATTACAATGCCACATTTGACAATAAATCGAAGTTTGTGATATACTTTTTTATAAGGTGAGATAGCTGCTGTAATTACAGATAAATTAATTAAAGAGTAGAAAATGGCAAATCTTATGACACTTTTATGCTTTTACTAACATTCACAATCAAAATCCCACTCTACAATTATAGATCTTTATACTTTAAACTGTGAATTTATGCATATATAATATGGGTATCATATGTATCTATTAATATAGCATCAATTAGCTAAAATCTTATTGTGTAGCTTTTCAACAGGTTAAAGGCAATATAATTATTCTCTATAAGTTTGATAATGATGCTAAAGAGCTAAATTCCAAAGATAAATCATATTATAGCTTATTAAATATAAACCTTTATAATTTATTTAATTATTCTGAACATGAAAATTTTTCATGATTTCTGTAATCAAAATAGCAAAGACAAAAGATACAGGAGAATCATTCTGGATCTGATTCAATATGAATGAGATTCCTATCATTTGAAATAACATCTCATATTAGAAACAATTTGAAATGTTCAATAAACTTTCTTGCAAAAAAAATAATTTTTTAAAAAGTAAGCCTACGATCTATTAAAGTACATGAACATGCTCTAACATTAAAGGAAAATGTAATTTAACTCCTATAGTGTATGTACTAATATTTTTGATTTTCCTTTTGATTTTGGTAACACTGGTTAAAAATATTCGTAACATTGTTTTATCAAAGAACATGGATGTTTAAAGGTGATTATTTTGTTCATTTATCACACTAGAGTATTGAACATTTTTTTATCCTAAAAATAATAAATAAAATAAGACTCAATTTTTTTCCAATGTTATTTTATAATGGAAGAATCTTTTTGGCAAAATTGAAACCAAACATTTTGTGATGAGCCAAAGATTTCTTTGAGTCAGTGTTGTACTTTGTGAGAAATAGTTGTAGAAACTGTGGTGACAGCAATTGTTCTGAAAGACTTCAGTACAATGGACATTAGGCCAATGAGTCCAGGATCTCAGAGTCTGGGCTACAAAATGATCAGTTTGTAGACATACGATACAACTTCGTGAATGCTAGGGTTATACCACATAATAAATTATATTCCTATGAAGCTTCCATAGAGGCTTTAAGTAAACAAATATAGACATAAAAATAAATAGATTATTAAAAAATGTTGGCCAAGAGAGATAGAAAGTAAAAACTCTTTTTTTCCTCAGCTGCTTCTTCAGATGATTTTGAGACAGCAGAATAGAAATGGGAAGGTGAAGGAGCGAATGGAGAACATTGGAGAAGAAAGGCTGACACCACTACATCTGTCTAGTGTTGATACGGATCCTGCAAAAGAATAGTTACACTCTATTTTGAGGCAGAGTGTAGATATTTTAGAAGACACCAACAGCTAGGGAGTAAATAGCCACAGAAATAAGGAAACTGCAAGCCCTTTGTCCTTGCTGTAGGCAAACTATGTGTGGAATAGCTTTTGAAGGGAGAACTCTACTTTTGAAGTTTTTTCTATTTTGAATAGTTTAGCAAAAAGAATTAGCTAGACATCACAGAAAAGAAAGCTCTTTAAAACTTGATATTGAAGTGCCTAGGGTGAGTGCTTGTTATTTAGTTAGTTTCCCCCAAATGTCATCATTAATATTTTTATGTAAGAACATTTATTCACAATTATTAAAATCATTGAGGTTTCCTGGAGATAGAAATTGGACTCAGAAATTACCATTTCTTTTGAGCTCACAGATAGGTTGCATGTTTCTGCCACCATTATAAACATTATTCCTTCCTATAAAAACATATGGCAGAGTCTCTCTTTAGTAAAGTGGTCTACTATAATTTATTACTACACTAAAACTACTTCTAGCATTATCAGTACTAAAACATTTTAGCCTTAAAACAAACAAACAGATTAAGGAAACCTATCATACTTTCAAACTATCATATGAAGAATAGATTTGGAGTAAGGAAAACAATAAAAGTAGCCATAGACATACTAAAAGATCTTATGAAATAAAGCCTTGTCAGATTCTTTTTGTTTAGTCAATTTGGTTACATTTTAATGAAGACTTGCCTCAAATGGAGGTTATGATTTATGATCAACCAGTTTTGCTTTGTCTCTGGTAATAGTAAGGTAAGGAAATGATAGCATAAGAAGAAAATCTAGCATTCCTTTCCAAGAAAAGAAAGAAAAACACTTTAAAAAATTAGGTAAAAATGAAAAAAAAATTTTAGTAAGCAATTACAAATGTCTTACCTTGATGAATTTAAGGAAACCAATTTGTGAGAAATTTGCTGACATCAGAATATATAATTAAAGAAGATTATAAAATGAGTTACCAGCAACAATGTTTCAAATATCTGAAATAAGCACTGGCTTTAAAAAACCTTGCAATTGTGCTTTAGAGTTACCTTTCAGTACCTGCCAGCCATAGAGAGAGGTGTGTTACTAAATAATCTGAAAATAAAATAATGATTTCTAAATAAAATCAGTCAAATTGATTATGATCAATTAAAATCAAGTAAATAACTTTTCTGTCTACATGACATTTAGGGAAACAGTACAAATAGAAACACACACACATCCCCAAGTAAAATGACCTGTTCACTGTGGGGGCTTTGGCTCCTGAATTTTAACTGCTGACCCCAGAGATTCCAGAAATCAAGTGATTCAGGATGCAAGGCACATAATCCCCTCATACCAATAATTAAAGGCAACATACAGAGTAACTGGGCTGTGTCAAGAAAACCAGGTAATAAACACATGCACACGTGTTAAGCTGCACTACTTTACAGCTCATTCTGTGCAAACACAATAATTTACATTTCCATTTTACCAGCATGAGTTGCCCTAAGGATAGCAAAAAAGTAAAAAGTCCCAGCTAGAGAGGGCAATGGGACAAGATCTTAGGAGGTGAAACACATTTCTTTCCTTTTGAAGCGATATTATGGGATTTGTAACAAGGCTGGAGGGAATAGCTCATAGCTAGAGCTTTTTAAAGTAATACCAAATAAATGGTCTAAAATAAACCAGCTGTAGCATTAAGGCACAAAAAGTTTATGACACGCGTATAAATTACTTTATGCCCTTCCAGCTAGGATAAAATGCATTTCTTTTCTGTTTGTCTATCATAAGAATATTGTGCATTTGAAGATAATTAGTTTCAACAAACTTTACCATAAAAACCTAGAGCTAAAAAGAGATCAGAGTACCAGAGAAACCTGCATAAAATTGGCACACAGAAATTTATCAATGCTTCAAATTCTTGAGAATGACAGTTCCCAAATAAGGAACCAAATCAGTGTGGTCTTGCTCTAAAGATAATATTTACGTTGATTGGCCAACTCAGATTATGAGCAACTTAAACCAAAAGAATGTAACTGTTCTCACTAATTTATACATGGTGATCTTTAGTGTTTTGTGGGACCATGAAAAACAGCTAGACAAATATGCTCTAATTTCTTCAAGTATTCTTTTAAGGCTTTTCAGTTGGTCACCTAACTAATTTGAAATGATGAAATGTTAATATTAGGAAGACAGTAAGTATTTTGGCTTTTTTTGGTGAATTATTCTTAATGAAAACAGTGAGATGGACAGATGGAAAAAAATAAACAATGCTCTCTGTAAACTCTGGTGCTGGGTCCATCCCACTTCAGTTTACATTTTGGAAAATATTTTTTTTCAAGCTACTGTATGACTCCTGCATGTTGGAAACAGGTCATCAAGTTTTTACTTGAGTAAAAACAACTCAAGTAAAAATAACTAAAATTTTTAGACACAAAGCCAATGACTAATACAAAGTATCATGTTGAGCTGAAAATAACTTTAAAAAGCAATAATGGATGTCAAAGACTGTAGTAGTTATATTGAGATTACTTAAGGGCACTTAAGCTTGAGTACTGTCTCCATACTAGTTTCCATGAGAACATGCTATTCACTTTAAGGCTGATTAGTAATTACCACATTAAACTGAGCCATAATCTGAAAAAGCAAAGTGGCTGAGATGATTCATTTCACCAGAAAAAAGAAAAAAAAAAAGTCTTTTTATAAAAGTGTTTTATAAACACTTTGTTTCCTAAAAAGAATATTTATTTAAAAAAATTAAAAAAAAAAAAAAAGACTAAATTGATTGTTATTAAAGTACTGGCTGTCCTACCTATTGGGTATCATGTAACTTCAAAATAAACAGTTGATTCTAAAGAAGCTCTCCTGGTTGGCTGACCAAATGGAGTTAGGCATTTTACATAAACAGATGTTGTATATATTTACTTAGCAGTTAGGAAAGGGAAAAGATTTCTATTTAGATTTTAGCAAAGGACTAGTAATAAGGAAATTGAAGATACGCTATGCCTTTCAACTATGTAGAGCGGAGTATAGTACTTATTACCCATCATGTGTATGACTTAAATATAAACCACAGGTTACCCTTCACTTTAGCTTGAGTATGCTGAAATGTGGCCATGTGAAAATTATTTAATGCAGAGCAGTGAATTTCCTTCTCTGTTTAAATAAATTTTAATTTGCTAGTGTTTTTTTTTGTTTTTGTTTTTTGCTTTTTTTTTTTATAGAACTACTTTTGGATTGGACTCTCTGACAGGGGAAGTTATCCAATTATAAATCAACACTGCTAAAACTAGTGTTAAAACCAAAACACCAATACAGTTTAGAAACTTACAATGTCCATTCCCAAAATGAAGTCTTTTTTCATCTGTACCATGTTTTGACTTGTTATAGCCACAGAACCTAAAGGTAAATTACGGGAAGAGAACACAGAAAAAGAATATACTTAAAACAATTATCTATACTCAGAATGTGCAAAGCACACACACAAAAATAGAACATTTTCCTCAAACAATTAAATGCTTTAGTGAAAGTTTAATGACTTCATATTTTCTAAATTTTCTGTAGAAAGCCTCTTTCTCTGAGGACCCTGGAAAGCTGCCTAATGAGGAGATACATAGAGTTGTTTCCCCACTGTGCAGACCCCTTCAGTTGAGTTTTTATAATGGCCTTAGAAAGTGTTTATAGTATTTTTTAACAACTGCTGTTAGAATGAATGAAGGGTACAGTCTCCATTGTTAGTGATTAGTGCTGTGCACTGTTACCAGTGTTTTGGGTGAGAAAGAGCCCAGGAAATCTGAGGTGTATTTAAAGAGTGAAGGGATAATTGGAAAAAGAAAGTAAAAACCAGGAGTGAAGTTAAAACAGGGAAGAGGTGTGTATTGGGTGAGGGGCAGGAATTTAATGTAAAAAAAGAAAATCAAAGCTAAAGATGAAATGAAAGGAAGGGAAAAAAGAGACTTAGAATATAAATGGAGACATTCTTAATTGTTAAAATACGTTAACAGTGGTCACACTTTCATATTTTAGCAGCGGTGGGTGGGGGTGGGGGAAGAGTAGCAAGCAAAGCAATTATGAAAGTAAGTCATAAAATAGACTGTGGACTCACCTCCCAATCAAAACGTAGGTAACAACTGTGAAGAGAATAATTGCTACTGCCGCTGAAATGGCAATCATTACCACTTGGCTATTTTCACCAGAGATAGAGAAAGCTGTGAGGTTGAAGAGACAAAAGATTTAAAAAGACCAGGCATTCACACATCATAACTAACATTTACATGAAAAATCCGATAAATTAAATTACATTTATTACACTTTTACCTGAAATATGGCTGACTGCCTGATCAGATATAAAAAATAATTCTTTGCTGAGTTAAAAAATCACTTCCTATAATTTTGCATGAAATTTCTAATTAATAAGATTAAATATTCTGTTTCAATGACAACAATCAAAGACTACTTGAGTGCCTACTACATACTGGACTAGTTTCCTCTATCCTCACTGGCAAGAAGCTCAAGGGACAAAGTAGAAATTAGCAGAGGAACATGGAGAACACGTTAGATTTCCTATAATGAAATTATAAAAGCTTTCTAATTAAGCTGGTTTAGTCTCCAATATCTACATTTATTTAAAAGGTGGTGTAACATCTGTCCTATGAGCCTCAACATATATTGCAAATGAGTTGTTCCTCTCCCAGTATTTCCTATCTTTGTAAATGGCCCAACATCTATAAAGTATTGACAAAATGGCCCAGTAGCCAAATCTGGCCTGTCCTTAGTTTCTATATAGCTCAGGAGCTTAGAATGGTTTTACATTTTTAATGGTTCTAAAAAGTCAAAACAAGAGGATTTCGTGACATGAAAATTACACAAAATTGAAATTTTTGGTGTTCACAAATAAAATTGTATTGGAACACATTTATTTGTGTATGGTCTATGGCTGCTTTAAGGTTATAACAAATAGCCAAGTAGAGTATGAGAACCAGGGACTGCATGTACACAAAGGCTAAAATATTTATCATCTTGCCCTTTATAGGAAAAGTTTACTGACTCTTGATGTAGACAGATACTTCTCTAACTTTAATGTTCATAGAAACCACTTGAGTATCTTTTGGAAAGCAGTTTCTGATTCATTGGGTCTGGTATAGGGGATGAGATTGTGCATTTCTTCTGAGCTTCCAGTGATGCTGATGCAGCCAATTCTAGACTCCAACATTTTGGTAGCAAGGATGTAGACCATAAATATGAAGTCACCTTGTACTCTTCCTCTTTTGATCAGTCTACATCTGATTAATCACTAAGCCCTTTAGAATATTTTAGTTTATATCTTCATTTCTCTTCTGGATTACAATTAGAAATTCCTAATTATTCTTGATTTATGTGCCTTTCCTTTTAATTGGTCACCAGAGTCCTCTTTCTAAACCATAAATTTGATCATGTTATTCTCATGCATAAATTTTTGCAGGGCTCTCCATTACTTTCAGGATAATATGTTCTATAGCAGAACATATAAAACCCCTTAAGGTCTGTCTCCTGTCTAAATCCTCAGCTTCATCTGCTAACAAACTCTATAAATACCCTAATCTCTAGACTTTCTAAAATAAACGCAGTTCCTGGGACAACCCTTTCATTTGCTCTTACTTTAACTTGTAATTCTTTCATGGTAAATGCTGATGGAACATGTGAATGAGTGATGTACCAAAAGAAGAGTTTAGAAGAGTGAATTTGGTTATTTGAATACTATTAACTTTCCAGAAGCCAATGTCACATCTTCAATCCGATCAAAATCTACGTTTGAAAGGTTTTCTCTAAAATAATGCAGTTTTAGGACTAAAGGACGCAAATATAGTAACATGGCAGAAAGACTGTTAAACATTTTTTCAGCATGAAAAAAAAGCTCAGATATGCAGGATGGCATGCACACTCGTAATATAAACTGTTGCCGTACTTTATTCTTTACTTCCAGCAAACTATTGTTTATACCACTGTGGCAGTC
Source organism: Eidolon dupreanum (assembly GCA_028627145.1). NCBI lineage: Eukaryota > Metazoa > Chordata > Mammalia > Chiroptera > Pteropodidae > Eidolon > Eidolon dupreanum. The sequence goes on along the minus strand of CM053507.1, from coordinate 86,863,586 downwards.
ATGGGAGTGCCTGCTCAGATCTTTGCTGCCAAGCCTGCAGTAGGCAGACAGCCTCCAGCTGCTGTTCCTTCAGGATCCACTGTGGCCTCATGCACAAGCCACACTCTCCTCAGTGACTAAACATGGCAAGGCGATTGGAGCTTGCCCGTGTCTGACCAATGCAGGACTCTCCTAGGGTCAATCTTCACTCTGAAGCCCTTAACCAGATTGGCAAGATGCTCAGAACTACACTGCTGTCTGAAGCTTGTCCTCCTCAACCCTGTTCTTTCTCTTCATCTCTTCGTGGGTCTCTGAACTTCATCTCAGTCTGAGGTGTTACCTGCCCACTTCTGCTCCTCTCTTCCTTATCTTTTATCTGTATTCTCCTTATAAAACTCTTGTAATTCTATTTTAATATCTGTTTCCCAGAGGAACTGAACTTCTACATCCTTATCCACTGGCTATAGATCTATGAATAAGTTGTAAAAATAACCCAACCTAGTGATTCAATAATGTTCCATAAACATAGAATAATAACTCATAAAGAGCAGCAAATTCTGAATTCTCTGGTAAATTTTAGCCAGTTTATAAAATAAAGATCAATGAAATAGAGAAGGGGAACATAATAGAAAAAAGAGTCTCTATTTCTTTTTCCATTAAAGACATGGTTAAACTAGGACTTTTCTATAATTTCCTTTAACTCAAAACGTCTAGAAATTCCAGAGGCTATGTAAAGCACATACCCAAATTGGATCATTCTTGTTAATAAAATGAGTAAATATTTGAATAAATTATATTGATTAACTGTGTGTTATAGAGTTGTTTACTAATTAGTTAAAAATCAATATCCATCATATGTCGTAGAAAATCAATTTAAATGTTTTCCCACAAGTGAACTGCTCCCCTCTTTCAAGTCACTTCTCATTTAAACACATCTTTCAATTTTCTCACCCTAAAATAAGATGGTTAGGAGTTCATTTTCCTGAACCAGAATGCCTGGATTTCTACTTATTTGCTGTATGACCTAATGCGATCTTGTGAGGATTAAACGAATTAATAAAGTAAAACATTCAGGACAGTGCTAAGCACATAGTATGTATTTAATAAATTTTATATATGTTTATTATTTCATTTCTCCAGTGAAAAACTGGCAAAAGTACTTATATTCTACAAAATTATATATGAATGCCTAATTTTGTTATACAAATTTCTCTATATAATGACTCCATTCTACCTTTGTCAGGCTGCGTTAATGTCTCCTACTAGGGTCCAAGAGATTAAGGTTGGTGCACACTCATTAAAACAATGAAAAGGTGGTGAGAGGCATTTAGGAGTGCTAATTCAATTGTCCGTGGGACTCATCTTCTTGGACAGTAATATCCAAGAGAATCCTTCAATTCCAAGCCTCAGCTTTATCCCACATATTTTTACTCTTGAAATCCCTTGGATATTAAAATTATGTACTATTATTTAAACACCACACACACACACACACACACACACACACACACACCACTACCTAATATACCAGAGAATATTACAAGCACTTTACAAGTAATAAATCAATCAACATAAAACTCTATTGAGGATATAGTTTCTGTCCACTCAGGGTTTCCAGACACTAGAACTGTCAGCTTTTCCAAACATGTCATATTGTTGGTACTTCTGGCTTTGGTGGATGTTGCTTTTACTCTAGGAAAGCCCTTTGACTTCTATACATTTTGTGCTTTCAGTGAGTTTTAGTTTAACATCTTTTTTCTTAATATGTAAAATAGTAGCACTGGGTCAGTAGCAGTCCAAAATCTGGAGACTGTAGGCTCACTGACCGCACTTACTAGCCATGCAACCTCAGAAAAAATAAATTTTGTGTCATAAACCATGTATAAAATGAAATAATAGTATTTGAATAGCTTGCAGAACAGGATCAAATGAAATGTATAGAAAAATGCTATATTATACTGTTATACAAATATATGGGTTCTAGAATCAGACTCATCTCCCACCAGTTGTGTGATTTTGGAAAGCTTACTCGACTTCTCTATGTCTTAGTTTTCTCATCTATGAAAGGAGGATGATAATAGATATAAAACACTAATATATAAAAAGCAAGGCATTTTAAAGCACTTAGGAAAATATATGCTTCACGATGCCTCCACATCTTTACTATAAACCAAGATCAGAAAATGTTATCCGAACTCCAGCTCAAAGTACATTGTACTCGATAAAGAAATGTTTACGTATATTATAAGTGAGAACTTTTCATAAAATAAAAATATATATATATAAAACCCGGACAAACAGCAAACTGTTAAAGAAATCTAAACACAAGTTTTTTTCATCGATTAAATATCGATATATAACAAAAACTAGTCTTAAATCCTTAGAGTTCTTCTGAATATGGATTTTCTATTGGCATTTGGGAATCTGCCCACACCGAACGTCGATTTAAATTATATGTGGATTTTCCACTGTGCAGGTGGTCGGCACCCCTAACCCCCAAGCTGTTCAAGGGTCAACTGTATATCGTTTTGATTTTTAAAAATGGAGTGAGAATTGATTTTGTCCTTTTCTTCTTAAGACAATATGCACCTTTCCCCCTCATCTATATTTAAAGTTTAGAAGAATTCTATGGTAAAGCAATAAGAGTAAATTGATTTTAAAAAGAATCGCACTGTGCGACTCGACTTTTTTAATAAACGGAGAAAGGAATGTTAAAAAGCTCATATTTTTTTTCTTTTTATCCTCTCTTCTGCTCTCTCTCAATCAAAGGATATATTGAAAATATAAAACACATTTGACAAAAATCTCAAGAATCTGTAGTTTTTAAATGGAATATGTAAGTCTCAGATACTGAAGCCTCATTAGAAGTTTATGCATAACTACCACAGTAATGTCTGTGGCAAATTTGGAATCACATTAGAATTTTGGAATTTTTTGTTGTTACAAATTTACTTATCAGATAGAGTTAGCGCTAATTAAGAATGCAAAATTAGATTGATGTTACAAAATATGCATCCATATGATAAGTTTATCTAATGATGATCTGACCTTCTTGCCCTTAATATGCCTAATTTATACCACAGGATATAATAAACATTTGTTTTTTCTATATCTGTGATTTGAAACTATTCATGGTAAATCAAATATAGCTTTTGTTTGTTAATTCTAAAAACCATTTAACAGTTTGAAAAAAAGACAATCTGCAGTCATTTCAAAATAAGAAATTTTCTTTGCACCACTTAATTTATAAAAAGATTTAGAATTATTAATGTTAAATTGCAATTATATTCTGTTATTTCGTTACATAAAATTTTAAATTTGTTTTAACCATTTTTCACATGACTACCATGGTATTTATAGCATTTCGTTTCTCGTGTCCTCAGAAAGTGTTTTTTTTCATGCTCATTCCATGACAGGAGGATTAGGAGAGTGCTGGAGTATAGATTTGTGTACTGAGGATGGCAGCTCTCTTCCAAGCAGAATTGTCAGGTTTAAGCTGTGAGCAGATGACTTCTAAGAACATTAGAATCTCAAAAGCTTGCAGAATGTACAGCTTGTTATTGTAAGCAGCATATCTAATTGTCTGACAAAAAGTGTGCCAAAAAATATATACTCTGTCAGAGTAACTTAAGCCATTTTTATAATTTTTTGTTCATCCTGAATGTTTCTATTAGATCATCAAAATATTACCATACCAATAACAATATATATTTATATCATGAACAAAATATTTAGGAAATAGGAAATATATGTGCCAGGGAAAAATGACATATCACAAGAATCAAAAGAAATTACTGCGTTTCCTTTCAGTGGAGGGTTGGGCTATGTCACATCCTCTCTGGATAATCTGTTTCTAAAGGGTATTAGTTTTTTATTATTTCTAAATTATTTTAAAAATTTAGAGTTAAACTGAAGAAAACTTATAGTGATGTATACAATTTTTCCATTGCAATTACAATGACTCCTGTTCACTAGAGATATAATTGATATGTGCTGTAGAAGACTTGATTCCAATCATTACATTTATTTTTTATAATTTATTATAGGATATTAACCAGTTTGTGATCTATTAGTAAATGTATTTAAGTATTCCTGATTATACATACACACATGTTTGTACATGTATGTGTGTGTGTGTGTGTATATGTTTAAATTTCACTTTGTATCAATTTTAATCTCTTATTAGTCTCATTAATTAATATATTAAATAAAATCTTTAACTTATGTTCATTTTATATTAGGGCCATAGTCATGATTTTGCAGAAAAATGTTATTGGTAAAATATTTAGACCAATTTTATACCAATATTATCCAAATTTGGGGTCAAACGGAGCTATTCAAACTGTTTGTGAATTTTAATGAGGTGATAAATTAGGATTTAGAAAAATCTTTAATCCTTAAGTGATATAAAGTTGAGAATTAAAAGAAATTAGGATCCTAATGAATTAACAAATCTCTTTTTTGTAATTCATGGAATCATTCAATGGACCTGGAATATCTGTATTGACAGGTACTGGAAGTGTGTTACCATACTAAACAATGTTCCTGAAAGCAATTTAGGACTAATAGAAAATCAGAAGCATTCCAGGCATTAGGATATATTTGATTTGTTAAATAAAAATAAAATAAAATAACAACACAGATGCACATCTATACAAACACAAATACCCAGACGCAATGCTATGCAAACTGTTAAATGTCTAAAGCAATATACTTTCAGTGTATCGCCCTTAGTTAAAATTTAGAGAGAGTAAGAACGAATTATCAGACACTTTTTACAAGAGTCCCCCTTCCTCCCCACCACGCACTACATTAAAATAATACATACAGTCCGGACTAGTTTCAAACTCAAACTTGCGACTGTTGGTCCCATATCCAGCTGCGGTTCGGGCTCGGATTTGGAATACATATGTAGTGTCAGGCTTGAGGCTACTGATGGTAACATTCGTGCCTCTTGCCCTCAGAATGGTATAACTTGTCTCTTGTTCCTGCTTTGAGACAAGAAAAATCATGTTAACATCAAATCTTTATAATGTATTAAGTGGTAATAAAAGTGAACCACTCAAAACAATTTTAAAATTTAACACAGAGCATATAACAGATAAGAGACATAATAATCATTCCACTCTTAAAAGGCATTTTTTAAGATAAAAATATTTACAGAGTTTCCTAATTTGGATATATTAATTTGTGCCCTGCACATAAAGCAGAAAAAGTTAGTTTTCATTCCTTCCAATTAGTGAATATCTGAGCAAAAATCTGTTCTCTTCAAGACCAAGGCTGAAAGCTTTAACCTAATTAAAAGAATTAATTTACAAGGAGGATATACTCATTTGAATTAAATCTAATGACTGCCCTACTCATTCTCAGTTAGAAAATATTCTATCAATTGTAAAATGTTTAACTTAAAAAGATGAAGATTCTGTATGTGGCTATACATTATTAACTTTCTCATCATCAACTATATTTGCAATGTATTTAAGTCACAGTGGTTTAGTAGAAACAAAAATCTCCAGATCAAAGTCTAAAAATATTTCTCTAAAAGAATCTCCTCTGAGAGATTCACATTGTACACCGAGATTCACTTGACATGTTAGTAGTAAAGTTTTTTTGTGTCGATCCTTGTCCACAAAAATTAGAGTAACAGAGAATTGTGTTTTCCCTCTAATGTAAATTAATATATACTGAGCACTTCAAGGGTTACCTGATTTTGAGCAATAGTGGAATGTCCCTGTACCTGAGATGGGGCCTGGAATAGATTATATGAAATAATGCACATGGTCAACCAAAACTAGATAGAACAATCCAGAAAAAAGGTTATAGATTACAGACACTTTTTGTTTAAAAATTCTGGTTATGTATTAGATAGACTTTGAGTTAAAATATTAAAAATTGAAGAGGGTTAGATATATTTACTTTATAGAAAACATTTCATTTGTCAAAGAAAATGTTGAGCATATATCCAGAACTAAGCTCTGTTTATCATCATTAGTAAACTAGACAGTCAAAAGAGACAGACCTCGTAGAGCTTAAAATCTAGTGAAAGATTTACAATATTTCCAAGCATTACATATATATTTTGAAATAATTTTTACATTTTTCTATGCACGATACAAATATTTGCATAAATATAAATTTAAATAATATCATACATATGCATGTATCAAATTTTAAAATGTTTAGGGAATAATAAATAGATTCAGTCATTTCTTTTTATGCAGTGGTTAATAATGTTTAAAAGTAAGGATGCATATTGTGCTTTGTTGGGAGAGTTTGAAATAAGTACAGAAATTTTATGTTTGTAAAAAATATGAACGTAGCTTAATTGTATTTTTGAATCATCCCCATAGATCTAAAGGATGGGTGTTTTCTGGTTCTATTATCCTGACTGAAATGAGTCACGTCATTAATTTTCTTTGTATTGTGTTGTGTCATCTATAACATAGAGTCTTATATTTGCACAGATTATCTTGTCACACTTTTAAAATCAGAAGATCATGATCGATGAGTATTTGACAGCACCACACTGGGTCATCAAATGTTCATCCACTTCTTCAACACAAGAGTAAGTCACAAAACCAAAGCCCCTGGGACATTTTGTTTGGGGTCACTCATCATCACATAATCCGTGTGCCTCATTTTTTAAAATGTTCTCTTAAATTATCATCTATAGTTTCAAAGCTCAGACCACCCATAAACAGTTTTCTCTCCATTGCTCTGGTTCATTTGGATCATGGACCTCTATTTTGAGACCAGACTTGCCTCTTCCAATTTGAGTTCAATATCCACGATTTATTTTTAATTCACTTTAAAATATTTTGAAACTATTACAAACATACACAAATATGTTGGGTTCACATTAATAGCTAAAGAACCATTTTGCTCTGATTATAAGGTTTGAATACATCTTGCTTTCAAACCTCACCATAATTGATAACCAGAGAAGAATAAGTGCCATTTATTGATGAAATATCATGGCCTAAATTCTACTTATAAATAACCATGTACCTATGTTTTTTATAATTTCATTGCTTAATCACAATTTTATGATGTGAGGTAGATTTATACACCCATTCCCATCTTCTAAATTTCCTTGTACAAAGTCAAGAAAGCTTTTCTTCATCAGTTCAATAATATTACAGGGGTTTTGTTATTAGTTCAATGTTCCTATCTGTAGTGAATGAAGGTCATGTGAATGTGAAGGTCAAATGATGATGCTTAAGGCAATGAATTAAGAATAGTTCATCAATAGGTTAAGGAATCACTGTAAAATAGTTGGTAGAGCATAGGATTTGGTGTGGAAGGACATAAATATCACTTCCATTGCCAAACTAGATGACTTAGGTTTGGTAGTGACATCTCTGCTGTGGATTATCACTGTAGAATGGGAGATATTCTACACAATAATTTCTAAACCCCTCTCTACTAATAAATCAAAAGTATCACACAGCATCAGCTTTAAACAGAGCTCTATCACTTCCTAGCAATGTTACTGGTTTCTTTGCAAGAGTGAGTACAGTTCTCGAGAAAGAACCTCTTTCCCTATTCAACCCAACCCTTTCACATTATCTTCCTACCTTTTCATAGTATTTGACCTCGTAGTCCAATATGATCCCATTAGGGTGTTCGGGTTCTTGCCAAGATAAGGAGATGCTATTTCTGGATGTACGATCCTTCTTAATTGTCATGACAGGTGATGGAGCTGTAAAGAGAGGATGGAAGGGATGATAGGAGGGGGCAAATTAATCAGGTTAGGAAGGGTGCTAAAGAAGAGCAGAGAGAAGAGGACAGCAAATGGAGTCTATAATTGTTCTAATCTTTGGCAAGAAGCATTATTTCCATTTCAAAAGTTCTTGAGTATTAATCTGGCCCCACATCAAGCCTCAGCAGCTGGATTATAGCCCTGGTACATGTAGGCCTATGGAAAATGAACTGAGATTTTTAGCTGCTGGTGGAATAGTGACAAGTGAGCAGATGTTTTCAATCTGCTACTCTAATGTAAGCAATGAAATATATTTGATATGTTAAAATAAGAACAATACATCAAGACTACCTATTTGTTATAATGTTGCAAAGTTATTAATTCCAGATTCTTCAGCTCATTGATAACATTTTCATTTGCAACTCTGTAAGAGGACTGGAATCCATTATGTATAAGAAGTCCCATGGTATCTATAGGTAACAATAATATTTAGTGTACTATGAAATAGATAGCATTTAGGACATATAGTAGGGCATACCTTAACTTCTGACAAAAACCACTCATAAATAAAAACATATATCTGGAAACAAAAATCTTCTGTTTTTATATTTTTATATCTTAAAAAAATTAATAAGAGCTACCAAGGAAATGACCACTGATTATATCTCAACTCTCAAGGTATATTTTGAGGTATCTTATTGGATGGTGACTCAATATTTGTTATGCTTTGCTATGCATTATCAAAGCATAGAATATGAATAAAAAACATCTGTGTGGATCAGATATTATAGAGTCACCTTTGTTTCTAATGGGAGATTAAATATATTTTAAGTGATATCCTACTTCAAATCCTTCCATTAAAAAAGAAAAATACTATCCATCAATGCACTTCTGGTTTCAAATCTCAATCTTGATACACTGGCCAACTGAAATATCTCAGTTTATAATCATTGTGTATGTTTATAAAATTTCAACTAAGTATAAATTTTATAAACATACACAATGATTATAAACATATCACTGAGTTATAAATAACAGATTTGTTAAATTATTGAGAATTATTTTATTTTTATTTACTCTAATACTCAGAAAAATCAATTTATTATCCAAATGTTAACAGAAAAAAATTAGCTCCATTGTCTTTGGAAATAAATTTTGCTTTCTGTACAAAAAATGGAGAAATGATTAATTTTCCTGCTGAAGTAGACCCATTAGTAGAGTAACTAAGGTATGCTTACTGGGCATTTCAAAGAAGTCAAATCTATAAACTTTTCTGGTTTACCAAGGAAATGTGTTAATGGAGACCCTACATTTATTCCACATCATTTTGAAACTGGTTTATTTTTCCTAACAGTTAAAATGCATTTTCAAAGAAGCTTTAAAAATTACCAGGTATAGCATCGCTGAAAGAGAGAGAGAGAGAGAGAGAGAGAGAGAGAGAGAGAGAGAGAGAGAGAGAGAGAAATTCATTTTAAAGAACAATTGTGATGAGGATTGTAATAACTTTTTAATGAAAGCTTTGCAGACTGTTTTGGGGACCTGTCCAATTTTACTGCTTCCTCACTGAACAAGACTTTATAACTACTGAAACTCTTCAAAGGTCTTTGAGCAAGCTGCAGAACCCTGTACAACTGTAATAAATAGCCTTTTGTAATCCACATTTACTTAAGTAGAGGCAATTGCTCGAAGCTTGTGCCATCTCTAAGCTAAATGAATCTTTTCTGATTGCTGCTTTTAGGCCCCTGTTAAGCATTTGTTCTGTTCCTTTAATATACGCCCCTTGTGTTGGTTGCATTTCAGCAGTTTCACCCCAGTGCAGCAGCCGGACTTCTGTTACATTTAGGTAATGCTCATCAATATTTTAATATTAATAAAAAATTAACATAAATTATTTTTCTCTGCTCTAATAAATAATTTTAAGACATAATAAAACACTGCAGAAATTTTGTGGGCATTCCACTGCATCTATGTTCTCTAAAATGTTTTCTAGAACAACTTTGAATTAATGTCTTGATGTATAATTTATCCTTACTTTCTCATGCGCTATAATATAATCTGTAATATTAATCAGAAACAGTGATATAGATTATTTTAGTTAATTTTCAGGTATTAAAGAGTGATTTGTTCAAAATATTAATTTCCAAAATCCATAGAATTCCTTAAATTTATTTTTTTCTGCATAAAAGAACATGGCATTTCAATGTAGATGATAAAAAAGTTGTGATTTATTTTATTCTTGTTTCTCTGTTTTAAAAAATTTGTGATTTGAAAAAATGGTGGGTAATAGTTATATGGAATGAAAAAAAATCTATCCTAAGACTAGAGAAATGCTCAGTGAAAATGGAGTGAAAATTTATGTAGGAGGAGAAAGCAGCATGTTTTTCCTGGCAAAAGCCTGGTGGTGTGTAAGCTAAAATAGCAAAATTACAGTTGAGCACTCCAATACCCCAGGATTAAGAGATTTAATCTAGTGCCTCTTTTGTATACCTTAAATGATACAAATAATTCTCTTATTAAGAGGAAGAAGCTGACACAAGTTTGTTGTGAGAATAGCCAGACATTTATGCAGTTTAGTAAATAGTTTTATAGGGGGAAAAAAAAATGAAGAAACTGGTAACAAGAAAAATTAAAGCAGTAAGAAAGTAAAAATTTTTAGTAAGTTAATGGCCCTCTTTAAAATAATGTCTTGGTGTGTAATATACATTTATATATGTATATGTAATACAATGTAATATACATTTATATATGACAAATAAAGAAGAGAGACATGATATACTAGGTAAAGTTAAATGTATTATATTTTAACTGAAATATTTCTTAAAACAATACGAATAAAAGAAAAACAGAGGTGGTTAGGAGGGAAACAGTGAAGGTTAGGAAGGCTCATGAATCACACAATTAATCATCCACCATGAAGCTTTTCTGAACTTACACTAAACTCTTGAAAAGTTCTGACACTTTGAATACCAAAAAATATTCTCAACCAGTGGTGTCACAGTAGACTTGCTCATGGTCTTTCAAATCATTCTTCTTTAAAATATTTATTTGATCATGACATAAGACTAGACAGATATTTTCACTGCATGTTATCTAGTAATATGTGTTCTGTGAAAGCTGGTATCAAAATTTTTGTTCTAAGGTGGCATAAATTTCTGGGAAGCAAGGGTTGAATTACTTACTGGTTATTTTTTTTCCTAGCTCTCAGCCACTACAGTGGCAACCTCATGGATGAGAAACATGCAATGACTGCTCTAGAAGACAGACAGAAAAGAATTACCCGTAAGTAGTTAATAATAGAACCCCAGTCAGTTATTTAGAGGAAAGGCAAGAATTTCTCTCATTGTCAGTGTAACCTAAACCATTGATGCATCTCATGAAATAGCAGAAAAACAGCTTACAATAGGAAAGCAAAAGAGTTAGGCTAAAAATAGTTTCTATGTAAAAGAACAGGTAAGAGATGGGGCTTGTGTAATTCACAATTTGTATTAGTAACACACTTGGTACTTGTGTATGCCATACCTATTGACAGATATGGAAGGGATTCATTATTTTAACTATGGTATTTTTAAGCTACATTTATCATTATTCTTCAGCTAAAATATGACCCATCCTTAGAATCAGGAAGTCAAAACTTCAACATTCAACTCCTAAAGGATCTGGTTTAGTTCGTTTGTTTTTATTGGGACTTTCCGCTTTCTGGGTTTGGGAATTTCTAATGAACCTCTGAGGTATCTCTGTGGTTTAGAGATTGGACAAGTTAAAGTAATAACAAAAAGGGCTTAGTATTTCTTTGTTTAAGTGAGCCAAAGCTTTTAAAAATTATCTCCATGGGAAAATATCATGCAATAAATGGTTAAAAGATTTTTTCCTTTGAATCAGACATGCCTTTAAAATCATTACGTCCTTATTTTTTATGTTTTGTATCATTCACTGCAATGCCCACTTAAGAACAATTCCTTCTCAGTTTTTTTTTTTTTTTTTGTCAGAAGTGAGCCCGTCTATTAAATCCAGGAATATTGTTGGGTTCGAATTAGCATAATCATTCATAGTTAAATGTTCTCCATCTCACCACCTCAACCCTGATTTTTCAAATCTGTTGTTCTCTGGAATTTCCTGTTTTTGTCCTGAGACTCACCATTTTTACAGTCTATCCAATCTGAATTTCAGAATTGTATTTTTATATTCTCTCTCACCAACAACCCTGCATGTGAATCAAATCTGACATCTGAAAGCTGATAAATTTTCTTTCTACCCAGTTCTAATTTTCCAGCCCCTCTTTAGTTTAAACCCCTGCAATTTTTCACATGCATTGGATTCTGTGCTTTTCATCTCATATTTTTCAGAATTTCAACTATCTACACATTTTGATGATCTATCATTTTCTAAAGCAAATGAAACATTAACCCTCCATCCTTCCAAACCTCATTTCAAATCACTTTTCCTAAAATTGTTAACTACAAATATGCTGCAAAAGAAAGATCTCAGAATCTATATTTTTAAGAAGCTGATATCAGAAAGCTCTTAAAATCATACATTTGGGAAGTTCTATACTATAATAGAATTTGGAATTCTTTACATTATTATTTAAGACTTCTCATAAGACTGCAACATACATACCAGCTTTATCATTTATTGTTCTCTTTTCAAAGTGAAAGCTCTAAAGGCAATTCCTTTTGTTATTTTTTCACAGTAAGCTTTCTATACTCCATGTCTGGAACACAGTCTCTTTCTTTTTCACCTGAAAAATCTCTTCTAAACATTAAGCTTAGAAATCTGTTGCTAATATAAGTCCCCCATAAAATTTTTCCTGAGTCCCTTAGGAAACAGTTAATCAGCTCCTTCCTCTATTATGATTTATAGTATAGTTGATCATTCCCTTATTATTTAGCCTACTGAATTGTGTTGTAATTAAATCATTTCCTTATCGGAGTGTCTTTTCACTAGACTTTAAGTCTCAGAATCTTTGGTGCCTAGCATAGTGCCCACTTTGCATAAATATAGTTATGCAGTTTAGTTAGCTTTGTAATAAAATATACAGTATATTTTTGTGGCTAGTTCCTCTGAGAGATAAATCCTATTTAGTTTTTGATGTTAAAATAATAAAATTCAAAGCAAAATAAAAATTATGATACATTTAGCTGAGAGACTATTTTCAATAAAATTATGTCATTTATTTCCTATAGTAAAAAGCAATTTCCTGAACTGAATCGAAGTAATGTTGGGAGAAAAACATTCTAAAATATATACATTGAAAATAAATTTTGATGGAAACTTCTCAGTTCTAATTTCTAGAAAACTCTAAAACTTTAATTATTGAATTAATTAAAGTAATTTTAATTAATTTTAGAGTTTTTAATTAAAATTAGAGTAATTTTAAAGATGGGAGAATGTGGTTACAATTTATAATCTCATTCTCATTCAGCATGGAGCAAAGAAAGAGGAAAAAAATATAAACCAGCAGTGCTAGAATAAGAGTTTATTTAATAGATGTTTATTGCTTCGATTTATCAAGAGTTCCTGTTTTTCATTTTTTCAATTGTTCTTCACATTTCTTATTTTTTTAACATTAAGTTCTCCTTTTTAAAATATGTTCCAATATTTTCATAGAATCAGAACAATATTCAAATATGTTTCATTTAAAAAATTAGTCTTTTTCTATTGTGCTTCTCCTTTACTCTCACATTACTACCACTCTTACCACATTTCTGACACTTCTTCTGGTCACCAAAAGTGTGGGTTTTCCCACACCGGGCAATTCTGTGACATTAGTTGGGTGTTCTATAATTTAACTAAATTTGAACACTATCAGATCTCACAGGTTAAGGGTTTAATTCCATGAGACTGCCCCCTACTTTTAGATGCCAAGCCAAGTTGTAGGTCCCCAAGTTGCCCACAACTACTAATCGGAAGTTCTCACGACCCCCTCCTTGGGTTTTATTAATATGCTAGAGTGGCTCACAGAACTTAGAGAAACACTTAAATTTACCAGTGTTACTTGTTTAAAGTCCATGTGCCCAACTTTGAAAAGCCAAAACTCAAAACATCAGAGTTTGGGTAAGGAAAAGTTTATTAACTGAGAAAGTGGGAGACCTACCAGTACCTCAAATCTATCTTAAGTAAGTACAGAGTTCAGCCTTCTTTTATGTCCAGGGAAAGGGAAATGGAAGGCGCAAGAGGTGATTGACCACCTCAGACATCTCAGCACCAACAGAAGTTTGAGGAAGATTGTGTTAGTTAATGATAGAGTCCAGTCAACAGGGTTGCTGCAAATCTTTAATAAACAACACATACTTCTTTTATCGCCTCAAGCTACAAGCAGAATTCTTGTAATGATTAGCATGTATATATACAAGACTTAGCAGAAGTTATTAGCCTGAAGGCCATGGGAACAAAGCAGGTTTATATAAGATGGAGTCAGAGAGACAGAGCATTTCACTTTGTTATGTCAGTTTATTAAAAGATATGATAAAGGGTACTGTTGAACAGGCAGATAAAGAGATACACAAGGCAAGATCAGGGAGGTCCTAAGTGTAAGATCTTTGGTTCTATGGAGATGGGGTGCATCACCCTCCCAGTGGATGTGTTCACCCAACTGGAAGCTGTCTAAACCCCATACTGTTAGAATTTCTGTGGTGGGTTCATGATGTGGGCATGATTGATCATTAACTCCATTTTCAGCATTTCTCTCTTCTCATGAGAATGGGGAGGGGCAAAAAATCCCAAGCTTCAAATCATGACTTGGTCTTTCAGGTGACTGACCCTCAACCACAAGCCATCCAGGAGCTCACCCAGACTATCCTCATTGGAAAAGAAGACACCCCTCTCACCCAGAAAATTATAAGGATTTTAGGAGCAGAACCCTTGTCAGGAACCAGGGACAAAAAAGAAATACTAAAATACAAGTTGTTTTTTAGTTTTCTTATCATTTAGGAAATTATAAGGTTTTGGGATTTCTGTGCCGGGAACCAAAGGCAGAGACCGATGTATATTTCCTATTATCTCATAAATGGGACAAGCCTTTGAAAATCTGTGGGGGTAATCATACCTTTCTAAATGTAATGCTTCAATGTGAAAGAGATTAATATTGATAAATAACTGTTTTTTAAAACTTGTCCATTAGGAGTTGATTAATCTCCAAAATAGGAAATCATGTAGGTAGAAAGTAATAAAAATTAGAGCAAATAGTTTTTATCTTAACTATTTGTCATTGAAAAATGCAACATACTAACAAAACTTCAAAAAATATTGAGATTCCTGAAGAAGTTATGTACTTCCAAAGCATCAGTACATTTCAGAAAATAATAATCTTCCTTCGATTTGCTGAAGTGTTCTACAATATTTCTCTCTCTTGAAGTCCTTTGTAGAGTCATGTGTGCTCTTGAATGTCTGTAGGTTCAGGGTCTAGTGAGCCTTATCCAATGATGTCAAACATTAATATACAAGGCAATGAGAATGACAGTTTGTTATTCAACAAAATATTTGTGTGTGTGTGTGCGTGTGTGTGTGTGTGTGTGTTGTAGCCTAATGTTCTTTCTTTATACTGAGGATCTAATGCTATTGGAGGGTCTGGTTTCTTTTACTCTTAATGTAAGACACTGAAATTCAACTGCATCTAGGACATTCTTTTTCTTCATCAATTACACAGGAAACATAAAGTACTCTCAGAATTTCTAGACAGACATTTAACTGTCATTTTTAAATATGCAGTATTTCTTATTTCTGAAATTGTATATGTCACACTTCTAAGTATTAGCCTGAGCTTAAATTTAGAAAAAATCATTCCAGAGATAATATAAACAAGCTACATGGAAAGGATAGAATCTTCCCTCTTGGAGAGCCAAAAGTTGTTTGAGAAATTGCTCACTTTATAAAGCTTCTAAGTATCTCAAAATTTCCAAAAAATACAACTTAACTTTGTGAGTAGTAATATGTCTAAATACTATTTTTAAAGTTCTCTTTGGGTAAGTTTCATAGTTCTTATATCTAGAAAATTTGCTTTGATGGGATTTCACTATCCCAAGTTCCCAAACAAAACAAGATTGTTTCAACAACATCCCTCACTTGTTGTCTTAATTTAGTGGTTTCCACAAAATGAAGACAGAAAGAGTAGAAATTTTAAAACCAAAGCTGATAATTGAAGTAACTAAGTATGATATCTTGGGCAAAATAAAATAATATTTTATACAATTTTTTAGTTTAGACAAGATTATTTTAGTATAGATGGCTCCAAAGATTGAGGGGCAGCTTATTAATGTAGCTAATCTGGTGGGAAAACGATAATGGCACAAGATTAAGCCCAAATAGATGCAAAGTAAACTTCAGAGTGGAACCAGGCTAACCATAGTGTGAGTTTTTGTTTGTTTGTATTAAAGGGATGCTGAAATAATGATCTGTTTTGAGTCATTCGAGATAGATCTGCCACTTTTAGCCCAGGACAGATGGAACTAACTCTGGATCCTGGTGGCATTCTCTGTGGAGATTCTGACAAAGAGCTTGCTGCCCTCTGATTAGATTCAAGAACAGAGAGGTACAACTTAAATACACCTTTAGCACAGAAGATGTCTGATATCAAATTAGCTTCCATTTTACAAATAATGGTAGTAAAATCTTACAAACTCTTGGGTTGCTTCATTCATGTGCTCAAGCTGGACAGAAAGAAAAGAATTTCACATTATATTGCTATGATATATTTAGAAACTAGTCAAAATACATGCTAGTCTTAAGTAAATTAACTTTTAACTTGCAAACTATAACTATAGATGGAAAGATGACACTGATAGAAATACTCTGTATTTTTCTATATTTTGAATAGGTTAGATATGTTTCTCAAAAGTCATTGATTTTTACACCTAAAATCAGTATAATTCGCTACATATAAATGTTAACTCAACATAAAAAAAGTAAAATATGTAATTTTTTCACTCAGATCTTAGTATACCACTGTATTAACTATCTTATTTGTTTGTTTGTTTGTTTGTTTGTTTATGTGTGTGTGTTTGCTTGTTTTCTGTATTCTTGATGCTCTGGCACTGCAATTTGTTGACTGGAGACAGGCTGCTTCTTCCAGGGCAAGCAAATTCTTAGATATAGAAAAGACTGGCTGAGGAGTATGCTGTTCTTATACAAATCAATCAATCTGTGCCTTCTCTATCTGGGCTTCATACTCTAGCAGGTATGACTCCTCTGCCTTAATCATCTCAAGGCCAGGCATCAGACAACTACAGCTACTCTCTATACCTCAGAGTCCACTCAAATTATTCAAACCAGCCAATCCTAAGTCTACTCATCTTGTTTTGCCTTTCTCATGAACCACAATAAAATCTCTTGACCATGCTTTCCCTTTGCTCCTTCTGTCTTCTGATTGACTGTAGTGCTTCTCTGCGTGGCCCTCCAGGGTGTGGCATACCTCTACCTTTTGGGAACTGTAGCAAACTATCTTTTCCTTACCAATTATCTGATCTGTCAGCCTCACCAGATCTGAATAAAACCTATATTTTAAAACAGTCATAGTAGTAGAACATCATATAGTAGTTTTTCAAATAAGACCTCTTCTTAACAGAGGTAATGGCCTACCTAAGGAAATATCTGGCACACACATGGTCTTGATGAATTTTGTTTTGTCTCACTCTCTTCAAACCTAGAGACATCTATGGTGAACTGTCTTTGATTTTTAACCAACACTCAGCTTCAACCTGTAGCATCTTTGATAAAACATAGTTTTAACCTATTACACTATTTAATATACAGGTACTTTTGCAATTATAGACTTACTATCTATTGGGCTCTTGGGTCTCTGCTCATTAGCTCTATGATTTCAGTAAAATCACATAATTAATTAGATATAAGATACTAAATCATAAACTAAAACTCTTATCTGGACCTACTCTTATTTGGTCCTGTTGAGGCCCAAGGTGAATGATCTAGTCTTTGCTGGATCCTTTCATTCTTACAAGAAAAATAAGTAAGATGAGAAAAATAATAATGCAGTTATGTCAGTCCAGATTTCTTCAAAGTATCACTTAAAAACTCTGTTGTGATAATATCAATTAGAGTCTGTATCACAAGTAATAAATAGCTAACTTTAGTTCAGGTATTAAAATTTGAAACACATATGCAAACACATACACACACACACTCATGCATGCATGCATTTGTATGAATTTAAGTGTGATCCTATGATAACTTCCCTCTCACTTACATATGTGCTTCGGTGAGTGAGAAATGGATTTACTCCCAAAGGAAATGACAATTGTTTTTGTAAGTATCAAATGTGTGAGTGAGCAGCCATTAATTTACTTCTCTGTTGTATGGATCATAAATTTTTATAGTATATTATCTCTCAATAAATGTACACCATAGAAGTATATGTTGCATCTAAATATTATTGATTTTGTGTGTGGAAGCACAAAAAAATGTTGAGAAATTCTGCTTAGCATATGGCTTGTACATTCCTGGCCCATGTGGGGCTTGTATATGCCTAGCAATTTTACTCCTGTACAACAGAGACTAACTAAAGCAGGGAGGAAGGTCCTCTTTAGAAATCATTTATGTTGATTTCTTCCCTTAGGGAGGTAAAAGCCCAAAACTCTCATAACAGGAAATCTGCAAAGTCTGGTCAAACATTTGGAAATCAGATTTTCTTAATTAACTCAGAGCTATCCTATTTACTTACATATAGAAATACTCATTGGCTTGAAAAAAAATGGGATAAGGAAGTATTCCCAAAAAGAACATTTTGGCGGGTCACTATATAAAATTTAAAATATTTTGATTACTATAAAATTATCCTTCTGAGCAGTCTTATTTCCATATTACCTTTATGCTAGGATCTTATTTATAATATAGATATATTCTTAAAGAACACATAGTTTTTATTTGTTAATTCCAAAATTACCACCTGAAAATTTTTAAATAAAATAGGAAAAACAAATCTGTTTGACAATTATATAAATCCTTATTTGTACAGTTTATCTCCTCAAAACATGCATCCCAAACCCATCATCTAATTACAATTAAAATTTAACAAATTATGTAATAAAAAAGATGTGTTTATCAATTTTTTTCTAGTCTATCTAAGGAATGCAGGTGAGAACATGATAATTTAGGTGTATTTGCATATATATGAACAAAATACACACCAGAAGTAACTTACAGAGTTTTCAAAAGCAATAGTGTCATGCAAAATTTCTATTTTTGCTGTAAAATTGCCCTTGTTCAAGAGAAACAAAAAAAATATAAACAAATGGGATTATATTAAACTAAAAAGTTTTTGCATAGCAAAGGAAACCATTAACAAAACAAAAGGACAACCTGCTGAATGGGAGTTGATATTTGCCTATGATATATCTGACAAGAGGTTAATATCCATAATTTAAAGAGAACTTCTACAACTCAACAACAAAAAAAAATGAACAATCCAATTAAAAAATGAGCAGATGACCTGAATAAGTATTTTTCAAAAAGGACATGTAGATGGCCAATAGACATATGAAAAAATGTTCAACGTAACTAATCATCAGAGAAATGCAAATTAAAACCACAATGAGATATCACTTCACAACTGTCAGAATGGTTATCATCAATAAATCAAAAAACAACAAATATTGATGAGGATGTGGAGAAAAGAGAAGCCTCGTGCACTGTTGGTGTGATTACAAATTGGTATAGCCCTTCTGGAAAACAGTTTAGATGTTCCTCAAAAAATTAAAAATACAATTACCTTTTGATTCAGCAATTGTACTTCTGGATATTTATCCAAAGAAAACCAAAACACTAGTTTGAAAGATTTATACACCACTATGTCCACAACAGTGTTATTCACAATAGCCAAGATATGGAAGTAATCTAAGTGTCCATCAGTAGAAGACTGGTTAAAGAAGTTATGGTACATATATACAATGGAATATTACTCAGCTATTAAAAAATTATATCTTACTATTTGCAATCACATGGATGGACCTGGTGGGTATTATACTGAATGAAATAGGTCAGATAGAGAAAGATAAATACTATATTATTCTACTTACATGCAGAATCCAAGAAACAAAAGAAACCAGCAAACTAAAGAAAAACAGACAACAGATGCAAGGAACAGACTGGTGATTGCTGGAGGGGAGGGAGTTGGTGGGATGGATAAAAAAGGTGAAGGGATGAAGAAGTACAAATTAATAGTTTCAAAACAATCACAGGATTTAGAGTATAGCATAGGGTATTAGTCAATATTATTGTAATGGTTGTGTATATTGCCAGATGGGTGCTAGAGTAATCGGGGGGATGGGTAGAGGATCACTTCACAGATTGCATAAATATCTAACCTTTAAAGTTAAAATAAAAAAGATTAAATTAAATGTTCATATTTTTTGACCTAGCAAAAAATTACTTTTTTCCTTGTTCGTGCTATGCTTATTAATACTTCCCAACCTCTTTTTCTCCTAAACAAGTTTCCTCTTCTTCCACCTCATATCACTTTATTAAGAAATGCAAACAGTTAGTTGCAACAAATAACATTGTGTTCCGGATAACAGAGATTCTTAAAAATATAAACAGAAAACAAAGGGGAAATCGCAGAGGCAGATTACCTGCTGTTTAATTTCTGTGATGCCTGGAGTTTGACCTCTTTAGTTCTAGGCACAAGATTAATTTATCTAAGTAATTTTTGTCAAATACCTTCTTAGCTAGCCATGAAGTTTGGAGCAATTCTAGTTCTCAAGTCTACCCAAGTAAGGAAAATGCACCAATACATACTTTTGCAATTATGTAAACTTCACATAATCAACCTTAGAATTTTGAGAACTGGAGTGGATTAATTTTTACATGCACCGTTAAAAATTTCACACATTAGCAAAAAAATAGCCTTAAGTTGTTGGACTGCATCAGTAAAGTTAAAAAGAAAATTATGTGGATAGAAGCATAGTAATACTTGCTTCTTTTAAGAATTTGGCTTTCATTTTATTGTATATATTTAGGTTCCTGCATTTCTAATTCTTAATAGCTGACAGAAAATTGTCTTTAGTCTACACAGAGCAAGAGTTCTCAGACAGAGCTGTATAAACTACGGTTTTTACAGGGGCACACCACATTTTACCTAAAGTGTGGAAAAATTCTAAACATTCTTTCCCAAGTGCATGAACTAAACTTAAGTCACTTTGTGCTGAGTTTTATTTATGAAAAACTAAATTCAGTATAAGACTTAAATGAGAACTTATGTTAAAAAAAAAAAAACAGTTAAAAGTGCATTGATGGGTTCATAATCATTTCTTACTGGGGAGATAAAATATTCTAAAACTGATTTATGGTGCTGGTTGCATCAGTCAGCAGTTATTAAAAATCATTGAAAAGGTTGTATTTCATGGGATGTAAAATATACCTTATTAACATTAATATATATAAAAACTGAAATAAAAATTAGTGTGCATGGTTTGCAAATATTGAGAGGTGATTAATTAATGGCTTTGAATGATTTTGAATATTTCTTTATGTTCCATATTTTTTTTTTTCTAATTTTCACACTTGTTTGTTGAAAAAATTCTATGTGAAACCATTATGACTTGTTCTGGCCTGGTCTGTCAGATTTCTTCTGGAATTGAAAATCAATAAGTCAAGGATCATTATTATCTACATTGCACAGTCTGATTTAGCTTTAAAAACATGCTTTTCAAGTTAAATTTCCTTCATAATGTACCTCACTAGAAAAAAAATGAGGAAAAATGTTAGAGGCAAAGCAAACCTGAGGTTTGAGAAGTCTGGTAGTCCATTCTCCAAACACAACTGAGTTTTCCTATCTCTGTACATTCTAGAGAGCTCACAGTTGGTTTTCATATATTTATTTATGGTTCTATGTGTATATTTTGCTTTCTTGGATGGCTAAAGTGTGGTAGTTGCATTCTTTTTTAACCTTAGGGATAACTGTCAGATTGATTTGGGGCTATAATGGCTTGGTTTAATCCTCTGAAAGGGGATTTTGAAATGAGTCCTGTAAGACTGGGCACTGAGTTCTAAACAATGCATAAAATTTGCACATAAGTATGTATGGAAAGAATATTTAATTAATGTATGTGTTCAGTATAAAGAACCCAATGCATAGGCAATTAAACAGAGTCATTATAATGTTTCTGTCATCTTCATTCATAAATTAAAAAAAAAAAAGTTTAGAAACAGGTTGAGAAGTACTTTAAGTAATTCACCACTGGTTTCTGGTGAAATGGTAGATCATGAAATCAGAGAATAAAAAAATCAATCCAAGTAAAACGAAAGTTTAAACTACAACAAAAAAGCCATGTCTTTGTTGCAAAACCCATAGCATTTAAGCTTATAATAAGGGAAGTGACTACAAGAACTGCAGACACAGAAGGAAAATTGTGAGAAAAATTTTCCAACACATTCCATGAAAAGTCAGCAGGGTTTTACAGGAAACAATCAAGTGATTGTAGAAAGAAAACATGCAACCAAAGAATTTATTCAGTTAACATCTATAATTTAACAAAATAACATATGTTCAAAGTCACATTTGAAGACAAATTAAAAGGCCCTTATGGACTATAAATTGCTAACTACCAATGTTCATTTAAGAAAACAAGGAATAGCACTGATGACAAACTATCCCAAAAGTGGCTGTTGCAAAAACTGGCATCTGAATACTTAGGGTCGACATTCCTGGTAACTTAGAAATCTTAAGTCAATACATCTTTAATCCAAATATAGGTGGAAGACATGCAATATACAGGGAGCCCTATTTTATATTTTTAAATAGTAATATAAAATTACAAAAAATATTTATAGGTACAAATATTTTACAAAATTTGCACATAAATTCTTTAAGCCATATGAATCATCAGAAATCTAACACCAGAAAAATTATATATCCATAGTTGATATTTAAAGAGAGAAAACTGATGAAGTGTGAAACATGAATGTATTAATTTAAAAAATTCCACACATGATGACATTTATATTCATACACAGTACATAATATATTTACTATCACATGTATGTGTACATGTACATATATACACAATGACATGTATAAGTATTTACACATATACATCCTATGCAAAGCATAATTACTGATCATTTTATATATTAGATTTACATTCTTTTATTTAATTCTAATAGCAATTTTAAAAAATGAGAATTATTTTTCTGATTTCACCAAAAATGAAATTTAAACTAAAAATATAGAGAAACTCAACTAAACAGTTAGCAAATGGTGATGCTCCCACTCATTCTCAGTCTCTTGAATTTCTCTATTCACACCTGACAACACCCTTTGTAATATAAATAATAAGATAATTTTCATCTCAATTTTATTTAAAAAATGGTAGATTTATTTTTAAAGAAAAAAATTATTGACTAACACTTAATCCTATATTTTCCCCTTTCCTATTTTCCTACTGGAATAAGACTAAAGAAGTATTCAGGTAGTTTTCTGGAAATACACCTGAGACAGCATAATTTTGTATTTCATTTAATAAAACAACTTTTCTTATAGCTCACCTTATTGTTGTAAGGTTCTTTCTAAATTAATAATGTAATGAATATCTCTTTAGATGTTCCTTTTTAAAGATCTTTAATTCCTCAGTAAAAATTGTTAAAGTAAATATCACAAAATGATATCATTTTAGAACACTGTGTGTGTCTATTACATGCCAGGAATCACAGAAGGTACAATGATTAAAGCAGTGTAAAAGGCAGATGTGGAGCCAGCTTTTGTGGAGATTGAAAACATTCTCACCACTAGAGTTGGATTTCTTTACAAATTACTATTTGATATTCTATGATCTCCTGAATATACATGGATCTTATCAGCTCAACTAAACACTACTGATTTAAAGTACTCCAACACATTCAGGATACCTAATGGGCATATTTTGATGATGTTCCAACAATATTCTTTTGGAGTTTACAATTGTAGGATAACTTTTCGATCTCAAGCTGCCAGCATTTCACTGTATTTGACTGAGGGCTTTCTTTGGCCATCAAAGTCAGCTCTATCCAAGCATTTCAAGCTAGAAGTTCTGAAAATTAACACACCTTCAATTACCTCTCATTCTTGGAAGGACCCTCAGTCAAGGACTGATGGGGAGTCAATGCATAAAGACCCAAGTTTTCTCTTCTTTTGGGTGGGAAAACTAAAAAAATGTTCTACATTGGTTCTCACTATTCAGAAGCAGAATTAAATTTCATTTTTCCGAAGGGTAACTTTTTCAACACCTCACCTTTCATAAGTTACCTTCCTTTTTCTGTTTTATTTTCATACTCTCTTAATTGTTTCCTGGGACCATCTTCCCAACAACTTGTACTCAAATTCTCATCTCAATATCTACTTCTGGAAAAATACAAACTAAGACATCTTAGGTGTCCGAGGATACTTTGAGATATTGATGACAGCTGAGATCATCTTGAGCCCTATTTTGATTTTCAGAACACCTAAACAATTAATGTCTAACTTACTTAATAGACAAGTGTGTCATTAAAAAGTTTTGGTATCCACTGAACCTGAGCTTAGAGAAAAGAAACACAGACACAAACACACACATTTACACAGAGCTAACACACACATAAATATGTCCCTAAACCAACATCATCAATTCCTCAAAGTTCCTCCTTAGAGTTGTAAGTTGTTATACAGCTAATATCATAAATTATTTGAGTGCTGGGATAACAGTTCCTGTAATGGGATGAGGAGATAGTTTGTGGTATTATATAGAAGTTTAGAGGCATCTCTTTTGTACAATGAGCCTTTGTTCTTCTGTCTATTCTAAGCTGGGTGACTATTCTGAACCAAACAGTTATTTAAAAAAAAAAAAAAAACCCATTCCATGTTCAGAATGTAACATTCTCAGATTAGATAGAGAAGCAGAAGTGCTTCATTTCTTGGCAATTCTTGAGGATTCCCAGGGAAATACCAAGATGTATCATAACAATGGGCCCTCAAACAGAAGCAGACATCTCAAAGCTGACTAGAACCATGGAATTGTTTTAAGTGGCATACAGAGAAGAGCTCCTCTGATTTGCCGAAACTTCTTTCTTGTTCTTTGATGACATTGCTGGAATATCTAATAGCTTCCTGCTCACTTCGAGTTGTTAATGTCCAGTGTACACAAATATAAAACAGCGATTTCCCAGGAGGGAGAGGAAAGTCAGCACTTTCATTTCTTTTTTTCCTCTTCTGATTTGGGCACTGTGGAGTAATTGAGGAAAAATAAAAAAGTTTATACTTACTGTGCACACAATTACATTGCATTTGTCGAGTTCCACTGTTTTCTTGGCTCTCAGCCTTTGGAATTGTGTGCTGGCTCTTTGTAGGCATTGGTACCTTTTTCAGCAGACTCTGTAGATCACACTTCAGGGAACTATTTTGAGCCATTTAAAAGATTCTCAAGACATAGCAGTTCTCAACTGTTTGTAATTCTCCTTTGAATGTGGTACATTTTTGTTTTATTTTGTGATTCTATTTGCTAGTTCCCAAGCAACAAAAAAAATTTTACTGAGTATTTTGTGTATGACTATATATCTCTGTGCATGTGTGTGTGGAATACGTACATATTTTAGCTTTTAGTTTAAAAGCTAGTTTTCAATAAATTGTTGTCTTAGAAACATATTTATAATATATACTACTATGTATAATACCAATGTCATAATAATGAGATCAAATGACTCTATCTAAAACTTAAATTTTTATACCCAGGATGAATAAAAGCATATAATGACACTTTCTCCCTACTATACTGCTCAAATAGACACAGAATGTAATTCAGCTCTATGTTGAAGTAACATATTACAGAATCTCACAAATAGAAGCTTGGACTAGGATTAAAAAGGAGGTAAAACATATCTCTGAATAAATCCTTCCTGTCAATTTACTTGGTGAGTGAAAAGTAAAGTACAGTAGAAATCAGAAAGAGGCAACTAAGTTCCCTCTGGGAGAGACTCATTCACAGCAGGGTGATGATATCCTGGTATGCCATTGTCTAGTGACATCAGCAAAAGAGACACCTGGCATGCAGGAATTGAGACAAGTGGGCTTACACAGAAATTGTTTCTATTTCTTACTTCCTTAGTTCCCACTTTCTGCTATAAAAATGTTCTGCAATAACATTGCCATTTCACAATTATGATTCCCATAGTTTTGTTTTGTAAGGTAAGACTGACGTTAGAAAGAAATGCAGAAATATATCCAAGCATATTTACAGGTAGCCTATATAAAATGAGGAAAAATATTGTGTTATCTTGCTTAATGATCCAGTTTAAAAAAATGGTGTTAAAGAAATTATGAATTTTTCTTTAAAGCAAAAAATTTTCTTTAAAGATTAAAATAATAAAAAAGCCAATTCCCAATTTATCTCTTAGAAGGTTAATATTTACATTTATATATATATATATATATATATATAATATTTACATATGTCTTTACCTTTGTAAGGATTGATATTAATGAAAATTTTGATTTCAAGAATGAATATAAATATTCCATAGCATGAATTCCATTTAGTGCCAGAGACTTTAAATTAAATTACAGAGTTACAAGAATAAGAATTAAAACCACTTTCATGGGGTAAAAAGACAAGAATATCAAATTAATAAAATATTTGGGAGGATCAGATATTTTCTCAAGATATATTTGCTTGATCAAATTACTATTTTCATTCAGCAGTTCAATATAGACATATCCTTTTTTTTCTTTTTCTTTTTTTGAGGTTTGAACTGATTTTTTGAACACTTCCCTTTAAAATATATTACCAGTGCAAAGTGAGATAACAACTTTTTCTGAGAGTCAATTGTTAAGTTTTTCTATTTGTTTCATTTAGGATTTAAGGTAATAGCCTCACTGATCAAGAATAATGCTAACTATAGTCTTTAGGAGACAGAAACTAAACCATTCAAATGAATGACTATAAAGTGAATAGCTTGTGCCAAAGGATAATTTATTTGATTTAAAACACATTTGTAGAACAAATTTTGGAATTGTGCATACTTGTTAATTTTCTCTTTTGTGATTTCTCTTCTTTTTTTTTGTAGAACTGCAGTCAAAACCAACATCTAGATAATGCCAAGTTTCATGAAGTGGTTAAGAGCATTCCTGGAAGTGGCACATATGCCAAGAAATCTGCTTTTTGCAATTAGAAGAGATAAAAAGTCTGTGCTAGATATGAATAAAAGCTGCTGTATGGTTGTTGTTGTTTTTATTATTAGTATCTTGAAATACAAAACTCTGAGCCTAACACGAGAGTGAAGGGAGACTGTAGGAAATAGTCAACATTTTTTATCTACTATAGAGGCATTCAGGCCCAAATTTGTTTCTGAGGCCTCTTCAATTCTAGGCCATGACTAAGAGTCTTCTCTTAATATACCTTGTCTTCTTACCTTCAAAGTCTACTGGGGCTAGTTGGTTCACAAAACTTTAGATAGATCAGTCTTTGGTTCCAATATGGGCAAACGTCAATCTCAATATTTGAGTCTTTCAAATCAGATTGATTATTAATTATGAAGAAACTTGTGGTAGAATTTTCTTTCTTACTTCTATGTGACATAGGATTTTAAACTTTTGAACTAAACAAAGCTTTTAGACAAATTCCTAGGCTAAAGTGAATTAATTGACCCATAGAAACAATGGACTTGATACTAAAGCCCACCCCAGGCAAACTCTAGTAACTCTTCAAATGTTGAATTATTAGAAATGTTTCTCTTCAACATAATCAAGGTTGATCAGGATATGAAAAATTTCCTTAAAAGAAATTATGTCTAGTCTTGACATTTTGCTACTTGTCAATCTCAGTCTTTTCTTTTTTTCTTTAATATTACTGTGGTTTGTAAAATAAACTATGTAGAGTTACATAAACCAGAAAAAACTCTACCTGTGAACAGATTACCCTAAAGATTCTAAATGTCAGGCCAGATTGTTGTAGATTACTGAACTAGAGAAAACACTGACCAACAGTTAGTTCTTAAGTAACTCCATACACCTCCTTGACAAGAAATACTAAGATCTAGTCCATTCTTTCTCTTATCT
The DNA here is from genome assembly GCA_028627145.1 of Eidolon dupreanum. Lineage (NCBI taxonomy): Eukaryota > Metazoa > Chordata > Mammalia > Chiroptera > Pteropodidae > Eidolon > Eidolon dupreanum. The sequence goes on along the minus strand of CM053507.1, from coordinate 86,835,897 downwards.
TATGAACCAAATATGTGAACAACAAGAAGATTTTTGCAAAAAAACAACCTAAACTGTGCAAAAATTGATTTTCCAGAGAACCTGACTAACTTGAAACACTTATTTTCAGTTTAAGAGCAGATATATTAAAATTTCCACATTGACTTTTTTAATTCCTTGGTAGTGCTTTTATTTTCTTATTTTATATCTACCAGTGAGTTGCAGAAGTTTTGTCTAGGTACACAAAAAAGATTGAAAAACAGTGGTACCAGTTTGACAAGGCAAATCAAATTTTTAATCCATGGCACTGCAACTTCTTAATTCTTATCCAATTTAGTTTATAACTTGTTTCAGGCAAAGCAACTTGTAGATTTACCCATAATTTACTCCTTTCTTCCTTATGTTGAAAAAAACAAGTTTCATTATTTCTGTTTATAACTAATACCTGTCATTGATTCCATTCCTTCTTACCATGCCTTTAGTTCTCAAAAGCCCTGGCTACCTTGTCAGCAAATTGCTAATCTGCATTTTCCTTCCCTTTGATGGCGTGCTTCAATAGAGAAGAAAGTGTTGGTTAAAATGCAGACACTGCTGTCAGAATACTTGAATTCAAATTATGATTCAGCAACATCTGTGTGAATTTAGTTATATTATTTCATATCTTTGTCTCAGTTTTCTTTATTAAAAAACTGAGAAAATAATAATTTTTACCTTATAGTTTTTCTCTTAATGAAGATTGCCTTAAATGATATACAGAACAGAATTAGCACAGTGCCTGCCATACAATTTGAACTTTAATACTTTCAACACAACTTCTGTAACCAAATTTCACTTTAAATGGTCTCAAATGATACCATACCTCCAAAACTACCAACTGTAATAGTTTTTATATGCTAATCTAATTCTGTGAAACCTCTAGTATTTATATTCTCTGTTCATCCCTCCCTTTTTCTTTCTTTTTCTTTTTTTTTCTTTTTTCTTTTTTTTTTACTTAAAAAGTATCCAGAAGTGCTTATTTGGTTAAGGATCAAGATAGCCACTATAAAAGAGACAAATGAGGGCCATGCCTGGATCATGCCCTCAAAGAACTTAGAATACAGTAGGAAAGATTAAATGCATATAAAATATCATTTGATTGTAAATTAGAATAGAGGAGCACCATAAGAGACACTAATAACTGCTAATGTAGTGCCATGAAAGCTCAGATGAAAGTACAATTCCTTCTAGCTAAGAATAATTAGAAAAAAAAATTAATGAAGTTTCCGGCATTTAATCTGGGCCTTTCAGAATGAAAGACATTTGGACACATAAATATTGAATAAGTGTATTTTAGGTGAAAGTCACCAAATTTGCAAAACTTCCTAGAGAATAAGTAAGTGTTAAATTCATCTTTGTAAAAAAGGAGTAAAGGAGATTATGATCGGAAATTTGTGTGAAGCTTGCTTGTGAAGAGTTTTAATTTCTAGGCTAAAAAGTTTAACTTACATTCTGTGTGTTATGAGGAGCCATTAAAGCTTTAGAGCAGGTAAGTGACATGATCAAAACTATATTAAATAAGATTAATCTTGCCACGACTTTATCACAGTTCAGAAGACATGGATAAGCCTTTGAGGAGTCACAACATCTGGTAGGAGCAGGGACAGAGCTATAAACAGATTCCTATGGGGCTACAAGGAGAACTTGCTTTCTCCATTTGGGAAATGGGAAACTTCCTGTAGAAGGTGACTAATGAACTAATTTTTAAGAGATTAGAAATGAATAGGCAGAAAAGGGAAATAGTTTCCTATAAGTAGAAATAGCTAAAATGGTTTAAATAGCATGAAACTGTGAAGAGTTTATAAAGAATACAAAGAATTATAGAGCATAATGTGGAAGGGTATTAAATGGTATTTGGCATGGAGGTCATAGGGAGATTTGTAGGCCATAGTAATGTACTTGGGTTTAAGATGCTTCATAAAACAAATGAAGTGAAGGAGCAACTCCACTAGTGGTTACTGTAATAATCCAGATGAGAGTCGACGAGAACTTGAAGTTAGAAATATCAACAAAGACAGAAAGAATGTTATATAAAACAGGAGAATGTTTGTGCTGGTGAAATCAGCAAAGCATAACTATCTGTCCATTTGATAGACATTTATTTAAAATCCATTATATTTCAAGCACTGAGGAATACATCAACAATGCATCAATGAACAGTAGTGAACAGAAATTTTCCATCCTCATAAATCTTATATTTCTGAGGAAGACTAAGAGAGGAGACAAAAGACAATAAAATTTTGTAAATAACATTTTCATATAATTATTTCCTAGTTAAAGTTTGAGCTTCGATTCCAAAGCTAACTTCTTCTCTTATGCTTAGTAGTTATCTGTTACTGTTCCCAAGATCATAACTTTGTTTCCATATTTTTGAATTCTATATTCTATATCCACTCCTTTTCTCTTCAACATTCATGACTCCCAAATGTACAGCCCATATTTAAGTTCAACTTCTTACTTTGTATGACCATTTAGATGAAGAACCTGTATGTTGCTTTATTCTCATCAGTTCTAAAATGTTCCACTTTATCTTATCACATGTTCTTCCTCTTTACTGATCTTAATCAATGGCTTCATCATTCTTTATCCCAACCTTGTTTAAATTATTTTCATGAAACTCCCAATTACTCTTCAATTTAAACCTGATCCATTGTATATTTTGGTTTTAGCTTCTGAAAAGTCATCTCCCTTCTTTCCTTAGGTTTAATTCAGACTTTACTATCTCTTATTTGAATTATAGTTAGTTTGTTAATTGGTTTCCCTTGCATCATCATTTATTTCCCTAAGTCATAGGTCAATTAAGTCATTCTACAGAAATATCTACATGACTTTTTGCCCACCCCATCCTAAACCATCTAAAACATACACAAACACCACTATATATAAAATGAAGAAAAAAATTTTCATGCGTTAGACAAAGCAAGAAGTTACATGGCAGGCTCTCTAGGGAGATGAACCTTCTATGTCAAAAGAAAGTAAGAGGCAGAGACATTTTTCAAGGAGATTGTGATTCTCACTCTACTTTGGTCCCCATTCCACCTCTATCTATTGGTATCGTCCATGCTGAGTTGTTTCAGGAAACAAAAAGGTTCAATAATTGTAAATAGTCCCCTAAGTTGAAGAGTGCAAATTCTGTTTTCTCTTTTTTTTTCAAGTCTGGCAGGATGCTTGCTGCACAGATAGTCACATGAGGCTGTTGCTCCATAAAAATTCCAGAAGCCAGAGTGATGTATCTCTCTGAGCCAAGAAATGCTGTATCTTCTCTTGTGCCCATAGCCCTTTTACTTCACTTAGGTTCTATATCCTTAATCAAATATGGTTGAAAATATAGGTGAGTGAGGATATGTCCATTTCAGTCAAACTGAATCTCCCTGGTATAGTGCAGACCTCAAACCAACTTTTCAGCTTGCACCCCACTGTCAGTCCTCCCCTCACCCATACTTCAGGGGAATGGATATGTCTGAACAGACAATCACCTCTCCTCTCTGCATCATTTTCCAGTCTTTAATGTCCCTATTCCTTTTTGCGTCTATTAAATTCTTATTTATCTTTCAATGTCCACCTAGGATCCCACATCTTCAATAAAATCTTTAACTCTCAAACTGCCAAGTAATCACTACTTTTTTCTTATTCTGATACATTTTGATTACACAAATTATATTTAGTTGACTAATGTTGAAATAATTATAAATCCTTGAAGAAAACAAGCATGTGTTAATAATCATTATGTCCCCCACCATATGTAGCACTATGTTGGTCACATAATAATATTCAAGAAATATTTTTGGAATTAAATTGAATAAATACAATATTTCATTGTTAAAAAAGAACAGTCACTTTATGAAATGTATTTTAAAAATTTAAGAGCAGTAAAAAATGATCAAAATGCAGGAAAAATCTCAATACTAATGCATATTTTGAGGTATGGTCTGTATATTCCTTCAATTGACTCACTCAGCATCACTTTACAACAAATTTTGGGGTAAATAAAATACAAGTGGATATTAAAATATTTCAGAATTAAATGGATTATGGATATATTGATAAATAATGACAGTCTTTTAAATTTGTAGAAAATCTAGAAAAATGTGCTGCTTTTTGAAGCCAAGATAATATTAGTATACATAAATCTGGTTTTTAAAGGAGACTTACCCATCTTCTGTTTCTACATGTTCAATACTTATGGCCTGAGATGAACTTAGTTTATCTAAGTTCAAACCGAGTAGAAACATCAAATATGAGAGAGCTGTAGATTTTCTGTCTTTAGCCTTACAATTGGAAAAAGTTTCTTTGCAAGAACTTCCAAATGCTTGCTGACCAAATTCAGTTATAGAGTGTTTTAAATATACATGTGCTAGGGAATTCCCACACTTGTTTTCAGAGACTTTGAATCTGTAGATTTGGCTTGAAGTGGGTACATACTGGTATGCTAAAAAGCTTCTGTGTGATTTTTTTAGTTAATTCTGTGTTTAAAAATTAACAAGTGCATTTTCATGAATAGGAACACATAAAGATAATAAACAAGCTCTGTGTGCTGCTAGTCACTGTCACAATAGTATCCTGAACATACAGATGCTCCTCAAAGCCAGATAAGAGAAAGAATGTAACGAAGGATACCTTATCAAGCCTGACACTGTTCCTCAAAATCTATCTAAAGGGGGCACATTAAAAAGTGCTCTCCAAAAAGAAAGCCTCTTCAACAAATGGTGCTGGGAAAACTAGAAAGCAATATGCAAAAAGTAAAATAAAATAAAATAAAATAAAAAGAGAATCTATACTGCTGTCTATCACCACACACCAAAATTAACTCAAAATGGATTAAGGACCTGAATATAAGACCTGAAACAATAAAATGCATAGAAGAAAACATAGGTACTAAACACAGGAACCTTGAATTTAGAGAGAATTTTATGAATTTGACATCAAAGGCAAGGGAAACAAAAGAAAGAACAAGTGAATAGGATTATATCAAACCAAAAACTTCTGCACAGCAAAAGAGACCATCAACAAAACAAAGAGGTGACTAATCAAATGGGAGAAGATATTTGCAAACAACTCCAAGGGGTTGATATTTGATATATATAAACAACTCGTACAACTCAACAACAACAAAAAAACTCCAAACAACCCAGTTAAAAAATGGGCAGAGGACCTGAACCGACACTTCTCCCAAGAAGATGTACAAATGGCCAACAGACATATGAAAACACACTCGACTTCACTAGCTATTAGGAAAATGCAAATTAAAACCACAATGAGACACCATATCACACCTGTTAGAATGGCTATCATGAAGAGAACAAGTAATAATAAGTGTTGAAGAGGTTGTGGGCAAAAAGGAACTCTTATACACTGCTGGTGGGATTGCAAAGTATAACCACTATGGAAAACATTATGGAGGTTCTTCAAAAAACTAAGAATTGAATTACCATATGACTCAGTAATCCCTCTTCTGGATATCTACCTGAAAAATTTGAAAATATTTATTTATAAAAATCTTTGTATTCTAGTATTCATTGCAGCACTATTATGGTGGCCAGAACCTGGAAACAACCAAAATTTCCTATGATAAAAGGTTGGATAAAAAAGATGTAATACATATGTACAATGGAGTATTACTCAACCATATGAAAAGATGAAATATTGTCATTTGTGACAACATGGATAGAGCTTGAGAATATCATGCTAAGCAAAATAAATCTGACAGAAAGAGTTGAGAACCATATGACTTCACTCTAAAGCTGAAAGCAACAAACAAACAAAAGCTCATAAACAAAGATAACAGTATAGTAGTTATCAGAGGCAAATGAGGGGAGGTAGAATAAGGTAAAGAGGGACAAATATATGGTGATGAAAGGAGCTCTGACTTTGGGTGATAAACACACAATGCAATACACAAAGATGTATTATAAAATTATATACTTGAAACCTATATAATTTTATTAACCAATGCCACCCAATAAATTTAATAAAAAATGATCTCCAAAAGTATAATTTTGATATGAAAATATTTACTGATAAAAAGTGCTATAATGTGACTTTTCTACAAATTACTTGGTTATTGATAAGTGGTTATCCCACGGAGGTCTTGAAAGCCAATATATCTGAGACAGAGATTAGGGGAAGATACATTCTCTGATGCACTGGCCATTGCATTCCAAGGAACACTCAAGAAAAGAGTTCTCCAGAGAAGAATCAAGATTCAAATAGAATTTTATGTTCAGTGAGAGATCAAAGATTATTATTTTCTGTCTAATAATTTATTCTGGCATTTCCTTTAAACACATGGTCTAGAAATTCATTCATAGAGTAAATCACACACACACATCATTGCCACAGGGACCGTGACGTTAATTTTTTGTGTCAACTTGGCTAAGCCATGATATTCAGATGTTTGATCAAACACTTGTCTACATGTCACTGTAAAGGTGTTTTTTAGATGAGATTAAAATTTAAATCAGTAGACTTTGTGTAAAGCAGATGACCTTAGAAACTGTGACTGGTTCTCATCCAATCACTTGAGGCCTTAAGGGAAAAAGTCTGAAGTCTTTTCCATTAAAAAGAGAATTCTCCCTCTAGACTGCCTTTAGACTCAACTGCATCATCAACTCCTCTCTGAGTCTCCAGACTGCCAGACTACCTTAGAGACTTGCTAGTTCCCAAAATTATAGGAACCAACTCCTTGAAATCAGTCAATCTCAATCTCTCTCTCTCTTTCTCCCTCTCTCCCTCTCTCTCTCTCTCTCTTTCTCTCTCTCTCTCTCTCTCCATATTTATATTTATAACTCGATCTCTGTCTTTCTTTGTCTCCTTTTCTCTCTTTATTTCTATATCTCTATCTCTACATGCATCCTATTAGTCTGTTCTCTAGACAACCCTAATACAGAGACTAATAAAATTCCATAATCACTTTCCAAAAATACTTATGAAACCAAAGCTATGTAACAAAGAAAAAGGAAAGATAGATCCATATTTTTATTTAGGATAAATTGATAGTGTTGTTTTTTTTTTTTTTTTTTTTTGGTGTCACTGTCAACTATCTTACAAATCTCACAATTTGGGCTTGTATTTAACTTTGGATGGTGAGCACACAATGAATTATACATCTGACATATTATTGAATTGTACATGTGAGACCTATATAATTTTATTAACCAATGTCACTCAAATAAATTTAATAAAAATAAATAAATAAATAAAATTTAAAAAAATCTTTCTAGTAAAACTTTAGGAAGGAAAATGGAGATTAAAATGGGTATCAGACTGAAAATCTTCATTTGACAATATATATAACCCTGGTTAATGAGAACGCTTTCTTTTCTTTTAACTGTGAACAAATATAAAACTTTATTCATCTGCCATATTTTGGGTTTTCATTTTGTTGGTGATTTTTCTTTGTAGGATAAGGATCAATGTCTTGAGACTTTTCTTCCATTTCTCCTATGTTTTGTGCATCCTGCTATCTGTCGATCTACTGTTTATCACGAACACTCAATCACACATGTTAAGCACTTTCTTCTTTGCCCCACTTCCCAATACTCCACACACACATACACATATGAATACTCTTTCCTCATTAATGAAGGAAAATATCTTTCCACTCTATGTTCTGAATTGCTCATTATAGTGTTTATAACAAAGCTTTCTGGTTGTAGCCTTTATGACCAAACGAACAAACAAACAAACAGACAGACCTGTAGGCTATGTGCAGGTGACTACAACTAGGATGAGAAGCCCTATAAAGAAATACAGACAATAAAGGCAACTGCCTGGCACTAGCTGCAATAGAAAGGCTGCTGCCTTTTTTATACTGAGGCAGAACAAAGCTCGCTCTTAGGCAGCAGTTGCTACTCTAGCAATAACTACTCAGGCTAATCTCCCATCATCCCAACAATTATTTGGAGAACAAAAGGAAGATGATTGAGCTTCTCCCTGAATCAAGGACACACATAACAAATTTCTTATTTTAAATGGTTCATTCCTTAAGATGAGACATGTACATCTCAAAAAGAAATGAACACACATTTGATTAACAGCAGCTAGTTCCACTTTGAAAAGATGAGATGGGCCATTATACTTGTTCTTTAAAGGAATAATTTTGTGGTCATTATTTCTGGAGTGGAGTCATCTCACATGTTCATTTTTAAAATTTTAAATTAGTATGCTTTAAACAGAAGTTTTTTAGATCCTTCCTATTATAATCAGGACTTTGGGGAGTGAAAGAGTGGTCATCACTCTTTCATACTTTAATGCAAAATGTATTTAAGACATAGTGTTAATTTTGGGAACAAAATACATATAAAAATCTTGTACTTCCCACAGTAGTAGCATAGGTCATCATTCTATGATAAATTCAGATACTTCCAATTGGAAGAGTTAACAAAGAGAGCATTATTAAACCACGATCAAAGGCTAACTCTCACATGGTCCCCACACTGCTGGTTGTGTGAAACTCAAGTTATTATCACATCTCTGTGCTTAGGGAATAGCAGAAAATGGGCAGAGAGGAGAGTGACACAGTCCCATGGAGCTTAGTGCTCTGAAAATGATCATCTTAGCTCTAGGAATCCTTACAGGAGGAATTTCATTAAGAAAAAGCAATCTTTCAGTATTCCCTAGACTAAACTGTGAAACATTTTTGAAAAGCATTAAATCCTTATTTATGGCAGGAATGTTTGAAATTCAAAAGATAAATGCCATTCGGAATGCAAGCATGTTCTAGGTATCTAGTATGTAATGGGACACAGCTGTAATAACAGCCACTGAACCAGGGGCCTCTCTATATCATGTCATTAGTTGACTTGTTATATGCTGATCTTCTAGCCCTTTTTTATAAGGGCCACTGGGGTAAAAAATAAATATATCATGTACTGAACATCTGTGGTTCTGTCACAAGCACTCCTCATATCAACTTTCAAACTTATATCTTAGGTTACACATGGCACGTTTTTAAAAATGGTACTAAACAAAATGTATAGATTAGAAACTCAGGTCATTTTTTTCTGACAAAGGATATAAGAACTCCTGGGCAACACTAATGCATTCCTTTTTCCTACCGTTTTAGTTTATTTTTGGGGGTTTAAAACTATATGTGCACTCTAGGTAAGATTCCAAAGGTGAATAGTGAATATTTTTATATACAAGATGTTAAGTGATAAACAAAATGTCAAGTGTGCAAACTATTAACTTAGTAAGTTGTCTAAATTGTGAGTCAGCATTTAAAAACATACAACTAGTAGCAATTTCTACCTCTTTTTTAAAATTTTAAATAAACCTATCCAGTCAGCTCTGGACAAATCATCCAAACAGAAAAATTAGTATAGATATATCATCTTTAAATGACACATTAGACCAATTGGACATAATCAACATCTACAGAGCCCTTCATTCCAAAACAGCAGCTTATACATTCTTCTCTAGTGCACATGGAACATTCTCAAGAACGGAATGAACATATGTTGGGACAGAAAACTAGCCTCGACAAATTTAAGAAGATTAGAATCATACCAAGCACATTCTCAGACCATAATGCTTTGAAAAGGAGATCAGCTGTAAAAAGAAAGGAGAAGAACCATGAATATGTGGAGAGTAAACAACTTGCTATTGAAGAATGACTGGATCAGAGAAGAAATAAAAGGAGAGATCAAGATATACATAGAAACAAATGAGAATGAAAGTACAACATATTAAAACTTTTAAGATAATAAAAATGGTAATAAGAGGAAAGTTTATATCATTGCAGGCCTATCTCAGGAAACAAGAAAAAGCCCAAATAAACAACCTAATATTTCATCTTAAAAAGCTAGAAAAAGAAGAACAAATGAAGCCCCAAATCAGCAGAAGAAAGGAAATACTCAAAATTAGAACAGAATTAAATGAAATTGAAAACAAAAACAAGAGATAAAATGAGTGCAACAAAGAGCTGGTTCTTTGATAAGATTAATAAAATTGACAGAACCGTGGCCAGACTCACTAAAGAAAAAAAGAAAGGACACAAAAAAATAAAATTAGGAATGTAAGGTGAGAAGTTACGACAGATTCCATCAAAATACAAAGGATCATACAAGAATACTATGAAAAATCATATGATTTCAAATTCAATGACCTAGATGAAATGGAGGAGTTCTCAGAAATATACAATCTTCTGAGACTGAATTATGAAGAACTGAAAAATATAAACAGACTGAACAACAGTAGGGAAATTGAAACAACTATCAAAAACCTCCCAAAAAGTAAATGTCCAGTACCAGATGGCTTCACTAGTGAATTCTATCAAACATTCAAAGGTGATTTAATAACTTAAACTCTTCCAAAAATTGAAGAAGAAACAATGCTTCCTAACTTATTTTCTGAGGCCAATATTACCATGATACCAAAGCCTGGTGAGGATAACACAAAAAAAGAAAACTATATATCAATAGCTCTCATGAACACATATGCAAAAATCCTAAATAAGATACCGACAAATTGAATAAAACAACACATTAAAATGATTATATACTATGATCAAGTGGGCTTCATCTCAGGGGCACAGGGATGGTTCAACATATGCAAATTGATTAATACGATACATCACATAAACAAAATAAAGAATAAAAATCATATGATCATATCAGTAGATTCAGAAAAAGCATTTGACAAGATTAGCATCCTTTTATGATTAAAACACTTAATAAAATAAGTATAGAAAGAAAGTACCTCAACAGAATAAAGGTTGAATATGACAAACACTCAGTTAACGTCATACATAATGAAGAAAAACTAAAAATCTTCCTTCTAAGACGAGGAAAAAGACAAAGCTGTCCACTATCACTTCTCTTATTCAATATAATGTTGGAAGTTCTATCTAGAGAGCCCAGGCAAGAGAAAGAAATAAAAGGTATCCAAATAAGGAATGAAGAAATCAAATTGATGTTTTTTGCAGATGGCATGATTCATGTATAGAAAATCTTAAAAACTCTACTTAAAACTATTAAAAAAAATAAAAAAATATAGTAAAATTTCAGGACATAAAATCAATGTTCAAAGATCCATTGTGTTTCTATACTCTAATAACGAATTTTCAGAAAAAGAAGTGAAAAAAATTTCTTTTGAAATTGCCACAAAAAGAATAAAACATCTAGGAATAATCTTAATGAAGCAGTGAAGAACTATACACTGAAAACTATAAGATATAATTAAAAGAAATTGAAGAATATACAAAGAAATGAGAAGATTTTCCATGTTCTTGGACTGGAAGAATCAACATGATTAAAATGACCTTATTATCTAAAGCATTATACAGATTTAATGCAATCTCCATCAAAATCCCAATGACAATTTTTAAAGAAATAGAACAAAAAATCATCAGATTGGTGTGAAAGCACAAAAGACCCCAAATAGCTAAAGCAATCCTGAACAAAAAGAACCAGGCTGAAGATATCAACCTGCCAGACTTCAAATTACACTACAAAGGGACTATATCAATACAGAATGGTACTGGCAGAAAAACAGACACAAAGACTAATGGAATTGAGAGTCCAGAAGTAACCCCCTGCACACATGCGCAAACAATTTTTGACAATAGAGCCAAAAATCATACAATAGAGGAAGGAAAACCTCTTTAATAAACAGTGCTGAGAAACCTAGAAAGCCACATGCATTAAAAAAAAAAATTAAACTAGACCGTTGTGTATCACCACACACCAAAATTAAGTCAAATTGAATTAAGTACCTGAATATAAGACCTAAAACAATAAGTGCATAGAAGAAACATCAAAATCCTAATGGCATTTTTGCCATTCAGGTACTAAACACATGGACCTTGGATTTAGAGAGGATTTTATGAATTTGACATCAAAGACAAGGGAAGCAAAAGAAAGAACAAATGAATAAGACTATATCAAACCAAAAAGCTTCTACACAGCTAAAGAGACCATCAACAAAACAAACTGGTAGCCAATTAAATGGGAGAAGATATTTGCAAACACTTCCTAGGGGCTGATATCTGATATATACAAAGAACTCATACAATTCAACAACAACAAAAAACCCACAAACAGTTTAAGTAAAAAATGGGCAGAGGACCTGAACCGACACTTTTCCTGAGAAGATATACAAATGGCCAACAGATATATGAAAACATGTTCAACTTCCCTAGCCATTAGGGAAATGCAAATCAAAACCACAATGAGACACCATATCACACCTGTTAGAATGGCTATCATGAAGAGGCTAGTAATAACAAGTGATAGAGAGGTTGTAGGCAAAAAGGAACCCTCTCATACACTGCTGGTGGGATTGCAAAGTATAACCACTATGGAAAACAGTATGGAGGTTCCTCAAAAACTAAGCATTGAATTACTATATGACCCAGTAATCCCTCCTCCAGGTATTTACCCTCCTAAAAACTGAAAAAAATTCTGCAAAAATATATGCACACAAATGTTCATAGCAGCATTATTCACGGTGGCCATGACATAGAAACAACTGAAGTGTTCTATGATAGACAATTGGATAAAGAAGCTGTGGTACATATATACAATAGAGTATTGCTCAGCTATAAGAAAAAATGAAATACAGTCATTTGCGACAACATGGATGGAACTTGAGATAATCATGCTCAGTGAAATAATAAGTCATAAAAATTTGAAAACCATATGATTTCACTCATATGTGGGATATAAAACTGAAAGCAACAAACAAACATGATAAACAAACAGAAACTCATGGACATGGATGGTGGATGAATAGTTACTAGAGGGAAGGCAGGAGGGAAGAGATAGGCAGGGATAAAAGGGGTCAAATATTTGGTGATGGAAGGAAATCTGATTTTGGGTGGTGAATATATAATGCAATATATATATATATATATATATATGTATATATATATATATATATATATATATATATATATGAGACGTACTGTTGAATTGTGCACTTGAAACTTATTTGATTTTATTAATCAATCTCATGCTCATACCTTTTAATTAAAAAATGGGAAAAGAACACACAAAAAAATCTAGGTAGGATATGATGGAACTAGGGTGGTAACAATATATAGTAACAAGTGGTCAGATTCTCACCATATTTTGAAGGTATATTTTGTAGAATATCCTGATGAGTCAGATGTAAAGTATGAGAGAGGAAGAGAGGAGTCACGAGTGACTTCAATAGATTTGATCTAATAACTTGAAAGGATGCAGTCGTCATCATTTCAGGTGAGGAGCCCTTGGGTTACTGACCCTGTATTTCAACTGCTGGTGAGGCAGTATTGGTGGGAAGTAATACATTACTCAGTATTCCCTTGGTGGCTTGTAAAAGGATTCTAGGTGTTACATGGATAAACATTTGTTATCTAGTCATAAATATATAGTAAGTTTTATTAAAATTTTCCATTTACAGGAGTAAAGTTCTCTTTTAATACATTTTAGGGTTAGAAACAAAATGAGGCTTGATTTAATTAAGTACACTGTTATATTATAAGACTTCTAGTGGTAATCTTATGTGGTTGAAGCGAAATTCCTAAAAGCAGTAATTTGTTTACTGAAAACTGGGAAATAATTCTCTGAAGCCACTTAATTTAGATAAAATGGGCTAGATAACTCACCTCTTGTAAATCGTTTATTTTATAAATAATGGTAATAATACTCAAATTACAGGGTTGGTTTAAGGCTTAAATGATACCTATAAATTTTATAGATATACAATACCTAGTGTAGATATAAAATACCCAGGCAAACACCTGACACTTTGAACTTGGTTTACTCCTTTAAATAGTAATTATCCTGATTTTGTACCCATTCAACAGTTCCTATAGGCTACCACAATTCAAACACACAAACAAATATATACCAAATATCTAATGCTTTATAGTTCATTCAAATAAGAAATAGCTAGTGAGAATAGTCTTACTGACTATATAAATATTTTAAAAACTTCAGTATTCTAAAAATTATACCAAATAGCTGTCTAAATAACAGTATTACATATGAAATGCATTTGCAATTTCCAGTCTTCTTAAATACTTTCCAAGAAGACAAGCTCTTATCTCCTAACAAAGTGTATATGCATATTGACCTGGACAAAGAATGGTGGATTATTCCTTTATATCTAATTCCTCTGATAGGCTTCTCTTTGTGAAATCTATTTTAATAGTTTTTTACTTTTAATAGAAAGAATGTGCAATATCTTTGAACTTTTACAGATAGGCAGTATTTTTAAACACAATATCCTAACAAATATTAGCAGACAGAATAGGAGAACCTGGCATACTCTTATAACATCAGTTCTAGATTATGGTCATATATCTTCAGAACAATTATAATTTATGTTTACAATAATTATTATGAACATTTCTAAAATTTTGACATTTTCTTAATGATTGAGGTGAAGAGTTACTTTTATTATAATTATTATCAATTATATTTTAGGGCATTCTAGTTTCATATACTTTATGTAGTAATTACTGACGAATATGTATATTTAACTAAATAGAATGCTCCTTTTAATAGTAATAACAAAAAGCTTGATTGATCAGTAAGTGATTGGACAAATAGATGGACAAAGAAGCAAAACTGATGTGGAAAATGTCACTAGATAGTTCTAAATATTTAGTTACATTCAACTGAATTATAAGTGTACATTTTTATATAAAACAGACAAATTCAATTGAGATACCATTAAACTACACATGCAATTATCATTTAATTTATAGATAATTTAAAATATTTTATTTTTTTCTTCTTCCTCTTAAAAATCTTTGGGACAGTAGACTAACTTTTAGCATTACATCACAAAAAAAATCACAAAAAAGATAGTTTTAAAATTTCTGCTTTGGTAATAAAAAAGATTAAACAATTATACATAATTTGGTATTATCTGTGAATTCAAGATAAATCAGTGTTGTTGGGTGGCTTCACTGAGCTGCTGATGCTTATTTAAGTCTCTTGGCATCTGGCCTTGCCTGCCTTTTCTTGGCCAAACCAATCAATTTCATGCTGGTTTCTTGAAACCTTTAAGATATCCTGCTAAACTGAGAGTTCCTTGAAGATAGTAGCCACATCTTAATCATGTCATTTTATCCACATCACATCCAGCATAGTACCTGGCTCATATTAAGTAAGTGCTCAGTCAATGCTTAGGGAATGGAAAAAAGCAATTAATCAAGTATGTTATTTATCACCAAGGAAAATTAGGGACATCTAAAATTTTTTTGATCTTCACAAGTATGTTTGTTGCTAAACATTCCAAATATTCATTAAAGATATTAACTAGCAGGGATTGATCACTTATAAGTAGCAAACACTATAAATGCTTACATAGGTGTCTGTTCTTATCTTCACTGCATCTCAACATAGATATTATCACTACTAAATAGAAAAGGTATAATTAAAATTAAAACTATCCAGGTTCAAATAATTTAGTAAAAAAAAAAAGGCTTTATTCTCTCAAATCTGTTAGACTTCATACACTTTCTAGAACTTCATATTCTTCTTGAGATATGTATACACACACAAATATATAAACACATATACAAACTTAAATAATATACTTCTTTGTCTAGCTATTTCATGTTAAGACTTTATTAGGATTTCTATTGTAATATTATAATAAAGTTTATGATAAAAAATAAAATAATTTGTTTTTTAACTTTATCCAATAATTGTTAACATGTTCTTTTGCCACCTGATTTCTTCCTATATCTATCTCTATTTCTTTTCTCTAATCTTATTATCTACCATAATAAGAATTTATTTAAGTAGTTTTAATGAAAACATATCTCAAGTAAATTTAATGAGATTCATTTTTTAAAACTTTTAGAAGAAAAGATTTCAAATTAAACTAAATTCTTCTACTATGGCAATTCAAATCAAGAAAGAAGTATGTTATTTCAGTTGTAAACTATGAAAAGCCTTTTTGAAAGCATTTTAATAGAAGGAAAATAAAACAAATTTTACTCAATGAAACAGAAATAAAAAATCCTGTTCTTTGGAATCTACTTGAATAACTGTGACATATACTCCCTCTTAGAGGATATACACATAATTATCCTCTACAGAAGAACAAACTCTGTCCCAAAAGTATGTGCAAATAATGTGATAAATCAAACAAATAAAAGTACCTGAGATGAAACATTTTTCTTTAACATGTCTATTGTTTAGTTAGCATAATTATTTTTAGGCATTTACAATTTTCTTTTCTCATAAATATAGTAAATTTGCTAAAATGTTCTTTAAAATAACTAATATTCTAGTGATTAAAAATAAAAGTTACGTATTTCCTAAGTAATTACAAAATTTTTGTTTCATGTCGCAACATGGTCCTTGGTAAAATTTTATTTTTTAACTCTATCCAGCATAATTGCTAAAATGTTCTTTTGCCGACTGATTTCTTCCTATATCTATCTCTGTTTATTTATTTTCTCTAATCCTTATAGGCATGTTTTGTTTGACTATCTCTTTATAATTCTTACTAATCCCTTATTTTATTGATGACATTGGATCTTGTCCCAGCCCGTATCTCAGAGTTATAGAGACAAATTCCCATTAGGGGTTTCCATTAGACCTTCTCGTGGGCACCTGAGTGTGGGCACAAAGTCACTATATATACATACATATGTTTATGTAATGATGAAGAAAAAATGACTTATTATATTGAGGGTTGTTACATATCACATGTATGAGTTGTGAAAAAACTAGGGCCTAAACCAATCACATCACATCAATGTAGGATGTTTCGGATCTTGACCTCACAAATTTAAAAGTTTTTCTTAATTAAAAAAAAAATTGTCTATTTCCTCAAGGTAGATCAAGATCAGCATAATTATGCTGGAAACAGGGAACAATACCTTATTTAAGCACTTCCTTAGCCATGTATGCTCTCATTTTATTTAGTCCTCATAATAATTTGTGTGGTAATAATTATTATATCTATTTCAAAAAAGATAAAAAGACCAGTAAATTTTGTCTAATAATTGCCTTAAATTCATTTTTAAACAAAAATTGAGAATAAATGTATAACCAAATTTTAAAAACTTAGTCACTGGACTATTACTCCTGGACTTCTGAAGCCTTTTTTGCCTTTTTTGACACACATTCCAAAACTTTGTATTCTAACATACAGCTTCTCTTTAAAACTATTTCAAGTACAAAATTGTGACCAGAAACAGATTTTCTTCCTGTTGGTTTTTATAATTATCTTTTTCCTGTTGAAATGAAAATGAAAAAGTCAGAGGTAATGCCTGAATGATAACAAATTGTCGAGATAAATGTTCATAAATTAACATTGATTAAGTGTAATCCTTCTAAGCTACTGTAGAAGTTTAAGGTTTTTGTTTTTGGTTCTGCAAGGAAGATTTGGATAAATAATTTCCTAATAAAGCAATTCAGATTTCAAGTACTTATCAACATTGCTCAAATCATGTGAAATTTGGATTTCAAAGAAAAAAAATCATACAATCTGCATTCCAAACAGCCAACATCTTACAATTATATGATATCTTTATTTATATATTTTATTCAATCATACTTATATTTTGTGCAAAGCTTCTCCTTCCTCAGCCATAAGTAAATAATATATTCTAATTGGAAAGAGCAAAAATTTTGGAGTTAAGTAATTGTGGATAAGGCATTTAACCACTTACAATTGTTTAAAATTGTTGTAAGGATTAAATGAGATAATTATGTAATGAACTTTAATGCAGTGCCTATCATGTCAAGAGGAATTAGATCAGCAATTATTACTGATGAAGTGGGGTAGAAATTGTGAGCTTCCCATCTTTTGGTCTTGATATTCTTTGTCTTAGTGTGAATGTTATGGAGTTTCGGGGGCCCTGCATGTGAGGGTGCCGTACGTCATAGTTCTTGAATTGGGATACTTATTGCAACAAGTTTATGGTAAATGTTAGTAAATCCCTTGAGGAAGGGGTGCCCTTTTTTCAATTCAGGCATAGTGCTGTAATGATAGGATTAGAAAGTCAGAATACTGAGCTGTATCATAATTGTTAACACTGAGGTAATGCTTTTGGAGATATTGAATGAAATGTAAAAAAAGCTTATGACATTTTGGCTTTTGAGAAGAGAACATATTTTCCTTCAAAATATGTGCATTTGTTCAATTTCTCAATTATTGTACATACTGCAATTATTCTCTAACAAACTACTCTATTGAACTTAACTCTAGAGGAGTAGAGCATATTTAAAAATAAGTTATATAGATAAGAGTATTATCTTTACTGTTTATTACTAAAAAGTGTTCTGCTTGGGAAAAATAAGAATAAAGAATACTTCTGTCGAATAAATTTTTTTTTTTTTTTTTGCTCTTAGATGATGCAATGAAGATGGCGCAAGTTAGCATTAAATAGCTATTTCTTTCTCAGTGTCTAGTTGTTTTAGTTAACACCATATTTCCTTCTTTAGCTGGTTGTTGATATTTCTGTTCTTGTGAAAGTCTTTAGGAGAAGCCAGCAGAAAAAGAGTAGCCATAATCTTTCAAGCACATGTCTGCTCAATTAATTGCTACAGTATTAAGGATCAAAAATGAAGATGGTATGAAAATTTGATAGACCCTGGAAGCCTCCAAACTGTCTCTATTTTCTGGTTCTCCATAGGATTGTGGCTTTAAGCTCATGCAAAGGTTCCGAATAACTGTCAGAATGACATATGGTTCTGCTTTTGTTCAGCTTATTGCTCATGCTCTAGATAGATACTATACCTCCATACCAGGGTGTGATGGCTAAAGGGCTTCATTAATGTATTAAATGATGTGGAATGCTTCAGACACACATTGTGGAGAGTGATACCAATGTACAGGTATCTGACTCAATTTTATCTTTACTATTAGTTGATTTTCATTATGCTTTAACATTCTGATTCCCTACACTGATAATATAAAATGCCTTCCTTTGCATTCTGAAAAAATTCATGTAGATTCTTCTGGTGTCTAGTTTACTTCCAGGGTACATGATTTCATGGCAGCATACATTTCTATGGAGACTACAACAATACATGTCCATAGTTATAGCAGATCCAGCTTCACATATTTTTAAACATTTTTTTTTAATTTTTCAATTACTTTTGACATACAATATCATATTAGTTTCTGGTGTACAATACAGTGATTAGACATTTATATAACTTACAAAGTGATCAGTACAGTACCCATCTGACACCATAAGTAGTTATTAAAATACTACTGACTATATTCCCCATGCCATACTCTACATCCACATGACTATTGTGTAATTATAAATTTATGCCTCTTAATCTCCTCCCTCCTTCACCCATTTTCCCCACAGCCCCAATCTGCAACTATCAAAATGCTCTCTTTATCTATAAGCTTTTTTGTTTCATTTGTTCATTTATCCTGTCCTCTAGATTCTACATATAGGTGAAATCATATGACATTTGTCTTTCTCTGACTTACTCCACTCAGCACAATGCCCTCTAGGTCCATCCATGTTGTTGCAGATGGCAAGATTTTATTCTTTTTTTTTATGGCTGAGTAAAAGTTCATTGTATGTATATACTATCTCTTCTTTATCCATTTATCCATTGACAGACATCTAAGTTACATCCACATCTTGGCTATTGTAAATGCTGCAATGAACCCATGGATGCACATGTCTCTTCAAAGTAGTGCTTTGGGTTTCTTCAGATAAGTACCCAGAAGTGGAATTACTGGATTCTTCTTTGTCTCTTGTTATAGCCTTTGTTTTAAAGTTTATTTTGTCTGGTATAATTATCATTACCCTAGCTTTTGTTTTTTTGTTTGTTTGTTTCCATTTTGATAAAATATCTTTTTCCATATCTTTATTTATGTCTTTCCATATGAAGTGAATCTCTTGTAAGCAGCATGTGTAAAGGTTTTGTTTCCTTATTCAATCTAGCCAGGATTGGGGGGGGCAGTTGGAAAAGGGGAAGAGATTCAAATGTACAAATTGGTAGTTACAAAATAGTCATGAAGGTGTAAAGTATAGCATAAGGAATATAGTCAATAACTTTGTAACAACTATGTTTGGTGTCAGATGGGTACCAGATTTATCAGAGTGATTAGATTTATTATACCTAAATCTAATATAATATTGTATTACAACTGTAATTGGAAAAAGATTTTTAAATTATTAAAATATAATAAACAAATAAATAAATACATTTTACTTCCAACTCTCTTTATCTTGGAATCTCAACATAATTTCGATTCATGACATTTTTAATTTGTAAATGTTATAATCAGGAATTTAACAATCTAACACTAAATGTGGAGAAAAAGTATGAGGATTTAAAACAATTCAAAAGAAAAATCAGTAGCATGTGAGAACACCTTAAAAGTAGAAGTTGAAGCAAACATTTCAAGTATTAGAATATGGTAAGCTGGGGGAAATGGTGGTCTTATTAGTGGAAAGGAAAAATTAGGAGAGAAAGTGGTTTGGAGGAGAACATGTTTTAATTTTTCAATGATGGAAATTTTCATTAAACGATCACTCATTCATTTAATAAGCATCTGATTGATTACAAGGTGCGAGAAGGCATTGGTCTAAGTTCAAGAAATACAGATATAAACATCAGACGAGGCCCATGCCCTCATGAAATTTATATCCTCCTTAACAACTTAAGATAAAGTTGCAAATAAGAAATTATTACTGTTGTCAGGAGGAGACTTGCCTTCCAATAAAGGCAGAAACCAAATTGATGTATAAATGAGAGAATAAAAGGAGAAATAAGAATTACGTTCTAAAAAATCTAATTTTATGTTGAGAATTTGGAGAAAAATAGAATGAAATTTTGAAGAGTCAATCTGTAATGCACACATATACTTATGAGTGTCTTGTTATTGCACTATTTTATCTTCCTCTAAGATAAAGAAAAACCTATGGAACATAAAGGACAAAGAAAAAGAGGCAGGAGAGTGCTTGTTAAAGATGGAGAAGGTGAGGAGGTTTGCTTGAGAGCACATTCTTTAAAGAATCAGGAATCATTGGGAGGTAGGGAATGCAGAGGGGGGAAATTAGATTTAAAGAAGGTGGGAAGTGCATTTTCTTTTCCCTCCTAAACATATGGTTTTAATAAGTTAGGAGGGTATAAGAGAAAAAACACATTCCTCTCCTCTCAATACTCCACTCACAGAACATTTCACTTTTGGTCACTAAATGTGTGGGGATTTTCCTAACACCAAACAATTCTGCACCACCATCCAGATGTCCTACAACTCAATTCAGGTCTTACTCTAAAAGTTAGCATCAGATCCCTCAGATTAAGTACTCAGTTCAACCAGACACTCCTTAACCTCCTTTCAGATGCCAATCTCAAGTCCAGATTGTATTTTTGACTCACCAACTAAAAAAAAAAAAAGACTCAGGCAAGAGATTGGATTAAACATGATGGCATGAAAGGTGTTCCCAGATCTCTCCCCTTGAAATAACGATAAGCTGAACACCTAAAACTCAACAAAAAAACACCCAAACTGCACATCAGCATGTCTGAGTGTGGGATCTACAAATAAGAGCTACTACAGGTCAGAACCCTGTGTGTCAGGCAGTGGACTGGAATAAACAGAAAAGCTGTCTCTCCCAGCCAGAGCTCCCTGTAGGAGGAGGGAGAGGGAAGAAGGTGCGGAGAGTTCCCTGAACAACCCTGCCTGGGAAAGCCGTGACCTTCACATGGCCGGCAGCAGTGCCCAATTATCAGGGCAAAAGGCAGAGAAACCGGGATGACAGAAAAGCAGGGAAGGCAGGGAGACAACAACTGATTTTTACCAGCTGTGGTTGCAAAACTGAGGCTGAGCTGCAGCCTCCCAATCCAGACGGCCCCTCCTCCCATACCCTTTGATACTGAATGCCATGGAATCTAAGCAAATACTGCCTAGACTGTCACTAACACTGACAGGAACTGAGACTGAGAGTAGCAAGCATGATTAAATATCTATAAAGAAAAAAAAAAAAGACTTTATTAACACTTTATAAAAAGCAGAGATCTGAGAGGCTTAGACGCCGCCTACTGGAAACCAAAAGAAAAACACCTTATTTGCAACAGGCTAGGGACCATTATATAATAAATCTTCTTTCTGGGGAAACAAAAAAAGCAGAAACAGAAAAAGCATTTACTTCCATTAATGCCCAGGCAAAGAAATAGTCCACTAAAGACCATGAACAACCAAAATGCCAAAGTATCTCAGAAATAAAAGAGAAAAAGCTCCAGAAAATAAGCTTACAGACATAGAAATATGCGACTTAAATGATTGAATTCAGGATGGTACTTCTGAAAAAACTCAATGAGATCCAAAATGAATCATATCAACAATATCGGAAATTGAAAAGCAATTAGATGAGCAGAATGAGTTCTTTAGCAAGGAGATTGAAATCCTCAAAAAGAACCAAATAGAACACATTGTAAGAGTTGACGAATGAAATAATAAGCTTGGGAAATAGAGTCAACCAAATGAAGAACAGGATCAGTGATATCGAAGACAGAAATCTAGAAATAAATCAAAAGGAAGAAACTGAAGAATGAAAAATAATGAAAGAGAAATACAAGAACCAGCTTATACCAAGAGGAGAGTAAACATAAGAATTATGGGAATTCTCGATGGAGAAGAGAAAGAACAGGGATTAGAAAGCATTTTCAGACAAATAGTGGATGAGAATTTCCCAAATCTAAGGAATGAACTGGAGCTTGGAATTCTAGAAGTCAACAGAATACCCAATTATCTCAACCCAAAAAGGCCTTCACCAAGACACATCATATTAAAATTATCAAACATCAATGACAAAGACAGAATTCTCAGGGCAGCCAAGGAAAAGAAGATGGTAACCCAAAAAGGAAAATCCATTAGATTATTGTCAGACTCCTCAGTACAAACTTTATGAGACAGAAAGGAGTGGAATCAAATGTTCAAACTATTAAATGAAAGGAACTACCAGCCAAGAATAATGTATCCAGCTAAGCTCTCTTTTAGATATGAAGAAGAAATTAAGACCTTTCCAGACATACAAAAAAATTGAGGGAATTCTCCACAACAAGGCCTGCACCACGGGAAATAATGAAAGAGATCAGCTCACCTAAAACAAAATGACAAAAAAATATATAACTATGAGTAAGACAACTAGGAGGCAGATAGAAGCAGAGTAGTGCAACTCTTATTTAAAAAAGGGTATTTTAAGCTTAAATAATAATAAGAGATTTCTTATTGCAAGTTAGTAATGAATGTTAAGCATACATATGGACAAATTGGCACAACAACAGAAAAGGGGAGGATTCAGATCCAAATTTGCAAGGGAATGGAGAGAAGGCACACGCAGAGAAAAGGGACAACTGTATATATACAACTATTCTTTCCATACTCGTAATGGTAACCACAAGCCAAAGATTTAGAACTGAAGTATATAACATGAAACAAGAAGGACCAGAGAGAAAACTCACAAAATCCAATCAAAATAAAGAAAACAGAAACACAAGGACAAGGCAGCAATGGAAACACCGAGCTACCAGAAAGCAAAAGATAAATGGCTATAAGTAAGACCTCATATTTCAATAATCACCCTAAATGTAAATGGACTGAACTCACCAATAAAAAGGCACAGAGTTGCAGAATGGATCAAAAAACAAAACCCAACCATATGCTGCTTGCAGAAGACACAACTCAGATCCAAAGACAAATACAGACTCAAAGTGAAAGGTGGAAAATGATATTTCAAGCAAATGGCATGCAGAGAAAAGCAGGAGTAGCGGTACTAATATTGGACAAAATAGACTTCAAAATCAAAAAGATAAAGAAAGATACTGAGGGACACTTCATAATGATAAAGGGAATCCTGCAACAAGAAGACATAACACTTATTAATATCTATGCTCTCAATCAGGGAGCCCCAAAATATGTTAAACAATTACTTACAAAACTAAAGAGAGAAATAGACCAAAACACTATTATAGTAGGAGATTTATACCCCATTGTCAGATATGGACAGATCATCCAAACAGAAAATCAATAAGGAGATAACATCCTTAAATGATACCTTAGACCAACTGGACATAATTGACACTTACAGAGCCTTCCATTCCAAAATGGCTGCTTATACATTCTTCTCTAGAGAACATGGAACATTCTAAAGAATTGACCACATACTGGGACACAGACATAGCCCCAACAAATATAAGAGGGTTGAAATCATACCAACCATATTCTCTGATCATAATGCTTTGAAACTAGAATCAACTGTAAAAAGAAAGCAGAAAGAACCACAAATAAATAGAGATTAAACAATATCATACTGAGGAATAACTGGGTCAGAGAAGTAATAATAAAGGAAATCAAGAGATACATAGAAATGAATGATAAGGATAGTAAAACATATCAAAACTTTGGGGACATGACAAAAGCAGTCATAAAAGGAAAGCTCATATCATTACAGGCCTATCTCCAAAAACAAGAATAAGCCCAAATAAATAACCTAATGCTTAATCTTAAAAAATCTAGAAAAGGAAAAGCAAATAAAACCTAAAGTCAGCAGAAGGAAAGAAATAATCAAAATTAGAACAGAAATAAATGAAAATGAAAACAAAAAAAATAGAAAAAATAAATACAACAAAGAGCTGGTTCTTTGAGAAGGTTAATGAAATTGACAAACCCTTGGCTAGACTCACAAAGAAAAAAGAGAAAGGACACAAATAAACGAAATCAGGGATGAAAGATAGGAAATTACGACAGACACTGCAGAAATATAAAGGATCATACAAGAATACTATGAAAAAGTATATAACATCAAATTCAGTAACTTGGAAGAAATGGACTAGTAATTAGAAAAATACGACTTTCCTAGACTGAATCAAGAAGAACTGGAAAATCTAAATAGACCGATCAGCAGTATGGAAATGGAAACAATCATCAAAAACCTATCAAAAAGTGAAAGTCCAGGACCAGATGGCTTCACTAGTGAATTCTACCAAACATTCAAAGAAGATTTAATACCTATTCTCCTCAAATTCTTCCAAAAAATTGAAGAGGAGGCAATACTTCCTAACTCATTTTATGAGGCCAATAATATTCTGATATCAAAACCTGGTAATGATAATACACAAAAAAGAAAACTACAGACCAATATCTCTCATGAACACAAGATGCAAAAATCCTAAATAAGATACTAGCAAACCAAATACAGCAACGTATTAAAAAGATTATACACCACAATCATGTGGGCTTCATCCTAGGGGCACAGGGATGGTTCCGCATACGCAAATTGAATAATGTGATACACCACATAAACAAATTAAAAAATAAGAATCATATGATCATGTCAATAGACGCCTTCCACAAGATACAGCATCCATTTATAATCAAAACACTTAACAAAATCTGTATAGAAAGAAAGTATCTTAACATAAGAAATGCCATATATGACAAACGCTCTGCCAATATTATACTTAATGGTGAAAAACTAAAAACTTTCCCTCGAAGATCAGGAATAAGGCAAGGCTGTCCACTATCACCACTCTAATTCAATATAACATTGGAGGTTCTAGCAAGTGCAATCAGGCAAGAGAAACATATAAAGGGGATCCAAATAAGAAATGAAGATGTCAAACTGTCAGTATTTGCTGATGACATGATTCTCTATATAGAAAACCCTAAAGACTCCACAAGGGCACTACTAGAAACAATAAGCAACCACAGTAAAGTCTCTGGATACAAAATCAATGTTCAAAAATCTATAGCATTCTTATACTCTAATAATAAAGTGTCAGAAAAAAAAATTGGAAAAAAATAATTCGTTTTGCAATAGCAATAAAAAAATAAAATAAAATACCTAAGAATAAATCTAATGAAACATGTGAAGGACCTATATAATGAAAACTATAAGACCCTATTAAAAGAAATTGAAGAAGATACAAAGAAAAGGAAAGATATTCCGTGTTCTTGGATTAGAAGAATCAACATAGTTAAAATGACCTTATTACCTAAAGCATTATACAGATTTAATGCAATCCCTATCAAAATCCCATTGGCATTTTTTAAAGAAATAGAACAAAAAAAACCCATCAGATTTGTATTGAAGCACAAAAGACCCCGAATTGCCAAAGCTATCCTGAGAAAAAAGAATGAGGCTGGAGGCATCACTCTACCCGACTTCAAATTATACTACAAAGCGACAGTATTAAAAATGGCATGGTATTGGCATAAAAAAAGACACACAGAACAGTGGAACAAAATTGAGGGTATAGAAATACACCCATATTTATATAGGCAAATGATTTTTGACAAAAATGTCAAAAATGTACAGTGAAGGAAGGAAAGCCTCTTCAATAAATGGTGCTGGGAAAACTGGAAAGCCACATACAAAAGAATGAAATTAGACTGTTGTCTATCACCACACACCAAAATTAACTCAAAATGGATTAAGGACCTGAACATAAGACCTGAAACAATAAATTGCATAGAAGAAAACATAGTAACTAAACTCAAGGACCTTGGGCTTAAAGAGGATTTTATGAATTTGACCTCGAAGGCAAGGGACCTAAGAGCAAAATTAAATGAATGGTACTACGTCAAATTGAAAGCTTCTGCTCAGCAAAAGAAACCGTCAAGAAGGTAAAGAGACAACCATCCCAATGGGAAAATATATTTGCAAGCAACATCTCCAATAAGGGCCTTATATACATATTATACAAAGAACTCATATGACTCAATTACAACAAGAGAACAAACAATCCAATTGAAAAATGGGCAGAGGACCTGAACAGATATATCTCCATAGAGGACATACAAATGGACAATAAATAGTTGAAAAGGTGCTCCACATCACTAGCTATTAGGGAAATGCAAATCAAAACCACAATGAGATACCATCTCAAACCTGTTAGAATCACTATAAGCAACAGGACAAGTAATAACAAACGTTGGAGAGGATGTGGAGAAATAGGAACCCTCATACACTGCTGGTGGGACTGCAAATTGGTATGGCCACTATGGAAAGCAGTATGGAAGTTCCTCAAAAAACTAAGAATTGACCTACCATACAATCCAGCAATCCCTCTACTGGATATTTACCCCAAAGACTTTAAAACTCATAGTCAAAATGATATTTGCACACCGAAGTTCATAGCAATATTATTCTCATTGGCCAGGACATGGAAGCAACTGAAGTGTCCTATGATAGATAATTGGCTAAAGAAGCTGTGGTACATATATACAATGGAATATTACTCAGCCATAAGAAGAGATGAAATACTGCCATTTGCGACAACATGATGGACTTTGAAATAATCATACTAAGCGAAATAATCCAGGCAGAAAAGGTTGAAAATCACATGATATCACATATGTGGAACATAAACCTAAAAGGAACAAATGAACAGGACAGAGACTCATGAACATGGACAATGGACTAGTGGTTACAGAAGGGAGGGGAGAAGGGAGAAGGGGAAAATAAAAAAATAAAATGTTAAAAAAATTATGTATATATAGTATGAAAGAAATAAACTGGTTAAAAAAAAAGGAACTCAGGCCCTTCTGAAATAAAACTTCAGATTACTTCATCAAGTAAAAATTCTCGATTAGCTTAGGTGCTGGCTGAAGGTGCAAGAACCATGGGATTGAAAATAGAAATATGAAATTATAAATATCATCCTTATAACCAGTAATAGAAATGAAAATTGTAGCTATAAGGCATATTTTTTCCTTGCTTGTTATATTTGAATTTTCACATTTTAAGTATATTTTTTATCATTTTTTTCCATAAAAAAAAAAAGGAGATGCCACAACCTCCTCCTCGGGTTCAATTAATTTGCTAGAGCACTTCTCAGAACTCAGGAAAACATTTTACTTACTAAATCACCAGTTTGTTATATTATCAAATGATACAACTTAGTAAAACCAGATGGAAAAGATGCAAATGTCAAGGTAGGGGGCAAGGGGTACAGATATTCTATACTCATTCCAGGTGTGTCACTTACCCACACCTGTATGTGTTTACCAACCCAGAAGATCTCTGAACCACCTCCTCTGAGCTTTAAAAGAAGCTTCATTAGATAGGCATGATTGATTAAATCATTGACCATAGGTAATTAAACTCTATCTTCAGCCTCTCTCCCCTTCCTGGAACAGGTGGAGGGTAGGTGTACTGAAGATTCCAACTCTCTAATCACAAGGTTGTTTATACTGGCAACCAGCCCCAATCCTTAGGAGATTTCCAAATGTCAATTTACTAACATAGACTCAGGTGTGGTTTAAAGGGGTTGTTATGAATAACAAAATGTACCTTTATTCCTCTTATCACCTAGAAAATTCCAAGAGTTTTAGGAGCTCTGTCATAAACTGGGACTAACACTAAATATATATTTCTTATTATAAATCACAGTATCACAAAGGGAAAATCATCTGTGAAGAATGAGGGAGTAAAGAATGAGATCAGGTTTGGGGAAGAATGGAGATGACAAGGAATATCTTTTGCAGAATACGCCCTAAGAAACCCTGTGATATATGACTAAGAAGGAAGGACCAAGTTTATTGTGGATGGCACAGGTTATAGTAGATTTTCCCATCAAAGTCTCTCTCTGTCTCCAAGGCAGCATTTATTTTCATAGCTACATGCATGAATCACAGGATGGCAGACAGAATAGAATAGAAGTTGAAAATGTGTTGGAGATGGGAGATTTTAGTGGAAGTTTGATCTCTTGATGAAACACTGTAAAAGCTTCTCAACTGTCAATTTTTTTCAGCTATAAAATAGAGTTTGGAGTGGACTTCAAAATTTAAAGCCTGTGAATTCTCTTTTAGTGACCCCTATTCTAGTCTGAGATTATTATATATTACAGGATAGTGGGAGAAAAGGCAGATTTTATGATGAAGGTTGAGAATAAACTGAGACAGATATTCCACTAATGTTCCAAAATGATGGTTTCTGGAACCAAAAGGTAAATATACTCATTTGAGGAAGAAAATACAAAGTAGCAATTTATACCAAGTTATAACCTTGCAGATTTTTGTTTTGCAACCTGCAATTCTTTCTGTACATGTTTGATGAATTCACATATACAGTCTTTATGTGGAGGCCATGCTTTTTATCTCACTGACATACTTTGTGAAAATATTGAGAGCTGAGAACTAACATCCGAATTTACAACATAATCCACTACAATTTAGAAGGTGGCTTATCATGTGGTCATCACATAGCTTTTACAATATAGTCAAGAGAAATATCAACAAACTCAATCTCACAAACTAAATTAAAAGGGACACATTCACATCTCCCCTTTATGTCCATGTCAAAGATAGAGAAATGGGGAGAAATTTAAACAACATGACATCAAAGCTGTCACAGCCATATCTTTCTAGTAGTATGGAGCTCATTTTTCAAGGCTACCAGTCCATTAACCTTCACAAGAACAAAAATAAAGCAAAACAAAGAAACACTCTCTGGAGAAATGTATTGCTTCTAATCTTATTTATACATCTTACCGTGGGGATTTGAAGATGGAACAAAGACCTCTACCTCCCCAGGCACACAAAATAATACATACACCCTGAAATAAATATATAAAATGTCTAGTGGTGCATACTATAGATAAATTTGTGATTAAAAAAAAATGAGAGTGGGGTTAGAAAGAGTAACTGATATCATCCTTGTTGAAGCCTGTCTTGCCCTGTGATTTGTAACTGGGAGGGCCAAAGCATCATCTCCATTTATTTTTTGATGTCTTGGCCTGCTCTTGGTTGCCTCTTTACCTAGGTTCATTCACTGCACACATCTGAAACTATTAGTTTTCTGATAAATGTACTGTCAGAAAGCCAAAGGTCAATGATAAGATAGAAAATAAGAAGCTCTTGCTTGTTTTTATATGTTTCTGTTTTATTTGGGAGATAATTATAAAACAGATTGATGTTCCCATTTTTTAAAAAAGGAGTAAATCAGCAGGAAATATAGGATTTGGGAAAGCCATTTGCCGCACAATTATAATTTCTTAAATTCTTGTGTTCACTGAATATGAGAAGCTACAATTATGTGATACATAGCAATAGCATTACTCTTTTTTCTTTTCCTTTCATGAAAGATAGTTAAGTAAACTTAAGTTAGAAATGTTTAAATATTATTAGTTACAAAGTTTAAATACCGTTAACCAAAGTAAAGCAAAAGTCTAGTTGGTCTGGAATTCAGCTTCAAGTGGGACAAATTACAAATTCAGAAAGCAAGATTAAATGATACTTCAGTTCACTTCATTTAAAAGTCATGTCTTTTTCACAAATAAAGTTTATTTATTATCATAAAACCACTAAAAGTATAAAATTTGCATAAATATAGAGAGTAAAAGCAAGGTGGAAACAAGAGAGGGGTTTGGAATCAGAGAGAGAAGCATTTGGGCATGGACAATGCCAAGAGTTATATTCAAAATATTTATCAATCTGTATGTCAAGGATATAGACCCCCCCTTAAGAGGAAGAAGTCCCTAGAAGCCCCTTTTATGCCAGGATTTCTTCTTTTGGTTTCTGGATTATGAGGAAGAGGGGAAGGAATGGATCTCAGATATTGGATTTCAGATACTATTAGAGTACTTGAGGAATTAACCAGAACAGATGCATTCTATACTAACCTGCAGAAGTAGAACTACTTCTCACTAGAATAGTAGTGCAGAATTTTAGCAAGCATCAGTCATACTGGTGCAGATTTGCTGGACATTAGCAAGTCTAATATTAATAATTGTGCACCCTTAGTTGCTTACCTAACCTTATTGAGTCAGCTGAGTGAGAGAAAGAAAAGTGGTGAGTATTTTTGGCTAGTTATTTGGCTGCTTTATAAACTCTTCCAGCTGATGGGAGTATTTAGTCACCTTTCCATTTCCTTTTCCTGAGACATTCAGTATATATATCCTCAGAGCAAAGGGCAAGTCCCACTGGAGAGCAGAGGAACTTTCATGATTTATGCCAAATGCAGAAAAAAAGCAGAGTTTACACTCAATCCTGATTTCTAGCTAAGGGGTAAACCCATCTGGGAACCGATTCAAGAATCTGTAGTTCTAGTTGAAACATTATCAGGGAGCATTATCCTGTCTCTTCCTTTCCCTCCTTTCTGGCTCCAATGTTTATTTGTTTGGGTATAAACGATACAATGATATCTCTGAATTGAACTGTTTAGAATGTATCCTTAATCATGATATCTTATAGAAACAATTATAAACATCTACCAGCTTAACTTTGCACAAGCTTTGTTCATACCCAAAACTGCTTATTACTCATTCATCACAGTTGTCAACATTGAATAAATGATTGTTTTACCTCAAAGGAGTGTCACTGGTATGTGTCTGTATGCTCTGTAAAGCATAACACTTCTATATGATTGAGAGAATCACAACTAAAATCCCACAAATAATTTTGAACACCACACTTAAAAAATATATATGGAAGAAAAAATCTCTAGAATTATCAGAGAACTAGAAAACACATAGAGGATTTAATGGGTGATTGAAAGAACAAGATGTATTAAAAATAAAGAAAAGAAAATGTTGTGGATGTATGATAAAGAAAGGTGAGAAGTTTGCTTTTTAAATTTGTTCATTCCATATTAAAGGGAATTGCTTATAACCCACCAATGTGGCATTTTTTTTTTTAAGTTAGGAAAAGATTGTCAGTGGAAATGATAGTGGTAAAATCACCTAACAATTTACCCCAGGAAATTTTTAAGATTAGTATTTCTAAATTTCTCCCCCAAGAACTCTTTTCACTATGCTTCTCCACAAATTTTATATTTTGGATTTTTAAATATAAAGTATAGCCACTAAATAAGAATGTTTTATTCCTTATTTTTAATTATTCAGAGAATTATAACTTTCTGAGCTATAATACTCAGAGCATCAGACAATCAAAAGAAAAACTGAAAACTATCAAAAAAGCTGATATAATTGTAACTAAAGTAAAGATATTTCTAATTTTAAATATCCTACATAACTTTTTCGTAGCTGTTTCAATGTCTGTTAAGTTCTTTGAACTATGAAAATATTTCAAGGAGACTCACAAGTATTATCCATAGAGCACCAAATATTTAAAGATTCCAAATTGGGAAGCAATAGATTAAATTAGTTTAGAACCATCTAACAAATATGATTCATTCTCACTTCAACAATTAAATTGAGTTATTTAATATACCATAACTATCTAAAAGTGATAGAAAAGAAAATCCTGGAGGCCTTTCAATTTTTTTCCCTTCCTTTTTTTCACTTTCTCTGGCATAACTGTTACTTAACTCTGAGATGGTAGGAATAAGAAGAATCCAGCATGTACTTACCAGCCTGATTAGTTGTGATGCTGACTGCAGCAAACTGTCTTGGTGATGAGCTCAGCTCTGATACCCCATTAATGGCATCGATCTCAAAAGTATAGTTAGTGTGTGCTAGCAGGTCTGTCACTGTCACTGTGGTGTTGGTGAGTCCAAACTGTCGAGGGAGGAAGCGGACATTTGGGCTGCATGGCTCACAGTGTTTTACATTCCACCCACATTTTTTACACATAATGTTGAAGGTAACATCTTTCCGACCTCCTGTGTCCAGGGGCCAACTCCAGTCCAAGATAACTGAGGTCTCATTTATATTAGAGATAACGTTCCTTGGTGCAGATGGAGGTCCTGCAAAGTAGTTCAACAAAGATTAATGAGCTTCACTTCTGGTTTCTACTACAAGGGAAATAGATAATTTACAATGGAACTGAAAGAGGTAAATAACCATCTTGTCTTTATTATATACTTTTAATTTGTCCTTAGAGGATTCTTGAGATTACAGACACATGGATTCAAGAGCACTGTTCTGTTGAAGCTATGAGTGGGAGAGTTACTACTCAAGGTTGAAGATGCATTCAAAAAGTCCAACAGAGGAATTCACCACTAAATTCAATACCCTGGTGAATAGTTATGAAAACTTTAGCATTAGTTTTATAAATCTTAGTCCTTTTTCCCTATGAGCTATGACCAACATATAACAAGAGGGAATAGAAATGTAAAAACACAAATCCCATGTCTATAATCTCCCTATCCAGTCAAATATAATGCAAAATCTAAAAGAAGACACCGAAAATATTCTTTCTTTCTGGGGTCTTATTGCAGGAAGTGTTTTAAAAATATTTCGTTTAATGTGATAAATGTTGCTTTTGTGGTGAGCCAAGCATGGACAGTGAAGCAGGGAAAACTTTCAATTTGCACATGGGTAGCACAAGGAAATGGGCCAAATGCTAAAAAAAAAGAAAAGAAAAGAAAAGAAAAAGAAAAAGAAAAAAAAGCACGATAACAAAAAGAAAAACACAAAATAAAACAAACATGGAGGCATGGGTTGCAGCAAAACTACTCACGGGTACAAGCCATGGATGGAAGGTCTTTGTCTGCTCGGAAGTAATTATTCTCACACCTGCAGTTCACTGAACCATCGTCGTGAGTAGAACTGTGAGGTGGGCACTTGGTGCACTTCGTATTGCCATCTGAAGCCTTGTAGAAACCCGGTTGACAAGCTACGAACAAAATGACTCTTTTAAAATTCTGTGATCACTTTGAAAATGCAATTTTGAAAATATGTAAAACACACTTCAGGATCTTAGGGTATGCATTCACTATGAATAAAAATCCATTTTTCTTTCCAGTATTTACAGAAGCAAATAATGTGACCCAGTGTAATTTTTCCACATATACATTTGAATTTGCACCAAATGTTAAAGAAAAAAAAAAACCCCACAAGATTTAGATTATTTTGGCACTAGAGTATGATGAAATTCCCAGCTCATGTTTTCACAGCTTTACTTGGCATTGGAATATTTGTGGAGAAAATAAAGCAAAGCCATGTCATCGTGTAGCCATTCCCTTTTCAAACATCATTTAAACATGATGCAATGTGTACACTATCTGTACTGCAGTTAACACTATATTACTTGCTCACTTGTTTTCTAATTGGTTTCTGTGTGTACAAGTCTATCCCTACAAATCATAAACAACTATAGGAAGATATTATGGCTTGGTCTATATTTTAAGATTCTTGATACATGGCTCTCATGAGCTAAAATTTTTTTTTCTGCCTTGACAGTATCATTACTTTACTTCTATGGTAATGGACTAAAATAGAGATTGTAATATATTTTCTTGTCTGTATATTAAATATATAAGGAGATATAATTTATATCTAAAACACTTGTTAACTGTTATTACATTCAAAGTATTTAAAATAACTCAATAACTCTGTTATCTTCATTCTTTCTGAGCAAATCTCTGAATGATGTGGTTTTTAAGCTCAATGAACTGGTTTTTAATATTCATTTTAGCTGTCTCTATTATGTGATTTTCATTTAACCTGATATAAAATTCAAAATGCTATACTGTTTCATCTGATCCATTTTCATAGTTACATTGAAATCTGTAATCATTGTGAAAATCCTAATAAGAAATCTCTTGACAGTCCTTTAAGGAATAAATTTGGGGTCTAAATTTTTAGTTTCCTCCAGAATATCTTTGGAAGTTAATAATATCTTGAATCTCTAAAGCTCAATGTCAGTGCTGCACTGAAATTTGATGACTTAAAGCACTTACACATAGAACAATCCCTGTAGATTATATTTAGCATTGAATTCCAGAATTTTCTTATATCAACTTTACACTGTGAATAACAAATTATTTGCTTTCAAGTAAAACTTGGGTGGATAAATGTTAATTTTAACAATCATTAAATGCATTTCGAAAGATAACACCTATGTTCATAATAACATATCGTCCTACTACATATATTTTGGGAAACACACTGCTAAGGGAAATACACTGCTAAGACAAACAGAATAACTGAAAATGATAGCAATTATTAATTTAGTTTTGTTGTTTTCTAGTTTCTACTAAGAATGGCTGCTCTAGGACGATGTTACATTATACTGAACAAATTTTGGTGCCACCCTCAGAGCCACTCAGATAAATTCTATTTCCCTAACCAAACATGGATTAAGATTATAAACTTTTGAACATTGTCTATAAACATTGGTTAGCAACTTCTTCTCATATCTCCTGTTATATTGCCATGGAGGAAATTATATAAAATATAAACTATGTACTTAACTTCTGGTTTTGATTTAGCTCATCGTTGAATTGCCTTTAAAGAGGATATCATTGCTCGGTGTTTCAAGATTAAGTTGCAGTGTTCCAATGCTTTGTTATTTTGTTTGCTTCTAAGTTTATCTGTGTGTCTTTATTTGGGGCTTTTATGAGCTTTGTATTTAGCATAAAGATATTCGCTAAACGCTCAATCATTTTTTGTTACTCTTATCAGTAGCTATATTATGTGATACTTAAAAGATAAGACAGTCAGTCACATATTTACTTAAAAGATAAGACAGTCAGTCATATATTCACTTTTGAGCTACCACACTACAGCACAGGACTTCTGATAGGAAATTGAAAGTAGCTACAGTTAATAAATCTACAAGTTAAGAATGTTAATTTAAACTAGTAACTAACTTTATCCAATTATGACTAGATAATCTTAGAGATAATAATAGTAAAAGATATGTAAGCACATATACATGCAGTTTAATAAAAACTTGTCAATCATCTACTCTTGTTCAGTTTCTTTGATAGCTTTAAAGATACAAATGTCCTTAATTCTGTCCATCTCAAAAGGGCCCTTGTAATCAAAAAACAAGCGACAGACATTGAACACAGGCCATATGAACATATTCCATTCTGACTGAGCAATTGGAAGAGACTACACAGAAAAAATACTGGTTTGAGAAAGATTATAAAAAGATAGAAAGAGTTGGCCTGTAAGAAGCATAATTAAATACACAAATAGACTGATATGAAAAGACAGTGTGGTGAGTATTGTTGGTTACATACTCAACATTTGAACTCTGCTTTCTGCTTGCTAATAGAATCCTGATTTTGTTTAGAATTGCCTCAAACCCAATACTCTCTAAATCAAACTATGACAAATAGCGATGGATGGCCAACATTATGGCCAAAGAGATGACCAAAGAGATACAAACAGAAATATGATGAAAGCCACTGGGATACTTTTTTTTTTATCCCCATAAGAAGGTGGTCGTCACGTAACTGAAGTGATTTCATTTATGTTATTCCAGAATTATTTATAGACATAATGGCTTACATGGAACAATAAGGAAATCAGAGAGATGTGTACACTGCACTTGTTGAACTAGTAAGCACCTATCTCAAGATTTATTATATATTGGAAAAATAATACCTTGTTTGTTTAAGTCACTGTGGTCAAGTTTGTTTTCCTTGCAGCAGAAAACATTTCTAAATGACATAAAGACAAAGAGAATTCAGTTGAGATGTACTAATTGAATAGAATTATAGCTTAATAAGCTAAAAAGATCCTAAGAAATCACATTGGCCAGTCTGTATGTTCTACATCTGAGGACACTTAAATCCAGATGTTAGGTGACACACAGAGACAGGGTCTACCCTGTATCTTCTGGCTGATAGGCTTTAACTACTGATTTATAGATATTCCTCAAATGTCATCTATATGAGAGAATAATACTAGATTCTATAATATCCTATTCTGTAGACATCTTTTCTCTTTCTGAAGTACTTTCATATGTACCATTTCAATTGACTCTCAACCATTCTATTAAATTAATCAAGACATTTGTTGCTGATCTTGGGAAAGAACTTGATATGTTTAGGGCTCACTTCCATAAATTATGGCAATGGACCTCAAAAATCTCTGCCAGCATTAAAAAAGGAAAAAAGTGTACTGACTGTGAAAGGTCCTGATTTCACCATATAATTACTGTGCTTAATTCCCATCCTTCTTCATCCTCCTACTTCCAACCCATCCTGGAAAAAAAAATCCAGAATTATGTATATTGAATAGACTCAATCAAGTTGAGCTAAGAGTACTTGCAATGTAAACAGGAGAATTCAATATGCTAACATTGGTAACAAGTAAAACTTATTTGAGAAAATAAAAATAAAAAATAATAAAAATAAAATAATCATGGCAGATATTAATGTATTCATTTTATTGAGTAAATAATTAAAACACAAGCAGAAAGAGTAACATGCTCAAGGCAAGAAAAATATTCAATGATAGTCTGAATAAGAAAGAGCTTTTTCTGTTTTAATTTTATATAAATCACTTATTAAAAGCAAATTATTTTTCTTGCCAATTCTAAATTGTTGATATTACAATGAAGCAGTCATCTAAAAAAATTAATTATATAAATGCAAGTCCTTTGTCATCTATTCTAAGTAAGAAACCATTTCAGAAAGACCAATGTTCTCTTGGGTTTCTCCAGAATTTTCTACTTGATGTCCAACACTATTATGGGCGCATGAGTGTTTTTTTTGAAAGGGCAGCGGGAGTCTTCAACTTCAAGAGTAGGATGTCCTACTATATATGGGAGGCAAAAAATCAAAATTTCCCTTTCTTACTGTAAGCAGAATATCTAAATTCTCTACCAAAGTTGTTCAACAAATTTGAGAATATGACTAAAGAATTAATAATATTTATTAGTAAAATTATTATACTGGTAGGAAACACTCTTTATATATATGAGGGAAATTCTTTATATTACACACTTACTTCTAAAATTTTCCTATCAATAATCTCCCTCCCTTGCAGTAAATAAACTTGTGCTTAAATACCTACTATATCTTCTTCACCCTTCAAAAATTATCATGAAAGAATTTGAAACTTTACTTTGCATACTTATGTTTTATTATCTTTGCTTATAGTAGTAAAAGCAATAATTTTAATTTGAAAACATCACTCTTCCTTACCTTGAATATAAGACGAGTGATATAACAATCTACACATTTCTTTCATTTAAGTATTATTTTAGAGACTGAGAAGGTTCAACATATTTTAAAGAGCCAGGCAATGAGTAGAAAGCAAATATGTTAATATGTTTTCTTTCCTTTTATTACTCAAGGGAGTTTTGGCCAACTTATTACAGAATATCAGAGAAAACAGAATAGTCAAGAAGGGTAAACAAATTAATACTAATTCAGATTTATCCAGTTTTAAGGTTTAAAATAAAGAATTTCTACTATGTAGTCAAAGCCTTTCCTGGAGTAGGCCAGCTACTAAAGCAATACTTAAACTAAGGTGGATGCACACATATTCAAAGCCTGCTCCCAAAATGACAAAATTCTGATTTATATCTTTCCTTAGATAACCCAATAGTACATGTTCTTATCAGTCAAACATTGGTAAAATTATTCATAGATTTCAGACCCCTGGCAGTAAAACCAAAGAATAATAAAGAGATTAAGATCCTTTAAGCTGCCTTTTGGTGTGTGGTCCTAGCGATGTATCCCTTTGCTCTAATGGAGATTTCTGAACCAGTTAAGTGTGGCAAGAACTCTCATGTTTCATTTTGTGTTGATAAATCAAAATAGCATGATCTATGAATCTAAATCAATAATCATTAAAAATGGGAGGTAGACCCTCCTCAAACCCTACTGAATATCATCACGGATTTATTAGGAATCAGATTTATTCATATAATATTTGGATTTTATTTCTTCACTTTCATCGAACAAACATGTATTGATCTCCTAAAATGACCTAGACACTATGTTGTGTCCAATCTTATAATGATAAAAGTCACAATACCAGCTTTAAAAAGGAGACCAATTCCACATGTCATTGTCATGTTAAAAATAGATCTCCTCACTTGAGAATGTAATTGATAAAATACTTTTCAATATGATATTTTCATGTTATCTTCACCAAGAAATTCCTTGATTTCTCTTCTTTTTATCCCAGCACTTCAAGGTGTTTTCAGCATCATATAAGAAAAACACCAGACTAAGAAGGAGAAAATACAGGTTTAGATCTAGTCTTTTCTGCTAGGTATATGTTAGCTCAAATTCACTGACCAGTTGTCTTCAAATTTTGATAAGGTGGTTGAGACAGTGACTTCCTCTTCTATAAATAAGTCTGAAGTTCTGCTTAGTAATTATTATGTATTCCTATATTAGACCCTGAGTAATATAGTAACACGAGTTATTTCCTATTAATTTTGTATGCCCTGTGCCTTTCACATTTTCTATTGCCTAGCAGTTGATGAGATGCATTTTTTAAGTGAATGATTAACTGGCAATCACTTGTCCTCTCTGCACTTTAATTCCCAGACAGGTATTAAATGACAGGTATTGACTAACTTGTCTCTAAAACCTCTTCAGGCTACATACTACAAATGGTTAATACTTTGTGTACAAAAAATTGTAAGATTCCTAGAACTTTCTAAGTAAGAAAAAATGGAGCAAAGTATCTTCAATTTCATCACTGACCTAAGGATTATAATTAGCCATTTAAATTATAAAGAGACATAGGGTAACAAGACAAAAAAATGAGGCTCTTTTCTACCTAAAAGAAATATACGTGAAAAAGAAATGACAGATTTTGACCTTTTTAGTATTTTCCAGTATCAGAGCAGTATGTACTCAAAGGGCATGTTGATTTTATGGTTGGATAAATTGAAAGATAAATTGACTTCCGAAAAAATAATTCCCTAATATTATACTTTCATGTTAACCAATAGCATCATAAAGCTATATTTAATTATATTATTCCTTTTATACACATTATAGATAGATTAGAATGTTTAGAAGTCTGAGAATTTTATGTGAATGAATAAAAATTAAGAAATATTGATAATGATTATTCTTTTTATTTTTTTTCAATGTAAAATGATGTGATCTTGTTCTTTTTTGCAAAGAAAATGAGCACGGTATTGAAAATACAATTTAAAAGAGACTAGACATTTCCCTTCTGTTAGTCTGCAATGAGGTTTTATTTGCTTTACTTTTGCTAATGTAACTTTTAGTTCCTGTTTTTTAAGTGCTGAATTAGTGAGGATATGGTTGCTTATTTATTGAACAACCCTCAAACTTATTGAAAAACCTCAGGATGGAACACAGTAGAACAAAAATGACGCCCTTGCCAAATGTTGATTTTCTATTGAAAAACACTGAAAATATAAATAATAGAAGGAAGCCAAAATAATACCAATTTGTAGTGAATGAATTCGAAATATTTTGGGAATCTGCTGATTCTATATTTATGAAGTAACAATAAAACAGGAAATAAATACTATGGGGTGGTAGTGGGGTAAAATAAAACACTACCAGCTTTGGAAAATAATACAGAAAAAAATATGAAATGGAGAGTATTATGAGCACTACTTATACAATGAATAATAATTATAGAAAAGCTTTAAGACTCTTGGCCTCATTCCCAAAGCGCACAGCGTACTTTTCCTTTAAGTTGTAATTAATGGGTTTAAGCTATGCTGATACTCAGAATGGGTAAAGTTACCATACTGAAAGGAAAACAAATGCACTTAGTAAACCATGGCGGCTACTGTTGAAAGAAAGTAGACAGCCTTTCAATTGCAAAGTGAATTTTGTCTCCAGTTGACTAATGTGGTTGACTTTTAAGAGAAAATATGGTCTTAATTAAGAGTTAAAAGGCTGATTTCAATTTGAATTAACTTTAAATTAAAAAATAAAGCTGTTGGTAAATAGAGCCCTTTTAGTATTCAGACCTTAGTTCCACATACACAGGGCTATATTATCAATTCCCAACCATAAACACAAACTAATGACCAGAACCAGCACTGACTAAACAGATGATTTCCTGGTCTTGCAATTCCAGGCCTGACAGGGTCTATTTGCCAGTACAAGGTCAAAGCAACTGTTTATTCCCAAAATGAGCTGCACTCCACAGTCTTACAGGAACTCTATTCTTTGCCATTTCAATAGAGGTACAATGTTTTGAGGCAAGACAGAGGCATTTCAATACACTGGAAGTGGCTACGTTCAGTCATTAAACCCTGCCTGCAATGTGCAGCATTTACAAAGTGATCAAGTGCTTCCTTCTTCTGTTCTTTCCACTGTTCAATAAAAAAGGCCTAAGGCAAAATGCCACCACACCATTAAACACAACAGAATCAATCACAATCTAGTATGGTTCAAAGACAGCTTAGTAACAAGACTTTATTTTGTTTGTTATTGTTTCATCAGATTTAGCAAGACAGGTGCCAGTAACACTGAAATTTGTCCAGTGTACATTCCCCACAAAGACAATGCTAAAACAACCTTTGGTTCTAAGGACATTGTGTTTTGCTAACTTTTCAGTTGTCTAACACATTTATGGAAAACTGCGTGTCCTAAGAGTAGCACCAGCTGAGTTTTTGTATCTTTGATTCTCAATGCCCAGTTTACAAATTTGACCTGCAGAGAATAGTTTTCACCCCCCTGTAATATAATACCGTTTACTACAAATTTCTAGGTTTAGCACTGAACTTGTGTTTTACTTCTGTACTTAAAACAATCATGTAAGATAGGTATTATATATTTTTTCTGAGTAGATGATTGATGTTTAATGATATTTAGTATCTTGGTTACTTATTCCACTATTATATGTTGTAACTGGAAATGAAACCTAAGTTTCGGGTGTTTATGTAGTTTTGTATCTATTGTCTTCTCATCCCATAAAACTTAAAAGTGATAACTAATGTTGGATTGACAATAGATCTAGCACCCTAACATTAATGTAACAAATTTATACAGTGTGACTATAAAGATATTAGGTCTTACTGGGCACATAGGAAAATTGATTACATCATTTTGTCACTGTAACTTTTTGTTGATAGTAATTTTCTTCAATGATTTGTCAAGCCTGTGTCTAGCCAGGTGAATGGCTCTGATGGAAGTCTAGCCTTGGGAACAGAGAATGCTTAACTGTTGTAGGTCTGTAGACAGGTATTTGTGAAGCATTTCTTTTCAGGGAAATCTGACTGCTTTACCACAGAATGAATTTTATACTTTATGTAATCAGCTGGAACAGGAATTTTATTGTGTAGAGGAAAAAAGCATATCATAAATACTTTTCAATAAAAAACTAAAAAGATTTATGCAATTCCACTTTATTATTCTAATCTGATACTAAGAACTCTCAGCATAAGAAAATGAGATGCTCAGCTTCTCTATTATATACT
This sequence comes from Eidolon dupreanum, assembly GCA_028627145.1. Taxonomy (NCBI): domain Eukaryota; kingdom Metazoa; phylum Chordata; class Mammalia; order Chiroptera; family Pteropodidae; genus Eidolon; species Eidolon dupreanum. The sequence continues at coordinate 86,793,930 of CM053507.1, read as the reverse complement.
CAATAGGTGATTTTTCACTAAAATATAACATTATTTTTGGAGTTCTTCAATGTGTCTACTGAAGAGTAAATGTTAAGGATACCAAAAAGAGTGAAAAATATTAACATCTTTCCCAAGATATGGGGGTAGATTTGATGCACTTTAGAAAAGAGGCTAGAAAAGCCTTCAGGACTGCCCCCAAACTGTATTTGTCACTCTGGTTATAAATTTGGTACAACTAAGTAACAATAGATTTAAAAACCAATAAAATGGTCATTAATTAGGACCAAAAAATAGTACTACGAAACCAAAAAATCTTGGTTTCATAGTACTTTCAATTTATTTAATTACATATAGGAGAAATCTGCAACAGAAAAGAATTAATTTTTGTGACTTGCTAAGTTCACATTCAGGAATATCTGATCATCAAATGTGAAAACATCCATTTCTGATTGCTTTCACATTTCATCATCTGCATGGTTACAGGCCAGAGAAAATTTCAACTACCTGCAATTCTTCTTTCCAAACAGTGTGCCTTACTCAGTTGATAATTGATATATCTTGCAAAGTAATCTAGTTACTGAACCTACACATAAATTAAACACTGTAGGTATGATCATGTTTTCAGAAAACACATGTATAAAAACATTCTACTCTTAAAACTCAACTCCTATTATACTATTGCAGTGTGATAGGATAATAAGCACCTCATGGTCACTTTTTCCCTTTTATTTCCAGGCACCTACTAGAATACTTGGTTCATGAAAAGCAATAAAGAAATTTTGAGAGAAGAATGGAAGCCTTCTTTATTTCTGCATAAAAATGTTCCGTAATAATATTTCCTATGCCTAATTACTAATTTTAAATAATCAAAGACATATTAGTAGACCAAATTTTCCTAGAAAGGATCAGTTTCAAGTTATGACTCAATCATGAAGTTTTATAGTGAAAATATTAAAAAAGATGGGAAAATTAAAAAAAAAATTATGTGTTCTATTAGGTACTAAATGCAGAAATAAATAATATATGTAGTATATATATATATAATGTGTAATCATAAATATGTTTAACAATAATTATAAATCATAATTTTAAATTAGAAATAAAGGAGACTCCCCAATTTATTCTAAACATTACTTTATAAAAAATTCTTCAAATATGTTTAAGAAAATATCCCCAGGACAAAAACAAACAAATGAAAAAACTTGAGGTCTATTTACTAAAGAAATTTTGTTTCTTAAATATATTAGGTTAGTTTAGAATGAAAAAGGAGTAAGAATGTTTTTAATTGAATAATAATAATAATTATGGAATGTACATCACCTGACCTTAGTTTCCCATTTAGGAAAGAAAAAAGTGCAGCTGGCTGACAACGTTCATTTACTATCCTGCATAGGAATGCTATGTTTCCTAGGATTTGACATTTCTAGAAATCTAGAATTACTATATCTTGTGAATGGAAATGCCACTACTAAAAACAGAATGCTGTAAATAGAAAAATGTCATTTGTTTCCAAAGACTATGGATCTCCTAGAGTGATGTGAAAATAATAATAAAAGCAAGATACGTCATAACAAACTTTTGGGTAAGACTGGGACTGTAATCTGCAGGTTATCTGGAGATAAATGCTGCAGCTGCAAGCACCCTGGTGAGTAAAAATGAAGTCTATCATTTTCTGTGGTATGTTCAAAACATTCAAATATTTATGTGATATATAAAAGTCAGAGGCCAGAAGTGGAATGCAGATCATTTCTAAGGTAAAGCCTTGAAGCAAGAGTTTTTAGTATTCATGAAAATTAAAGAAAAAGAGAGAATAGATGAAATAGAGGATGTAAGGGCCTCAGATCAGTCTGGGGAGGCATACAGAACAATTGGGTTATGGAGTACCTTGCAGTTTATATTTAAGGGCTTGTTTTTTATACAACAAGTGTTGTGGAAGGTCATTGAAAGGTTTCATGCATGAGGTATACCATAATTAGATTTATATTTTGAAGTGATTATTCTTGTTCCTATGGGGGAAATGCATTGAACTGAGTCAAGAATGAAGCAGACTGGAAACTACTGAAATAATCCAAATTAGAGATGATATGACATAGATGGAGGAAGAGTTATGGGCATAGAAAGAATTGTATTCACTTGAGATATTCATTTGAGATAATATTGATAGGTCTCGCAGATAGAATGGATGCAGGGCATAAGGTAGAAGGAAGTATAAGGACTGACATTCAAGCTTCTTGCTCAAATTGTTGGGTGATATTTCTGTTTACCAAGTTAGGAAATGAATGAATTACATAGGTAAAGACATAAGAGTTTAATTTTGATATGTTACACTGAGTTAGCCAAATAAGCATTTGCTGTAGTAAATTGTGAGGTATTTACAGTCTTTGTACTGCAAAGAAACTGATTCTAATATTTTCATGTTAAAAAAATGTCAAGTTTAGTTTTCTTTGTCATATAGGCTTTTATTTATTGACATCAAATAAAATTGATTATCAAAAATAAGGGTTTCCAGAGAAGCAAACAGGATTAAGCAATATGTAGCTTTTCTAAAATGAGTACAATGAAATACTGCTGGAGAATTCTTCCCTGTTAGGCATACATTAGAAAAACAGAGTCTTTACTGAATTGGCTGATTCAGAACACAATGGTAACTAAACCAAAATATTGATTTTGATTTGCTCATGACTTTAAAAACAGATATTTGACTTTAAAAACAGAAAACCTATGTTCCATGGACTCCGACTTTTCCCTGATTTTGCTAACATATACTATTTATTAAAGTAGAAAAGGAGAAAGTTATGATATCAACAAAAATATGTCATGTCTATTGGACCAACAATTTAAAAGGTAACATCAATCCTGATGAATCAATAGATGATATTATTTTGATGTGGAGATCATAATTGTTAAGAACACAGGTTCAGAATGCTCAGGTTCAAATCTTGACTCTTCCATGTACTATCTGTGTAACTGATGAAGTTAGGAATCCTCTTCATGTCTCAGTTTCTAAGTCCATAAAATAACTGAGGATAGTAAAAGAACCCTAGGATTTTGTAACAATTAAATTGAGAGTATAAACTTCAAACATATATTAGAAATTGGTATTTATATATAAGTAATTAAACATTTACATAATGTATACAAACATTTCCAAAATCAATGACATGATTTGATCTATTTGTCAATGTATTTGAAAATATTAAACCACATTTGCCTTTTCTTAGTTTTCTATTTTTACAAATATATTAGGCATTCACTTCTTCTTGGAATAGAATTATATTTTTTTTAGAGAATTATCAAAAATATATAACAAAACAGAACTTCTTGTTTAAGTAAGTTATTAATAGATGTTCAACCTGTCCTTTGATGTGCCCAATGCTTCAATTATGTCATTTTACCCTAGAGATTTCCAAAGATATATTATGTCTGCACAGCTTTTTTCTTTAACATAGACAAATCAGAGCAATAATTTGCCCTTGGTTGCTGGTTGATATTCTAGATCATCTTGTCACGCATAACTAATGCCTTTTCTCTCCTCTGAAATTCTTTCGTTTACTGGTGGAAGGACCAACGTTGAATCAGTTTCCCTCAGGGATAATTGAAATAATTACCTCCAACTTTATAGTTCAAAACCCCTTTTCTTCTTTGTAAAGATTCACTTCCACCCCTCCCCCAATACTGATAATCTATTTTTATTTTTTTGGCTGCCATCTGCACCAGCAAACACAAACTTCGCTGACTTCCCTCAACATCTTGTCCTCACTTTGTGAAGGAGCTCTCTTTTACTGAGTATCAAAACATATCTGACTTTAAACTTCTTTAGTTTTCCTGAGTCTTATTTCTCTGTAAGTACAGACTGTTGCTAAGGTGATAGTGATCCTTTCAACTTCCAGCCACTTGTCCAACTCTGTATTATGTTGGCACTGACCAATGTCTCCCTCTGTCTGATAGCTTTTCTGACAGTTAATGAGAAGTAAAAGGCTAGAGTTATTAGTCCAAATCCTAGGGGATAAGTGTCCAGATTACAAAAACCACATTCACATATGGCAATAATTGGCAGGCTCTTTTAGGTGATCACAGCATTATTCCTAAAAAGCCAATGGATAGTTGAATAATTCTTTGGTGCCAAATAGGAAACTCTCTTGAATAAGATAAATATTTATCATTTTTTGTAAAGTTACGGCTTTTTTTTTCCAACAGACTTTTCCAATGGAATTGATTAATTTGAGTAGCTTATTCCAAAATTTATATCATTTTACCCAAATTCTAGGTGTAACTCTATAGCAATTGAAACTTCAGAAATAAGATACTTCAGTCCCACGTTGCATAAGGTATTATAGATTTTTAAAAGCCAAATATTTATACAGTAAATACATAGTACTAAGAGCAGCCCAGCTTTGTAAATAATATTTCTCAAGAAGCTTAATTCCATTTAGTTTTGAACTACAAGCAAACCTTCCTTATCCAATTCTATTCTTTCATGTAAGAGGAAGAACAGTCCCAAATTGGAAAACAATAACCCTATGCTGTAGTTCTGAATGGCGCTGTCTGTCTGGGTACCATCTTAAGGTTGTGGGAACTTGTTGCAGACTCCATAGCCAGTGGGTGGTGAAAATGGACTTGACACCAGGTCTTCTTCAAATCACATGCTGTTTTCATTATTCTCACAGTAGAGAATTTTAAGATCAGCAAACAAATTTCTTGGGGCCAATTTACCTGGGACACATACACTTTTGATAATATTTTACTCTATATATTCCTTCTCATATTGAATCTGGGAACAGTCTAATATGACAAGTCACTGGTGTGAACTTCTTCGTGGAAAAGTAGGAACAAAAGTAGTGCCTTCCTCAAATTGATATTATTCATCATTCCTTCCTCCATCGATTACTGTAGGTACAGAATTGGTTTTCAATAGCTAAGATGATATTGATTCCACTTTAGGAAAAGTTTCTTTTCAATTTTAATTTATAGAAAATGTATAGCAACTATTCATAAAGATAGGTTGTTACTTATATGAATAAAGTGATTTTAGTCAATAGTAACATATTTAAATATTACATTAATAGTTTTTCAGGAGTTGTAAAATACTTTAAATACTTATTGTGGTGTTATATACCTATATTTATTACTGTTAACCTAACAACTAATTTTTGTTAATAAAGATCCTAAATAAGCAGATAATTAAGTTTTAACAAAGATTAAAAACTCTTGCCAACTAGCTCCATAGCTTAAAAAGAAAAGTTCACAGGATTGTTTTATTTAAAATTCCATATCTTAGAATAAGTAGATTTCCTCATCTATTTAGTACTGGTCTCCCAGGATTAGAAGATGACACAAGATGGTTCACTGATTGCTTTGGAGAATATCTTTCCCCTAAAGCAAAAATAAGATCCCTATAGTCACCTTTAGTTTCTTATCTCAAGTTACTCTTTCATTTGCTGAATTTCTATTCCTCTGTGTCAACTGTAACTTGAAAATTAAACACCTTTGGGACACTAGGGAATAGCACAAGATGAACACTATTCTGACCACAGCTGGAGGCCACTGAAATGCTGCTACACCAGATGAAGGGAAAGGCTTGGGCTTCGTGGGAGGATAACAGCAGGGAGTTGGCTCTTACATCTGGTTTTCTCCATTATTTCTATTTAAATTATTTTCACTTACATGTATGCCTATCATTTTTCTAAATACTTACCATAAAACAAGTAGTATAATAATATAGATAAAAGTATGAGTCACCCTTCTTAGAACTATGCAATTTTTTTAATATCGGAAATTACCTAGTGCTCAGAATTCTGAACATATTGAACACACCCATTATGTAAATGCATACTTTTCACAATAACAGAATAAACTGGTATTTATAAATGTTTTATATATGTGTGTGTACACCATTACTTGTAGGGACAAAGTTAAGAGTATTTTAAATTCATTTCTATATATAGTCATAGGAAACATATTAAGAGCAAGATGTTACACACTATGAGCCTTCACTGAAAAGCCTGTAATCTTTATTTGTAGGGAATTCACAAGGTAGCTGAGCATTAAAAGAGAGAGAGAGAAGCTATTTCAACATTTTTTGGCTTTGGTTAATGCAACAGGGGCCTCCACTTTCACACAAAGATTAAACATGTCTCTGGACAACACAAGTTTTGGGTATGACCCCTTCTCTGGATAGGGTTTTGATGCATAGCATCACTGTGCTTACTTAGCCTCTAGAGTTTCAGTTTTCTCATCATCCTGAGTGCTATACTACTAATAATTACGTGATTTTCCTGTTTGTAATTTTAACAGTTGCATATGCTTCAATCTTAGCATATTATATTCTCATTATCTCTCTGTGGGAGTCTCAGCCCTATTACACTAAAAATTCATTGAAGAGAGGAATTATGTCTTATATGTCTTTGTATATTAGGTATCTTAACACTGATATAAAATTGGTAGTTATTTATTGCAACAAATTAACTCTAATACATATAAATATGCACATACATACATACTTTTATGATGTGTATATGTGTATGCATTTACAGTATTAGCTCCCTTTCCAACCTCTCTTCCACCTGCCTACTCAATCTCTCTCCCCAAATGTTCTTAGATTCTGTAGGAAAAAAAGAGAAAAATAAGAAATAACATTTATGAATAAAGATTTAGAAAATTGTCTACATTTTAGAAACTTGAGAAAGATTAAATGATACAGGGAAGGTGATACAGGAGTAATGAATAGGGTATATGGATACTGAGAGTCAGTAATTTTAACAAAAGTATGAACAAGAATAAAAAATTCTAAATAAAATGTGAAAAATATGAGAACCAAAAAAGTTTGGGTTAAACAATTTGAATTCAACTTTTACTCTAAGAAACATTTAAAATTCGCCATTTTGGGAGGGATGTGTGTGTGATTCTGATTCTACAAAGCCATTTAAATGTAATTAACACAGTATAAGCATCTGTGTAAGGTGTTATATGTTTTCATACACACACGCACACACACACACACACATCACGCACAAGAAAACTCATTATTGATAGCTATTCTTGTGATTTATAACTGTATCATTCTTTTTTTGTATCTTTTCACATTGTGACTAGATTCAGTTTGGCATTTCCATAACTAAATTTTCTACAGTTAGGTTTATAATAAATGTAAGCTCTTGCTTTGGAAATGCATACATTTAACCATAAGTACCATGAACATAACTTTTCTGTTATCAAGCTGGCTTGCCATCCGATCATTTATGTGCAAAATCAAATTTTCTATCTGATAGTTATGAGCAAACAAATGGGGGTCTGAATATATGGAGAGATTTTTAGAAGTCAAATTATTCAACTGAAAATGGTCTGAAATGTAAAGGTTTTGCAAAGAGGCCAGGATAACTAAGTTATATAAACTATCATCGTCCTTTTCCTCCCCCAACAAAAACATACAATCAAAGGATGGGAGATTGCTTAGAAAAATAACTTCCTTAATAGCTGTTAATACTGCACAAAATTATACCTTAACATCTCATTTCAGGAAGAGGATTATAAGTTTTTATTTTGCTGCATAAAACATGATTTCCATTTATCAACAGTGTGGCTTTCAGAAATATCTCTTCAAGTTATTATGGTGGTTTATAACCAAACCTGGTTGTAAAATATGATGTTACAAAAAAAATCAAAAATAAAATATTCATGTGATCCAAGATTTTCCCAAATTGAATTTGACTGGGTCGTGGCAGTATGCTGATGTCTGGAATGCAAGTAATATACTACATTATTGATGCCTGTCAAATAACGGAAATTGTTACAAATTAATTCATCCCTAACCTAATTAACCCCGTGTGCAATATTATATGCATTCCAGACAAATACTGTTTTGCTCCGGCCATAAAACTAGAAAGAACAATATTTCAACCTATAAAATCACCTTTTAAGCCACTTAGAAACCTCAAAGAATATTGCTTATGTAGGAGTGATGTAAAATAATGCATTACCTCATCTGTTTAAATTATTTTTGGTCTGATACAAATGTTCTCTTAATTTTTTTAATTGTAAAAATAATCAGGAAAATGTGTAGTCTGTCTTTTATATACTAAGTAGATAGCATACATTCATAGTAATAGCTTGCATTATTAAAAATAAAAGTGTACATTTTGGAGGGAAAATGGGAAAGCCTTATAATTTTCTTGATGTTATCATGCATAAATGATTGTTTTCTCTTCAAGATATTTCATAGTTCTGACTTGATAGATCAATACATATCAAGATACATTTTATCACTGTATACACAGTGATCAGATCTGGTCTTTTTGGAATCAGTGGGTAGATTGCTAATTTTTATGGTGCTTTGCAATTTCTCTTTATCATTCTCTTTACACGTATCCCTCCCTACCCCTATTTTTCAGTAATACTCTGCTCTTCCCTTTGGCAACATAAGGCCAGATTTGAACAACTCTAGATTTGAAATTTTCCTATGCTTTAAATTCATCTTGGATCAACAACACATTAATGTTTATTAGTCTTTTTTTTTCCTGCTAGTTGCAAACACTGCATGCTTTACTTCTTCATTTTCTTAACTAATTATTATATAGTACAAAAGTGCAATTCCAAAGACAAAATCTAATATAGAGCTATTTCAATATGACTTTCTGTGGCCATCAGTTTATATTGTACTGCAAAACTCTTTCAACTATGGGCAAAATTATATTTTTTCTAATTTTAGAATAATTTGGTAGTTGAATAAGTAGATTTCAAAAAAGGACGACAACTTTCAGTGGCCGTAGAGAGTGCATGAGTATGCTGAAGTTGGATCTCAGGAAAAATTAGGGCTTTGCCATAATTTACTAAGTGATTTTGGGGAAGTTATTAAACAACTCCGAATTTGATTTCCACATGTGTGTACTTAGTACAAAAATGTCTGCCTCAAAGAGTGGCTGTGAACACTGAAATGACCATTCATTAAGTGTCTGAAATAGAACAGGTATTTGCTAAAACAAATAGCTTTTGCTATTATTTAACAGTTGTAGTTCACAACTGGGACTTGTGTGCAATGTTAACATTTTTCAATTCTTTGCGTTTCAGTTTTAGTATTGTTTTAACATGAAGTAGCTATCAAATGTGTTCAAAATCTAAAGGTTTCATTTTTCATAAAAGAGTATTAAGTACTCTCAAGGAGAAAGCTGTAGTACATTTTTAAAGAGAATATTTCCTTCTGCCTTCAAAATCTAAAACAGTGAAAGAAAGTGATCTTTATTTTGGGGGAGAGAGAGAAAGAGAGAGAGAGCGCGCGCAAGACGGCAGTATTGTGTCAGATATTGTCAAAATGCATTAGTGTAATATCATATCTGATAACAACTAACGTGAAATGATATGCCACTGATTGGAATGTCATTGATGCTGTGGCCTGTTGTTCTTGACACCACAGAAGAGAATCAAACTATCTTTCATGCTGATGAAGCTGGCAATATGGACAGGAAATAATGCCAGAGAGACTGATTAAGTGTTAACATTCCCACCTGGTGCTATGAAAATAGCAAATAGCATTTATAATTCAGGAATTTTCTCCTCTTGTGTTTACTTTTATGCCAGCTGCAGTATTTGAAAGAGTTAATATTAATGAATACTTTTTTCCTCATAATACCTTTCCAGGCAAGGAGTAAGTTATAAGAGGACTTATCTTTTAGTATGATTCCTTTTAAGAAATACCTCTTATATTTATTTTAAGTATAAGAAAGGTGTTTCAAGTGGGCACAAAAATATGACTCATCCATTCTCTTTGACTCTATATCTAAGTTGATAAATACTTCACTGAAACTGTCCCTTGACTGACAAATACTTGAGTGGGCATGTTTTTCTTATGAAAATGTTTTAGAGATAATACAGAAGACCTAAATCTCAGATTTGTATTCTCAAGGAATAATGTTAACTAGAATATAAAGTTCTGAAATGAAAATAAATCTTTTTCTGAAACTATGCTTCATCTATCACAATTAGACTTGCTGGCATCTACCATCTTAGCATCATTGGCTTCTCCACATGAAACTATTTATGCAGCAAATCCAATATAAGGCCTGAAGAAAAGGAACTCTGCCTGAACTGCTAAAGCTTAGATGTTTAAGAAGACAACACTGCATTTTTCTTTTTTAGAAAATTATCGTCACAGGTATTAAACATCCTAAATCAAAAGATATAGCAATATTCATTCAACCTTAGAGAAAATTCTCCTAAAACAAGATTAAACGTCACTGATAAAACAGATCAATGGTAACAAATTTGTGCGAGTGACTATTGTCTAAAAGACTAAAATAAAGAAGCTTTTATTATTTTCTGAAGGTGCACTGAAGTGTTTCTGTCCACTGAATTCTAAACTGTAGCTCGTATTCCAAATGTTGCATTACATAATTTGGCTGATACAAACAAACCATGCTTCCCAATACTATCTTTTTCAAAGTCATCTTTATTGGCATGTACTCCTGTTATAAGACATTACATTTTAACAAACATAAAATAAAATAAGAATAATTTTTGCACACATAGACACACATATAGCTGTAATATTTTTTTCCAAATGTACACATCAGGAATTAATTTGCTGGATGTACCCAAGTGATGTAATGATGTAACAGGGATTTCTATTAGTAATTTGTAGATTTTAGTCAGGCTTTATGGTCCATTTGAAGGCACTGTGTTTATATTTTGTAGGCTGCCATCTAGGTGCCAGATAGCTGAATGCATCTTAAGTTACCAATGAGGTCATCACTGAATAACATGCTGAGAACAGCAGGACTATCACCAGGCTCAGGAAATGAGGTACAGTCATGAAAATGTGTGTCTTCATTTGTATCCTTTTATAATTTATTTCCATGAGCTTTCACTCTATAATCAGTGTGTTCTGGAACTCTGATAAACACATAGTAAATTGCTTTGCATTATGTCAACATTGATCGTCACGGTATTAAAGATCTCCCATTGTCAGAACAAAGTATACTACTTATTCACATGTGATCCTCATGCCCCATAGTTTATATAAGAACATCCACATACATTCAGTATCACAATAAAACAAAACAAACAAATGAATAAACTATATATATATAATATATATAATATATAATATATATATACATATATATACATATATACATATATGTGCGTGTGTGTGTGTGTGTGTGTGTGTGTGTGTATACACACACAGAGAGAGAGAGAGAGAGAGAGAGAGAAATTAGAAACTACTTTAAAAATTAGAAATACAGCTTTTTATATAGGCTCAAAAGATTGACTTGACATGCTGATAATTTTATGATCAAGGAGGTGACTAAATTTGACAAAACTTGAAATTTTACTATAGAATTTGTGGTAGAGAAATTGACTTTTCAGAACATAGTTGTTCAAATGTAATATTCTGTAACAGTAGATTCTTTCAATATAACCAAATGGGTAAAAGCATGTTGAAATGCTTAGTAAAATGAAGAGCAATATAAAATGTTAGTTCTTAAATTATGTGTTTATGGCTGTGTGTGCACATATAATATCAAATTGCTATTATAATTAGCTCAAGTGTAAGTTGATACTATTGTAAAATCAATTTTGGAATTCTTACAAAAATAGTGTACTATACAAAAATTATATACCTGCCAAGATAACATGAGAATGTATCATTTTATTTTACTGATGACAACTTTATACAAAAATATGTTGTATTTAGAAGCTGGAATGACAAAGATAACAGAAGAAAAGTCCAATAATTTTTGCTTTTCCCTCTTCTGTTACTATTCACTAATATATCATTTATTTTCTTAAATTATTTACATTATTTAATTAAAATAATTTATTTAAAATTATCTTAAAAATTAAAAGCTACACAAGTTGTTACATGAAACAATAGACTTTATGTTTGATTTTAAGACATGTACTATATATGATAACAAAAGCATGGGAGTGAGGAAAGCTATACTTACAAATTTCCTATATTTTATGAGAAGTAATTCATTATCAACTTAAAGTAGATTTTGGTAAGTGTACACCAAAAAGCTACACAAAGAAGTATTGTTAAAGGTCAACAGAGGAATCATATGATATACTAATTATTGTGTTAAATTAATTGAGTAACAAAACCAAAAAGACTAAAGAAAAAACAAGAAAAAAAAACTCAGACAAAAAAAATGCTAGCTAATGGTACATCTATATTCAAGCTTATTAACTTTTACATTAAATATGAAAGATAAATACTCCAAAATATGAAAGTCAGTCAGATTGGATCAAAAGAGCAAGATTCAATTATATGCGATCCAGAAGATATATACTTTAACTTCAAAAACAAAAATAAGTTGGAAGTGAAAAGATGAAAGAAAAAAACACCATAAAAAGAGAACTGTAGTACTTACATTAACATCTGACAAACAAACTTTAAAGAAAAGAATATTATTAGACATAAAGAGAGACCTAATAAAAATGTAAACAAAGTAGAAAGAAATACAATTTTAATGCATCTGAACCTAAAAATATAGCAGGAAAACAAAAAGCAAAAATTGATAAAATTTAAAAGGGAAAGGTAAGTTTAGAAAGAATACTTAAAGCTGTCTTTTTTCACAGACTGCATGATGTCTACGTAGAAAATCCTAAGAAATCTATTGAAAAAGTTATTGCATAATTATAAATGAACTCTCACATTTTAGTCTGTCTCTAAAAGCATTCTTCACAGCTTCATAGTTTTCTTAGAATTTGAGATATTTAGGAGTAAAAATAAGAGATAAGCATTATTATAATCCTTGAGTACTTCAAGTCCTTCAGCAAAGAGTTTACATTACATGTTGATTTTATTATTATTGGAAGTCACAAATATATGTGGTCAAAAGACCCAAAAGAAGTAAAATCAGAAAACATTTGTGGAGGAATGTGCTGAACATAGGAAATTGAAGTGCCAACACTTTGATAAGCCACATAGATTTTATATCTCCACTTCTACAACTTTAATGCTACGTAATTTAAGGATGTTCTTTTAATTTTCAGTGTCCCTCCGTTCATCCCTTTTCCAACAAAATCATGCCACAGTTGCACTATCCCCAAAGCCATTCTTCAATATTTTTGGCAATTTCACATGAGACAACAAATCCCAGAATATTTTGCAGACAGTACATGGAGAATATTCCAAGTTACACTGCCAGCGATAAAGTGCTGAAAATACAAGCATCTGTGCCAAAGAAGGGTACTTTGAGGCCAAAAAGCCCCTTGGAAATATTAATGATATAGACACTTAATAAACAATTCCAGAGCTGGTATTTGCTGAGGAAAGACAATCCATGTTCTCTAAAGTAGAATAATAAACATGGATTTTAAGAGACAGTTGATGGCTTGGACCATGACACTCTTAAATCCATTGGGTTTTTTGGCTAGCACTGAAGAGAATGTTGAACTTGAAAATTCTGAAAAATGTCTTGACTCAGTTATAATTTGTTTCTTTTCAGTTGAAGTGAAAGGTACACATAGGAACGAAATGCAGAATTTTTAAATCTGTCTCTACTCCTCAAATCTCAATATTATGTTTTGCCCCGTTTTGGACACTGGCGTTTGCATGGTTTCACTTAGACTGTTGGTGGACACAATAAATGTCAAAAACAAGAACAAAGAAATTGTAATATTTACCCAAAAGTTCATTTCTCCAAAATGTCAGCACTCTTTTTCCAAGGATAGTAGTTGGGAGAACAAAGAAAAATGTTTTGAAGTCAAATTCTTTCATTTTATATATTTTTTATTTGTAATTCAGAATCTAAACTAGAGTTTCTTTCTTTTTTAAAACATAGGGAAGATTCTTATGTACTATTTATTTTTTTCATCTGGAAAAAAAGGAACTGTTAAATATTAGCAGTGACCATTTGTAAAATGCTTACAATTTGCTAGATATCTCCCTGACATTTTATTTAATCTTCATTACAGTCCTTCATATCAGCACCATCATAAGCTCCATTATATAGATGAAAAAACCAAGTGCTAGAGAAGTGAAATAATTACCTAGGAAATGGTAGAGTCTGGATAAGAATCCAGGCATTCTGGCTCTAGATACTGTGTTCCAAATAGCTATGTTTAAAGAAGAAGAAGAAGAAGAAGAAGAAGAAGAAGAAGAAGAAGAAGAAGAAGAAGAAGGAGGAGGAGGAGGAGGAGGAGGAGGAGGAGGAGGAGGAGGAGGAGGAGGAGGAGGAAAAAGACAAATGTCTAAGATCTCTCCAAAAGACTATAATTTGCTCTTTACTATTGTTGATACTTAATATATCTGTCATAATACATTGGCATTCCAACTAATGATCTAAGTCTATATTCAAACAGCTGACAAGACATAATAGTGATGTACCATCAGAAGATTTACTTTGTTAATTGACTTTTGGGAGTTCATTACTAATTAGTTGGTGATTTATTTAGCAGACTGTGGTCCTGACTTTTGGAGAGGTGAAAAAAATAAGGTATTTGGAGAGTATAGTCAGATCCAGGGTATAGAAAAAAAAATGTAAAAAAGTAGCTAATATTGAGAAAAAGATGAACTAAAATAATTTAAGCTTCATCTCCTCAATTAAAGTGCTTTTTGGTTAATTATTTATCATTAATTACATGTAGCTCAGAAACACTATAAGAACACTAACATTTTTTAGAAAAGCATTTTATGACTTTCCCAAAGCATTCTGACATTATTCTGTGCATTTATACAGGTAATTGTGATAATGTCTTCAATTTTTACTTTTTCTTTAAAGCTATTATATTGTATCTTTTTCCTGTTCTTTAAAGTGAGTACTCTCATTATCTAATATGCTTTTTACTCACTTGTATTTTACTTTTATATGTCTACTTTATATATAAAGAACCCTAGTTTGAACAGCTCAAAGAGTTGTACAGGTAACGGCTCATTAAAAACTCTACTGACAGTCAGTCAGTGGACATTTTAGAAATTGTGCCACTTTCTACTTAGAACAGAGAATTTAAAGGCATGTGAATGTTACCCTGTGAGTTTTCCATCGGAAATTTGACTTACTGTAAGAATCTTGATTGTGAAGTAATGAGTTCAGGTCTTTTCTGAGCTTTACTTCACAAGATTTGTAACTTATAGTGACAAAACCACAGGCTACATGAATGGCATTATGAAACAGAATATTTTGTGCGTATGTTTGTGGAGGCATTCTGTTGTGTAAAAAGAAGAAAGGAAGGATAGACCCAAATATCTCTCAAGGTCCTTAAGTCCATATTCAGGTACTTATTAAAAATGTTTTTCTTGAACATTTAGAAATTTGACTTATATTACTATTGACCCAGGGAATACATGTTTGGCAGTAAAACTAAAAATTTTCCTATTTGAAGGTTATCAAAAAATAAACTAAAATAATAACAGATAATATTTGCTACCTATGTTTAGCACTCTCATGTTTGAATACGAATAACAGACTGTACAGGTTCAGATAGATATGGGGCTTTTTGTGTGTGTGGCAGCGGAGGCAAGTGCATATACATGCACCATGTGCATGGCAGGAAGTTGAAAGTGCATGGCAATAATCACACACACAAAAAATCTAGTTTTAGAATTTGGCAGTCTGAAGCTAAAAATCAGTCCTTCCCTCTCTCATACGTCTTTCACCTATAGTCTTGATTCTCTCTACTTTTTCTATTTTAAACACAATCAATTATGATGTCTCATATTTTTTAACCTCTTCTCCAATGATTAGACATGCTCAAGAAACTACTTCTTAAGCAAAGCAAGTAAAATATCCTCTCCTAGTCCCCTTCTTCATGCCAAAATGCTCATGTAACTACTAATTTTTCATTCAAAACAATTATAGAGAGATTATCTTATCCACTCTTTTCTACTTCATTACACGCATTAATTCTCCAATTCCTACCAGTTCAATAAAACCACTGGGATAAATGTCAAGAATAATCTCCAAATTGCTTAATCTAAAGATACTTTTTCTTTACCTTCTTAAAGTTTACTTGATCTGTTAAGCAACATTTGATACTTTCATTACTCCCTTCATCTTCAAAGCTTTCGAAATGCTGAGACATCACTCTCTCATTTTACTAATTTCTTGAATGTTTCTAGGAGTCTTATACTGTTTGCCTTCTACATACTGTGGTTAAGAAGCAGTGATCATTCACATTGAAAAGGTAGTCTGAATAAAGATTGATTATCTTCTTGAAGCCATTTCCTTTGCTATCTTGTCTCTTTTACATATTCATTCAATATTAATCTTCTTAATTAATTTAATATCACCTACAAAGAATTACTGAGTTTCATTCATTCAAATTGCTATTCCCAGATCCTTTTACACAAATCTCTCCACCACCCCAAAAATATCAACATGTCACTATTGCCAACTATAAATAACCAATTATAACCTAGATGATAGTTCATAACATTTGCTAAGTTGAATGTCACTTCTGAGCTCGAAATCTGTAGTTGCAAACTATTGGAAAATTTCAAATATCGCTTTAGCTATACAGTCCATAAATAATTTTTTGACTTATTTCCATTTACTTTTCACTACTTCAGTTAAGATTCTTAGTATAACTTTCACTTCAGCACTCTCAGTTGCTCCCTATGTTACGATTCCATATTTTCTCCATTGCATGTCTCCTCTCTCCTGCTCTTTTATAGCTAGCAATATCTTTTAACCCCCTGTTTAGTTCTCCCCTTTGGTGATCTTAGCTGACACTGATGCCCCTTCTCAAATTTCTTTTGCTTGTTTTTTGCAAGTATACATACACAGTGCATATTCACAAATTGTTTCTATCATAAGGTTTAGCTTTTTTTAAATGTAGTTTTGTTATCTAATATTTTTCATGTATCAGTCATTTCTTTACTGTGATACAGTTAGAGTTTGATAAAAGAGACTTAACACTATATTATTCTTCTGTCATACATTTCACACAATTTAACATGAGATCAAATATAGCATACTTAAGTACTTGGTTGTTGCTTGATTGAGGCAAAGAAAATTTAAAGATTATCAAGACTTTATTAGATGATTCAGGCAACCAATATGTTTCTATGGCACCAATCAAATTCCAATAACTGCTAGATGTTATTGTGCATCACAATTTTCAGCTAAATTTTATTCATCATATGTGATTAAATTTACCACATTAAAGAAAATTTAGAAAGTAAATAAAAGGAAGTTAAAACAATCAACACAAGAAGATCCTTAATCTGACATACATAAGCACAATTACTATTTTTGTAACTGTGTATATACTCTATTTAAAACAAAAAATTTATATATTTAATATAAAGTCAGGTTAGTCTTCTAATGTTTTCCAACTCTTAACTGCTCTAATAACAATACCAACTGAATAATTAAAACCTTTACATTTTATATACCTTTAGACCTCTCCCTGTTTGATGGTTTTTCCTTTCTTTGGTCCTCATTAAGTTTAGCAACTCGCAATTCTTTGACTTAGAACTCTTCACTTGAAAATCCCAAGGCTATCCAAAATTCAACCAATTTTTCTCTCTTTCCTTCTTAAAATATTCAAAAAATTTATAGGATTTTTTTGGTTGTCATGGTTACACCAGGTGATGATGATGATGCTGATGATGATGATTTTAGCATAACTAGATTTATAAAATCAAAGATACAATATAAATATAGAGAAGAGACTGAAAATCTACACCTCGGGGGAATTTGAATTCATCAAACTTTCTGAAACCGAAGAATAGGTAGTCACTTATTCTGGTATACATATATCAGTATAAAATTTATTGCGAAATTACTATTTCTTTAAATTTGAAGTTAAAAGTGTAGGTCTAATGTTTTGAAATGTGAGAGGAAAAACTATTGTTATGTGAGATGTTTTCAATTCTGACACTTCTTTCTACATTTTTAACCAAAGAAGCCCTGAAAGCTGCTTCCCCCAGAAAGAATTATTTGAAATTCACAGTTAACAAGTATCACTTAACGAGTAGTGGAAGACACAGCTTTCTAAGCTCAGCTTTCAGCTTAGCCAACCACAACATAATTGAGACCAAACAGACTCAAACCTGCAGGGTTTTTCTCAGAATTACTCACAATTTGCTATGAATGAATGGCTAGACTGAGCTTAGGTGAACTGACCTGGAAAGACAGCAAGTCTGATAATCTAGCTGACCTCAGTTTTATATTGTTAATTTTACTGCCAGTGTACAGGTCATATCTTTGTTTTCTAAAGATCTGATCCAAAATTCAACTCTAACATGTCTCTTAGAACTTTAATACATTGACTAAGTACTTTCTGGGATACTTTGTTAAGATAGCTGAAATAAGAAAACTAAATTTTCTGAAAGACAGTGCTAACATGAATTCTATTCTAACTACAAAATATTCATGGTGTCATCTAAAACTCTTTACTTTTGCCTTTTGTGAAGATTTTAATAGTTAATCATCTTGAAATGACTGAAATTTCCTGCCTATAGTTTAATGAGTAGGATAAAATCAAATAGTATAGTCGTTAAGAAAATGAACTTTGAAGTCAGACATTTCATATGAATTTTAGCTTCACCATCTACAAGCTCTGTTATCTTAAAAGGATTACTTAACCTCTCGGTGTCTCAGGTTTTTACTTGCATAATTGGGATTAAAACTCTAACTTCCTTACACTATGATTGTTGAGATTAATCATTATTAAACGATTAAGCACACAAAAAGCAGCAATGATGATGATGATGATGATGATGATAAGAAGATGGTGACTCTTATCGTTATATCTGGCAAGGTGTACTGATTGATTTCATCAATGATAATTGCACACAAGAGTAGCATCTTACTTTTTTACATGCTTTTAGAAAATATGACTTCCTATGAAAATTACTTTTGTTCTATATAAACTTTGACCTGATTTATCATTGCTAATTTGTTAGAATAATAAGGGGAAAATACAAGTAGGTTGCATTTCACAAAGTTTTTTTCTCTGCACTATAAAATAGAGTGAAGAAATCTAGTTTGACATACACAGTCAAGAGAAAGGGAGCAAATCCAAGAGAGCAATGATCTAAAAGTGGGAGCAGCCAAAGAATTGATATCATCAACATGAAAAATAGTGGCAAACTCTAGGATCAGAAAAGGGTAATATAGGTCTTCTAACAACCAAGAACCTCAAGTGTATAGTAGAATGACTAAATTTTAGAGGTAAACAAAATATTAAAGAATAAGTTTCAGAGGTATAAAGTGAGCTATTCATGTTATACAATAAGAATGTGGTAACACATTCACATAAATGAGTAATTTTTATCTATAATTTCAAAATAATCAATCTAATATTCTTTTTTCTACTTTACATAATGAGTTCAGGAAAGAACTGCCTGTGCTTATAAATTAAAAGTTACCTACAAATCATTGAATAAAACTAAAGTTACAGCATGTCAACTCAGTCTTCTATTAACAAATGTATTAAATTGTCATGTAAAGTAATACTTTTCTTGGTCTTTATATTTTTCTTTAAACTATAACAATTTTCAAGTGCTGTGCTAAAGAGCTCATCATGCTGAAAGTTACATTGAGGGCTGAAATAGATATTCAGAATGGGAAGTTGATTATAATAGTAAGAAAAAAAAAGAGTCAATTAAACAATAATAAAAAAAAGGTACCAGAAAATGGAAAGTATATATGCTAGTATATATGAAATAATTCTTTAAAAATAAAAAAAAAAGATTCCTGTGAAAGAGAAAGTCATGCATCCTATAAACATTACTAAATAATTCAATTTTAAATAATCAGAGATAAAATTTTAAAAAATCTTTAAAATAAATAATCTTTTAATCATGTGACTAGAGAAGATCAACATTAAAGTAAGATGCTCATTAACCCAATAAAACTCCTGGAAACACTCATTTGTAAATATTGTATGGTAACTCTATTCCATGAACTTTTCAAGGTATTTAAGAATCATCAGTAAACAAAACAAAGAACTCTGCCCTCTTGGAGTTTATGCTGCAGTGTGCAGTGAATAGAGTGGAGAGGGGAGAAGTGAAAGGGAAAGGAAGTAGACAAAAATTCTTGAATATAATAAATATGTATATTACATCTTATGTTAGAAACAATAGTAATTAACACACACACACACACACACACACACACACACACAAACATTAAAAATTAACCAGGAATATAAAGAAATAAGTGAGTTTTTGAGGGAAATATTTTGACTAAAATGGTCAGCTTGTCATGCATTTGAGCAAACACCTAATGGATGAAAAAGTATTATCAAGGAAAGACTAGTAACTAGCCAAGACAAAGATTTTAGGATGAAGATTGATTTCAGGAACATTAAGGTCAGTGTGCTCAGAGTGGAGGAACTGATGCTGAGACTAATAGGAGATGAGTCCCCACAGTCAGATTACGTGTGATATGCAATATGTCAGATTCTCTTTATAATCCTTACATTCTTAAGAATATTTTTGGCTTTTATCCTCAATAAATGGGGGAGCCATTGGAGAGTATGAAACAGAGAAGAAATATGAACAGGTTAATTTGAAAATAGCATTATGTCTATGTTGAGAATAAATGGTAGAAGGATTAGAATAGCTAAAATTAAGGCTAGAATACAGTTCAGACTGGATGAGATAGGAAGTGGGGAGTTTGTGGCTAAAAGACTAAGTCTGGTGAAAGTGCTGGTGATGAAAGTTTTATCAAAAGCTACAGCTGGACCTTTAAATTTGCTCCAAAGTTAGTAGCAAAATAGGGGCTCAGGATACTACAGGGATTAAAACTCTTAGTTATGAGTTTCAGTAGATTGTCAATGTAAAAGAAAATGATCTAAAAATGTTCAATAGTTTGAAAATCAGTAAGAAACAGAAAAGTAGGTCTGGTTCTAAATTTTCAAAACATTAGCTCTTACTCTTTTTTGATGGAAATACATGAAGGGACAGCAAGTTTAAACTTCTCTTGGTGTCTTTGAACATAAAAACAGAGATGTACAAAAAACCATCTGAACTATTTGTGAGTGGAAGAAATTCTTTATATTAAACTTGCTAGCTTTCTTCCTGGTGTAAAAAGTCTGTTTTTTCATACCATAAAAAAAAAAATAGTTACTTTATTTTTAGTATCTTGAATATATTATATAGACTAACAAAAACAACATAAAATGCTTCTTTATTTAAAATGTTCCTGGATAATCAAAGTATCTCTCAAATATACTTTTCAATGGGAACTAAATTCCTTGTTTCTCACTTTTGTATGAGGAACTGATATTTATAAACATAAGTATCACATATGTTAGAGTAATAAAAATGTATGACAGCCAATTTTAATTTCATAAATTGTCCCTTCCTTCTCTCTATTCCTCTCTTACTTTTTTCTTCCTTCTTCTTTTCCTTCCTTTCTCCTTCCTTCACTTTCATTCTTCCATTTTTCCAGATATTAGAGTTTTTAGATCATTTTTTTTTTAATTAAAGAGAAAGTATTTAAGGAAACTGGTATCAGAAAAAAAGCTTTTGAAGACAACAGTGAGCAAAAGACAAAGAAATTATAGATATTACAAATGGAAAAAGGGATCCAGTATTTTGAAAGTAAATATCATTAATCAAAATGATTTTAAAAATCAAGAAATATTGTTTAAAGAAAACAAGGAGAAAAGAATACATTCAAATGCTTCTTTGTATAATCTTGTAATAAATATTATTATTGGACCATACAATATTGTTGTTTTGAAATTCTAATATCATTTAAAACAAGAGATCAAAGAGCACTAGAAAAAAAGCTAAGCTTTAGGAGAGTATTAGCAAGTAAAGGACTACTATGATTTTAAATTCAGAAAATAGAAAGACATTTTGAATATTTTTTAGATATCGTAAAACATGTGGAGAGAAGGATGTTAGAAAAATAAGCAGCCATGATATATACATTAAATTAATACCATATGGTATTCTTCATTCACATACAATATCTTTCACCACCTTGCTCCTGACTGTAAGTCTCTAATCATTTCCACCTATTCAGTTCCTTATTCTCAACTTGTACTGATTTTGTAGTCAAACTCCTCAAATGGATCTGAAATAAAGGTTTTTATACCTCCCACAAAGCAAGCTAAATGTTAGATCTTCTTTTGTTCCTTTACATCAACGAGAATAATAGTATAAAGACTTATAGATAAAAAGATTATTAATAATAGGCAAAGAAATTGTAAGTAGAAAAAATAATACATGACAGAAGGACTTTATTTATTACTAAAATTTTAAATTATGTAACAATATGAATATGTTTGACTTTAGAATATGTAGTAAGTGGATTACTTTGTCAATAACAGATAACACAACTTTTGGGATTTTACAGATTTAAAAATAAAATGAAAAAGCTAATGCTATGCCATCCTCTAAAATAAAACTTGTTCCATGTTTTCAAAAAATATTGTATTTGCACATTTACTTATACAAATAGTACAATGCAATGAGATTCTTTTATTGGTCTGCATGGTTACAATTTTCTACATTGGTGAAGTAGTCACATTTTATTTTTCCTTATTTACTTGAATATACCCAAAGTTAAGAAGGTCAACATTCACAAAATAGGTGCACCATATGTTGATTCTTATATCCTTGATATTTTTTCTTAAACTTCACACCCTTACTCTTCCTGAGCTTATCAATACCACTACCATAATGCTCTAGACTACCATTCAAGTATATGTTCTGTTGTATTTAACTTTTTAAAAAACAAAACATTAGGATACATTCCCATTCATGGAAATCTGTAAAAGAGATTATGATTTCAACTCTAAATAAGTATCTTTTGATATTTTATGCTTAATTCTCGATTTATACCACTCTTCATTCACATAATAATTTATATTTACTGTAATACATTAAAATTCAGATGACTAAAATTATTCTGTGAATATAATTGCTGAATCTATAAAAAACATACATAAGCATAGGGAAATGCAAATACTTAAACATATAAATCAAGGTATTATGTGACTCAACTTAATTAATATGAAACCCAATTTTATTCTTGAAAGGGACAATTATTAATTTCCTAAGTGTAGTAATGTGCTAATTTTTGTTCAAAGTAAGCTTAATGAAATCTCTCTATTGTAGGACTAGATATATATTTTATTATTATAAGTGACATTATCAACTTTTTTTTATCAAAATTACCTCATAATATATCACTCCAAATTATTGTGGCAGCTTAAAAGTAGAAAATTGAGAAGGCTGCACAATTATCTTACAATGAGGCTGGAATTCAAAACATTTTTGAAAACTCTTTTTTTATATTTCCCCAAGAGACATTTTATGAGCCCCATTACAAAATTTCCTTCAGTGCTTTAAATCCATCACTTGAAAAGAAAAGAAAAGAAAAGAAAAGAAAAGAAAAGAAAAGAAAAGAAAAGAAAAGAAAAGAAAAGAAAAGAAAAGAAAAGAAAAAGAAAAACAAACAAACAAAAACCCTAAATGGCCTTTCTTACTTAGTAATTTATTTTAGCTATCAAGTTTGACTGTGGATAACTCTTAATGACTATGAAAAATAAAATTCACCTTAGGAAAAATAATCAAAATTTGTTGCTATTACATATATTTAAGAAATGGAACATAGGCTCTGGAAGTATGTTTTGGTACCTTCATAGAAATATCAGACACACTATTTTATAATCAGGTCTCTCAAATGAAGTGACATGAAAGTGAGGAGAGGAAAGAGATACTCCGAGTCCTCTGGAGAGTAGGTATGGCAATATGGAAAGAAGGCATAGGCATTTTATTTGAGAGGTTTTACTTTTAAGAAATTGGCTTCACCACATAGGATTTCCTTTATTAAAATAAATGGCAGACATTATGTTGACTCACTATATCTCAGTATAGGGCAGCATGACATGGTGGTTAAAAACTTGAACTCTAAAGTCAGACAGTGAAATCTAGCTCCAAAGCTTATTACCTGAGTGATATTGAGAATGTTTCAAACAATGGAGAAAATTGTTGAAAGTATTAAATGAGACTGAATAAAATTGTTTTGCATGGTATCTGGACCATAGTTTGTACTAAGTAATTCAGTCCTCGCATTTTCTTTCTGCTTCTTAGCGTGTATGTGTAAAGCTTAATATATATACTGACAATGCTAAATGGCCTACAAGAGTAGTTTATGTTGATATTAACTATATCTCTTTTATTACAGATAAATGAATGAGTTGGAGTGAATATTAACTTCCTCATAGGAAAAAAATCTAATGGAGAAAGACAGGACATTATAGGACTTGAGACTTTAATAGTTCATTGTCAATTAGAAGATTTACTGAGTAGCTAGAAAATAAACAAAATAAAGTAATCACAATTACCCAAGATACAAATTTAACTTTGAACATATAGAGTACAGTTATAATAACTGTTCTAGATATAGCACTAATGTTTTAAACTATTTTTTTAGCTTAGGGGCAAAAATATAATGTGATAACAAAAATAAAATATTCTATGATACAGAAACATGCAGTTATAATGTAATACTATCTCAGATTGTTGACAGGCAAAACTATGAGTGTAGTTGTTAGTTATGACTATCAAAATTGTTTAAGGCTGTATATTCTGCAAGTCAATTAAAATTTCCTATTTGACATACAGTTTTAGACAAACTCCAACCCAATATTTTTTTCTTTAAGACTATGTCTAAATTATCTTAATAGTAATTATCTATAACAAGAAACTGGATTCTGGAGCTGGATATATTGGTATTTAAAATACTGTCCCCATCACTGCCTTATTGTACCTTGAGCAGAAGACATATCAATATTCTCATTCGTAACTTGCAGATAATCATAGATGTTCATAACAATGTTGTGATTATTAAATGAGGTAGTCCATGGGAAGACTTTTGTATAATGCCTGCACATATTGCACATTTAATAAACATTTCTATTTATTATTTTATTATGTTGTCACCTTTTCTTTGGTTCATTTTGGTTTTAGTTTTATAGACTAAGTTCTCTTGATGTTACATTTTCTGTTGAGAGTTTTAATATGCTCTTTTATCTAAATTTCAGACATCTTAGAAATTTCCCCATTGCTCTTTCTTACATACAATCAATCATCAACCACTGCCAATTTTTACCATACAATCCCATTTCTGTCTGATTTTCTTTTCATCTTCATTATCAATGTAGTAATTCAACTTAGATAAGTATAATAGCTTTCTTACTATTCTCCCTAATGTTTGTTTCCCTGTCACTTCATCCTGAGTATTCTTGTTGAAAATAGCTTTCATTATTCTATTACAAATTTATTTCAAAATTTTAATGGTAATTTTATTTAAAAAGTAAAGTTTCTTAAATATAACATTTACATACTTTTTCAAACATATTATCATTCTTTTTTTACCTTTGCCATAAAAATATCTCCTCTGATCATTCTGTACAACACACCTTTAATATTGTTTACCTTCATGGAAAGACTTTGTCCAATTATTCCACACCAGCCTCAGAAAGTTTACTAACACTACATCTTCTCTATAAAGGTGTCACTAAATGTAAAATTCTCAGTAAATTCTTATGTTGAACTCTAATCTTTATAATATATTTAAAGGTTAATCATATATTATTTCTTCTGTTCTGTAATATTTAATTGAAATATAGCCCATATATTTTATTTATTTTAAGATAATCTGTAGTATAATTATTTTATAAGATTTTTTCTTTCTTAGCATCTCTAATGTAAAATCTAAACGCACAACAAATATTTTTAAGAGAATTAATACATAATAAATCTCAATCTTTGGCCCCTGGCCAACATAGAGTAATAGAAACTGGATTTTTCATCCCATAAGAAACAAACAAACAAAAAATAAAGACTATATATTAAACACCAACTTTCAAGCCACTGATTATTAGGCAACAAAAACAGTGATCTTTAAGAAAAGGGAAATGAATGAGATGAGCACTACAGTGCATCATCTTATTGCCTTGACACTTTCCAGGCTGCAATACAAGGAAGAACTCAAAGCAGAGCTCAGAAAACTCCCTGAATTCAGGAGGTGGAGCTGAAATTTTAACGAGACCAGGTTGATTAGAGTTCTCAGGAGAGAATACCAAAGAAGAGAGAGCTGCATAGGGAGAAATAAAGAACGTCTGGAAAAATTCTTCTACAGTTTTTAGCAGAGTACTGATTAGCCCATGTATGAGTAAACCTTTTGAAGCCAGGAAGAGCAATCCAAAAGGATTGGAGATGTTGTATCTTGTGCTCACACAAGACTGAGAAAAATGCTTGTTCCCACAAGCCAAATTCAAAAACATCAAGATTTGTGGGGCATTATATAAAGTACATAGAAGTGTCTTGGCTCAATAGTAAAAAATAATCAGCCCTTGATATAATTTTGCTCTGATTCCACATAACAAATCTTTAAAGTAAACTTCATAAGGATTAGACTATTTCCCAATAACTTAACTATGTCTTATAAAAATACTCAAAAATATTTATAAAAATACAAATATATTGAGCTCTCAAGAAATTGAAATTCACAATGATTGCTATCCAATAAAAAAATAAAGATTATAAGGCATATGGGAAAATACAGCTCATAATGAAGAGAAATAAACTCAAAATCAACCCAGAACTGTCATAAATTTTAAAAATGGTAGTCATGGAGTTTAGAACAGTTATTATAACTGTATTCCAGATGTTCAAAATTAAATACAAAATAGAAAGTATAAAAAGGAATCCAAATAAAGATTCTAAAAATAAAAGTTACAATGTTTGATATGAACAATACACTGAATCGGGTAGGTAGCAGATCAGGTATAATAATAGAAAAGAGCTTGAAGGCATAACAATAGAAACTACCTAAAATGAAGAACACAGAGAAAAATTATTTAAACAATGTGAAGAGCATCTATGAACCCTAGGTCTACTTCAATTTTCCATATATAAATATATATATTTTTTTATATTTTATATATATATATATATTACATATATATGTAATAGAAGTTACAAATTGGGGGACAGAGAGAGAACATTTGAAGAAATAGTAAATAAAAATTTTTCCATTTGATGAAAACTACAAATCCACAGGTCTAAGATCAATAAATTCCATTCTTGAGAAACACAAAGCAAACATCACCAAGGAACATCAGGAAAAAACTGTTCAAAGCCAGCAATAGAGCCCATCTCAAAGGCAATCATAGAAAAATGACACTTAACATAAAAAGAAATAAAGAACACAACAGATTTTTCATCATAGAACAGGAAAAGAGGAAAATATCCTCAAAGTACTGAAAAAGAATAATACCAACTTAAAATTCTATACCCAGCAAAATATCTTTCAAAAATGACAGTAGACTAAACATTTTTTCAGACAACTAATGTTGAAAGAGTCATCACAAGCAGAGTTAAACTTTAAGAAATGTTGGTGGAAATCTTTCAGATAGAAAGAAAATAATACTAAGTGGAAATATAGATTTATATATAGAGCTAAAGACAACAGCGTCAGTAAATACATTGGTAATTATATAAGATTTTTGTGAATATTTAAATCTCTTGAAAATATAATTGAATTTTTAAACTAAAATAATAACAATGTATTATTAGGTTTATAGTGCGTGTAAAAAAGTAAAATGTTTGAAATCAAAAGCTTAAAGTCTTGGAGGAGAAAAATAAAAGTATACTAGTATAAGGTTTTCATACTATAAATAAAATGGCATATTTAAAGGTAGACTGTGATATGCTAAAAATCTATATAATATATCTTTAAAACACTAAGATAACAAAACAAAGAACTAGAAACAAATAGCAAAATAAATTAAATGATATCATTAAAAATAAAATTGGTTAATTGAAAGGAAGAAAGAACAAAAAGTCAAAGTAAACAAGGAACAGAGGGAGAAACATGAAACAAAGCAAGATAATGACTGAAACCTAACTATGGATAACTATATTAAATGAGAATTGCCTAATCAACCCAGTTTTAGAGATTGTCAGACTAAATTTACAAGCAAGACTGAACTGTCGTTTACAAGAAACACACTTTAAATATAGACATTTATAGATTAAAAGGCAAAGGATGGGGAAAATATAACATGGTAAAAATATTAAAAAAGAAAGCTGAATGAAAATATTAAATTAGACAAATGAGATTTCAGAATGAAAAATATTAACAGGTAAAGAAGTTCATTTCAAAGTGATAAAAGGGTCAATTAATCAAGGGACCTAACTATTATGTTTATACACATGATGATAGAACTTGAAGAAAAAATTAAGAGAACTACAAGGAAAAAAGGGCAAATACCAAGTAAAAGGTGGAGATTTAATACCCATCTCTCAATAACTAATAAGTAATAAGAATATCAGTAAAAATAGAAAAGACTTGGCTAACATAATTAATCAACTTGAACTAATTTACATTATTAGAACACTCCACTTAATAAAAGCAGAATACATATTCTTTTCAAGTTCACTCAGTATATATATATAAAGGCAGGTCATGTTTTGGGCCATAAAATAAGTCTGAATAGATTTTAAAAGATTCAAGTGAACAAATTCTATTGTGAGACTAAAGTGGAATTAAATTACAATCAGTAACAGAAAAACTTCTGAAACAAATCCCCAAATATTAGAAATCCAATAATACACTGAAATAACCAATGGGTAAAAGAGAAAATAAAAATGTAAATTAAAAAACATTTTTAACTGACTGAATGTGACAATGCAACATATTAGAATTTTGAAGTGCCAATATAGCAGTACTTAGAAATACTTTATCGCACTAAACATATGTGTATATATATATATATATATATATATATATATATATATATCACATATAAAAATCAATTTAAGTGAATCATAGCCAATAAACGTCTAGAAGTAAATATAGGAGAAAATCACTGAGACCTTGAGTTATGAGAGGAGACCATATGTGACCATCCACTTATGTTTCTGTGATGTATAAGCTAAGAATTTTTTTAAATATTTAAATGAAGAAATAAAAAAAATTATAATACATTAAAATACATGAAATTTGAATTTCAGTAAATAATTATGGTAATAGCCACATTTATTCATTTATACTTTTGTTTTTGTGACTGCCTTCAAACTTCAACTATGGAAATGAGTAATTAAACCATAAGCTGTATGGATCACAAAGCCTAAATCATTTACTATATGGCCCTTTAAGAAAAAATATTGTCTCCTCTTAAAATAGGCACAGATTTCATAGGTATGACAACATTATAGATAAAAGAATAAATTGATAAATTTGACTTGATATAAATTTAACTCTCTCCTATTCACAAGACACTATTATAAAGAGAATAGAAAGCAAATTATGTGCTGAGAAAAAAGAATTGAAAATCAAATATCTGAGGAAAGACTTGTGCTCAGTATATATAATGTTTAGTAAATATAAAGAACTCTCAAAACTTCATGGTTTAAAAAAAAAACCTCCGCAGCACCCTGCAAAAAGCAAAATATTTAAATATATATTTCATGGAAGAAGATATTAGATGGAAGATAAGTGCATGAAAAGATGTTCAACATCATTGCCTTTATGGAAATGCATATTGAAACTACAATAAGATACCAAATATGCATCTATTAAAATGGCAAAAAAATTATTTAAAAGACTGACCATACTAAGGGTTGGCAAGGACGTGAGCAAACTGGAATTCTTATACACTGCTGACAGGATTCTAAAATATTTCAAACACTTTGGAAGATATTTTGGCACTTTCTTAAAAGGTTAAATGCTTCATGATTCAGCTAGCCCACTCTTTGGTATTTATCCAGAAGAAATAATACATATCCATAAAAACGTCTTGTGCACAAATGTGTTACTCAATTCAAAAACTTCCAAAATTTGGTGTAAATTTCTGTAGTAATTGTGTGTGTGTGTGTGTGTGTGTGTGTGTGTGTGTGTGTGTGTGTAAGAGGGAGAGAACAAGATTAAGGAGAATTAAATTATATATTAGAGACTTGCAGAGACTTTAGTGCAAATTGTGGGGTCCTCAATTCATAAGTTTTGATTTCTGGTCAAATATAGTTAAGAATTTTTATCCTGTATATATTAATAAATTTGAAAATTCAATATTGTCAGAATAAATATCCTCTGCAAATGGCATTTAGGCAATGTCATAAGATGTGTTTTCTAAAACTCATGTAAAAATTTAAGTGAATTAATTCTTATAAGTGCCTTCCTTACCCTTCTTTACCATCTCAATAAAATAATCCTGTATTTCATTATTAAAGAGTTTCCTGGAAAGAATTAAAGTATCTTTCTATCAGCTATTTTAGAACTAGGGAAGTAATTAGGCTGAGGAATCCAGAGAACTCAAAGTCTTATTAGGCTCCAGAATGTGAGAGTTTGCCAACCTAATATTTGTTTGATTGCCAGAGAGTTTACATGTATCTCTGTTCCCCAGACATTGGTAATACCATACATCCAGATTAATTCTGCTTTAAAAGGTAGACTAAGGATCATACACTATCACAAATTCATTGAGCAAGCAGATATTTTCTTTTATCCTGGCCAGCTGGCACATTTCCCATAAACCAGGCCAAACTTTTAGTCTCACAGTGTGGAAAATTCTCATCTTTTAAGTGACAGAGTCATAAAATGGAGCAAATGATCCTTACATGTAATCTCATGCAACATCACACTCCAAGGTCCCCAGTTAGTGATTTAGCAATAATTCTTTCTTAAGTGCCTACAATTGACGATAAGTTATCTTATACCTTCCTTCTCCTGTAGATCTTATTACTCAAAAATTCTGTAAAAACTTATGTCTTTTCTCATCTTTTTATTATTATGGAAGCTTGGTCCAAACCAAACTTTATAACACAGATGCAAATGCTATCTATTTTATCTATCTGTCTATCTATCTATCTATCTACCTACCTACCTACCTACCTACCTATCATCTTTCTATTATCTATCATCTATCATCATCTATCACTTTTTTATAAGACATAATTTTTAGAGAACATTACTAAATTTAAAAAAAATGCCTTTTTTTTTTTGCAGAAATTGCCTTTTTTTTTTTTTTTGTTTAGTGCAGGGTGGAATTCTTTTCCTCTATAGTACAAACTAAGAAGGAAATGTGTGTAGCTGAATTGTGTACCTTCTGCAATTATTTCTTAGATATATAATCTTACTTACAAAATCCTGCAATCAAAGTACATGAGAAATGGGAGGTAGTCTAGACTGACCTCATATAAATGATGACAAATATGGAAAAGGTTCAGTGACTTTACCCATGGTCATAGACTGAGTAAGTGCCTTAGTGGGACTTGGAGCCCTGTCTTCACTCTTTAATGAATTAGAAAATTCTAGTGATAAGTGATACATTATGCTAACTACAGGGGCTGTATAGAGACAATGGCACAATGCCAGTCATCCAAGTGATTAGAGTCCAGCAGGGAAGAAACTCAGCTGCACATCATTCAACTCAATTGATTCTTGGTATCTGTAGTTCTTTCTTTAAATAAATCTGCCATTAAAAATACATTACAAATAAAATACTCATCACATCTAACAATATAAGGTTGTGGGTTTAATTTAATTTATTTCAACTACAAAATTCACCCATTAACTAAAAGAGAAGGGAAAGCTGTCTGCAAATCCTTTTATGAAAGAATGATTACTATATAGCCTTTATTTGACCTATACATTACACAGTAACAGTAAAGACAAATTCATCATGCAGTTCTAAAGCTTTGGAAATCAGGGCTTAAAATTGACAGGTGGATATACTTTTATTTACAGGTATGTCTTTAACCTCCTTTGTAATTACATAGTTATACTGTTAATCAAATACGTGGTAATACTTTGCTTTCGACTCTACCAAGAAAGAAAAAGAAAAAAAAAGAATTAGAAGTTTAATTAACACTTGCCATAGTTCTCATTTCATAACTGACTATTAAATTATTTTTAAGTGTATTTTTGAGAGGTTGTATCTATTCTTTCTAAACCACACATGCTGCATATGGAAAAATATATTTTCCTACATACAACTTTGTTTAGATCACGCTTTCAACATTATTTTCATCTGTTGATCTTTCAGAGAAGGGGTAAGAAATATATCAGAGTAAGTTTAGCAGAAATTCTCAAAATATTGTTAGAAATGATAGAATTGATTAAAATAAATTTAAAAAAGAAGATAATTTTTTTTTGCTTATAGATGCTTCTATAATGAAAGCTCAGTGAGAAATGTCTAGTTAGAATGATGTATATTTATAAAAAAAAGTGATATAACCTACAGAAATGAACATTTGAAACAGCAACAGAAGAATTATCCAACAAGGAGCTGATGGCAGCCCCAAAGTTTGTGTTATTTGACGTTACATTTAACAAAACAGAAGAGATTTCAGAGGATGAATTCTAAACCAAGGGCCAAACGGCATGATCTGTTGCATCAGGCGCCTCTCCAGCTGAGCCTCCTTTGATGCTTGTAACCCAGAAGCCAAACTTTACCCACAATGGCTTCACACACCAGAAAGGCTGCTCACTAAAAAGCAGTGTAAAGGGATCCACTTCTATTAATCAAACTTGAGTGGAAAGAAAAGAAGAATGGCCGAGTAGCAAGGGGTAGGAACTGTGGCTTTTTCGTCTTCTCTACATATCTTTTTTCCCTCTGTGTATGTCTCTGTAACTCTCAATTTTCTTTGTCATCCCCTAGCATGAGCACATGAATGTACTCACACATATTTAATCTTATGTCACTGAAGAAAATTCAAACAACTAAAAAAAAATTTAACATTAGACTCTGTAAATAAAAAATATTAAATATATGTGTGTGTGTGTGTGTGTGTGTGTATATATATATATATATATATATATATATATATATATATATATATAAAATCTCAGAGAAATTTAACAGATTACATATTGGCTCAAGGCTCTCAAATAAACTTGCCTGGAACAGCCTGTCTGCTCCAGGATCTCATTATAAAGGATGGATTAGTTTAATATACTATATATAATTTCTTTTTCATAGAACATCCTAAAGGTATAAATTTTGAAACTGTTGATTTTTAGTACCAACTTTAATACCAAAATTAGCCAGCCATAGGCAACTTAATTAGCATTTCGGGCTGTCAGTAAGAATAAAGAATAAAAGGCAGAACCAAGCTCCAGTTTCTATCAGCCCACATTCCCCACACTAATGGAATTCAAATACAGAAGAGTTAAGCTCTATACACCTCAATGATCCCTAATGATAGGTAGTTTCTACATACTAACTCTGTGACCAGGAGCATGTCAACTCACCTCTTTCAGCTCTTTAGCTTATAAAGCAGGGTTATTAATAATAGCTACCTCATAAGGTTGTACTAATGACTGTATAGATTAATAAATATAAAGACTCGGAACTTTGTCACATAGTAGGTGCTATATTAATATTAGCTGTTACTAAGGCAATTGTAATATTTTAATTAACATGCCCATAAATGATATTTTGCTATCAATGAAGATTGAAAGTACCTTCAGAATTCTTTATTAAGTCCAAAAAATATTTAAAACTGTTTAGAAGCATCACCATCAATTTTACATTTTGAGGTTTACATTTTGAGGTTTACATTTTGAGGTTTAAACTTTAATTATGCTGACACCTTCTAAACCAATATGCCTTGTTTTCCTATAACACTAAAGAGAGGCAATATCATTTATACAGTCATTATGGTATTACGAGTGTAATATGCCTACTAATGTTCAATACCTACATAAACAGAATTTATTATCAGACTAATTATAGGGACTTTGAGTTAATTTTGTCATCTGAGAACATTGCTAGGTTATAGTCACCATTTACTACTTAGCATAGAAGGATTAGTTTGAGTCTATATCTCCACTGACTCTAAAACAACTCACAGTAATGGAGTACTGAAGTCTATGACACTTTTCATCACATGTAGTTGCTGTGCTTGTCCATACAAAGGCTCTTTTAAATAGATATCCAGTACCCTCTGTATCCATTCAAGGATTCCAGATAAAGTCTATGAAAGTGGCTATAAATGTCAACATTATACAGTATCACAGTCCTATATTTGTGTCAGGAAGGCATATTACCAGTTTAAAGCTGTAATCATTCATTTCCTACCAAGTAATGGTATGACACATACATTTAGAAAGATGTTCTGCTCACAGAGAGCATTATATTAAAATGACGAATATATACCCTAGCCTGACTATACAACATTGACTATGCATGTGAGAAATTGTCTTTCATCATGGTAACATATATAAACATTACACAAAAAATTTAATTGTGTGTGGTTTTTTTTTTTTTTTTTTTTTTTGTAGCTGTTGATAAGTCATCTTGTTAGGATGCATATACAATTTGTGCTATTTTTTATTTTAAAAAAATCTGGTGTGTTTTCTTGTCATGTAGGCACACCTCTATGGAGCTATAATAGTAATCTAAGTTATGTTACAATAGTCAGACATATTTTTGGTTGTCAGAAAAAAAATAGAAGTTAAACAGTTTGGTGTATTTTCTTCCACTTCTAAGGAAAACTCAAAGTGAATGTCTTTCTTAGGGAGGATCTTGAGTAGAGAGAGAAATTTCTAATGTAAGATTCAAGATAATGATCTAAATTTGTGTAACTTGGGGTGATTTCCTCAGTTTCTCTATGTGTAAATAACTATTGACCTCAACACTTTATAATTTTTTTTTTTACTTCTAAAATGTTAATGCCAAATTAAATATATATTCACATTTCTTTTATTACTGTCTTTTACTCATAGGTTTTTTTAGGGGGCATTTTTGATAAACTTGTTTGCCTATACAATATATATTCCCAGAATATTATAGTTCCTCCAGATGGTGATGGTTCTCTTTCCCATTTAGCTGACATCACACCCTACCTTATCTGGGACATAACATGAACATCTCTAAACTTCATAAGTATCATGCTTTTATTTACCTCACTATTACCATACTCCACATAATCTTTGGCAAGGTATTTAGCATTGTTGTGCCTCAGTTTTCCCATCCATAAAATGGAAATAATAATCCTTTTTCCCCTCCAGGGTTGTTCTGCCTTTTATTAAATATAAAGGCGGGGACCTAACTGTACTGGCACTCAATAAATGTTAGCTATTGTTTTACTGTCCTTAGTCATTCTGCAACTAGAAATGTGTGTTTTGTTGTTGTTGTTGTTGTTGTTGTTGTTGTTGTTGTTAAAAACCAAGCATAGAGCCAAAAATTAATTTTTTCAATGTGTTAGAGAACTCTTCATGAATCAGATTCTGTGAATAAGGTGCAGGTAGATTATATTCTTTCTCTAATAAAGCTTACATTCCAGCAGATGCAAAAAGGTGATATTAAGTAAGTATAAAAGTGAATAAGATAGCTTCAGGTAGAGATAAGAACTGCTAAAAACAAGAAAAGGATGTGAAACAGAAATTGAGAAGATTTAGAAGAGTGGAGTGGGAAAAAGGCTTTTCCCCTGCTCCTATAGGTAACCTCTTAATATTGTAGTGGATTAAGGCACAGTTCTTACACATTATCCCTGCTTCATTTATATGCCCTTCCTGGATTACCCCACCCAGTCCTGAGGTTTAAATATGACTCCCAAACATACCATGTAGTTTGGCTATCTTCCTCAAACCTGCTACACTGGCAGTCTTAGCTATTACAGTAAATGGTATTTTCCCATTACCAAGACCAAAAACCTTGGCTCCATCTTGATTCATTTTCATCTGTTATCTTATAATCACATCAGCAGCTAATTCTGTCAACTCCACCTTCTAAATATATCCAGTTTTTACCTATTCTCACCAGTTTCACTGCTGCCACCATTTGATAAGACTTCAGGATCTCTTAATTGAATTACTGGTAACTTCCCTAACTGGTCTCTCTGCTTTCGTCTTTGCCCACATACAGCTTAAACCAACACAGCAGCCAGAGCAAGCATAAATTGGATGATGTGCTTCCTCTGATCAAAGGGTCCAATGGCTCTGATTTCACTTAAAATAGAAGCAAAAGTCTCACTGCAGGGCTCTATCTGATTTGTCTCACCTCCTTTATCTAACTTTCCTTATATCCTAATCTGCTCACTCTACTTCACTCTGCACCTGATAAACCAACCCCTTTAATACTCATGAGAGACCAACAATGCTTCCAGCTCAGGGCCTTTGTTCTTTTGCAAATATCTGGCAAGCTCTTTATTTATCAATGTGGTTTGCTTCTTCAGTTCCTTCAGAGCTTCATCCAAATGTCACCTTCTTAATGAGGGCTTTCTTAATAACCTCTTTACAGAGGTTATTGTATCATATCGTATCCCCAATCCCTAGAACTTCTTATGTTCCATTTATGCTTTATTTTGCTCCACAAAAATTATCTTCTAGTAGATTTATTTATTTTGTTGTATTATTTCTTTTCCTTTAGAGTATAAACATCAAAAAGACATAGATTTTTGTCTATGCCATCCAATGCTGTATTCCAATTTCGGAGACAATTGCCTAGCACATAAACATTCTTTCCATATTTCTTGAACTAATATATTAAAGAAAGAATAAATGTAGTCCAGGAAGTCTTCTCTGAGGAGTAAATTTGTTCTGAGCCCTAAATATTGAGAGACAATTTGGAGGCAGAGAATATTCTAAGCAGAGGAAATGACCTAACAACTGTCAGTCAG
Source organism: Eidolon dupreanum (assembly GCA_028627145.1). Classification (NCBI taxonomy): domain Eukaryota; kingdom Metazoa; phylum Chordata; class Mammalia; order Chiroptera; family Pteropodidae; genus Eidolon; species Eidolon dupreanum. The sequence goes on along the minus strand of CM053507.1, from coordinate 86,757,407 downwards.
CCTTTGAAGAAAGAGAAGAGACTGTTAAGGGTGGAAAATTTTCAAGTGAGCCAACTTCTGCTTCTGTAATCTGCTTACTTGTTTGATGTTAACCAGGGTGTGGTAATCTGCTCAAAGATATGCTAATGGCCCACTTCTGCTTCTGTAATCTGCTTGCTTGTTCTAGGCTTTATAAATTTCCTCTTTTGGGAGCTCGGTGCTGATCTCCTAACCCTGCATGGTAGAGAGTCAGTCGCCAGCTGGCTAATAAAGGCTCACAATTCATCTCAATTGGCTCCGTGGGTCTTAGATTTGATCAAACCACAACAAGACATGAAATGATTTATATTTTTAAATGATTATTCTAATTTCTATGTTAACAAAACAGGAAGAATGGTAATTGGAGTGAAGCAAGCGAGGAGAAAAGAGGTTCTGAGGACAGAATGAACAGTTCATTTCCAGACTTCTAGACTGTGGTAAGAAGTTGAATTTAACTTTAGATACAGAAAAGAAGCACTGCTGATGGGGGCTATTCAAGGTATGGGCTGAGGGAAGTGATATTTAGTAAATAATATCTATTATTTATCTATTACTATCAAGAGTTAATCTTCTAAGTAAAATATAAGTCTAATCATAAGAATCATGATTAGTGACAACATATAGCTGTCTCAACTTCTGAAAAAATAACACAAGATCAACCCTATTTATAGTTAAATAGCAATACTGAAGACAATATTGTTAATATGTTTTATGTAATACATATGATTGTATCATACTTATTGTTAAATAGTATGTCCTTTATATATTATGGCTGTGTACAGAGGTGAGACATGCATAAATATAATGCTAATGACTTTGTACACCAAAATCATGTCTTAGAACTATATTGATGCTTAACTATATTGCTTATTCAACTGAAACCTGATTATACCAGGCTTGACTCTCTAAAAAGCAATCTTTCCTTCCAGGATATTTTACTAGTACTGATCAATGAGAATAGAAACATCATTTGTCACTACTTGAGTGCTTTGAATTGTAGGAGTTATACAACAGAGGAGAGACATGGTGACAGTGCCACCCCTTTTCAAACTCCAGTCCCATTTTCTTTTCAAGCTTCTGAGCCTTTTTATTGATTACTGTTAACTCTGAGATGCTATCTCTATATCAGCATCACAGAACTATGGACAAACCATCTATAACCATTTATTCCTAAGTCTTGTTTAAAAGTTCATCTAGCTTCTTACCTGAAATATCAGTATTTTCTATGAAATAGTGTTCAAAAGTCATTATGAAATATGAGCACCACTAATAAATTTATTTATATTTTCAAGAAGTAAATGCTATTACATCAATTCTATATCTAGTTGTTTTTATATAATATTTTACTCTGAGCTTCCCATCAATCAATCACACACACACACACACACACACACACACACACAGAGAACCACACATACACACATGTGTGCACATGACAAGGAATGTTGAAACTCTGTAATCAGTAATTTTATATATTTTTTTCTAATTTTATCAGTGGAATGAATAAAAGACAGTTCACATCTTAGGATACTAATAGAACATTGTCAGATATTATGGTTTAACAAGTTTAAAAAAGATCATTTCTTGTTATTGAAATAAATCTCTCTTCATATTGCATTTAGTCTAAAGTGGCATTTCCCAATGCAGTTTATAATAATACTGAGGGCTCAGATATTATTTATTGTTATCTTTCTTTGATAATCATTGGCTACTTAGCAGAGAGAACTGTAACCAACAATTAACAAGACAGATTTGTAGTTAAATATATAACCCAGTCATCCTACCCTTTAGAATGGTGCCAAGTAAGTACTGTAGGATCCACTATTGTGACAGATGGCCTTATTAAGAAACACTCAGTTGTTAAAAAAAAGTCAATTAGTCTGCCATACATTAAAAATCAGCTTATACACCAGCTCACTTCATTGAATTTTAAAGAAATTAAGTAATTTGTTTAACATTTTAGTACCCTTTATTTTGAACATTTATTACATGTCTAAGCAAGTAACCAAAAGGCAGCTGTACATTAAAAAAGTATAAAAATTAATTAGCCATGCACAGCATGAGGTATATTAATATAACTTATTCAATAACTATAAATATTAAGTGTGGAACAAATGCTTGTTACTGACCTTTTCTCTAACTCTTTCTAGAATGGTAAACAGAATGTATTAATTTCATTAATAGAAAGAACTCTTTCTTTAAAATTCATTACTTAGGAGAAGAGAACATACTCATTTCTTCTTACCTGAATGAGGTTTTGTGTGTGTGTGCATGCACTAATAAAAAAATATCTAGGAAAACAGAACGTAGTTCATTTGACATAACTATTTACTTGCAAAAATAATTTTAAATGAAAAATAAAAGGCTATTTCAAGAATTTAAATGATACATAGTCTGTTATTTAAAAACCTAGGAAAAACTCCCACCATAAACACATTTGGTTCAAATTTTCTACAGTCTTAAACTACCATCAAGCAAGTTGGATGCATGCTTAAGAATGCAGTTAAGGATACAGTTTTAAACACACTTAATATGAGCTTGCCGCACCCCTCCCGCAGTGAAAAGCAATTTGAGTAATGAAATCTACTTCTCTTTTTAAAAGTTAATTTGCACTTATTGTAGACCATTTCTTCTGGGAAATTAGGTAAACCTCTGGGGCATTGATCCTAGTCTTTAGAAATTCTCTACCCGAGAAGTTGATAATTTATATATATAGAAACCTTTAGTAAGATTTGTCAAGGTCTGAAAATAGTAGAGCAACCTCTCTTTCACTTTATTCTTAATTTGTGTGCTCGTGTCTGTGGGAAGGGAGAAGGAGTCTCAAAAATAGGATTTTGCACATGAAGTCCGCAAGATCACTAGGTAGAGGAAGCCCACAAGCCTTCTGGAATGTCCTCCTGCTGGGTGTACACATGGCATTCTACTCAGCTCGTGAAACACTGGGTTATTTAGCCATGGCAGACACTGAGAGCAAAGGCTACACTGTTGCAAACGTTTTTGTTTAATGAAGTTAGTAAACTAACCATGTTTCCATGACTCGTCCTGACAGGTTGATTTTCCACCTGGACAAGCCAAGCTTCTCAGGGACCTAACCACCTATGGGGCAGAGACCTGCTTCAAGCTACTCTTGTGGCAAGATACAGTCTGCCAGTATGCCACTGAGGCTGCGCAAACTTGATACCCTGTCTGAAAAATGTCCCAATATGCCTGGGATTAAGAATAAATCTTTTTAAAATGAAAATAAAGTAGGAAATATATATAACATACTAGTCTTTGGGGTTAAACTCCTCCAAAAGAAAAGTATTTTGACTCTATTTTAAAGGACTGCTGGGGAATTATACATGTTTTTAGAAAGGCATCTTGTAAAAAGTAGAAACCCATCATAAAGCTTATAAAAGCAAAAATCTTTGTCAAAAAGTAAAATATATTTGAGACAAACCTCATGAACCTTCTTTGGAAAGGCAGCTGTGGCCGACCTTCTGATTGTGATGTGAGAAGTGAGAGAGTTAAACACCCCACTGAAACTACATTTGCTATCCAAAGAGGGTCTGATAGAGAAACATTGTGTAAAAGATTTCTTAAAAGAAAAAAAAAAAAAACTATTTTAAATCCTATTAGCTAATACACAGGGAATTTTCATAAATGGGAAAATAAATAGTCATTGAAAAATAAAGTTTGAGGAAATTCTTGGAGAGAGAGAGCAAGAAAACACTAGGGAATCATATTATGACAACAAATAGGATATACTGGGATCATTTTTCCCATTAAAATGGGTGATTTAGAGTTTAAACTATAAACTTATGAAATAAAAGCTCTCCAGAGTGTACTATCCCTATAGTAATATATCTTAAAATGTGTAAGTAAAAATACTTTATTTAAAAGCATCATTTTCAGTGGCCTAGAACAACTCTACCATTACCATGTAGTTCTCAATGACAGCTTTTGGCGTAGATTTATTTTTGTGTTGTCCTTTATATTTTCATGACGATTTAGTTAAATATTTTTAAATATCAAAACTAGTCATCTAGTATGATTACATAATAAAAAATTTTCATTGACTGAACTAACCATATTGTCATGTTGGCTAGAAATATATTCAAAAGTGTAAAGGATATTTTATGCAGTTACATTATACTTGGATTTTAAAATCTATTCATTAAATATGTTTGTATTTATTCCACTTTAAAATACAGAATTAGAGTTTGTTTATCATCATCATCATCATCATCATCATTGTCATCCTCATCATTTGCATTAAGACAAAAGAGTCATCTATATGGAAAAAATAATTTTCATAGAAAATGTAAGCCTTTATATTAGACTATATACATAATACATGAAAATTAGCAATACAGTAACAAACAGAGAGATAGCAGGGCCTCTGATGTTTTGATTACTCCAATGTGCCTAGCTTGTTTCTTGAGAGGAGGGAATAGGATAGGCAATATTATTTACTGTGGATATCCATGCAATTAATCATGGGCTTTATAAGATGACATCTTAAAACAGATCTAATTGTTGAAAACTGTTAAAGTGATCTTTAAAATATTACTTTGGAAAGTATAAAAGTTGCTATGATCTATTTAAGTTAATACTACAGCTGGATAGCTTCAAAACAGACCCACTTTCAGATATCCTCTCTAATACATAATGTGTCCTTTAGTGCTATAGAAAAATACATCATTTCCTGGTTCTGTGGGAACCTAGACTTCCTGAGAGGGCTATTCAGATTAGAATCATAAATCTTTCTCCTGAATATAAGAAGCCTGGTAAAATTTTCTCTCTCAATCAAACTTTTTTCATATTTTCTTCTCAAAATAACATCTAAGAGGGAAGGGAAAGAATATTATCAATCTTTGCTGTTTTTGACTCCTGTGTTTTTAATTTATATGCACATTTTAAATTGTTACATTAAAAATAGAAGAGAACAAGTTATCTCACAATACTGTATTATCAGAACTTTAATTAGGAGCACTGTGGAGAAATTTGCAAAACCATTCTCTTCACAGTCAGGCATCCATTTAAACATTCCTTCTTCCTCAATCAAAATATATCCAGTTTAAAGAATTTGCTGGTGACAGGTTCAATCAATAATTTAAGCTCACCAGCAGAGGCATCCTCACACTGTACAGTACAATGCTCTACAGAAATCTTATCTGAGAGGGAAGGGATTAATATTTAATATTAACAATATTGTCTTCAGTATTGCTATTTAACTATAACTATTTTTTAAAAGGTTGACATATTTTTATGGATGGCATTCTGTGACATTGATAAATCAATTAGAATATATTCTAGAGTAGAAATTACCTATATACAATTTGAGAGCATGAACATTTATAGGAAAATGCATATGCTTGAGAGCATGTATTTAAAAAATGTAGGTGCTGCCATTTTCTGATTTCCTGAGTGTGCACTTTTGTCTTGCGGCCCCTGAGTTTTTTGTCTCTGCTATGCTCACTTACTCTCTCCTACTCCTATGTCTACTTACTACTACTTATCCTATGGGCTCCAGCTCAGACATCACCTTCTACAACTCTCCAAAACCTGGTCAAGTGTATCTTCTGAGTTATATAGAATATGTATGATATTTCATTACAGTTTATTTCCTTTAACTGAAGGAAGAGATTTTGCTTTACTTGTTATTATAGTACCAGTTCTCAGCAAAGTACATTTTACTCCAAACACCTTAATAAATATTTATTTAATAATAAAAAAAAACTAAGACTTTTCCCATGATACAGAGTCAGAATACTTACACCAAATATAAAGAGCTTTACATAAAATCACACAAAATATATATTATATCCCATCAACTATCAACTGTAGGAAAAATTGAAGCTTTTTAACATATTACTGAGAAAACTTGAGGTTGGAGCAGGAATTTTATGGGAGTAAGCACATTTTTAAATGAATTAGGTACACTTTTGCAAATGAGTTAGTTGTGTTTTGAAAGGTAATTTAATTTATAATATTTAATTTGAAACTCCAAAAGAGGTAAGAGCACTAATCCTCCCCTTTTTTTTTTTTTACAGAAGAGGGCTTGGTGCTCTCACAAATTAATAACGTTATTACTATGACTACAAATATATACTTATGAGCTACACTGTGAAGGTTTAGGGAATGTCTAGTTCTAGAGAGAAATCCAGTTTTCTCTGTCATGAAGATACCATCTATGCCTTAGAAACATCATGATTCTGATGGTGATGAATTTTTCTTTCTTCTGTTATGTCTTTTTGATTTTAGGAGCTGTCAGTGATTTTTGAAGAACACAAATCTCTAGGGTAAGGAGTGTATAGAATTGGCATTGCTTCTCCAAACACTGTTTCATAGTCACTCAGACTTGAACTTCAATTTTGATAAAACTATTTACTAGCTATTTTATCTTGAACAAGTTACAATCACTCTAAGCTTTAGTTTCATCATTAATAAATATCTAAAAGTATTAATATCTAATAAACAGGATGTTAAGAGAATTTGAAACAATATAAATGTGAAGTGCCTAACATATCAAACTAGTGAAATGGGAGTATGAAATCTGATTGATACATATAGATAAGCAAGATGACAATCCTCTCATTTGATGTTTATATTGGGAGTAGTGGCTTGGTGCAGATTATGTATAATTATTGATTTCACTTCAAACATTTTCTTAGTTATACTACTCATATCCTCTTCCTGGTTACCAACCTAAATATCTGTTAGTTCTTCAGAAAACTATGACACAAAGAGGTACAAAGCAGGCATTCAATTCACTATATTAAAATTATGGCTGTATCAATAGTATTGATTTTCACCTCTAGATAAGCCATTTTAATTATGACACATGTGCTACCTCTTTCAGACATATGTTTTTCTGTTCTCTATTAATTCACAGAAATCTATCATTCGAATTAGAATATTATTCTTTACTCATTAAAGAAGTCAGAACTTAATACATTAGACAAAGAGAGATGATTTTACTTAAATAACTTGCCCTAATTTATCTCTTCTCTAAAAAGACTTGCATGTTGTTTAAAAATCACTTAGTTTAATTAGTTAGCATTTGAATTTCTGCAGTATTCATAAAATACTAAAAAAAAAAATGCTAAAATAAAACAAAATACTAGAATTCTAAAGTGACAGGAATGAAAAGATTTATTTTCTTAAAGTTTTAAAAGGTAAATAAATTTAAAACATGTCATTGAGGAAAAGGACAACTATTTGTTGACTTTTGGGACCAAATAAGAGAATGTGGATAAATAGAAAAGAGCGAAGTTGATCTTCATTATTTACGTACTCTGTATTTGCAAATTCACTTATTCACTAAAATGAATTTGTGACACCAAAGCCAATACCTGTAGCTCTTTCTTGATCATTTGAGGCATGCCCAGAGTGGCCAAAAAATTGTAGTCTAACATGCATATTCTCAGCTGATGTCAAACAATTAGAAGTTCTGCCTTCTTGTTTCAGATCTCATACTGTAAACTAGCATTCTTCTTGCAGTCGATTTAGTGCTATATTTTTTTTTTCGCATTTTTATGCTTTATATTGATGAGTTTGCTATTTAAAATGAGCCCAAAGTATAGTGCTGAAGTGTTGTCTAGTGTTCCTAAGCACAAGAAGGCTGTGACGTGCCTTACTGAAAAAAATACAAGTGTTAGAAAATCTTCCTTCAGGTATGAGTTATAGTGCTGTTAGCTGTGAGTTTAACATTAATGAATCAACATACACACACACATATACACATATGTGCATATATATGTAAGGTATCATAAAACAATGTTATATATTGATTAATTGATACAAATTGTGTGACCAGCTGCTCCAAGGAGCCTAAACTTGCATTTTCCTGAAGGGCAGCAATTCAGTATTGTGGTGACTTTATAGAACATAACTACCAATGATAATGGGAATCGACTATGTTTGCTACAACGGTGCTATTTTCACATGTTTAACATATTTTTGGTACTCCAATTTCCACTGGAAAAGCATTCATCCACATGAATTAAATTTATTGAAAGCTCTTTTCTAAGTTAAATTTTATAAATAAAGCTAATGAAAACGAGGGGGAAAAGAAATTGGCTAATGTTCTATGAGTATAAGGTTTCAATGAAGGTGTAAGCAGCGAAAGACATAAAAGGAATAGGTAAAATGCAGAAATGGACAGCAAAGGGAAAACTACATTCCTAAAGCCTTTTAAGACTCCTTACTTTATCACATTTGTACATCCTTGTTAGATATTTACAAGTATTTCTACTTTCAATTAACACATAAGCAAAGTGAAGCTTACACCAGTAAAGTAACATCTTTAAGAGAACATAGTAATGTTGAAGGATTTGGAATAAAAACCAAAATCTTTTGGCTCACAATACAGAAATTACTCGTAGAAATTGAAAATTTATCTTCCAATAAACTTAAATGTATTTTTAGCTTAATAAACTACTTGCTTAGATAAGGAAAACATTCGTTTCCATTAATGAACACATAACCAATTGATGAGGATTATAATTTTGTAATAAATCATAAAGCCAGAATTTATTTCAAGCCAGAGACATGTGGTTTCTTAAGACTTTTACATTGATCATCAGAGAATATTAATTCCATAAAATATCTTCCAGATTTACATGTTTACTTTAAAACCTCTTTATATTACCCGTTGTGAAAATAATTCCCTCATTCTCCTAATATTTCAACTTGTCATGTATTCCATGCTCACTTTTAAATGTGACAAATGATGAACATGAACATGTAAAAAAAGAAAAAGCGTGACTACAAATGTGGGCCAGGTAAAAGATCAAAGCATGCTAACCAGAAATGATTTTAATGTATTTAATAGGCGTTTCTCTCACACAACTAGAAAAATGAGAACTATGATTCCATGTAATACCACTCTGTCTCATTACAAACACACATAGAAACTTAAAAGTCTGGCAGAGGATTATTTTCTACTTTCTAACAAGTATTAATGGATTAAAATTCCTTGACACTTGTAACAAGGCAAAGTTCAAAAACACTATTTGTAAAAGACAGGGTTTTAATTTAAATGCTGATATAATTTTGTGCGATCTGTCAATAAAAGCACAGGTGCATTTAGTTAAATTGTATAATTAAAATTTTTTATTGAAATTTTGAGTAAAGATTAGAATTGAAAAATAATTTATTTTTATTTTTAAGAATAGTAACCAAAATTGGTAATGTGACTGATATAATTATAACTATAAATTGACTCATTTGCCAGCATTTCCTTTCCTTATAGTTCTGGTCATTTCTTCTTTTTTCTTGTTTCCTGCCCTTCATTTGCCTCCTTCTCCTCTTCATTCACTTTTCCTTGAACGTAAATCCAGAAATCTAAAGCATCTTAGAAGTCATTAGGTCGAAGGACACTGAAGACCAGAAAAAGCCAAGCTCATGCAGATCTCTTGAATTCCCCATATGAAATCTAACCTTATGGAACTTCAGACATTTTTTTTTTAATTTTCTATGAACACCATTCAGAAAGATGTCCATCTTTGTTCTATGCTGCAAAAATAAATAAATAAATAAATAAATAAATAAATAAATAAATAAATAATCTTAATTTAGATTTTTAAAATCACCATCCTAGATGGTCATTTCTAACTTTTCCCCCTTAACTGTTGCCTTCCTGAGGATACAAAAGGGTAATAGAGTGACTTTATATTAAAGATATATTTTCCTTGATATTATTGAGCTTAATGTTCCCTAAAAAATAAGAATAAACAGGTTTTTTTTTGGTCTCAGTGCTGAAACAGAGAACATTAATAGTGTCAACAAGACAGTAATGTTTGCTGAGAATAACCTATTTTGTGTACACAAAAGTTATGTATATGTAGAAGAGAGGGCATTATTTTTATATTAGTTTTCCTACCTAATTTTAAAAAAGCATTATTGTTATAACTTGGGACATATTCTGTTGAAGTAGCACCATTTCTTGATGACTTGTTAGTCTGTTCTTAAATCAAAGTGTAGACAGCTTTTACGAGAAAGACTATGATGGACTGAGTTCATACTCAAGCTACAAAACTGAGCACACTGTTGCATCTCTTCTTATAGAAATAAGACAGAAGTGAGGATCAGGCTGGCTATAGATCAGGAGAAGCTGTCCACATGGCCAACATTGTTAGTCTTAAAGAACAGGTGGACCAATAGCTGGCCAAAGATAGATGGGCACAAAGAAGAAGACTGTGGACAGGAGTATTGTCAAAAAGAGGGTGGAAAAAAATTTTTGAGTCTAAAGTCAAAGATAAATCAATAACATAGTCTTATAGAAGTCAGTTCATGACTGGCAATGGTAATAATAACAGTGCTGCTAACAACAACAATAATAATAATATGAGATTTCAGTTATTGACCCTGTACTGTGAGATATCATGGAGAATGCTTAATAATTATAATAATGTATCCACTTATAATAATTAATTCTGATTGCATGAATAATAAAATTGAGATTCGGATTTGATATTCCCAGAAGATACACTAGTTGTCTGAGGTCTGCTTTATATAGACTTTTAGTTTCTTGACAACCTCCTCAAAGAGGAACTATTTCTATCACTCACATTCTAAAAATAACACAACTCAGGCCTTAAGAAACCAGAGCCTGAAATCAAAGAGCTTATCATTGAAAATCTTGTCACTAAAAACCATGCAATCTAACTCTAGAATCTATGTTCTAAACCATTGACTCCCAGGTTACAGCATGCATCAAAGTGACCAGTGAAAAACATATTGCTGGGCTCTGTACACTGTTTCTAACTCAGCTGTCGGGAGTGGAACCTGAGGACCGCATGTCTAATAAACCCCCTTCCCATGATGAGGCTGCTGGCATGGGATATATACTTTAAGAACTGCCACTCTATATTCCTCCTTGGGTGTCAAAATGTTATTTAAATGCTTTGTGTCTCAGTCTGTAAATTGTGAAAAATATCTTCCTCATAGGATTTTTTTTTTGAAGGTTAAATAAGTTACCATGTAAAACTGCATCTGGCACACAAGAAACACTAAATACATAAAAGATCTTATTATTGGACAGTAAAGTTACAAAAATACTATTTGGATTAGATTGTGATGTTTAAAAGAGTAGAAATATAGAAATCATTATGTCATAAAACTGTATTATTTTTTTCAATTCTAATTAATGCTCATAGGTTTTTCCTGTAAACTTGTATCAGATACAAAACCTTGCTTTGACCTCAGGTAGGTTTTTTTCCTTACTTGTAAATAAGAAATATTATATCATTTACCACAGCACAGGAAGGTTGAAAAGAATAACTTATAAAATTGTTTTATAGCACTTTGTGAAAATAATGGAGTTTATAAAAGCTAATAATAAATTTCACCTTTCTCAAAGAACATTGTAAATGTTCAATCTCAGCTGATTTATTGGTATAGCTAAAGTGCTAAAGTTATAGACAAGAATTTTTTTTTTTCTGAAAATTAGCAGTTAGGCTTTCTCTTTTAACACATTACATTATCAATATAATTTATACTAGTCTACTTGTCTACAATCCTGAAACTATATTCAATTTCCTCACTTTCAAGCACATTGATTATGTAATAAAATTTTGGAGGGTTAAAAATAATAAAGACAGAAACATAAAAACCAATATAGACTGCATATATCAAAAAATAAGAAAAGGAAAATTCAAATTTGGAATTTTTAGAAACGAAGTTTCACTTTAAAATTTTTTAGAGAAGGCAGTGAACTTGAAGATGAGTCATCCTTTCTTATTATTCCTTTCTAAGTAATGAAGATTAGCCACATGAACAGACATATCTTTCAGCAGCAACAGCATTAGGAAACACGTGTTTTCAGAAAGAAGAAAGTTGATCTATTGGGGACAGTTTGAAACTGGTGCGGTCTAATAGACTAGGTGTCAGAAGTTGTGAATTTTAATCCTTTTCAAATACCACCCCACTCTACTGACCTGTGTGGCCTGTAGCAAGCGAGTTGTTTCTTTTGGCATTTAAATACATCCTAAGGAAAAATGGATAAAGTTACATTAACCTACCACAAATAATTAACTTTGTAATTTTTCTTAACCTGTTAGTAAGCACATCCTAGTTGATAAGAACTTCACATTTCTTTTCTATTGTTTGTAAACATTTGGCAGTAACTTCTTTGAAGGCCAATGTGAAATGAGACCTGTAACAAGAGATCTTCATTGGTGCCAGTTAAAATTATTAACAAAACATAATTGTAAACTAACTGAATCACACTGTTTTAAAACAAAATTGTTACCATATTGGTTTATCAGCTGTTTTTTTCTCATACTTAAACAGAATCATCTCAGAAATTATTACCAGTCAAGTATAACATTTCAAATCTTTGCTCGGTCCTCATTTATTCTCAGTATTTTTTTTTTTTTTTATGTTTTTAAAGATTTAATTTAAAAAAAAGTCAAAGTTCAAATAGATGTAAACTAATGATTGAAATGTATTGTTTGGACATATCAGGACAACCTTCATAGGGTTATTTTGAAAAACTGAGTTGGCTAAACACCATTATCACTTTGCCAGGTCTTTATTTTTAATATATCTTCTTCCAATGTGAAGGACTTTTAATGCTCATTTAGAAACATCCTTTGTTTGTTCTTCTGCTTCCTGGTTTCCAGGGAGAACAGCAGGGCTGTGGCTTGTAAGTGTCAGTCTGCAGTGCCCAAGCCTTTCTTTTTTAATGAGAATAGGATTCCAGACTGAATAAATCAAGTTTCTTCCTCTCTGAGAGAGTAACATCTGAATTAGCTGCAGTGTAAAATAGCCAAGGATAATTAATTATATGCTTTGAGTCAATCTTCATTCACTTCCAATCCAAGTACAGTCATCTTTTTTTTTTATGTTACAAAGAAAATTATGGTGAAACTCATCATCATTTTAAATTTCTTGAAGTTCTTATCATTATTTACTATAACTTTTATAGTATAACCTTTGACAAGGTAAGCTTATATTATCCACTATCCTGTTTAGTTACTACCCACCTTCTGTTACATGTTTTATTTCATTTCATTTCTATCTCTGCCTTTCTCTCCATCCAATTTGCTTATATTCTGCAAATGTTCTTACACTGTCTGAGAAAAGAATGCACTCAGGCAGAAGATGAGAGGAAATGTTGAGAGACATTAAACAATTTCATTTTTTTTTTTAAGGAAATGTTATTTTAAATAATTTTTAAAGGTCATTGGCTTCCAAAGTTCTCAGGTTTAGAAAGGAATATCTGTTTCAAAGTTAGATAAGTGAATCTGTTTCTGAAGAAAATGTATTAGTACACATTAAAATGAGTTTTGAGAATCTTTTTTTGTATTTGGTAAATGACAATGATATTTTTCGTTGTTAAATTTTCTCATAGTCTACATTTGTTTTTTGAATAGTGTATTTTAATGATATACCTTTTAATAAAAGCATTTGTTTATAATCATGACAGTGCTATAATAACAAGTATTGAGATGAAGGAAGAACATAAAAAATATAAAGAAATCTAAAATGTAGGGAAACATAAAGAAAACATTTAAATCACTCATGATGTTTAAATATGCTAATTGCTTAAGAAAAGTTATATCCTTAGGATTAGAAAAATATTAAGAGGTCTTTTATAAATACCTATGTATAAAAATTGAGAGTCTTTTAGTTAAAATCTGTAGGAGTAATTAAAGTTCACTGATATTACGAGTCATGCTACAACTGAATTTAAATCCTCAATCTAATATTGACACACTTAAATTATGAAATAAAACTTAAGTCCAACTAGTATGAAGATAAATTCAGATTCAGCTAAATGGAAACTAAGCTGACTTCCAGAAAGCAATCATTTTTTAATGAACATGAAGACTACATGCTGTAGTAATTAGGGGTAACTGAAGGAGGCAGTCAACCTCGGTTCAAATTCTATTTGCTTCACTTCTAGGTCACCATGTGACCTAGAGCAAGTGACTTACATTCTTACATTCTAGCTCTCAGTTTTCTTCTCTATAAAGTGGAACTGATGATATTCATTTCATAGATTTTTTTATGAATTATAAGTTGAGTCCACAATTTATGTTGTTTTCATTATTGTTGAATGTTCTTAGAGTGTCTTTCTTTGCTACAGAGTTCCCAAACTCTCATCTCAAATCTTGAAAATTCCTAAGGTAGAAACAGGAAACAGAAATTGCCTTGTGTATACTCACAGTAATTTTTTCTTAGAATTACATTCATCAAAAGCAGGACTTTGACATGGAGGAAAGGGATGTAAGAAAAAGGCTGCCCAGGTATTCAACCAGTTCTCATCCTTGGGACCTGACTTTTACTTAGAATGTACTAGGTTTCATAATGTCCACATGACCAAAGGACCAAACCTCCACAGTTGTGTCAGAAATCAAGCATTTGTTTCTATTATACTTTTTCCTAAAAATAATACTTACAGCAAATAAAGGGATATATCAAAAAAAATCAGGAGCTATTTCTCAAAGAAAGGACATCCTTTTACCTATTTACTCTAAATGGGAACAGGAATTAATTAAATAATAAAAACCATATCACATTTTGATTTACACATTTCCCAAAGAGTATTTCATGAAATAATTATGGTTACAAATATTATTAAAATAAAAGTCTTTGAAGGGGCAATTTTTTTTTTCAGAAAATTAAATTTCTTTTTGTGGAACTACTCAGAGCTATTACCTCATTAATGTGCTTACTGAAAGTTAATGTGTGGTGAAGGAGGATATTAAATACAATATATCCCAAAATTATTTGGCCCCAGTTTTCCTGATGAGACTTTAAAGAAATACTGTTCTTTGCGATACCAGTTTTGGGAAATTAGTCTTAGCTGAAAGTTACTTAAAAGCAAAAAAAGATTTTGTTGAATTTTTCATTTACTATAATTATTATTTTGGAGATGCACTTATATTAGGAAAATGATGATGCTAACGAATGTTAAAAAAAAAAAAAAACCCTTCATGGGATAGTCTCTCTTTATTAATGTTGAAAATAATTTTTAATTTTAATCAATGTTCATAAGTTATTTCAGTAATTTTAGAAGTCTCCATTTCTATGTAAATCTTGAAATTATTAAAACATATAAGTTAGTTTCCATTTCATCAGTATTCTTAATGACTCTTCGGGAATTGGACATTTTGTCCGCATTATTTAACGCACACATTTATATATTCTATATAAAGTATATAAATCTTATTGGTTTCGTTTCTTTGGAGAACACTGACTAATATAGTTGAGATGAGTGTTTATATAAGAATTTATGACAAAGGGACCTCATCTATTTTATAATAAAGTAATAGGTAGACTAAGACTAAAAAAATGAGCAAGACTTCACTAAATGGTAGGGTAGATGTGGGAGTTGATCAGGAAGGAAATATTGAGCAGGGCTGATAGAATATCTGTAGGCCTATAAAACTGAGCATCAAGCCACAGAAGAATATTATCATTCTTTGAAATCTTGTGGAATTTACCCTGCTGGGATTCAAACTTGCTTGGGGCAAATGACCCTGTCAGTGCCAAGATGATTGAGAAGGGAAGTTTTTGGTGGTGAGACACCCAGTTGAAAGAACACATGAGAAAGAAAAGGCAGGCACCAACTTTATTGTGAGGAATGTGCTTCTGCATTAGGAGACTGCATGGGCTTTATATATAACAGAGAACAATAGTGCCGTTCTGCCACACATGCATGATACAATAAGCTGAATCATGCTTACATGAGGTGGATGCAGTCGTCCCACTATATTAATGTAACATTCTAAATCTGGGGTTGTATTCCAAGCCACAAGCCTGGATTATAGACAGACAGGGGACTAGCCAGACCTAGGGCCCACAGACCCCTTTATTCTTTCCATTTTCTCTCTATGAGAATGGGAATATCTATCGTATGCCAATCCTGCTACTGTATTTTGGAAGCAGATAATTTACTTTTTGGTTTCACAGGTAAACACATGGAGAGAAATTTTGCTCTGGTGTAGATCACCCCTAGAATCTCACAAAGACTTGATTTAAATGATGAGATTCAAAACTCCTTTATTCTATGACACTTAGATAAGATTTTCATGTTATATTTGATGTTGTAATGGATTAAGATTTTTGAGAATGGTGGAATAGGGTGAATATATTTTGCATATGGAGTGGTTGTAAACTTCAGGGGCCAGAGAACAGACTCTACTGGGCTGAATAGAGTTCCCCTTCCCAAATTTGTGTACACAGAAACTTCCAAATGTAAACTTATTAGGAAATAGAGTCTATACAGATGTGATTAATGAAGATGAAGTCTTATCTTAGTATTAGACAGAGTGGGCCCTAAATCCAATGATGGGAGTCCTTGTAGACTGGTCATGGAAAAGCACACACACAAGGAAGAAGGCTATGTGAAGACGAAGGCAAAAGTTGGAGTGACAATGATGCTGCTATAAGCTAATGAATGCCAAAGATTGCCAGCAACTACCTGAAGCTAAGCAAAGAAAGATTTTTCCCTAGACTCTTCAGTGGGCGTGTGTCCCTGCCCAATATCACGATTTCAAACTTCTAGGCTTTATACCTGTGAGAGCCTTTTTTCTGTTGTTTTAAGCCATCCAATTTGTAGTAACTTGTCACAATAGCTCTAGGAAATTAATTCAGCTTCTCATCAGAGTAAATACCCTGATATATTTTTGTTTGCATCACTATACATCCTCATGGAGGTCTGAGGAGCATCAGAGTTGATTTTCCTAGTTAGGCAGGATAGGTAGCTATAAATATGACTGTTTCCTCTAAAGCTAGTTATAATATTAGTTGGGTTCTTTCCAGTGAAAAACAAAAATTGTACCTTTAAAATATTCCATGTTTTATGTTTTACCTTTGGATATAGATATTCACTAAGATAAGCAAATTAAATAATATCAATAATGATATTATGAACAATGTTATACTATAACATTATCTATTATATAAAAATAATATTGTCTATAATAGTAAATACTATAGACAATGCTGTAATAAATGTGTGTTTATGTGTCAACATCTGTATGTTTGAAGGTTAAAAGTAATGCAACTTTCTAAATAACTACTTGAAAATACAAAATGACTAAAAATTACTTTCAAAGAACAATGTGAGTATAATATGCCAGTTATAAATGAGTTCATATCTAATAGTCATCTTTCATTTAAATAATTATTTCTTAGTTACATGAATTTACTCAAATAGCATGGGGAAATTAATTTTGACAAAAATTCGCTTATTTAAATGATATTTATTTTGATTGCCTATCATATACAAACCCTGTGCTAGGTGACAGACTACAATGGTAAACCAAGGAGAAGTTTCTCTCATGTTCTCACAGAACATGCAGGTCAGTCAGAAAGAAACAATCCAAATAATTTAAAAATACCTATAAAATCATAAGTTCAAAGCAGGGTATGGTCATGGAAAAGGACAAATGAGTATAATTTCAATTAATTGGTCAGGGAAGAGCTCTCTGTGCATATGACTTTTAACTGAAAGCTAAAGTATTAAAAAGAGCTGAACATACAAAGAACAA
This sequence comes from Eidolon dupreanum, assembly GCA_028627145.1. Lineage (NCBI taxonomy): Eukaryota > Metazoa > Chordata > Mammalia > Chiroptera > Pteropodidae > Eidolon > Eidolon dupreanum. The sequence goes on along the minus strand of CM053507.1, from coordinate 86,739,897 downwards.
GGCAAGAAGTAAGGCTCGTGAAGAAAACATTGCACATGTAAAGACAGCCTAAGCAATGAATTACATTTTGAACTACATCAAGAAGAAAACATACACAGATGTTAAAATAAGAAAATCAAATAATTCTAAAATTCTAAAATGTAAAAACATCTTTAGCAAATTTTCAAACAAGAATGTTCTCTTGAGAAATGACTCTGAAAACAAACACCATAACTGCCTGCATGTGCCATCTCATCATCTGCCAGCAAACCCTACTGGAAATTGAATGGCGTGGTAAGAAGAAGAGCAAGCTCAGCCAGCATGCTGTTGTTCTTTGTTGGAGTATAATTTCACAGAAGGAAATGTGCAGAGAATGGATGACAGCAGGACACCTAAGCAGCTGCTGTGTATTGAGCAATAGGAGGACAGCCTCAAAGTTTTCAGAAGAAGCTCTGCGGAGGCCCATAGCGTCCTAACATGAAACAGTGGGAAAAGCAGCCGTTCACAGATAAGTTTGGTGTGGAAGTCAGCACAGAGGGAGATTTTGACAGTGTGCAAAACAAAAAGGCAAAGAAAGAAGTAATATGTTCTCTCAATAATGACTGTAGCAGTAAGTTAAAGGATGTTATTTATTTGTTCCTTGTTGGAGCTTTAAGTCAATCTTATACATAGAAAGTGGGAGGAAATAACTCACATCCCACTAATCACATAGAAACTTCCAGTTCCGAAAATCCAAGACACGCTAATTAATTCGACATTTTTTTTTAGAGAATGCCTACTATCACTCAAGCATGTTTTTACCCACTTGATATCATCTATAAACAAAATAAAGATCCTTTTCCTGTGCAATTTTGACTAGAGTGATGATGATAGAAGGTGCAAAGTGCTCTGGGAAAAAAAAAGTGGAACAGGTAAGAAGATGGGGGTGCTATGGAGCAGTGGCATGTTGTATTAAAGGCCATTATAGTCTATATTTATTAAAAAAAAACTTGGAGATTAGACAAGAAAATATCAGAGGAAAATACTAGAGCTAAGACCCAAGGATAGTATATGCCTACAAGCAAGAACAAGAAGCAGAGCCGGTGACCTAGAGAGTAGTAGGGAGAAAGTCAGAGAGGCAATCTGGGTCAGTTATGCATGGTCTCATCGGTAACTTTTAAAAGACCTTTTATTTCATAATAAATTTAGACTCCCAGAATTTGCAAAGGGGTATTTACACTTTAAAGAATGGCCCAAGTATTTTAAATGATGTCAATATATTAGTTCTTCGAAAGTTTGCTTTACTTATATAGAGTTGATGCTATATGGATAGTAAATTTTAAACTGTTTCAACCCAGAATTTCAGGATTCACTAGACACATAATTATAAATAGATTTATTTATTATGTAGCCTCTCCTATTATTTACAGTGGATGTAATATCACAGAAGGAAATAAACTAATCACAAAACTAAATATATAAAAATTATTTTCTATTTGACCAGCACAGAAGAAAGTGATTTCAAGCATATATTATCCGAGAACACTAATTTTTTTTAAAAGCAAGGCAATTTCTAAGGTATGTTTCAAAAACATTTTAATAAGTGCTTATAAAACTTTACATTGTTATTAACTACAGGGTCTAAATGTGAATTAAAGAGACTAATTTAGTGTGGTGAAACAAATTCAAAAGTTTAAAAGTGAATATATTGTTTAAAATTTTCTAATCAAATTATTGAGATAAAAGGTCAAAACAAATGACTATACTTGATATTATTTATGACAATTCTAATTTAAAAGATTAAACATTTTTTTCTATGATTTCCCTCACAATTTAGAGTATATTTAAAATATGGAAAGAAAGCAGATATGTCAACTTTACAATGCATGACAGTGAGCTCACTATATCATGTGCTTTTGCTACTGTTAAAGAAAAAGAAAAAGTTCATCCTATCTTTTCTATTTCAAATAAGCTAACCACAAACTTAAATTTCAAATTAAAGGTTTTTTTTAATGTTGAGTTTATTTTTAGCCATAAGCTTCCCTATTAATTGACTTAATTCAGTGTTTAAGCCAATATAAAGCTAGTGTTTAAGAAAATTTACAGACATAGACAGACATAGACATCTCCCTAATTGCTCCTATATATTTAAAATAATATCTTAAAGTTTACATTTTTGCAAGAAACTGACAATTGTCAATTTCTTTTGCAAATAGAGCTTTCTAATAAATATATATTTTTACTTTAAAGTTTAAGCTATAATATATGTCTTCATAGAGGCTAGGAGAAGAGAGAACTGCCCTAATGATTAAAGGCTATACTAAGCCAGGCATGTTTTTGAGAACTTTCATTCTTTTATTTTAAAAGAAAGTGTAACTTTGATTTGGGGAGTCAGGCATGGTATGTGTATGTGCAAATTGTGTGTATCTTTCAATCTTATAACTTCATTCTTTTCAAAGAAAACCTTAAGAGTTCCTCAAATGTAAGTGTGTTGTATCTGTCTCAGTCATCTTCTTGAGGGATTTTTTTCCTAAAGTGAAGTATAGTCAGTTATCGGAAAAAGAAAAAAACAGATAAAATACTATAGCTTATAATCTATAGCTATTGACAGGGAAACTTTTTTTCCTAATGTAAACCTATAACTCCTGCTGGGATCAAAAGTATCACCTGCAGAACTCTTTCAACTAGTGTTTCACCTCTCCACTTGTCAATGCATAAATCTTTTTCTATTGCTTGGAATAACTAGATGACATCTGGCAATAGAGAATGACTAAGTTGGGGGTGGAGAGAAATAAAATAAGTTTAAAGCAAACTAGTTAGAACTAAATTTTACCAATGTTTTTCTTAAACTATTCTTATCTCTTATACTATTAACTTAAACAAAAGGATATATATATATATATATATATATATATATATATAATCATACCCCATTATTGTGTGTGTGTGTATATATATATATATATACACACACATACATATACATATATATATATATATATATATATATATATATATATATATATAAAGTCTTAAAGATGAACAATAAGCTCCCTGCAAATCATATTGTACCTGCTGTTAACATCTAGTAAGTTAAAAGTATACTAAACTTAAACAATATTTAAAAATATGAATGGACAAAAGGTTTAATGTTTCCTAATTAGGGATTTTAAGAAATATCTGGGAATAAAAAAAAATATTTCTAAAGTGGCAAATGGAATATAAAATTTTTTTTAACCAATATATGTTTTGCATCTGTATTCTACTTGAGGGTTTTCCTTTTTTAACACAAATAACCAAAAATATAAAATATTCTCTCTTCTGGAATTTAATCTAACATAAAATGTTTAAATTATGTATAAACCAGTCCTGGAATTTAACATTTCCCAAAGAATTCAATGAAACATTAATTATCATTGTTCTTGGCAAGCATATATGGAAATTTGGAAATGGTCTGCAGTATGAGAAATATATAGAATCATGTTTATTCTGCAAATATTTTATATTCAATATTTCATGACTTTCTTTCTCTTAGGCTGTATGTGCTTTAATTCTTTTTATCCAAATATAGCTATGATGTTAATTAATTTGAATTTTTTTACCCACATGCAACAATATTATGGAATAAAGTGAAATACTTCAATCGATTAACTTATTCTATGTAAGACAAATTGGCTAAAATTCAAATTGTTATTAAAATAAAATAGTATTTAGATATTTTTGTGAATTGTACTTGATTGCTTAATATATATATATATCTTTATAAATATATATATATATATATATCTCTTTATAATCATTGAAAGAGCATAGGCTCAGTAATCAGACTGATTTGTGTTTGTCAGAGTTGTGTCCTTTACTAATTATACTACCTTGGAGAAATTTTTTAATGTCTTGAAATTATGGTTTTATCGCTTAATTAGATTTATATCACCTACCTTCAGTTGAGATATTATGTAAAACATATTAATACATAATATGTGCTCAGAAATTTTAGTAACCTTTCTCATATATCATTTTCAATGTTTATGTATGATAATTTAGCACAGAATTGCTACCATAATTGAAACATTTATCACTTTCTATACGTTATTATATTTGTTTTCTTCTTTAAAGAAATAATCATAATCTATTTGAGAGGTAGAAAAAAATTCTAGGAAGGAATGTTTTCCCACAGGCTCTGATTTAGCAGGTTTTGTTTGTTTTTATCTTGGTTTGTTTGTTTGTTTGTTTGTTTATTATATATTTTTTAACACTAGAGATTCCAATGTAAAAAACAAAAAAAGAAAACAAACAAGAAAATCCAATAATTTGACCAGAGTACGTACAGAACTTTGATGACTGAACTTCTAAAGACTTTCAAATTTTCAAGAGCAAAACTGTTAGATATGATACTATATGTCTTACTGCTTAGACCTAAGGCTGAACTTTTTGTTTCACAGTCCCAGATAACTAATTCTACATCCAATGTTTCTAACAATTCCATGAAAGATTGTTGTTAGTGTTTGCTAACTAACTCATGAGAAGGGCTGTAGAGCTTACTTAAATGAACATGACTAATCCTTATTGTCAAGTTTGCAGTGTTATAGAAAGTTATCACTAAGCATCCATTGAGAGAAATTTTACTGTAATAGGGATGGGTTGAGGCTTCAAAAAGAAGTGTTATTACAGATAAAATATTGAAAAAAAAAACATATGGCAGTATTTTTAAACACAGAAGCCATCCTAAGAAGAAGTTACTAGAACAAAGCCTGAGCAATGGGCAGCGGTGAGAGTTTCGGATCTTTTAAGAAAATTTGATGCAGATAGTATTTCTAGTTCATTGAACTCAGAAGGACCTCCAGTTTGATTCAAGTGTTAGGTCAGTACAGGATAGAGTAGGAATAAGAAAGGAAGATAATTGAGACTACATTCTTAAAAGCCAGGCTGAGGAATCTGGTATACAATGGAAGACATCGCAGATTTAGGTAAAAATAGATACTAGAACAACACTTTAGGGAAACTAATCATGCAGTTCTTTTTAGGGTAGGTAAAGATAGGGAGACACTAAAGACTAAAAGTTTAGAAAAAAAAAAGAAAGAAAATAAAGCACTCAAAACCAACATTTAGTAACATTTTGGAGATACATATAAAAATTACTGAAATCCTAAAACAAGGTGGAAGATATGCAGATTGGCCAATAGACATGAAAGTAGAAATCAACTGATAAATGTGTGAGGATGCTTAAGTCAACAAGGCTTCAATGGTTCTAAGCAAGGAATAAAGGAGAATAATGGGGAAAAGGACTCAGAAGAACTGATTTGTAGGCAGGATGCTGACTTTGGTTTTGGATAAAATCAGTCAACTTTCTATAGTTTTAAAATAAAATTGAGTGTCCTTATTCAGGAATGTAGTACTAGAAATGTGGAACTGCACTGTGGAAAGGCAGACTTTCTACAATGAGTCTAGTGATCAATTGAGTACTTTCTTCAGAGACATCAGGAGAGATGTGAACTAACGGAAAAAGAAACTAATTTGTTTGAAATCTGAAAGTCCAATGTTGTGAACACCAAGAACATTATTTTTATACAGTACTATGAGGAAAAAATAACCAGGGGTTTTTTGATAAATACAGGTAGTAGATGTTTCAATTCATTAAGAAAATGATTAGATTTTCTTATTATTTGAGAATAAGGAAAGAAGATAAATGGAAGGTAACTTGCGAAGGTATACTGGGAAAGTATTTTTGTTTTGTTTTGTTTTAATTGGGGAGAAGTACATATGTTCATTGCAGAGGGAAAAAGTGAAATGCATGAATTAAAGATATGTATCATAAACAATAAAGAATTGACATAAAAGAACTGAAAATTCCTTTAAGCATCTGTTTCCCAAGCTCCTTACATTAACACTATCTTTACTTTCTCAGTCTCTGTGGGTGATCTCGTCCACTCTAGATTTTTAGTTATATCTGTAGCAATGACATTTAGACTCAAATTTCAAGTTTGCTTAACAGTTATACTCAGGTGTCTCACAATGACTTTGACTACAAACTGTCCAAAATTGAACTTGTCACTTTTTCTATAGCACTGTATTTTCCCCAGAGTTCCTATTTCTTTTATCAGAAAACTGGGGAAACTTAACCTTTTCTCTTCCTTAGGTGATCTATTTCCATGGATTTTGTGTCTTATGTGCTTTTAGGGTTTGCTTCTTTCTCTTCAGGTTTATGAAACTGGTCCAGATAAGGCCATCACTATTTCTTGAATTTACAACTATGCTAGCATCCATTTTTATATCTCTAATTTTCTTCCCAACACAAAGATTTATCTAGGTCAACTGTTTAAAACATTCAAAGCTGATCCTCCACCCCACCTTCAAAGAAAAGCATCTTTGTAGACACACACATAAATAAAATTAAAGTTTCTAGGATGGTATATGAGATATTATATTACCTGTCCCCTGGCTGTTTCTCAGATAACATTTTTCATTCCTGCCTGCATACCTCACAATTTATGTTTCAGCAATACCAAAATACTTGCCATCTTTGCTTACAAACTATTTTTTCTTACCTTCAGAATTTTGTAATGAGTTTACCTTATTTCCCATTTCTGTATTCTTTTCACTTTTTATGTGCCTAATTATCTCCTAATAATTCTTCCAATTCCATCTTAAGTTTATCTGTGCTTTAGAATTATCCTCTGTCCCCTCAAGTTGGGCTGTCTTTTCCAATCTCAGAGCATGGTATCTGTTAATCTCTGTTGTTTGAAATGATTTCCAAGACTCTTTCCTATTTTTTATCTTCTAAATTGGGAGCTGTTTGGAAATTATCACTGGGATTTATTTACCTTTGCAATTATCCTCAATATCTAAAAAAGTACTGGCACAGAGTAGATGCTCAATAAATATTTACTGAGACCAAATCAGCAAATACCAGCAGCCCTACATACTATATATTAATGCTTGTTCTTACTGAGTATATTAACATTTATATCAGCTATATCAAGAATCAGTAAGAACTCCTAGTAGTTTGATATTGTGAAGCAAGAAAACCCATTGTTTAAAGAACATTAAAATAACATTACTTTCTGATTGTTTTAAAGGTAATAAGAGGCAAAATGAATATATAATTAAAATGTTAGCAGTGAATTTTTGAAGAAGCCCAAAATGGTGCTTACTAAAATTCATATTAAACTTTCTTAGATGCTGCTGAAATTTCTGTCAAAGAAAAGTATTTGAAATTATGTATCATACAAAATGCAGAGTTGCAATTGTCATACAGTATATTCATATATGAAATAATTAAACTGTCATAGCCAATGAAAATGATGGCAACTTCATTGTGTCCTTTGCAAACTCTTTGACAGAATCTAGTGGGAGAATAAAAGAATTAGGCGAGCAGGGGGCCAGATCTATTCAATAGTGAGTCAGGTTATAGACAGCTATGTCCTATGTCACATTAAATTGATGTGAGAGCCATTAAATTGTTATTTCATCTTCCAAATAAATAGCTTTAAACTTCACAGTTTCATGAGAAAATACAAAATTCCAACTTCATACCTATTTTTTCTAAAAATTAAATCATATAAAATAATTAGTTCATAATAGTATTTAATGAGTTGTAAGAGTTTATTTTATACTTCACTGAGAGGATTTATTTAGCATTTTAAGTATCTAAAACACTATTTTCCCAATTGAATAATAAATTATAAACTTCAAAATTTTATAGTTATATCAGAAATCTTCACTGCAGCTTTTAACCCAGTGTGATATTTCTCAGCCACGTTAAAATCTTCAGAATAACATGATCTCAAATGCAGAAGATGGAATAACTATAAATATCCCTTATCATATGTGAAAGTTATGTCACTATCTCAGAGGGTTTCTCTTTGAAGAGTTAGTATTTCTCCAGTTTAAATTGAGCAGACCAGTAGCACAACATAAGAAGAAAGTAAAGAGGAACTGAGATTCTAGCCTATGCTTTCAGTAAAAAAAGACTTTTGCAGTATCCAACTGTGGGTCTAATTTATTCTCCTGAGATCCCCCATTCTTGTATTTCTAAATGATCTTGTATACTGCAGAGTTTTAAGTGACCTCATTGTGCTCTTACTTTTACATCATTGACAAGGAATTAGAAAAGATGTCCTTGAACAATTTGACACATTCCCTGAAGACTTTTAACCTGAAGAAAAATCCATTTAACCAGCCAGGACTAGCACTCTGATTAACAGTAGATGCCAGCTGGATGGCCAGTTTCATGATGTACACAGGCATTCATATTGACTCCTGATGATCCCGATACATCGAAGTTAATTCACACTTTAGAAAAGGTGTTATAGATTAATCTTATCCATTGCAGTAGGATTTTTCACAATTATGAAAGTCTACTAGATTTTTATATTTGTTCTGTCTCACCAGAACAATCAACAAAAAGAAGTTTATATTTTTTCTTTCCCTTTTCATTTTATTATTTTTCAAGGTCAAAATAATGTTTTTTGGCAATGTACAAATATTTTTAGTATTTATAACATTAATCATTTATAAAATATAAAAAGTGATTTTACAAGGTTTGATTATATATAGATTTGAAAATAGTATAATGGTAATTTTTAGATTATTAACAATGAAATGCTTTAAAAGAAGAATAAAGCATTGATATAAATCACCCTTTTAGACTCTGCTTAAAATATTGTTCAGATAATTATATATCTGGATACTTTAGAATGAATTAATATATTATAACAGCTTAATAGTTACCTCTTAAAATAAGAACATAAAAGATATACAAAGTTCTAACTTAACTGTATTTTTTTTTTAAATAAATGTATGCTAATTATTATTTAGATTGACATGATCTGTACTATTTATCTTTAAAAAACAACTAAGTGAAAGTGAATCAAAACCATTACAGACACTGATATTCTGGCTTGGTTATTCCTTTTTTTTTTTTTTTTTAATGTTTCTTCAGAATATCCAATCATACTTACCCTTCCCAGAATTCTCCTTAATAATTCAAATACCCTGAATGACATCAAGTTATGGGAGTACAATTGTTCATCTGGAGTGTTAACTGCAATTGAACTTTGCCCAAAACAATCTGTTCAACTTCATTTTCATAAGAAAAAGTGTCGCTTTATTTTCAAAAACAAATGTTTAGCACAAAAGCCAGAACTGGAAAAAAAAAAAGCCAATACCCCTAACAAGATAATTCAATTGCATAGCATGCAGTTGATGAAATGCTCACACCATATGATAGACACTAATGAAGTTGTGTATCAGCATCACTATTACAGGTATTAGCATCATAGTGGCTAAAGTAATATTTTAACACAAGAAACAAGCAATTTGAAATACTTCTCTATTATTTTCTACTTTATGTCTTTTCTCATATTAGTATTTGTGGAAACACTACTATACAAACTTTATAATCATTAAATTAACAACTTTGTAAATAAACAGAAAATATAAATATATTAGTTTCTAAAATTAATGAATGGTATAAAGTATTTTCAAAGTTTTAATTGTCCTTTTACTGGAAAAAATAATTCAAGTATGTTGGATGTAGAAAAACATAAGATCCATGTGATATAATTAGCTCTTATCATTTTTTAAAATGACTATTTAAGCTTTAAAATATTAGCATATACAGGATTATCTGATTGAAGCTTCACACATAAGCAAAGTAAACATAAAATATAAAAAAGTTATTAACTCTCCTTCAGATTTCCTAAGAATGAACATTCCTGGAAATCTAATTCTATTAATGACTTAAAAATCATTTCAATTTGGTTAAAATCTCTCATTATAAGGCAATTTCCCCCAATATTTTTTATAATTAAACTTTATATAATGATAATGTATCATAAAATCAATTTTTCAAAAAATGTAAAATAAGATTTGAAGGCAATATTTTAATGTTTACAAGTACTATTAAACGTAGTATAGAAAAAAATATTAAAGGTAGAGGCTTTATTTTTTCCTGAAGAATTTTGAAACTTTATTAAATAAAGTGAATAAAAAGTTATGAAAGCACAAGTACTGAGATAAATAAACCCAGGGAGTGAGATTATGTTTACATAATATCTATCTAATGACTTAGAGAATCCCACTCAATCTAAATGTTTTGATTAATTATAACTATAGAAAATAATAATTATAAAAAATGCTAAAACATTATACTGCTATGCTTATTTTGATATGGTTTTCACAGTGATCTTTGCAGTAACTCCTAGGTTATTTTATTTGAATCATTTATATCACTGTATTTCTCCTAACAAATGGTTACTATTATTTTGAACAGAAATTGTTTATGGATTTTAACCTGTAACGGGAATGGTTGTCTCAATAGAATTACGGTTCTTGATTTGAAACTGCTTTAAAACTCACCAGCTCATATTGAAGCACTTGTAGCAATTAGATAAATACATTATTACCTTTTAGACTTTGAATTGGATTCTCAACTCTGCCAACTATGCATTTCCTTTCACATTCTCATTGATTGGAAAGCACCTTAAAAGAATCAACCTAGGTTTGAAATCAGCTTTTTATTGCACTAAAGGACAACCTAATCTTGTTTTCCGAAACAGTGAAATACAATTTTATTTATTACTTCATCAACTCGAGTCTTAGATTTATAATTGAGCTTGATGTTCTCTTTAGTCTGTCCTTACGGGGAAAAATTAATTATTCAATAATTAGAGTAAATATTTAGTTTGTTTTTTGAGGTATATTTTCTCTTATACTTTTATTTGGAAAAAACTCAACCTCATAATAAAATATATTATTATATTTTTTATTTACTTGCGTTGCAAAACATAATGAACTATTTAAATGAAAAAAAAAGAATATACATTACATTCTTTTAAAAACATATAGCAAGTATTAAAAAGGAATTGATAAACCATCTAGGTTATTTCACTTTTGAAAAAGAGGAAATAATATTTAGCAAAGAGTTGTTATGAGGACTAAATGTCTCATCGATATCTATATCTATATCTATATCTATATATCTATATCTATGAATAATGCTTAGATCAAAAGAAAAACTCAATAAATATTAGGTATTAGTAGTGGTGGTAGTATTAATTAACTGGTAGTAGCAATTGTAGCAGAGGTAGAAATAACTGAGGTGTTATAGGTGATGATGGTGGATGAAATAGAATTACGACAGGACTGCTAAAATATTTGAAAGCCATCACCACCATAGTAAATTTTAGCTGACTACATTGGGTCAGGGCCAAGTGCCAATCAATTTTCAATTACCCAACATTTAGCTACAGGAGGTTAAGAGTAATTGGCTAATTCACTAATTAATATGTGGCATGAAAATTTCCTCTAGAAAAACATGGAGGTAATTGGGTTTTGAGTAATTTAGCTTTTTCCTTACTCTTCCCGAGGAATAAGAGAAAGAAATCAAAGAGTAGAAACATTAAAAATTACGTTGTTATCAAATGACTATTTTTGTTTGTTTTGTTTTTAATGTTTAGACTAGATATTTGACTGCTTCAAATTAACAGAATGATGATGCCATAGCTAAGAAGCTACAAAGATATACGTATGTATAATGTGTTCTTCTGGAAAATAAGATTAAAAAAAAAATGAGGTATATTTTTGTCAAATATAAAAACAAATTTTTGTTTGATTTTGTTTAGTATCCATATGTTTAGTTTTCAAGAAGCACTATGTTGCTTTAGTCATTTCTGAATTTAGCATTTTAATTTTAAAGGTTTGTTCTCAAAACTTGCTCTATAATGATTATTGAAACTCTTTAATAAGTTTGTCAATTTTTATAACAAATCAGTACTGCTTTGTGTTATTTTTATTGACAAACAATTGTCAATTTCTATTGCTTTATCATTATTTTTTACCATTTAGTCAGACAGGCCCATAATCATAATCTTAAATAGATGAAATATCAATGGTCTTAGCTCTTTATTTCATTCTGAATTTAAACAAAAATATCTCATAACTGAACATGTTCCATTGCATAATTAGAAAATGCAATACACAATATATTTATTTTGTGGTAGATATAACAACACCCTATACTAGGTACTTTACAAATAGGGTAGATACATAGAAAGAAAAACACTCTTTATTATACATGGTATAAAATATAATTTTTGTATTCAATAGTGCATTTAAACAGTGCATCTCAAAAAATACGAATATATTCTATTTCCAGTATGCACGAATAACAGTATATATTGTATAACAGTTAGTATATGTACTTTGAAATACCAGTAATTGTGTTTTTTTTTTTTCTAGAAATCTTAATTTCATTAATTATGCATTCTCCCAATAAAAGCCAGTGAAGCAAGCATTATAGTTACTGGAAGTCATACAGAAAACTACTCAGGAAGTTGTTCCACTCCCCCCCCACCCACGCAAAACCCAGAAAATTACATCCTGACATCAAATCACTGTGTCTATACAGAGCTTCTCTACTAATGCCATACAAATATATTATTTCAACCATCTGACCTGCTTTCATCTCAGAATTAGAATCTCAATAAGAGCAACCCCTGCTTTGGCCCCACTGGGGTTAGATGCCAAACTCTTGACCCTTCCTCTTGAATGTGCTCAGTTGTCAGTTTTGCCTACGCAGCTGTTGGATATTCCAGAGGATCAGATGGCCAGAATAGGTCTGGAATAGACCTATTAGCATCTCAATACAGCCACTCAGTCCCCTTTATTACCAATTCACTCAAATTAATTAATTTTTAATTTTGCACTACCTCAGCTATTATAAATCAAGTCAGCCAGAGAGACAAAAAAAGCACACTGAAACATGAAACTGTCTGTGGTTTAAGTCAAAGAGGCTCAACCTATGCAATCTGTCACTTTGAAGATCAGAAAAGAGGCAAATTATCCTGTGCAGAGATTATTGAAAAATATTTTGTTGATGAATTATGCTTCTTTCAAAAGGTCACCAAAGAGAGGAGTGTGATAAGTGTCTGTAATATATTTAGATCCTTAAACACAAGTTACAGATTCAGAAAGATTAGTTGACTAAAAAAAAAAAAAAAGCTGCTATGAGTTCCCATTTACTTTATTTGAACCTAATACTTTATTGTAGTGTTAAAATATATACTGTACAAATAATGACATTCAGTTTTAAAATTGATAACATCCATAACTATATTTTTAAATTAGAATTTATTATTATTATTTATTACTATTATTATTATTTTGTTGGCTTAGGCTATTTCTTTAAAGCACAGTCCTCTAAAAAAAAATGGTTTGGATTGGAGAATTATCTAAATTATAAAACTAGTATTTTGGAATGCAGAAAGCAATGAAATCATTGGCAAAATACCCCTCTGTGTTCTTTTATCTTCAATTTACTTGAATTGATCTCAGGAACAAAATTTACAGTAAGAAAGCATTTACTTTAAACAGTACAATCCTCTTTGAGTGAGCACTGATTGCTTTGATATTCCATAGTCAATGTATACAGTTATAGATATAGCACATGGGACTTTCTTTTTAACTTTGAGCTGCAAAGTATAGAAAGACCAAAGATTAAAGGTGGTCAGTCACTCCAATATACTGTGTAACTTCTTACGTAATATTCCTGAGCAAGGAAATGGGGCCAAATTTAAGATATATTTATACCTTGCTGGGTAGGATTTTTTTTTTAACCTAATATAAACCTAGCTATTGGAAACAGAGTACAACTGGTTTCTGTTTCTGAAAAAAATAAAGGGTAGATTCATGACTACCAAATAACTCCTAGAAAGTTTTCTTTCCCTCTCAAATATAATCAAGTTCATAGTGTAGTTTATTACAAACATTTATAAAGTAGTTTAATTTTAAATATTTGCAACTATTGTACAAATACTCGGCATTTAAAATCATTGAAGTAATTTGTTGAGGTTAACAGTGAAGTAAAGGAAGAAAGATCAACTTCATTCTTTTTTTTTTTTTTTTTTTAGGCCACCATTTCACAAATTTTCCTGGGCAACACTGCTTCTCAAAACCTATATTGGTTATTAATAAATTGACGTTAATGACATCTACATTTAAACAAACAGTAAAATGAAATATTTCCCTACACTGAGGGTTTTTGGATTCCTTCTGTTAAAACTGTGGTTAAAGAAGAATAATTTCATGATTTAGGGACTGGTTTAATGGTGGATCTGACTAAAGACAGAAGATGCCAAGTATAATATTGAGATCTTTAGAAATGAATGCAATTATCAAATTTAAGACTGGGTTCACATACCACAGCAATATCTTAAGCTAGTAGCATAATAAAATTTTTTTCTTAATTTCCTAATTTTCTATTGTTTTATTGAGATTGATATGCAAATTATTCATGTTGGTTCTTTGGCAGAAAATGTTAAACCAACTGCCAAATTGAATAGAAACTAGCCTTATATTTCCATCTAACTACCCCATTGGTTTAATCATCTCTTAAAAAAATATTCTTCTTAAACATAAGATACCAAACATACTAAAGAACAGAAAGTAACAGTTATTTTAAGAATATGCTCAATATTGTCATTGGTGTTCTCTCAGGTATCTCAGAAAGAAAAATCTTGCCTTGATTCCTTCATATTAATATTCTGAGAGTTAATTGATATCTTCTACTAATGAAGGCATTTTAAGTATTAAACTAAATTATTTTTATTCTAACATACTTTTACAAACTACAAACTGGTCATGATTTAGCATAACATGTTAAATCTAATCTGTGTGCAAATATTAACCATCCACCACCAACTAAATTTTCATACAAGTCCACTGTAATCATACACATAAATGCCTAGAAAATATAGACTAAAAATAAGGTAGGTGACAATTATGGACATCACTTTATTTTTGTTGAAAATAAGTTTATAGAATTAAATTAGTCACAATTTTTGGTTTACAAAAACTTTTTTTAATTGGCTCAGTTATGGCCATCATTTATGTGTTTGTTTGCTTATTTGTTTATTCATTTATCCATTCATTTATTTATTCACTCATTCATTTATTTGTTTGATATATAGTGCTGTAATAAGTATCTGTAAATCAATTAACTTGTATAGAATATAAAGAATTGAGGACTTTTCGGACTTTACCAAATGGATTCCTTGGGAGCCATAACAGTAATGTGAACTGGTACATAATGGGAACACGCTTAGGGTGTGACTTGAACACCCAAAACCACAGAAACATCAGCCACTACTGCGTGGATAAGCCCATGACTACAAGAGCCCCCAACTGCAGGAGCCAATAAGCATAAGGATCCTACCTTGTAAGGACCATGTAAGCTAAACACAGGAGACAGATGATGCTCAAGCCTAACCCCATAGCATCACAAATGGTTAAGCTGAGAGCCGGAAGATTCCAACCTTCTGCCTGTCATAGCAAGGGCAAGAACTATCAATAATATTAAGGGGTGGCTTGGACTGAGGCAAAACTATCCATGGAGCCAGTCAACAGAGCTCACTTGGGAGATGCTAAAGACTCATCCATTCCCTCCGTCATGTAAGACTTCGTACCTCCCACCCCTGACCCCCATGTTGTGAGTTAATCTACTTAAATATCTGATTGATTTTACCTGAGAAGGTTCCACCCAATAAATTGGCTTTGTGGAAAGACACAAACCCATCTAAGGGTGTTTTTTTGGTAACCTCTTTCCTTGCTCACGATGTATCTAGAATAGGAACTTGATAATCACTACACCCATCTAACTATATTATTTCCCCTGTTTCATTCCTGCGTCTCTCCATTTCAGGTAATCAGTATTCTGAATTGCATTTTAACCATGATCTTGCTTTTTACTTTTTAATATGTATATTTACGTAGTTTAATTCCATAAATATTTTTAATACTTTTCAAAAATTTAGTTCTCTTTAACTTTATAAAAAGGGTTTCATGACAAATGCAAATTTAAGGACTTATTTGTCCCTTAATATTATACTTTTAACATTCAGCATTCATTTACATATAATTATTTTCATTAATTTTGATTGATGTATAACATTCCAATTTGCAAATGTACTATAAGTCATTCATCCACTTTCTGTTTAATGATATTTAGATTATTTCCAGGTCTTATATAGATAGTTTCAACAGTGCTCCATGGAAATATATCTTGATGAACATAAACAAGAGTTTATCTCGTCTATAAATCTAGGAGAATGGCTTAGTTTATTTCAGATGATAACATTAAACTATTTCCCAAAATGGTTAGGACATTTAAATTCTCACAAGTTATATTAAATTTTGACTAGAAGGTATGAAACTACATCTTCTTCAAAACTTGAAATATAAGAATTTAATATATACATATATTTATATTTCAAATGACATAGTTGAAAATATAATCTATTGCTGTTTTGATTTGCATTTCTGATCACTAATAATATTGAACATTCTTCCTATGATTATTGAACATATTCATTTGGGGAAATGTCAGTGTATGACTTTTGCTCATTTTTCTTTTCATTGTTTATTAATACATACAATTCTTTATATATTACTAATACATATATTTTTTAGTTATGTGTATTGAGAATAATTTCTCTCAGTTTGAAAGTTGTTTCACTTTCTTAAAAATATTTTGAGAAAATGATTCTTAATTTTAAAATAAATAAAAATTTAGCATTAAAAATTTAGCAAGGTTCCAAAAAAAATAATAAAACTTTGTGAAATATATTCAAGAAGTTTTAATAAATGTATAGCTATCCCATGTTCATGGATAATAATAATATATTGAAAAGATATCACTTTTTTCTAAATTAATCTACGGATTTAGATTACAATAAAAATCTCAACAGGAATTTTCATGGCATTTAATAAGGTGACTCTCAAATGTGTATAAAAGAACAAAGGGCTAGAATTATTAATAATATAAAGGGCAGGAATGAGATACCTGCCTTTTTAGATATCAGGACTTGTCATACAGCTATAGTAATTAAGAAACTGAAGTATTGACACGGGTAAATTTATTTATGTAAAATATATTTGATTTTAGGCTTAAATCTCTGTATGACCAGGCCACTAAAAGTTGCTCAAGGAAGGAATACCTTTTTCATTAATAGTTTTCTATTCTACAAAGGAGAGTAAGGAGAGAGTATATCTTGAAAACAACATTGCTGAAGCCCATCCAAACACTACTCAAGTATACCACTGAAATTCACCTCTAGAAGTAATTAATCATCTCTATTACCAGGGAAAGATTGGTTCATATATGTCAAATCATAACCAAACAACATTACCTTATTTAGTTATAAATTTGACAAAAAATACACAATGACATATAAATAAAATTCATTCACACAGACTGAATTGTGATACATTACTGTATAGTTTACATAATTCTTTTTCCTACATGTTATTGTAGAGTTTTACAAGATTTTATTGATTAAACTACACGAATATAGCTGTCACATGTAAAATTAATGACATGAAAATTTAATGTAAGCTCCAGTATAAATCAATTTTTTTTCTGCTAATAGTAAGACTTTATAGAATTACTTCATTGGTGTTATTTTTTATTCCTGTTTATATAGCATTATTAGTACTCTATAAAACTATATTTAAATTGATCTTTCATTTTATAGCAATTCAAAATGGCATTTTATTTATATATTTATTTTGTTTCGAGCATAATTTGTTAAATTCTTACCCCATACTTTTGCCTTTGGTTTCTCTGAGAAGTGAAACTTAAATTATAACTACTGAGTGTTACCACTAAGATTTGTGCCATCTTGTCAGAGGCTTCCTTTCACTCTTCTACCTTCCAACTAAACACCACCACAGTTGCAGCCCCCAAATGTCATACTTTTTCTTCCTGTACAAATGATTAGAAAATAGAAAAATTCCTGTCATTTTAATTATGACAACAGTAATTTATCTAGTTTATGAACATCTCATATAGGCTTCATTCTCTAGAAAAGACCAAGTGATAACTTCATGAGCTAGAACAAAACAGACATGACTCATTAAAAAGAAAATAAAGTAAAACATAAATTCCTCTAATTGTCTATGTTTTAAAAATGATTAATCATCATTATAGAAGTCCAAAAAAAAGTCACCTATTACAGTTTCTCTATAAGAATATATGTATAAAAACAAAAATGTTCTCACTAATAAAGTTTTAAATATTAACAGGACATTGAAATCCTGGCACAAATGAGCAAGTATTTTTTTCATGCTCCTCTCTTTTAACCCATAAATCATTCATCATATTGAAAGCCATGCTAGGCTACATAAGTAGCTAACTCCATGGCCCGCTGATTCTGTAGGTACCTCCTGAGGAACAGCAGGACTGGGAACCATTTCTTTCAAGATTCCCCCTACCAGGGAATTCCTCTGGAGCAGAGATGGGTAGTTCACATTCCAGCTATGATTTGAAATAAATATGCATTACAAAAGCAGTCCAAATGACACTATATTGTCTTCTGCTTTATGAGATATCTATGTCATATCTATCTATACAACTTCAGATTGAAAGGTAGGCACCTGATATAGTGCTTAAATGATTCGAGCATCTCTTTTGAATATTAGCGAAAAAAAAGAACTAGAGGATCTAAAAATAAATGAATTATTATTCTTATTGTTCCCACTTTAAGCGGCATTAAACAATCTTGACATCTTTGCATGATGGAAAATATAACTGAAAGTCTGAGAGAGAAAAATTCACTTTAGTTGACTTTTGCCCTTTCCAGCTGACAAATTCTAACATACATTAATTTATCTTCGTTATGCCTTCCACTGTTTTGCTCAGAGAGAAGTAGCACTCACATTCTAGTGTTCAGTTAGAAACAGTACAACTCTAATTGGGGAACCAGTATAATTTTCACTCTGCCCTTGTAGTTTTCAAACCAACAGCAATCCGGCACATGAGAAAAAATAACAGCTGGTGCAAAGTTCTTAGGGTCTGGCCCAGCAGGGGAAGTAGAAGCAAAAAGTCATGTCAACAACAATAACAATGAAAACATTTTTAAATCTTTGATCTTATGAATAGTCTCTGTACCAAAAGCAAGGCCTGCTGTTCATGACTTAACAACAGGGCAAAAAGAGCAGACAACCTCATTTATACATCTGGTTCAACAGCAAAGACAGAAAAGTGGGGAAGACAATTCAGGTCTTTGCAGAAACATTGCAGATAAGTTGATAGCATTATTATTGCATCTATCCATTAAAAAATGCTACCAATAAATGAGGTCTTCCACTTTTTTTTAAATATTTTTTATTTTCTAAATAGTTTATTTTTAGATATGATAGAGTAAATGAACAATACATCACAAATACCGAAGACAAAAGTTATTCTGCTCTTGAATCCTAAACTTTTGTTATTTTAGGTGTCATTATATTTATGTAAGGTAAATATGTAGACATGGAAAGTCTACATATTTTATATTGAGATAAATTACTATACTTTATTAGAATCTAAACTTGACCATATTTGGATATAAAATAGGAGTTCATTTTTCCACACCCTGAAAAGGTAAGTTTCCTGATAAATATTGAATTCAGGTACAGGGTAAAAGGAAACTGACAGCTATAATTCAGTGAAATTGAAAGTTTATTCTGTGTACTAATTGTCTACATTTCATACTAAAAATGACCTGAATGAATGATAGGCAAATAACTAAGTCTCTTCTAGCCTTGAGTACAGGATTTAAGAAAAAAAAAAATAACATTGATTTTGAGTTTTTGTTTAAAATTAATTACAGAGCACTTCAATTTTTTCTTGGCTACTTGCATATTCTTAAGTTTGTAGAAACCAATTTGTGTAACACTGTAATATTAATTGTCTTTCATTATTTAATCTGGCGTACAATTGAGAAATTGTACATTACTAAAAATGTTATTTTTTCCCACCAGTACTTAAAATTTCCTATTAACCTAAATGTTAAACATACCTCCAAAAGAAGATGTACTTGTATATTTTACATTAAATTTATCCATGTCAAGACACCTTTATTTCTCTTAAAATATATGGAAATTTAGATGCCCTTCTGTTTCCAACATAAATTTGTATTTCAAGCCTTTCACCAGTCTGGCCTGCCCCACTTAATCTGGCTCATCTGCCTCAACACACTTATCAGACTGCCTGCTGTCTCCACATTTATCAGCCTGATCTCCAGATTCTCCCAGCAGCAAAGCTTTCTCAGATCTATCATCCCGGACAGAAATGGGTCTTTCTTAACCAACCACTAGATTGTTGCTTTCCATTAAAAAAAAACGTGTACATTTAAATTAAACTTTTTAAAGGAAGTTGTTTTATAAGCAGTAGCTATGTATCATTTTAGTCTCTAAAGTCTTACTACACTGTGGTCCACAGACCAGCATTATCCATATCATCTGAAAGCTTGTGAGAAATGTAGAATCTCAGGTACCACTCAAGACCTTCTGACTCAGAATCTGCATTTTTAATAAGATCTTCAGGTAATCCATATGCACAGTAACATTTGAAACACATTATTCTATACTACCCAAAATGCAAATAAATAACAATAAAATAACAACATAAACAAGCAAACAACTAGTAGCTTACAAGTGAGGAGGGAAGGGAAAGGGAAAAGTAAATGCCAATTAACTGTGTTGTTTCTAAGTTATGTGTTAATACAAAATACCTATATACACACACACACACACAAACACACACACACACATATACACACATATACATATATATGTATATGTATATATATTTAGATAGATATTCATACAATACAGGATGTATTTTAAAATATGATGTTATGTTACAAATGTTGTAATTAGTTAACAGGTTATTAGTATTTTGTGTAATAAATTATTTGCTAATTTACTAATGTCAAACATTAAAAGAAATGGTAAGTAATTTTTTGTTCAATAAAATGGCACTAAAATATCCATTCTTTAGGGAACAACTGTGTCAACAAACTTACCCTATTTATTTTAGTGCAAGTTATTAATAAAAAAGGGAAAATTATATGTTCCTTTTAGGTAAATTCAATTATTAGAAATAATGGAGGAAGTGTGCAACAAATAAGATATTTTTGTGTGTTTAATACATTTTTACTTAGAATAAACATGATATGGTAGAAGAAATATTATAGAAACATAGCTATTTAGCCATGGAGGAAGCCAGTGATGAGGACCACTATGCTGTGCTTGAAATATAGCCCAGAGCCTGGAACATAAAGCCTTCGTGAGATCAGATTTAGTGATTCAATTGTGTGTGTGTCATGGGGGAAGGTGGGGGGAGTTATGTTGAGGGAGTGAAGACATACCAAGTGGATATAGCCATACTGTAAAATCTGAAGGAAGGTAAAGCCAAATAAAATAACATTTGATTGATTTCCCTAAAATAGTGTATTAATCAAATCACCTCTCCTGAGATGATCAAAACTATCTAAACACAGTTTTTAACTTGTAAAATCTATGTAAGATTCATACTCTTTTTCCCCTTCATTCTGCTAAAAATCCTTCAAAATGTAACCCCACCCCCAATACACAATATTTAAAAGAAGTTTAAAATCTTTGGCCTAAACCATCCTGCCCTGACATAACTTTCCACCCTATATATCAATACATTTCAACAAAACTGCAATTCATGAAAACTGAAATGTTCTATGGTTCAGGGATGGAAGTGATAACTGTCTATCTTCAAAAGTGTCCACAGCCTTGATAGGCCATTTTCACTCAGTAAAATATTAGCTTCAATGTTACATCCTTCATGAGAACTTTCTTATCTCCATAGACTCTTCTAATAAGGTGCTGCTGCTAACTAGCTGGTAATATAAGTAATTGTTCTAGATCTTCATGTTTTTATTGGTAATATAATGCAGTTGGCCTAGATCTATGAATTTCTAACTTTTATCACTTACAGGTACCCTAAAATCATCTTTTAAAATCTGTATATTGACTCATATACTTTAAGTTGACATTTAAAATGTTTCTTCTTGAGTGTAAATAATTACAAATGATGTAATTTCCAGAATATTGTAAATATTGACATTTTAAAATAAAATTGTTATACTACTTTTTAAATGCATCCATTGGAATTTAAATACCATAGTGGTTTGATACCTACTATCATGTAAAAGTAAATTATCATATCTTCTCTAATGGTCTGGATTTTTATATTATTTCCTTTTCTCTTTGAGTTCATCTTTTCAATCAATTCCCCCATAAATATTATGTTAAGGCAATATGTTTTTATGCTTGAAATCTTATATTGATTAATCTATATATATTGCTACAATAAAATATTAATATTAACAATTTATTTCTTTTAATTATGATATTGTAAGGCTACAAATTATTTTTCTAAATTTTCTTATTACAATTATTAATAAATAAATAATAAGAATATATAGATATACATTTAAAAACAATCTGAATAAAAAGTAAAATTTTGTTAAAAATTCATGTCTTACTGAGACAAACTACATGTTTTTATTTTTTTTCAATTAGGATGGATATTACTTCTTGCTATTCATTCAAAATCAATTCATTTTATATTTTTTTATTGTTCTAGATAAACAATTATGTTTACATAGATTATGTTTACATAAATAAGTAGATAAGAATGGAAATAGTTTGCATATACCACTGTGACTTAATTATTCGAACTCAAATTTTATGTTAAATACCATAGTAATTTATTGTTAAAATTATTTTGTTAAAATTATTTTTACTACTTTATTAATAGACAATTTTTTAGGTTTTTCTTCAATTTGAATGAAAACAAAGAACTGAAAAATACTTGACTTGAAATAGAATTTGATACCCATTCATATTCTCAACACCCAGTTTTCATTCCTGTTTAACACATATCCAAAGAACAATGCACTTTAAGATTTCAGAAGGGTGAGAGACATGCTTTCTTTTAGGAAAGAAGGAAAAGAACAATTGTGAAAAGGGAAGTGAGAAGGAGAACTAGCTTGATAGTTTGGATTTAAACAGTCCAATTCTTACACAAGTCAACACTAGTACATATTAAAGTCAAGGATATGAAAACTAACTTCCTTAATGCTGTAAATTTCCATGTAACCCTAGGACATTCTCAATGGCCCTTCAGTTTTCATGTACCTCAGTTTGAAAACTACTGGAAGTACATACTTTCTTGTATATGTTTATAGGTTACTCAGGTGTTGCATCCTACATAGCACTTTGCACAATGCCTTGAATTTAATAGTCAACTATATGTATATATATAAAGTTCATAATTACTAAAGCCAAATTTATGTCATACAATAGTATATCTAATTGTACTATACACAAACTTTTTCTTTAAATGAACATTGCATTGTTATTATGCTTTTCAATATTTTTTTTCCCCAAATACTCTGAATGAAAAGAGCACTATGCATAGTATGATGAGCTTGTGGACATATTGTATTTATTAAGCCTGCATGAGAAAACCAAGAAATTAATCCATTATAACTGTATAGGCAGGCTTTCCCATTTCCATTTCCTATATTTTTTTTTCCAAGGGATATTACATCTCAGTCAAGTTTTTATCTTTAATATTCTCTTTTCATTTTTAGACTTTTGTGCACCACTTAACTATACGTTACCATTATGCACACTCTCTGCGAATATAAACCAATGGATGAAACTTTTCAGTAGAACCTTATTTTAAAATTTAAATGTGAATCCAAATAGGCATTTTATCAGGAGACCATGTGTCTAACAGAGCAGTCACTTCTAGCTAAGGATACGAAAGTCAAAGTTACAGCAAATCTACTTTGCAATGTTATCACACATGCCAAACATAATATTGAACTACCAACAAAATGACTGTGGTATGCACAATACACTATAATTAACCTTGTAAATTCACTGTACTTAAGGCCCTAACATGTATATACTTTGGTGAAAGGAACCAAAGTGCTGAAAGCAAATGTGAAATTTGTTAAATTAATTTTTGGAAGCTTAAGTCATTGACCTTTCCAGTTTAAACAACCTAATAGAAGACTTAGTCATTCTTGGACATGGGACATTACAAATAAACTGCCGAAAATAATAGCCATCATTTTCTGGGATACCCTGACTCTGAATTATTATAGTAAAATTTCCTGAAGTGTTTAAATGAATAAAATAGTAGTACTCAGCCTCTGGAAATCACAAGTAAAGCTATGAATCAACACTCCTCTAGTACCTGAGTATACACAATAAATAGGACTCACAAGTTTTTCATGGAAGAGTCCAGGGCACTGGAAGAATTTTGTTTCAGTTCCAGGATTTAAATTTATATCATAACTTATGAGGTATTTTCTTTAACATACCGACTTAAATACTCCATCTTCAGTGATGTATAAGTTCCTTACTTCAATTTAATATTCAATACACAGGAAATAAATTATGACTGATGAATGAGGAATCAGTGACCTGGAAGTGATCCCTTGGGTTTATTTTCTCAAAACCTAAACAAGACTGCAATACCTAAATAAGATTACCTCCAAAGTCTAAGGTCAGTTTTCAGAATTTCCAAAAGAGAGGCTATTACCTGTTTTCAAAGGCAATTTGAAACAATTCACTTAAAAATGATGTAGCACATAGTAGCCACAACTAGGATCTCAATATGAGAACTTCTGTCTTTACACACACACACACACACACACACACACGAGGTAGAAATAAAAACACAATAATTTAAGAGTATTGCATATATGAATACATACACTATTCATGAAAGCTACCAATGGTATATTTGACTCAACATTTACAAATAAAATTGAAGGACTCCTGAGTGTCAGGTGTTTACTAATTTTTCTCTTCTGACCATTTTAAACCAAATTTATTGTGTGATGTGTACGTACTCTCTGTCACTCTTTTACCTTACAAACTATCCTCTATTTTCCTACATATCTATATACACATTGCCATACTTATTTCTGCATCTTCCTCTCATACTCACAATCTTACACACTGGAATGAATCTGAAGGATTTAAGTGTGATTGAGCCTCAATAATCTTGCTTGAGTTTCAAACATCATGACATTTGCAAAGTAGGTAATTATTTGGCCCTGGGTAAGAACTGGTTTTCTATATGATAAAGAAAAAAATACTGTCATGATGAGGTAATTAAAAAAATATATATATGTGTATGTGTGTGTGTGTGTGTATATGTGTGTGTGTGTGTGTGTGTGTGTGTGTGTGTGTGTGTGTGTGTATCAGAATGGTATAGCACACTTTGTTTTAAAAGAAAGAACCCTGAACTAGGTTAGACAGACCATCAAAACCAATTACTGAACCAAATAAAGTAATTTGATTCTGAAAAACTATCCAATCATGGGCTAGTCTAAGTTCTAAATGTATAAGAATTTAAGATTTCTCAATTTAGAGTACAGATAGATTGTATAAGACAAATTGTGTACTGTTCTGTTCAGTTAAATTTTATTTTTGTTTTGATTTTTTTATTTTCTATATCTAAATTCTTGGCTTTCAGGATTCCTGGGACTTCAAAAACAAAAACAAAAACAAAACAAAACAAAACAAAACAAAACAAAAACCCTTTTATATAGCTATCTGCTTTTTCCCCATAACTGAGTCTTTATTTTTATTATGATAAAGCTAACGCTTATTAAGTACTTACTATGTGCCAAGACCTATATCAAACATTTTAGAAACATCATCTCACCTTATCCTCTCAATAATACTACAAAGGAAATGCTGTTGTTATCTCTTGTTATCATAAATTTATAAGTGAGGAAATAGACCCAGAGTGGTTAATTAGTTTGCCCAGAGTCACATAGTGATTAAGAGATAAAGCTAAGATAAAATCCAGGCTCTTTTATTTATACCATTTATCCTGATTAAAGCAGTGATGCTTCAACCGTTGTTTTCTGTGCAGGAAACACTATAAAATATGTAAGTCTTTAAATCTTTAGCAGAGTGGAGAGAATATAGTGTAAACATTTATTGCTACCTCAAGACCACAACTATGAATGTTTCTATTTGCCTTCTGCACTTTGCAGTCCTGGGGTGCCCTTAGGGTTTACTCAGACATAAAAGAAGGTGGCTCCACAGTAGTCCCAGGTGAGTGTAATTTGCACTCAGCTCTTGTCCTATTCCTGGGCTTCCAGCTGTGATGTTTGCCATACTCATTGTACCTACTCTTGATTCCTTTTTCAAAACTTTCAAATTTTCATCTCCTATTAGCTCTGAAACTGAATTACTCAGCAAATTATAAACTTTGTGTCTTAAGTAAGGTAGGCTATGACTGGGACCTCAGTGTTTGCTGGAAGAAAAAAGAACTTCCCTATACAAAATTGTAGCATATCTAGAAGACGTATTTGCCATGGTATTATTTCTAGCTTAACAATTAGCGAAGGTTTTTTTTGTCTGTAAATTTATTTGGGAAAAATACATCTTTCTTAGGAAATCTACTAGGCTATTATGACCTAATTTTATAAGCTGGCATTAATTCAAAGAACATGATAACTATTAAGCTAAAAGAAAAATAGAAATATGTGAGTGATTGAGATGTATAAAATCTTACAGTTGGTGGAAAATATAAAGATTCCATCCAGTCCACTTTCAAACCCAGTGTACTTTTAGAAAATTGTTGTGAACATACCAAAAGTCTTCATAAGAAGTATAGAGTGTCCTCAGAGATTCATTGAATATATTCACTGAGTTTCTTAGATGTAGAATCTGATAGATTATAGATGATTATCTTATCATTACAATCATCTAAGCAACAGCACATAATCATGCCCCACAGATGACCAGCAAATAAATGATAGCAAATAAAATGCAATTACTAAGTTATAATCCTTCAAGTTTTTACAACTTAAAATAGATATTTCAGGGTAAATAATTTCAGCTGCAGATAACTTGAAAATTTCCAAATGGCTTTTCATCTTCTATTTATATATTTTAAAGGCATCTATTGCCTTTTTAATTTAATTTTTTTAAATTTTGCTTTAAATTGGGAAAACAATCTCACAAATCACAGAAGACTTTCTTATTGGTGTATGTGAAATTAAGCAACTGTTTTCACTGTCTATTTCTTCAACATTTAAAGACTATTTAGAATGTATGGGCTTTATAAAGATATCTTTCTCTTTAATATAAACTAATGTCTATTTCTAGCCTTCTTTCTTCTTCAGAAATTAAGGCAATTACTTCCTGTTACTTTCTCTTTGTACCCTTTCTTCAAAATAAAATAGGAAGTTAAAAATAATAAAGATGAACTGGTTTAAGGCAAACTATGTGTTAATATAGTAGATTATTTTTTATCATTTTATAGTTAATTAACTATCCTGACTCATCTGTCCCACTGAAGGTCTCAATATTTTAATTTTCTAGTTAACCTGTACATGGATCAGCTAAACATTTAGATTGTGTCTCTATTTTATGAAGCTTAATTTTAAATAGTTTTTTTATGAAAAAAAAAAGTCTGTGTAGTAAGGAGAGATATTACAAGTCTTTAAAATAATGAAATATGAAAGTATAGCAAATCTCTAAGTTTATGTGCTTCTATGTCCACCATAGGTGCCTACATCTGAGAAAGTTACCCACATTTTTCTATTACTTGATTTTTCATGTTATATACTGATATAGTATATATGTTAATAAAGAAAATATTAATAAGTAAAGGAGCTGTCAGTATTCACACAAAAGATTTCTTTATTATGCACAGATTTTGAACTAGACTCTTAAAAGATTTATGAAGGCGTGGAGACCACTGCTGCTACTCTTAGAACGATTACAGTCTATTAACAATAACAAAGTTTGCTTTTTATTTACTTTAAAAACAATTTAGTACCCATACTTTAGTGCTATATTTTATAGTTCTTTCCTAACTTTCTTAGATTATAGTCTAGGTTAAGACATGTAGCTACAAACTTAGATATAAGATATTATGATAGAATGGTATAAACAAGATCCAAAAATATAAAATCAAGTGACACAATCATCTTATGCTAAAGAATGTCACTGAATCTTTTGTGGTGAATATAGATGTATATCATCATGTAAAAAAAAATGTAATCCTACCAACACTTCTGTGTAAAACTCAGGTTTATTACTGGATTAAGAATGTACAGAAGCATCCTCTATGTATAGATCTCACTATTCCTCTGCAATGCTGACCCTTGTCTGAAGTTTGCAGCATGAGCCTGGCCACTAGCCAATATGAACAATGTTTAAATTTCTTTATGGCAGCTCAGTGAGCTTTCAAAAGTTCATCTGCTTTACCTACTGTGCTTAATAAAAAGCAAGCTAATGCATTTTTTCATTTCCTTTTCATCACTAATAAGAGCAACCATCACCTTTGTGATGGATATAGTCTGCTTTTACTTTCAGCTTCCTTTTCCCAGTAGCTCTGCACTGAAACACTAATAGAACACCATTATCCCACTCATCATCATTTCACAGATTTAGATATAAAACAGTGTATATCTTGTCACTAAAACGTAACAACTCTAAAGCCTTAGCGAATAACTTCTGTTCTTAACACTATTTTAAAGGAGTTTTACTGTTAATGAAATAGTTGCTTTGTACAAGCCTTATATTCTGGAAAGCTTAAAAGGCTAAGAAATTTCTGATAGCAACACAAAAATTTATAATCTGTAACACCAATAACGTTTTCAAAGAAAACTAGTTTCATAAATAATTCTCATATAAAATAATCTCATCAGTAATGTAGGAAGTATGTACATTTTAAGGCACATTTATTTACTTAACAAAGTGTAAAAAATTATTAGTATATGTGATCCCTCCAAACTTTGAAAGTTATATATATTATATTTATTAACTTATTTTGTATGCTGCTTCATTTTAAAGGAAACAAAGAAATATAAAAATGTATGCAGCTGCCCAACACCATCTGAAGTTTAGTTTGATATTTTATTCTATACTTCACTCTTTTAAATTTTTTAAGAAATAAAGGATTTAACAAAATTTATAAGTACATATATTATAATTAAATATGTATATATGCTCATGTGTATGATATATATAACGTATACATACATAAACACCTGCATATATTATATATGTATACATGACATAGGTTTGTATACATACATTATACACATGTATATATGTATGCACACAAGCATGAATATTTACATATGTATATATATTTTTCAAACATAGCAGTGCTTATGAGCTGTTTAAAAACCCAGTATGTGTTGCAGATATGTCAGCCATCTCCAAAATTCATTCCCAATCTGCCATTTGGAGATCTGTCAAGCTAATGATGAAGCATATTGTGCAAGCATACACATTGGGCACATAGCGAGTGTCTTTCTGAGCCCTAGTTCCCCACTCGCCATCATCTCCTATCAATCATGTCCTCAGCAACAGCAGGAGCAATGGAAATAGAAGCAGAGGTAATTAGAGGCGTGACTCAGTTCCACATGCCCGAGAAATAAAGGCCAGAGATATCTTGTTAAAACATTTTTGTGTTATAGTTTTACGTAATTCTACATTGATAAAAAGAGGAAGGTGTTGTATTAATGAATATGAAGTTCTTGCCTCCTTAAACAATTATTGTCAACCTTTTTTTCTCAGCCTAATAACCAAATTCTTCAGGCATCCCTTTGGCAGCAAGAACTTGCAAATTTTCACATTGTGATGACTTGCAGAAGCATCATTAAATGAAAATATTAGCTTATTACATTATAGGAGATTTGGGCTTCAGAATTAAACAGACCTGAATTTACATACTGGCTTTATGACACAGTTCAAATTAGTAAATTCTCTTAGCCCTACCCTGGTAAAATATAGCTAACATTTACCTGGTAAGGGTCTTGTGGATTAAGTAGTAAATTAATCACTGGGTACACACTAAGGCAATTGATAAATGGCAATTCAAATGTATCCATGACTTACCATACTTGAGATGGGATACCCAAAATTCAAGACAAAATAAATTGCTGTAAAATTCTTTTGTAACAATAAGTATTGCTATAAGGTAAATATTGCTTCTAAAGGTGAATAATAGAGTACACAGGGAATATAACAGGATAAAATTGTGACTTTAGTATCAAAAAGAAATGTTGAGAGGGCATAGCTGTTAGTCAAATGTAGGAAGACACATAATTCTGTAAACTTTTATAGGAAATGCAAACAAGATGTGATGACCACGATATGAATCAATTTCAAAAGTAAAAACAAGCTAGTCGTTGAAGAAACACAATCACTCCTGGCATGGAGCCAGAGGTAAATGTCTATGATGAAGCACAGAGAGAGAACATGGTCGAAAGTATTAAATAACATCCTCAAAAGCATCCTTATAGTAACTACTACCCAGAGCTGCACAGACTATTTCTGAAAACACAGGCTGGTGTGCTTCAGGTTCTTTATTTCCACCCGCCCTCTTCACTGGGGAGCCTGAATGATCTCTGGTCACACACAAGTACTCTGCACTCAAATTCCTGTTTCACTGCT
The DNA here is from genome assembly GCA_028627145.1 of Eidolon dupreanum. Lineage (NCBI taxonomy): Eukaryota > Metazoa > Chordata > Mammalia > Chiroptera > Pteropodidae > Eidolon > Eidolon dupreanum. Next base: position 86,709,627 of record CM053507.1, on the reverse strand, counting down.
CACTATGATGTCAGACAATTGTCCAAATTCTGTAAACTCCTGTTTTTGTCTTATGAGAAATGGGAATATGATAGCACCTTCCTCATAGGTCATTGGGAGGATTAAACGAAGTGTCTTACAGAAATGGCTATTTTTAAAAGAAACAGCTGATGTTGAGGTGCTGCTCTAATTTTCAAAGAAGAAAGAGTCAGATCTAGAAGCACAGGAACTTTTTATTCAAAGATTATTAATGCAATATGTCATGTAATATAACCATATCTACCTGTCATCTTTGCATTAGTATCACATTACAGAAAAAAGGAAGTCAAATGTCAGATTTGATTTCATGTCAGCACTTCGGAGTATCCTTTAAGGGAACTAAGTCTGTAGCAGCTGTCTGAACCTTTCGTATAAGGAAACACCCTCAGTCTTTATATGAGCTTTCCCTTTGATATCTCTTTTATTACTCTGTTTACATTCTCTGTTCTTGCACTACTAAATTCAAGCCACTGAATGTCGGTCACTTTGTCTAGCTCTTTGCAAGTAACATTCTTTTCCTCTTTAAAAATATCCACCTTCAGGTGAATATTCCTGAAATATTTATTCTTTCTCCCAGATAAAAAATCTTTGTTTTTCTTTGCATTGGTGTCACTTTCCAATGGTCTCAGGAGCTAGCAGGATTTCCTATGCCTTCAAAAGTTATAGAAATTTCTAAATATCCAGAAAAAATAAGTCCTAAGTATAATTGTGAGATGCTTGAGCCTGGGTTCCAAGTTAGGCTTCACTAATGTGTAATATCACCTTTTAGCCTTAAATTATATCTCTATAGAAGAAGAGGTTATCCTATAGTAGATTTTCTTAACCTTTACATTATTTCATCTTTGACTGGATAATTCTTTGTTGTAGAAGCTGCCCTGTGACTGATTTTTAATAATTTCTCTGGCCTCTAAACACTAGATGCTAATAGCAATCCTCTCTTTCAGCCGTGACAACCAAAAATGTGTTCAGACATTGTTAAATATCCTTTGAGGACAATCTTGCAGGGTTGAGAACATTACATTAGGCTTTAAAATTCTATGGATGGTATAGTGAAAGAAGTTGCAGTAACATTTGATTTCTTGATATTTCCACTAAAATCTAAGTTCTTTGAGGGCAGGAACACTTTTCTGTTTTGTTCAGAGCCACATTTTGAGTGAAAACTTGGTATAGGAATCACTCATTAAGTTTTTGTTGACAAAAATGAACAAATGATAGAATACGTAACTTTATAGAGATTGAAAACTCTCCATTAGCAGCACATTTTGATGTGCCCATATAAACATTCCTCTTTTGTGTTTATTCCATTTTTTCCTTCTGAATATTGTGCTTGCTTTCTTTTAATGTAAATTCAGTTCATATCTCCTTTAGAATACAAGATGCTTGAGAAAGAACCATATTCTACTCCTCCTCAACTCAGCACATTGATCAATTTTGTATGACATAAAACTCTTATACATGATAATTGATAGATTGAAATATTCCATCTTTAATAAAGCAGCATGAGATAAACAGCAAATGGATCCAGATCTCTGAAATGCAGATTTCTCTCTTTAATAACTACCAGAGAAACAAAAATGTTTCTTTTTAAAACTTGTATATATAAATTTGTTTCTGGGTTTCAATAAACTTAAATATTCTTTTTGCCTTAATTCAAGAATGATAGTTCCTCATCCCATACCATATATGCTTTGTATTTTCTTGTTGAAGGTAAGCCTTTGTATCAAGAATCAGCAGATGTTCTCAATTACAGCACCCATGTTTAACCTTTTGTAGCATTACAACTGACCACTGAACAGAGAATTTGAGAATATTTTGCATTCAGGGTCTTTTGCTACTAAAAGTCATTCTTATTTCTTATTTTTAAAAATAGTACAAACGTCTGTGGCTGAGCATATGAGAGTTATAACTCTTAAGATCTTAACTCACCCTTGGGATCTCTGGGTCTGTGATTAAAAGTTCACATTGTGATGGTGTTTCTAAAGGACAATCAACAGCTTCATCCCTCAGAGGACTATAGAAATAGTGGTAAGGAACAAAATGACCAAAGTATTTAACGAATATATACATATATATATTTTAATAGTAAAAACTATACACACACACACACACACACACACACACACACACATTACTATCATGGAGTCTATTCCCTAAAAGAGGCATCTATAAGTGCTTACAGAGTTATCTGCCAACAGGATGTTTTGCCTGCATCCTGGAAGATGAGAAGAGACAACAGCAGAGCATATATACAGTCTTCATTTCATGATTCTTTCCAAATGGCTCTTAGTTTGAGAGCACTTTCATCAAATATTATCAAAACTTATACTTCTCTCTACAATTGCTCTCCATTAAAGTTTGGTGCCAGCTGTCAGAGCTGTAATGTAAACCCTTATTAGCTCTTATAAGTTCTACTCTGGAACTAATAAGGGATTGTCAAAATTCCAAATACAGACCTAAGTGGGGGGAGAAATCACAGGAAAGAAGGTGGAAAGTGTTCGATAAAACTGTACTGGCAAAGCAATCATTGTGAAACTATTACCAATGAATTTCACCGAATCTAAGAATATCAAGAGGGAGAAAAAGATCTAGTTCTGTTTATTCTTCATAGGATTTGATTTATCTTCCTCTGGGAGGGTTGACTGAAAACAATGAAAGAAATAATTGGAAAATTTAATAAAATATCAATAATCTTTCTTTAGAACTTACATGCATTCTGAAAAAAATTACATTGAATTCTTTAAATTTAAAGTAAAAAATGTTAAATGAAGCTTTCATATAATCTTAATAGGTAGAAAGAAAAAGCACAAGTTTGAAAAATTAAAGATATTTTTTACAAAAGCTATAAAAAATTGTTTAACAAAATGGCATGCAGAAAATCAGAACCAAGGAAGACAGTTCAAATAACCTCTAAAGTAATCTAAGTTAAAGAAACAAAAATGGAGATGAAATTTCAAGACTTCTTGCAGAGTTCAATTAGGCTTGACAGTAAATTACGATGGCAGACCCATAGGCTATGTGACAAGGTGTTATTTATTAAGATGCCAAAATCACTATAATTTTTATATATGCAAAATAACCAATATTTCATTTCTCATAAAGAAATGGACATATATGTGGCTTTTTCTTGGAAAATTCTAATCAATTTTCAGATGAGTTTACATTTAATAGATATTTAGTGAGTGGTACACAAAGGAATAGTCTGGTCTTCTTTTGAAAATGAGACTGAAAATTCAATGATGGAAAAAACTTTTTTTCAAGTAAAATTAGAGCTATTTTTTTTTCTGCAAGTAAAATTATTTTTTCCATGTCTTAGATTCTCACAGTGAATACGATCCTGGAAAGCTTAATTCATATTTTGCCACAGACAGATGCTCAAACAAATAAACTACACAAAGGACAAATTATTTGTGTCCCCCCAAAACTATACATTTGGCATATAGGCGTTACCTAAATTATTATTTGGACAGAACCAGTTAAAGCTTCTGAAAATTTCACACGACTTAGTGATATAAAATAATAATTTAGTATTCCCCAAAGCAGATTAGGAATGACCCCATTTGATTAGGAATGACTGTGAACTGAGTTAGAACCTTAGGAAAATACCTTAATACTGACCTATATAGAATGGTCTTCCAGGTTAGGATAAAGAGTAGTAAAATACCAATTTAAAGAGAAAATGTCTCACTATTTTCTCCTCTTTGAACAATAGAACTGATAAGATTATATAATTAAAACTAACCCATATCAGGTACAAGAATATGTATTTTACTAAAACTTTACAATTCTTATTTAGTTGTAATTCTGTGTAAGAGAGTTACTAACATTTATAAAACTGCCTGCAATTTTTAAGGTCTTGTATAGTGATTCATTGCTCATCGTTTAAGTTTTCTTATTTATTATGAGATATTTAAATGATTAGATAGGAATTTATTCTACTCCCTAAATTTACTGACAGGCATAATTCTCCTAAATATGTTTGCAATTAAATTGTCTCTGACTGCTCAGAATAATCTGATTTGTAGTATATACAAAACAAAGAATTCACATTTCTTTCTAGTATCTTAAACATGCAAATCCATGGTTTAAATTTATACTGTTTGTTTTTGTATAGACTCAGAGATAAACTACAATGCTTAAATAAGTCTCAAATGAAATACATTCCTCTATTTTTCCTCTTTTTCATTTTTAAAAGGAATTTTTACTTAATTATTGTTTGGATAGTGCACTGACATAATTTGATTGAAAGTTTCCAGTAATATCACACAGTAATTCATGTAAGCACATTTGGCATTTACTTCATACAATTTGTATTGTTTTCTCCACTGCCTTTTTAACTATTTGAACAATTCTTAAGTATACATAATAACACCTGAATAAATCAAAGAGCTGTAGCTAGTACTATGCAGAGTAAAGTAAAATGGCTTGACAAATATTTTTACTTACTTGATTACTTATTTTTGACTCACATGATTCCAATGAAGCAAGAACATTATTAATTGTTATGTCCTCTCCAACCATCTAATCTAGTCTTTTACACAAGGATTGTTAGAATATAACACCAGGTGTAGAAATTCAAAATTTAACATTTTTCAAATGCAGCATTTTTATCTTATTTTACTATTGCTGTTTGCTTATTTCCTAAACTATATTTTCTTAAATCAATTAAAACTTGAAAATCTTTCTGGGTATACAATATAAAAATATCCATCTATGAAGTCAAAGCTTCTATTCAAAAATCATTGGAAAAGGTCTGTGTTGAAAAGGATAAGTGACTGAGAAACATACCAGATGGGAAAAATCGACTGACAGATATTTAGAAGAAGAAGAAAAATAAAAGCTAAGAATAAGAGAACAGAGAGAATATCACCTATGATTCAACAGACTAGAGATTTAATAAAACTAAACATGAAGTCTCCTCAAGAAAAACAAAAATCTTGTTGGAAAGAATGTGGACAACCAATGATTGGATAACGACTATATAAATATGTATATTCATTAAAGACATTTTCTCTCCTTAAAAGTATCTGTAAGGTCTAAGGTTTAAAGTAAAAGAGAGGCTGTTGAAAGAGTGAGTTTGTTATATCTAAGTGTTTTAACATAGATTAAAATAAGAAAGCAAGGAAGGCAACATATCCCATTAATGATTAATGACTGACTATAAAGATGAAGTTCATATACCTTTCATCCAGTGCTAGATACTCTACAGTGGACTAAAGAACAAATTTATTGGCAATTCTGAAGGATAAATATTATCACTCCCATTTTGAAGATAAGAAAACTGAGGCTCAAACTAGTTAGCCAAACAACTGATAAGCAGTAATCCTTTAACTCTTGAGCCTAAGCATTCAAACATTCATCAGTAACAATTACTCTATTGCTAAATGAGTAGTTAAATGAAAACATAAATTTGAGGACAAATTCAGGGGAGTTTTTTACACGTTAGTACTGCCATAACTTATATAAATTGGTAAGAAAGTAGAAACTTGCATAAATCAAAGTTTTATAGTTATTATATAGTTGTCATAATGTGTCTCTTTAATTTATTTGAAAATTATTTACATTATTACTTATCAGTGACTTTTTTTCTAATAAATTAATTGTTTTGAAAAGTCATGGGTGTGCAACTACTAAGGGCAAGGTGGGGAATTTGAACTGAGGAAAAACACATACAATTTTTATAATTCAGGGTAAGAAACCTGATCATTTTAGTGCAGTCTCAAAAGGATGAATGAACTAGGTGTGTAAAACTAAGGGATGAATTCAGCATCTTCATAAACAGATCTTCACTTTCTTATAGGTATTAGTGGTAACTGATTTTTGCAAGTCAGAAAACAATATCCATCAAAAATTTATAAGGAGAAAAAGTATTCTCTTAGGCACTGTATAAAATATTATTATTACTTTAATTTATCTATTATTACTGTGATAGCAGTTCAGGTGAATCTAGTCTTAACTTGTTGCAAATGTATGTGCCCTAATAGTCAAATGTGTTCATTTCAAATTAAACATGAATGTCTTTATATGCAAGGCATTCTGAAAGGCCTTGTGGATTCAAAAATAAACAATATAAAGTACATCTTATCCAGAACTTACATTCTATGAATGCATTGTTGGTGTAGAAATCTCCCAGTATTTATTTGCCCAGTATATATTTAATTGAGGACTTAATTATGTTCTTCCAGGTTCTAGGCATGATGCTCTTACAAAAAGACAAGATGTGGTCCCTCCCCTCAAGGGACTTCTAGTCCTAAAACAACTGAAAAGAAATGCTCCTGAATTCATTAACACATATGAACACCTTTCAGTTCTAGAAGGTGCACAAAGACTTAGCAGTTGCTAAAAAACTTCCACTATGATTTTAAATTTTCTCTAGCTTCTCTAGAGCAAGCAGAATATCTAAATCATTATGTTATTAAAACCTTGACAACTTTTATAAGAGAGTTTCCGAATTGACAGAAAAATGGATAGAGTTAATAGCTGGCATTGTTAAGTCCTAGGTGGAACAAATATAATTACAAATAAGAATCAAAAAGTCTAGATATCTTTATACATCACATCGAATACACTTGTCTATTAAGCTGCTAATGTACAAGAACAAGAAATAAAGTTAGCATTCCACACTGAATGCACAGAGATAAAACACAGAGCAACAGATTCTTCAGTGACATTAATAAGGTATTTGGTACATTAAGTCTAAACAAAGTTTGTAGGAGCAGGAATATTTATAGTAACCTCCTGGTTTGTGCCTCAAATGTAATTAATTGACTATATAAAAAGCCATTAGCATTCTCATTTCTTTTTTCCAAACTGAATCAAAGCAGATAACATAATTTATTAGCCAGTATTAAAAAAATAATACTAGAGATCACAAGATTTCCTTAGAATAAATGTGAAATTCCCCTACCTCTAATCTTAAGAAGTAAAAAGAGTTGTGCTGGGATGTAAAAAATATAAAGGATTTCCTAAATGAAATAAATCAAGTAAATCAAGATTATTAATAATTGAAGATAAATAGCACATGATTTATGTTTATAATTTTAATTTTTTAATGTCATCTTTTTAAAAGGAGGTTTAATGAAATCCTATAAAACCAACTCAATCTGCAATTTGACTTTATTTGCAACATCCATAAAGTTTGCCCAGATCCCAGGAAAGTGGCCCAAAATGAGGTTTAAGGCACATGCACAGTAAATTAAAAGAGATTCCATAGTTTCTTCCTATATCATTAAATCAAGAAATAACTTTGTTAAACAAAAGCCATATTTTAAAATTATATACTGAAAAAACTACTAGAAAAACAAATCTGATTATAACTTTTTATTTTCTTTACTAATCTTTACATTACCCCTTATCATTTAACCTTGTGTAATTATTTTATAAGTACATTTATATTTTACAAAATGTATTATAATAAGTACTTTCTACACTTCTGGTGCTGCCTTTTTCTATATTTCCGGTTTGCTTGGAATGTAATTCCTGACTAATTATTTATAAATATTTTTTCACTCTTTCCTTATTTTCTTCTTCCAACCAGTCTCTGAAACAGAAAGATGCACTATTTTCTACTTTTACTTTTCCATGTTCTCTCTGCCCTGGCTAAGAAAAGAAAGACCAGCAACATATTGTATCTGATTGCAAACAATTTTAATTTCACATTCACATCCTCCCATACCAATACCTTCTTCTTCATCATTCTAATAACTTATTTTTCTGTTTAATCTGGTATTAACTTAGCTCTGTTTAGTAATTCAGTTAAAAAGCTACGTTCTTTTGGAGGCAGACACTAGAAAGAGAAAGATGAACATTATCATTGCTGAACTAGTTTAGTTCATAGTTCAAAAATATGAGTGTGTGTGTGTCTTTTAAAATGTGAAATGTTTAGAAGATTTATTGGTCTGTCTTGCAATAAAATTATTCATTTATGTATCTGTCTTTCATATTAGATTGTCAACTCGTTGAAGGTAGATACAATGACTTATTTGTCCTGTGTCTGACCCATTATTACTTTGTATTAAGATGGTCATAAACACTTATTGAATTTAATATAGTAGACTTCTTTGCATCTCTAAGATGCTTAGCAACACACATATCCAAATTTTACTAGAAATCACCAGGAATAAACCTCATCTTCCCACAAAATGATATTTTGGTTAGGCAATTCTTTCTTAAAAATCTAGAAACAAAAAGATCTAGGAAATAAATTGAAATAGGTAAATCTTGTATTAACAGATTCTTGATTCCTTTGTATCAACTCTCTGTGGCTCTACTCATCCTTCAATATACAGCACTCTTTAACTCCAGTGGCATTTGTGTCATCATGAGGGTTCCTGGTCTCTCTCACCATTGCACTGAATCACAAGGAAACAGCGTGGGTTGAGTTTACTACTGCAGCTTTTGGAGTCAGGCTGCTGGGTTTCAAACCTCAACTATAACACTCACTCATTAAGGAAACTAAGGCAAAATATTTACCTATCAAAGCTTTGTTCTCACTTTTTAAATGGAGATAGTATGTACCTATAGGTTATTTTAAGGAATAAATGAGATAACTCATAAATATTACTTAGCAAATTAGCAGTGTTTGACATCTACTAAGTGCTTAATGAGTGTCTTTGAATTCTTACTACAGTGCTTGTAACGAAGTACATGCTCATTAAATATTTGTTGAAATAAAGTGAATGAGTCTTGTTTTCTTCTGTTTTAGGCAACTGAAAGCCTGTAGTTGTGATTATTGTCTTATAAAATAGTCCTGATGTGTTTATTATCTGGTTATATGTGTGCTCTAAATAGTGGACATATCAAAGTATGGCTCTATCATTTTTTAAAAGAGTAACACACTTTTTTTTTGTAAACAAACAAACAAAACTGATCTACGAAACACATAGGTTTATTTAGCTATCTTTTCATTTGTATCTTTTTAAAGTATTACTATTCCTCTGTGTGACCAAACTGAAGTACAGGTGATAAAATTGAAATACTGATTTTTAAGAGTCACAGCAAACTGTTCTGACCAGCCCACAAGCTTATTAAAATCCAACCAAAAATTGAAAATTTAAAAAGAAAACCATAACAAACACCATAACTATTACTGACAACAACAGCAAAATTATAAGTCTCAAGTGATGCTGTCCTACACTATTACAGATACCTAGCTACAGAATTAAATGGTTGAGTATTGAATTTCAAGACATAATAGAGTATACACTAAACTGACATTAAAACAAGCATCTGTAAAAATAAAATTGGTTTATACTTGGCACAACATGTATTTCAGACAAAGTAGAATACCTTGACAGATTATCTAGTAACCTAAGTACACAAATATTTGTTGATTCAAAACATGTCTGACAACAGAGAATGTCAAATATAACCAGAGCAATGTGCTCCACCTTCAAATTACACTGCTAAAAAATCATCCCCCTATTAAATTTCAATCACATCCCATTTCATGTGCCATCTCTGCTTCTACTAAAATTAATTTTATTGGTTTATCTTCCAAATATTTTTGTAGACTACTTTGCTATTTGTGCATGTGTATATCTTATTCTGAAAATAATATTTTTAAATTCTGAGAAAGTCTGTAATAATATAGTATTACTATATTAAAGAAGTCTTGTTGATGCCCTGCTACATTGTAAACTACAAGATTCAAAGATGTAAAACTGACATAAATGTTATCTTTAGGAATAATTTGACATGGAGGACCACTGAATAGCACAGCAGTTACTTTAAAAAGGTGGTTCATTAAAGTAAGACAAGATAAGAAAAACAGTAAGAACTCTGAATTTATTGTGAAATTTCTGAATACAACTTAATATGACTCTTTTAAAAAATTCTTCTACCAAAGTTTGTCTTCAAGATAGTATATATAATGAGCTGATCATCTGAATGTTTTATTTATTTCTATTGACGTGATTCTAATTACCTCACTGATACTTATTTTTTTTATTTCTTATAACTCTGAATAAAATATAAAGCACTATATAAAAATTATTTAAAATTCAAGCATCTAGTGAGTAGGTTTATTGCTCAATGCTTACACTGATACATATTATTGAGATGGAGACACAACTATTTCTTGTCTTGTGTGGGTATCAGAGTGTGCTTCAATAGTGATTAAATTAGAGGAGATAGACAATTTGTTTAATTCTCCTTGAGCTAGGCCTTCATTATTTTATTTAAAATAGATCTCACAAATATAAATCATAAACAATACCATATAATAAAATACAATTCATAAATCATAAATAATATCATATAATAAAATACAATTCAAAGTGAAATATGAAGGCTATGGAGAATTATCTCCACTCATGTATATATGCAAGTAATATAGTATGTTGTTTCAGTTTTAGAACATTCAAAACTATTAACAGTGTTCTAATGGTGTTTGCCAAGGATCTACATAACATGGAAAAGTATGAGGATAAAGTGTACTGTTTGTTCTCATTAATTTTTTTTCTATAAACTATGTCTATAGTCAAAGGCAAAATGCTATGTTCTGTTCAGATTGTTAGGAAGGTCAGTTTCTGTATAAAGTATAATAATTCCTTCTGCATGGACTTGAGACTTACTGAACGGCCATAAGTAGAATACCAAACTCAGTTGCTTTGGCAGAGTGTAACAGCAAACAAAGATATTAAAACAGACTAGATCTTATGTATTTATACATTTAAAATTTTAATATATAAGAAAAGACTATAGTTAATAGAACAGAGTACATACTGCTATGACATAGAAAAGCACAAACTTAGTCAATGCAGTAACTAATCCCATTATAATAAGATTACCTGAGTGCCAATGATGTTTCTTTCTTCTACACAAAAAAGACAGTTTTTTTTTCTTTCAGTTAATTTCAAATTCTACTACCAAGTCATTAAATAGCAAGGAAAACTTAAAAATAACATATGTAACACCTCTAGTGGGAGATAGGCCAGCACCACATAATCAAACATGTTAATATTTCTGCAACAACTATGAATCAACACAGCAAGTGAGATAAATTTAGTCTATAAATAGACTCTGTTCAGTTTGAGCCATGATTTGCTGCCAAGTGAGTTCAGGCTAAATTCATTTCTTTTCATTACTCTACAATAAACTTTCAAGTGAGAAACACCACTCTAAGGAAAATAGAGAAGACTTACCTTGACACGTAAAACCTCTTTCTTCATAGCCAGCATTGCATGAGCACTTGCCAATGGGTACAAGCCATTCTCCTTCCGTACTGCAGTACATCCTGGGAGGGTCTTCCTCTTTAGAATTGTTAACACAAGAACCTCTAACCTCCACCAGGGACTGGGAATCCATGGGCACCGTGTCTGGAAACATAGCCAGATTCTTCACCGTAAACGGGCACTTTTTGAAGTACACTCTCACAGACACCAAGGCAACACAAGCGCCAACATCTTGAAAAGCCAGATAAAATCCCTTTTTGTTGACAGGACCCACTTCTCTAACCTCAGTATTAAGTTTAAGAATACGGTCCCCGAGGTCCATTTGAGTGAAACTTTCATCGGCTGCAATGGTATCAATCTTTGCGAACTGATGCTCTCGGAACTTGACCCCGTGGTCATCGTCTGACTCCATGTAGTACAGGTTGAAAGTCTCTTTGCAAGTTCCCAAAACCAATGGAATGCTGTTGCAGTCCCGTAGAGTGAACTTGAGCTCTACATAAATCTTCTGAGCTGAGTTCCTGGGGACCCAGTTTGTCCTCAGCCAATTATTTTGACTATGATCCATGACATTGCACACCTGGTAAGTCCTGATGGGTGTGTAATGTTCATCAACACCACTGATTTCTTCCCACTGAAGAATCAAAGAAGAAAAAAAACACACACACAAAGAGAGTCAGAAGTAATAAGAATAATGAATAATAATGAATACAAGATGAGAGTGTCAATGGCATCACAGTAAATACAAAATAAGCAAAATCTCTAGTTTTAATCATTAAAGGTCGTGATGTGGAACAACTCCATAATATTCTTTTTTTAAAAAAAAATTGTTGTTATTTGCAAGATTCTCTGAGTTTATTGACACAAAGTAATTTATAATTTTGATGAACATATTTGAAATGCATTACAGTTTTTGAGATATTCAGAAAAAGTTGCTTAGTAATTGATTGAACTAGCTTAGCAATTGATTTGATCCTAGTCCAGGATCAAAACTTCAAATCAGGCATCTTCTATAACACTATAAAGTGGTTTTGTTGTATATATTTTGAATTGTTTTCCTTTTGTTTGTTTGTTTGTTTGTTATTAAAGAAGAGAATGAAAAAATGCCACCACCTAAATTCATCATTGTTAATCTTTTCCCCATGTGAACCGGATTTTGGTAAAATCAATATATGAGAAAGCAAGGTGAATCTAAATGATGTTATTACCATGTATTTTTATGCATGACATTTTTTAATGTACTCAGTTATTTTAAAGAATACATTTTGGGGAACTATGAAAGAAAATTTGAAATAAAAATATAAACATGGCTTCTTCCTTTCCCTCCCTCCCTCTCACAAATAAAACAAGAAAGAAATAAATAGCTATTTGGGTGGTGGAGGTTGTTGTTATAGCAGTTAGGGTTATCCTACCAAAAATATTTGTATTGTAAAAACATTTAAAATGTTTCAAGACTTTAGAACAGTAACACACTTCTCTGATCTTTAGAACAGATTTTGAAAAACTTTTAATTTAGCATCAGATAATTTGTGTTACTTAAAATTCTACAACTATTATACCATTCTGTTTCTATTATTACAATGTCTGCACTTTCTTTTAACATGTCCAATTTTGCTTACTGCTGCCAGGAAAACACAACTTTTGCCATGTCATCCTTTTTTTTTTTTTAATTAAAAAAATTAAAATTACAGTTGACATTCAATACTATGTTAGTTCCAGGTATGCAGCATAGTGGTTAGACATTTATAAAACTTATGAAGCAATCCCCCTGATAAGTCTAGTACTCCACCTGACACCATATGTAGTTATTACAATATTGTTGACTAGATTCTTAATATTGTACTTCACATCTCTGTGCCTATTTTGTAACTTCGAATTTGTACTTCTTAATCTCCTCACCTTTTTCCCTCAGCCTTCCAACCCTTGTCCCATCTGGCAACTGTAAGTTTGTTCTCTGTATAAATGAACAAATAAAACAGCAACAAATTCATAGAATAGAGAACAAACTAATGGTCGTCATATCATTCTTAAATTCAAAATCTTCTAGGGCTCCTCATTACCTATGCAATAAGTTTCAAACTCTTTAGTTTGATGTATATATTTTTCCAAAAACTGGTTCCAACCTACATTTATATTTTTCTAGAAATTTGAAGTGAAGTTAATGAATTATGTTTAACTTATGCACGAACTATGTTTTTGTCAGTGTTGACTCTTTTACTGTTTTCAAAAGACATATTTTGTTTATGATATAACCCCAACTGGACTATATTCTTTTCTTCTTGATGCCTTTCATACCCCTTTCATTCGTAAGAAATTATATTATATAACCCCTATTAAATGCCACAGTCACTCAAAAATCTAATTCTTTTTTCAAATTTTATTTTATTATTGGTTTCAAGTATACAGTACTTTGGTTAGAAATTTATATAGTTTGTAAAATGATTCCCTTAATTGCTCTTTCCTATTTCTCTCTACCTAGCCATTACATTAATGCTAACTACATTCCCTATGCCCCCAACCCCGTGACCATCTTTCAATCAGTGAATCAATCAAAAGTACTAATTTGTACTTTGGTGAAGAATTAAACAAATTTCATTCTTGATAAACATTAAGGGGAGTTTAGTTTTGTCTCGATGCATTTGTTAAATTTTTGACCTCTTCATTTCCTCCATAATATGCAACACCTTTTCACCTTTTGGGAGATGCATAAACAAATATTTTCTCTTATAGTATATGTAGGAATCATTCAAAAAGGTAACAAATATAAAGCTTTTATTAGATAATAGAATTGGATTTTATAAATAAATACAATCTTCGTGAAGCCTGTTATAAATGTGTTCCTAAATTGTTCTTCATTAAGGGAAAGGCAAGTTTTACATACTTTTAATGGCATCTAAAATCTATAACAGTTTTTTTCCTATTCATATTTATTAAAAAATAGGAGTTCCACAATTTCTAGTCACAAAATGAGATAAAAAGTTAATTTATTAAAAGTTACCTTTATGGTAACCATAAGCATAGAAATACAGTATTTATTTGGCCTTTGAACCTCATTAGAGAAAAAATAAATTATTTACATTAGAGTGTTTGAATTATCAAAACCAATTTGTGGGCCCCTACCAGTGTGAAAAACACAGTTTAAAAACTTCTTATTCTGCCTAGCTCTCCTATAACCTTTAAAACAAAGCAAGAGCAAATAAGTGAAAAGCAACACTTATTTTAATAACCTTGATCATTCAGGGTCTATAGTATAAGAAAGGTCTAATTTTCCAGAGGCAAATTGGTTTAACTCACACCCAATGTTCAACAAAGAAACAAATTTAGACTATTTTAGGACCCCTTGACCTAATATACAAGATATATTTATATCTTAATATAAAAAAAATTTGCACTGCTCTTAATAATCACCAACATACCAATTTCAAACATCCACTCTATGAACTTTTTAAGAAAGAAAGTGTATATGAGAGTCTCTGTTCTTAAAATTTTACATTGAGTTGCCTATAATAGTAAAGTCATATTTAAGGCAAAATTAATGTAGAAGTTTAATATCAGAAAAATAAAAAAAAAAGAATGATCAAAACTGGAGCTCCCCAAAACTCTGATGTTAAAAAGTCAGTATTATGTGGAATTTTCTCTATTTTTCTATCGGTTCTGCAAAGCCATTGTGAAATACAGAGCTAACAAAACTCTAGAGTATAAATGTTTTCTGCAGACATTTTACAGAAAGTCAGATCATGGGCATCATTATCTAAAAATAAGCCGATTGACTTAACTTTTTTAGGTCAAGATTTCCTTACTAGATTAAAAATGAGTTTGTACTTCAACCGACGAATCAATTGCAAATTTCTTCTGCTACGTATGGACAGCATTTTACTAGACATAAAACAGATAGGAGATTATGTAGAGATTTTTGTAATCTGATGTAAAATATGATTTTAATTATGGAGCTCTCACTGTAGTTTAACGTTTTTCCTCTCAATGCTAATTTGGCAAGCTATCACAAGTCCTTGAATGTAGAGGTATAAATTGCAAGAAGATAATGCAAACAGCACCATAATGCTTTGCACGTAAAAGATTGGAGAGAGCAATTATCACTTCATTAATTTGTAATGAAGACCAAATTGCCTGTATGGATGGTTACTTGACATCTCAGACCACTTGCAAAAACAAGTCTGTAACTCTAGCATTTACTGAAGAATAAAGACATTAGAAATAAAATCTCTAAATGAGCATTTCCACAACAGCAGCAACAAAAACAAAAGTTCATTAAAGCTGCTGTTGTAAAGGTTTACTTTATACATTTAAAGAATGCCTATAATTACCTTATCTTCCTACTCCAAGAATTAATTTGAATTATTAGAGATACTATATTGCCATAGTAATTGTCCCAAGGCAGACTCAGAAAAAGAAAACAGGTGACATAGAGAATTGATGATATTTAAAATTAAGTGATTCAAAGGATCTTTCTCATGATTTTTCTAATTCCTAAAGAAAATCTCTGCAAGAAGTATCTAGCAGTAATGTCTTCAACAGGAGGGGATACAGAATTAGGAAGAACAAAAATTCCTTCAAAAGCTCAAATTTTTTTAAATCAACAATTCTGATATTTAGCCTGGCTCCCAGATTCTTACTCTAATTGTTTATCAATTGACCACAGAAGCCGGAACTGAGTGCCTCATTTTTTGTTTTTTGTTTTTTTTCCAGATTGCACAACCAGAAATCATGTATCCAGATACCTTGTCTTTAGCAAGGCCATTCTGAAATCTATTCCTAGCAGCATAATCACAGTGAACCTCCCCATCATCCAAAAATAATGTAGGCTATAAAGGAGACTCTTAATTTATATTTTCTAGAAAACACAGTTACGCGTTATTGAGGCAAACATTCATTTTTGGGGAAAACATATTTTTAATAATTAATTAGCATTTAACCTAATAACTATCGTTGTGATAAACCTCAATTATAGTAATAAAGAGTTTTACTTATTGTTTATGTTAATTACTCTCTTGGATATATTTTAGCTACTTGTTTATTGGGAGTAAGAAGAAAAATATTTGCATTTCCTTTAAAAGAGGGAGAATCTGCAATACATTTAGTGCATAGACTAATATGATTTGGGAAATATTAAGAAAGTGAAAAAAATAACTTTGTGGTTCACTTGATAAGACATAAATTTTCTTATATGTTTGCAGATGAGAATACAGAGGAAATAATTACCAATATTCTTATATTCACAAATTGTGTTTGCATTTAAATGGTTAATAAGAAACATAGTTCCACACTTTACAAAATGCTACTTAATCTTGCACTCAGTGATTATAAGTGAAATTAAGTTAGTTTATGCTATTCTTTTTCCACTCGTTTTTCTTACTTCCATGTTTCTTACCTTTTGTACACACCCACAACCATTTCAAAAATCAACATTCATCTTAGAAATATTTGAACATTTACCATGCACCAGAATTTTAAGTGTGGAGATGCACAATCATTTGCAATAGGGTGTCACTGTCAGATGTCAGGAAGATATATATACAAAAATCATTATGCTTTTATTTATTCACAAATAGTTTTTCTTAGCCTATTCAGGTCTCAGAAGTGTGTGTGTGTATATATATATAATTTCTAATAGTATTACATGAAAAGGTAGAGGAAAATAAAACAGTTGAGAGGAATAGAATTGTTTGGTTTGAGAGGTTTTGTTGTTGCTGATGTTGATTTTTTGGTCAAATCAGAGAATTACACTTGTAACCAGAGGATCAAGAAGAGAAAACATGGGATTTGATGTTGGAAAGCCAGTATCAGTAATAAGATGCTGGCCAGAGTTTAAGGATAGAAACACCGAGTAGATGCCTGCCTGGGATGGTATGGCCAGTAATGACCACTATCCATTCCTCCACCTACCTTTAAAATCCTAAGAATTCATCAGAAATTTGATAACAGTATTAGAACATTCTTGTTAAATATAGGGAGACCAATGTCCCAGTTTGAGCAGAGTATAGTGAAAAGAGCTGAAAAACCAGGAAAGGAGTGAAAGGACTGGAGATTATTAATGAGGAAAATCAACAGAGGATTTTGAATCATGAGAGCAATAGTTAGGACCAGGATGCTGTAACACCTGTTTAGGATTCTCAGGAATATTGGTCAGGCTATGGCACTTTCTGTAGTTATAATAAGACACAGGTTATTAAAGGCACTGTCTCCAGAAAGCTTGAAGGTATGGAGATCCTAAAGTCTCTTATAACCGACTTTGGATTCTCTGACTTTACAGTACCTCATGCTCACAAATGCTTTCATCTTCATTTTCATCATTCTCAGTTCTTTAAACACCTAAACTGAGACAAGAACTAGAGCAGTCTTGGGTCACTACCTAGGCTTTTAATTTTAGTTATTCTCTTTCCAGCTGTAATTCAGTGGTACTCTACTGAGATCTCAGGACTGTTGTCACATTTTTATACCTGTGCACAAATGTCCCATATTTCGGACTCAGGTCTAATCCCCTTACATTAATTCTTATTTCTAATTAAACATTATCCAAGGAGACTTTCTAAAATATTGCTTCATGGGTGCTTGTGCAAACTAATTATTTATTTTTAAATTGCCTAGGTGATTCTAAGGACTCTTAACAGTTGAGAATCAATGCTATATGTCTCTTGGCCAAATGGAATTTTGACTTCTGATCTCGACATGACCTGATAGCATACTCCAATGTCAGCTTCCAAGCCTTCTGAATCTCTTCAGAAACTACATCTAAAGTTTCTAGATAGCCCTGCCCTTGTCTCTGTAGAATGGCCTTTTGCTCAGCCCTCATCCCATCTGCTTTTTGACCTCAGATTTGCTAAATCCCAGACATGCTTTAAATAGAAGCTTACCTGAACAATCTCATCTTCTACCTCCCACAGAGAATTGTAAGATATTATTATAACAAACAAAGTAAATCTAATCATTGTGTTCTTCTATTTCGCATCTGGTGGTAAATGCAAACCATGCACATTAGAAAAAGATGTAAACTGTGTATGTGGGAGGGTTACCTTCAATCACATATTTCTCTTGGTATAAATGTGAAACAACTGGTTTTAGGATTGCTGTTATTTTTGTTTGCTATAGTTTGATAGTCTTCCACTGTGATTTTCTGTGATAATTTGTGATTTTTAAAGATGCCTCTATAATAGCAGTTATATTTAATTCTACATGCAAATATTAAATATTTCCATATGCAAGGCCTAGAGTAGAAACTGTGGATAGTAGAAAGCTAAAATGTGATTTTTGTTAGCCAGAAATTTGATGCTAGAAGGAGAGGTGTAATTGTCACACAAGGCAAATGATGATATGCTTTCTATTTCAGGTACTCAAGGAGCTGTGGGAAAAGGAAGAATTATCACTGGAAGAAAAGCCCTGGGAAAGCATTAAGAAGAAATGGAAGGATAGTAAGACTAGAACTTTTAATGGGCGTATATAATGATAAAAAGTATTAGTAAACAGGAAGATGTATAAGATCAGACCTTTTTAAGAAATTGGTTTCCAGTACAGCTAAACATTAGGACATTGAGCACTGGGTATGTAGGCAGTTGCTAAAAACATGAAGGCTTGGCAAATTTGAGCAGTATCAACTAATATACCTCCATTTCATCTGATACAGGGGAAACTACTGAAGAGAGGCACCTGGTTATCTCTGGACTGGGTGTTGGTTCTCCCATCTGAAAAGGAAGGCTACAGAAAGCCCACTTCCAAGTTCCAGATGAGAGGTCTTAAGATGACTTTATTGAATGAATGTACACTGAATATTTCTCAAAAACTTATAAATAGATATATTTTTTCTTACACAGAATAGATATATTTACATACACAGGATACATCCTCATGTGCAGAGAGTAATACTCATTATATTAGAATTTCTTGACTACTAAATCATATTTCAGAAAAAATGCCTGTTTGTACTGAAAGACTACAAGCAACAGCAAAAAATAAATAAATAAATAAATAAATAAATAAATAAATAAATAAATAAAAAATCAAGGGGCATGTATGTGAATAAATTTATATCTTTAATTTTTCTTTTTGAAACAGTATTCCCATTAGACCTATAGATCGCCTTTTAAGAACATTCAATTTATATTTATTGGATAACTGTGTGTCAAGCTCTGTATTGATAACTGAGTAATGAAGCAGATAGACAGGGTACCTGCTCTTAAGGAATGTATTATATTTGTGTTATATCCGTTGCTGTACCTACTGTTATTTTATAAAGACATATTCATTCATTTCTTTTTTGATTATTCTTTCTCCTCAGCATGGTTATTGGTTTGGCTCATCTCCTCCCAAACATCTAGACTTGTGCCTAAAGCCAAGTATCCTATAGAGAATAACTAAGAATTAGATATCATATGATGTGCAAAATGTTCACCTTATGTAACAAAGCATAAAAGTGTGCTTTTGGATATATAAGGCATTAAATTTTAAAAATCAATACTCTGGAGAGCTATGTGTCAGAGAGGAGCCTTAATTGAGAAATATAAGACCTATTCAATGTTTATAAGCATTTCATAATTTTTTAAAAAAAGAGAAAAGTAAATTTCTAGAAACTTTATGTCAATAAATTTATGATAAATATTTTTGGAAAAAGAGTTATTAAGAGATAAAGAAAGGAATCTTAAAGTCTAGGACATTGTGGGGTGGCAATAGAAAAATTTATTAAAATGGTGCAAAATACTTAAAGACCAACTAAAAAGGTGAAGATCTAGCCAGAGGAATTGACCTGTAACAGATATGATGTACTAAAATATAAAATATAACATGCAAAGACCCTCTAAATTAACCATTGTCAGAAGTTTTTAATTAAATCTGTTAATTAGAAGAACATTAATGACAAAGGAAGAATGGGAAAGATATAATTTACATTATAGAGGTTTGATATTAATTCTAAAACATTACTATTTATAGTGTAAAAAACACTTATAATTTAAAAAATGTTATTTAAAAAACTATATCCACGAAGCATATCATTATATGAAATTACTTTAGCAAAAAGGAGGTCCATATATTTAAAAAATCATTTAATAAGCTATTTATTTATTCCATTAAAGTTAGAAAAATAAACATTGTTTACATTACCAGACATTTTCTCACTCTGTCTTTCTGTTCATATATAGCCAAATGACATTACTTTTTAATAGAATAAATTTCTCTTAAATATTAGGGAATAGGACGATGAAGATTATCATGTTTCCAATTCGTGGAAAAAGGTTCAATATGAAGTTGCCCAATAAAAAGATAATTTTGGAATTCAGTATAACTGCTTGAAAATAATGGGGGAAAATTTCATGCACATGGGCTTAACTTGTCTAGACTGAAAACTGCTAAGATGGACATTTACAGAATTATTACAAATGGCCAACTACTTAGAAATTAATGCGTAGCAGTGACAGCAGTACATTTCATATCAGTTGTGAGATTCATGTAATTTCCTGCTATGATAATGGGTCACAGCCACAGTAATCATAGCAATTTATGATATACCTGTGGAGCACTCACAGCAATGGAAATTAAATTAATTCATGTCAGTGTGGAACATGTGCTAAATTTCACAGATCTTCAGAACTAAGTTTATTTTTTAACACAATAAGTGTAATTCTTGAGAGCATTTCCTTGAAATGCAAGCTGCTTTAGAGTATCAATTTTAAAGCTACAGAGACTTCTGTTCTTCTCACAGGGTAGCGATACTTTCACAGAAATATTTTCAATCCTTTATTATTGAGCATCCTACAAAGCCCACATTTAAGCTCTAGAGATAGACCCTGAGTTTGAAACTAGCTCTGCTATTTAATAGGAGATTACATGCACTGTAATTTAATTTATACATCTGTAAAATGGGAAAAATAATGGTAAATTCTGTCTAGAGATGTTGTAAACAAAAATAGATTATCTATTTAAAATAGTTGTAACAGTATGCTGACCCTGGGATGCAGTAAACATGTTATTATTATTCTGCTGAAGCTTAGTTAACTAAAGATGTCATTGGGAATACACAGATTTTTTTTCTTATAAAATAATCAGAATATATTCTAAATTCAAGCTTCCCTCCTCTTTTTTATTTACTAGTATAAGCTTTCCTCAAATTTGTTTAAAGTTATGACAATTTCTGACATGTTATTTTTTTACTGTTTCAAAATTCAATATTTATAATTAATGACAAAAGTTAACTGAATATTGATCTGCTTCATATTTTATTATAAATGAGACTTCTGTCTTTTGTCTATGATAAATTTGTCATTCTATATGGAGGAAAAGTTTTGCAAATTATATTCCACACTTTAACAATTACTATAGTTCTGTAATTTTATTAGACATTTGACTTCACTTTGTTTCACTATTATTTTTTAAATAAAAAGTATACAATATATCTGTATAACATATTAATAGATTTATGGTTTACTAAAATTAAATATGTATTATTGTTATTACACTTTCACTTTATACTGAACAGTGTGTTAAGCTTTAGTTATCTCATGTCTAAATGAAGATGATAATAGTACCTTCTTATAAAATTGTTCAGTTACCTTATAGATGGTATTTTAGTTAATAAGTGTGTATATAGTCATTACCTACAAACTAAGTAAAATAAATATTTATTAAGCACTTCCATGCTACGAAATTGTTTTTTAGTACTATTATAATAAGGATGCCGAAGTCGTGGTTTTCTACTCTTGAAAACTTGCATTATAAGAATGGCCATTCATTCAACAGAACCTATTGTAGGCTAGGCACTTTTCTATTTCAGCTTATATGGAAAAAAAGAAAAAAGCTATTAATGTTTTCATGGAGCTTATGTTCTACTTGAGGGAAAACAATAGTAATCACATGTGAGCACATGTGCACACTATAGAAGACCTGTGATAATCATAAAGAAGAACAAAGATAAAAACAGGCCATGGGGTTAGAAGACCATAGGTGGTTTGATAAAAATGATATTTTAGATAGGGTAACAAGGGATAAGTTCTCAATTTTGCAGCCACTGGAATGAAACCAGTGAGAAACCAGGTCAAGAGAATAGCTGTGTGTACAGCAGTGGTCTCCAACCTTTTTGACACCAGGGACGCATGCTCCTATGAGAATCTAAAGCCCATTGATTTGAAATAGAGGTGAGGTGGTGATGCTAGCACTGGGGAGCGGCTGTTAAAACAGATGAAGCTTCACAAGCTTGCCCACTTCTCACCACTAACAGAATATGAACCACAAAAGGTGGCTGGCCTGGGGGTTGGGAACCCCGGGAATACAGTATCTTAGACTGAGAAAACAAAAAGTCCGTGGACTGTGAGATTGAAGGTGGTATAATCAAATTTTAGTAAGGAAACCACTGTAACTGAAACTGAGTGATCCTGGTGTGAAGTGGTGAAACATTAAATCAGAGAGATAATGAAGTACAATGAGTTATTGCAATAGTCCAGGTAACAAAGAATAGAATATTATTGTGGAGGTAGGGAGAGCAAATCAAATTCTGGAAATATTTTGGTAGTAGAGCCAAAGGACTTAATAGATTGGATGTGGGACATTAGAGAAGTATGGAGAATGGGATATACACTATCAAAGAATGGTAACTCCTATGTGACAGAGGGAAAAAAAAACAGCAGCCAGGAAGTGGCATTCAGGCAAGAAATTTAACAAGTGGACTTTTGACTAGTGAAAATAGGTGATGAGGGAGGAAGAAAAAGAGCACATTCCAAGCATAGGAAGCAATATGAACAAAGGCATAAAACACAAAACCACTGAGTGTGTGAGTTTGAAGGTGTGTGTGTATCATGAAGCAGCTAAAGTGAGAAATGAAGCTAGTCCATTGTTGATTAATTTAACATACATTTATCAAATACCAATTATGCTCTAGAGACTGTATTTGGAGCTGGAATTATAGCAACAAACAAAATAGCCTGAAATTTCTCTTCTTAGGAAGATTTCATTCTAGCAGGAGAGACAGAACAAAAAGAATAAAAAAGTAAAATTTTTGTTTTCTTATACAGTGGTACATTTTAAGAGGAAGCAATGAAGGAGGCAAGAGAGAGGACAGTTATGTGTGTTGGGAGGAAGGAAAGATTTTAAAAAGAATGGCCCAGGAAGACCTCAATTGAAAGGCGATGTTTGTAAAAAGACCTGGATGGATGACTCACAGCAGAGGAAGACTTCACTGGAAAGATGAGATTTGAGTAAAGGAGTGTGGATAGATAGGGAAAGAGTATTCATTGCAAATAAAGTAGAAGTAAAAGGCTCCGAGGAGTAGATCTGGTGTAAACATACAACAGACACACACACACACACACACACACACACACACACACACACACACACACACAAGGAGTGGAGTATATCTATCACGTCTTAGGAAGAGGGAAGGAAAGAGCATGGCCAGGACAGAGGGAAGAAGGGGAAGAGGTGGAGATTAGGTCCAATCCTAGGATCTGAGCAGAGAACTAAGACTCACCTTTTTATAGGATCACTCTGGTTCTTATAAAGAGAACAGTAGAAAATTAGAGTAGAAGTGAAAGATGATCATGTGGAATGGTTTGGGATGTAACTGAGGTTTTTCTCATTACTCAAGAGATTCAAAAAAGATCAGATTTAGAAACATTACTTTTCTAAGAGTGTTTGCAGTGGAATGGAGGAAGAATGGAGAGAGATGAATCAGAGTTATTCTGGTTGGGTAAAGGAGGGTGATGGGAGCTTGTCTATTTTGCTCATTATTTATTACCAGCACCCAGCATAGTTCCACATAATTCAGTCATTGAATGAACAAATAAATGGATTAATTTTTGAATGACCAATATTTCAAGGACAGAACTAAGACTTGGCAATTGATAGATATTTGGTTTGAGAAAATTAAAAACTCGAAAATGACTGCAAGCTAACATTTAATAATCATATTGATCATTTTAAGTAGAAGTAACTTGTAATGGACTTTCCTGACAATTAATCATTTTATTCTTGCAAAAACTCCCTTTCAGCAGGTGCTATTATCAACTAATCCTACAAATGAGACAAATAAAGTTTAGTAAGAGGTTCAACAACTTGCCCCAAATCAGATGGTGCAGTCTGGATTCAAATTCAGAACTCTGATTACAAATTCATCCCTATTTTCCACTAACCTGTCTTGGTGACTTGGAAATAATGCCATTAGCAGAGAAAGGCAGCAATCAAAGCAGGAAAAATTATGTGAGAAGGAGGATCAGTTTTGTTTAATATAAGCAGAGTCTGATATATCAATATGAAACAGACAAAAATTTTTTCAAAAGTTGGAAAGGTCATCCAGAAGTCAGGGGAAAAAAAGTAGAAGAGTAGAAATTCAGATTTGGAGTTGCCTAATTAAAGCTTTGGAAATGGTTAAGATGATTATAAAAAAAATTGAGAAAAAAGAGAATTTAGGAAACTATATTTTGAAATGTTTATGTTAGAGGGTAGAAAGAAAAAGATGAGCTGAGGAAAGAAATAGAATTATTATAAAAATTGCTCTTCTAGAGCATCTATGTTGAAATGTTCCCTACATCAAAAAAGCTTTTCAAGTTAAGTAAATACTGATGGAGAAGGAGAATTTACAGGGGCAGGAGTAGAATAAGAAAATTTTCAGCAATGATAGAAGAGAGATAATTTTAAGAACTTTGTATTTAATATAGAGCAAAAAACATATTGTCTAAGAACAAACTTGTGAGCAGAAGAAAACCAGTGGGTACAAAGTATTCTTTCTTGTTTTGTTTTTCTTTTAGGAAGCAGAGCTTTTCCCAAACGTTATTAAACTAAGGAGGGTATGTAGCAGAGAAAAAGTTGCAGTAATTGTAGTTTTTTTTTTTTTTAACAGCTTTGTTATTGAACAGAAAAATTCAATGTATTTGACATGAATAGGGCCTGGAATAATGCATTTTATCACATAAAGGGACCCTGAGAATTTCTTTAGGGATTAAGAAATTTATATCGAGAGAGAGCTAAAAGTGATCAATGTCATGATAACAATAAGGGTTCAACCTAGACTAACCAAGATCTAAGTCTTATTCTAGTTCTTGTATTAATACTAACATACCATACTGTCTCTGGGAAACAGAAAAGACGAATTTTAAAGTCAGTTTTGGTAGAAACTTGATTCACTAGTAATCCACATGAAAATTTTAACTGGAATTTCCCCTAAGTTACAGGCAAAGATTAATTTTTTTGAAACAAATGCAGGAACATAGAATTGTTACATTTTTAGATGAAACTTGTTGCCTTATTGAAATGCCATTTTATTTGCATATCGATTTATGTACTTTGTAGTATATATTAGCATGTCAAATAATAGTATATATTAGCATATCAAATAATAGCATTTTTTAAATAAAAGCTACATTTCTGGAAAAAAATGTTTGAGAATAGATTTAACCCTCTTTCAATCCTGACCTAAATGCAATTGTAAAAAATCAAAAATGGTAAACATTCCACTCAAAAATTATCATGTGATCATAATATATATGATCTACCGATATATAGGATACTCTGCAATATATAGTGTATTCAGTTTCATAGTCCAGAGTGCATGTGACTAGAATCTAAAGCAACAAAATAAATTTGGTCTCAAATAACCACCTGTTCCAAATTAGAAATAAGTGTGATATATGGAATATTCATAAAATTTTAGAGATGAATGAAAATTAAAACATTTTGAGCATGGAAAAATGATTCAGTATTATTTATCTAATATTTAAATTAAACATACTGGAACACACTTAAAAAGCTAAATAATGTGTATTCAGAACTTTATTTTGTGTAATAAAATTTTAAACAAATAGTAATTGCATCAATATCAAAGTTATTAAGAATAGAGAAAATTTTTCTAATGACAAATTAAATTGTGAAAAATAGGGTTATTAAATTGTAACAATTATTTCCACAGTAATGCAAAATCCACAACCAATTGGGGGAACAGTTATTAATTTTCATCAGAGTAATTTTGATCTTTACAAAAAAACGAATTCAAAATTCATGGATAATTATATGTTACAGATTTCTTGTTTTATTTGTTCACAATTTGGTCAGAGACACATACAGAAGGAAGACTATGTGAAGATACAGGAGGAGAAAGCTCTCTATAAACAAGGAGAGAGACCTGAAACAGATTTCTTCCACATGGCCCTCGAAGAAACCAACACTGTCAACACCTGGATCTGAGACTTACAGCTAGTGAAAAAATAAATTTCTGTTGTTTAAGCCATGCAGTCTGTGGTACTTGGTTATGGCAGCCCTAGCAAAGAATATACCATGTAATAAAATTTATGAATAATTTAAAAGTTTAATAATCAAATAAAGTTTATACTTATAGGCACCCAATTAATTGGTTGAGTCATTATATTCTCCAAAATCCCCGGTTCATCTGCTTTCATAGATGTGCCTGGCAGAGTTTTTAAAGAAAGTTAGAAAAAAATTCAAATTAAGAACATTTGTTATAATTAGACTAGTCCAGACCACTTAAATATTTTTTCTTAATCAGTTTTTCCTAGCAATTGTTAAAAGATAAGTAAAGTGTAACCTAATTTCATAAGATCTATAAAATATATAAAAGAAGCAGATATAGCCTTTAGGTTAAGTAGTCATGAAATAGTTAAGCAGTAAAACCTTGAATGGCTACAGATGGAGGATGTTTAATAGTGTTGCACAGGAAGTATCTTAGAGTCCAAGTTTCTGCACAATGAGAGACCTGTTTTCAGCTAAGACCTAATGCTGAAATTACGCTTCCAAATAAAAGTAGCTGATTTTAAAGTTTGTTTTTCATTATTATATCTGGGTAGAAAATAGCAGAGCTACTGCACAAAGGAAGACTTAGTAATAATAAATTGCAGAGCATATTGGAAAGAGTTAATGCCTTCTTATTAATTTCATTGTAGAAAATACAGCATTTATAATGATTGTTTAAAAGACCGCTGATGTGGAAAAAATACTGCAAGTGTTCTTTTTCAAAATA
This sequence comes from Eidolon dupreanum, assembly GCA_028627145.1. NCBI lineage: Eukaryota > Metazoa > Chordata > Mammalia > Chiroptera > Pteropodidae > Eidolon > Eidolon dupreanum. Next base: position 86,682,474 of record CM053507.1, on the reverse strand, counting down.
AAAGCAATCATGTCATGGCAGGTTGACATGGGGCAAAGAACAGCTCAAAGTAATATCTTCTGGAAATCAGGGCTTTTCAAAAGAGAAATATGTCTCAGCATATAGCTAATAGCTAGGTGTCTTAGTATAGCCTTCATTACTTTACTTGGAATAAAGGGTAGGTTACTCATACTAATGCAATGAAAGTTTGGACATTAATACTAGAATCTCACTTTATATCACTTATAGTATATGGTATATTTCTCATTTCATAGTGTGTGATCAATTCTCCTCTTCATACACTTGAGAAAGATTCAAATTTATTCCCTTTAGAAATTCTTATAAACATTTGCTCAGCGGATTGGAATCCATTTAATAAGTAAGTCTAGGCAGAAGGATCTGGTTAAAGTAGAACATGAGAGAAGCACTTGTTACAGTCTTACATTCAATTCATTCAACATTATTTATTGAGGGCTTATTATGAACCAGAGAGTATTCAAGACTAAGTATAGAGCCAGTGAAAAAAACAAACAAACAGCAAAGTGTCAAATTTCATGGAATTTATTTTCTGCAAGCAAGAGAGCAGATAATGAAAAATAAAAGAGGGTTAAAGGAAATAGTGGTCAAGGACCATGATGCTAAGTTGTTATGGGCAGAGGTCTGAGTAGTATGAGGAAGAAAATTGTTTATGAAGCTGGTGAAAATTAGTTGCATGAGGAGCAGGTGTGGAGAAGGGATATGAAGGTTATTTTGGATATGTTAATTATGAATGTTATAGGACTTCCAAAAGAAGATGGCGACAAGCTCTTGTTCTTCTGAGTGGGGAATTCAGAGCACAATGAAGACAGATACAGTGTGGATAGGGTTTGTTATTATATAAATGGTGACATTAGCTAGGAAATAACTCCAGGGAGAAAGATTTGAATAGTGAGTTTATTAGAAATCAAGAATATTGAAAGAATCTAGCCAAAAAGTCTAAAAAAGAAGTGACAAATAAAGCAAGAGAACTATGAAAATTATGCTCCAACAACAAATGAAGAAAAAGTTTCTAAAAGAAGATAAGTTAATGATAAGCTTTGTCAAATGCTCCTACTAGATGAGAAAAGTGAGGACTGTACTGCTGCATTTGGCAGCACAGATGTTACTGGTGTGCTTATTATAGAATAGACCAGCTGGCTTATTCCTATCTGGATGTGTTTCATCTATGTTTCTTCAACAACATTTTATTGAGGAAGCACTCTATGTAGGTACTACAGAGGTAACTGAAAAAAATGAATTCATTTATTTTCATAATGCAAATTATTAAATCACAAAACAAATAAAAACAATATTTTATATATTAGATAGCTTTATTATTTATTATTGGAATAAAGTAAACCATTTTATATTTCCCATTAAATTCTTTATTTCTTTGGATTGCTCATTTTTATTTAGGATATACTAATTATATGTTTTAAAATATATTCAAAATTGCCAAAGAAAATAGATTGAGTTGCTAAGAGATTTTTGTGTTAATATATAATAGATTTATTTTCCAACAAGTCAGGAGGATTGTTATATTGTATTCCTTGACTCAATCATTTGAGTGATGCCACAGAGCTATGCCATTGCTAATTATCTAAGTGCCTCCAGTGACAAAACTGCTGCTTAATTTAAATTTTTTTTACACATGCAAATGCACACAATATAACATCAATAAAGATTTTCTATGTTATTTACCAATTATTTCTAGGAATATACAAAGTCAATCAAAACAAGGGGATATTTTTAGAATTGTACTGATGTTATAAACCCAAAGTTATCATATAATTTTAATTAATATTTATTTAATATTTACAATTTTCATAAATGTAACATTTATTTGCATATCTTATTTAGCAAATTAATATTATGTATTTGCATTTTGAAATATGAATTTTATGTAATAGCATGATACAGGGCTTTTATATAGTTATTCGACAAAGATAGAGTATGCAAATGATAACATTAGAGAAAATAAAAACTAAAGTTCGTAGTATACTGAAAGAGTAAATTCACCATATGACATGAGAATCTAAACTGTACATGTTAAGTTGAATACACTTTTGTGATTAATATAAATCTGAAAAAATAATTTTAATTTTATTAGAAGAAAAATAAAGCAGTAAGCATTTGCACGGAATAACTCAGCACTACAAAATGGGCACATAGAAAATTAAAGATTAAAAACATGGCTCAGGTAACAAATACAGTCAACAAATTCGACAAACAGGTGCGTACCATATCATTTCCTTGGTTTAACAAATTTTTGAAATGTTATATTTCTACGCAATGGAATTTCCTACAGAATTCCCTATTCACAAAATGCTTTTCTATTGTCTTTACCTACACACTGAATGTACTATGGAATCAGTATTGCTAGGCTGAATGAAACTGTAAAAAGCACCAGCTGGCTGTATTCAAAATGGCACTTGTCCAGGTCTCAAATGTCTTATTTATATACAATGGAATTTTGCCAGCTGTTTAATATTTAGGGCTAATAAATGTAATTGGCAGTACTACTAACACAAGCACAACTAAAAAATATCAGAAAATACTTCTCCATGTGAAGTTTGACTTGTTCTCATTTTACATAATTGAATTTGTGACAGTGAAAAATAAGTTTAAACAGTTTTCTTTTGAAATAGTGAAAAACAATTTAAAAGAAAAAATGTAAACTAAGCTGTAGGTGAGCTTTAAGCTTACCATCTGGTCTAAGTTTTATTAAACCAGGGGTGTATACTGATAGGTAAAGCTTACACCATTATATGGCTGAACAGAGGTATTTAGGTCCCTGGGCCTCTCAGACAAGGTAAATGTTATTAAGCCCTTGAGGAAGCCACAATTCACAATCTAGTGTCAAGATAGATTAATATCTCAGGGTTATACAAAGATTTTACCAAAAGAACTTTATATAGAAAAGGATGGAGTTACTAACTGTGCATATCAAAAATATAATACTGTGATTTAGGTTTTCATTTCTATAAATGAACAGTAGATATATACTTCTTGTGGGGAGGGGGAGAGAGAGAGAAGAAAGGAAAAAGAAAAGAAGGAAGGAAGGAAGGAAGGAAGGAAGGAAGGAAGGAAGGAAGGAAGGAAGGAAGGAAGGAAGGAAGGAAGGAAAGAAGAGAAAGGAGACCTTTCTTGCCAACAAAGTAGGCCATTTTGATATGCTTCAAATTTGACCGATTGACACAATGATCTCTCTCAAAATATCACTTTTTAAAAAACAACAGAAATTCTGCTAAATTGTTATTTCATCTAAATGAGATGGCCTATTCCTGAAAACTACTGCATCCATGAATATGTTAGTATAATTAGACCTAAACTGTCATTTGCCTAATAGTGTGCATACGTGAACCCAGAATGTTCTGAAAGCACACAGTGTAGAAGGGCAGGACTGCAGGGAAATTGTGAGGATCCACACTAAGTGAAAAATGACAGATTATAACTGGAGAAACAGAACACATGCTTTAAATCCCACCTATTCCATACTTTTTCAAGTTTTAGCCCTAGAGAAGACATGAAAGACACAGTCCTTCAGCCAATAGTGAAATATTTGAGGGGATGGGAGGGATGAGAAACTAACAAGACCTGAATTCAAATTCTGCTTCTCATAATGTGTCTCTGACATTTGCTAAATTACTTAACTACCCTGAGGTCTCCATTTTTTTCATCTACTAACTATATAGCGAACATTAAGTCCCTTTCTTCATAATTAGCCAGTTAAATGCTTGATTAAACCGAAAGTAGTGCTGCATTAGTGACCAGACAGATCATCATCATATATCTAAGGGATAGCAAAGTCATAAAACTTTTAGATTTTTTTTTAAATTTCCAAAATCTAAAATGATGTTTGATATATTTTAAAGGAAAACTAATAAAGTTTTTTCAGAGGAAAAGCTAGAACTCTGTTGAAGGTTCTTATAATTATATCACTTTAATTGTTTTTACTTTATATTATATATTAAGAGACAGCATAATATTTCAAGGTTTAGGTTTTTAACCATCCCTTATCATAGGTGCACATACACAGCTGTGCACTGTCTTCACAGTAAGCACATGCAGATAAAGCTCAGAGCTTATACCAGAATAATCTAGAAAAAGGAAAAAAGTAAATAATAAAGTTGATTCTTCTATTTTAGACATCTGGAAATCAGGGACAAGCTTTCCAAATTGGAGATACCAAATTCCCTGTTTGTAATGGACACAGATTTGGGAGCACTTCAATGATTTCATCCTGGGAGCAGCACTTCCTGACTTGATATTCTAATTTCAGTGCTGCTTTTCCTTTTCTTAGGCCCTTTATTTTCCCACCTGATTCCCCATCATCATCTTGCTACAAAACACTCAGTCAGCCTTATTAGAAAAGTAGAGAGGAAAATGGTAAAACTCTCATTTTTAAGAGTTTTATTTCATTTTGTTTTAGCAACCACAAGGGATGCCAGGAATTCTGGCATAAAAAAATTTGAGTGTCATGAGTACACTATCTTTCATTGATTTTTCTAAAGAGCTTTTCAGCATGTGTTTATATTTTGAATTATACTCCTGAAAAACATAAGAGTTTGCTTGTTTCAGTGCTTATTTATTTTAAAAAGTCCTTTACTGACTACTACTTTGTAATTTTTGTATGTGATTATTTCAAGTAGAATCAGTTATGGCATATCTAAATTAAATTCAAAACAACTGGAATCTAATTTGATTAATGCCAATGTAAACTACTAACCCAATGAATGGAGGTCTTTTAAGCACAAATAGAGGATGATAGTTCTGATGCCATTAAATCCCTGTGGCCTGGAATTTACTAAGATACCAGTGCTGTACAGAGGTCTTCATTTTGATGAAGTCACTCCAACAAATCAACCAGTCACTCAACTACTTTTACATGCTTATCATTATGTTCCCTTCTTAAATACAAAAGAGAATAGCATTCTCCCTTGTAAAGATTACACCCTTAAAATAGTTTTATATTCATAGGAGATTTAATTGATCATGATTATATTTAATAATTTTATTTAATCCACAAAATCTTAAAGACTACAATCATAATTACATTCAAGCCTAGAGTTTTGCAAAAGAATTTTAGATAGGACATCACTATAAAAATCAGTAGCTTCTTCCCAATTACTAAAAAATGACAGGTACTACTTGAGTTATTAAAAAATATATATAGTTGCAAATTCAAGATTTCTGTTCATAATTAAAAAACATAAATTCTTCAAAAATAAATCATTATATTCATAGAAAATGTCTAGAATGTACCTGTTTTACATAAACAAATTCTTTTTTTGTAAGGTTGATTAAATCACCTTTGAGAAAAAGTGTGTATGTATGCGTTTATGCGTGTGTAGAATATTTCAGAACTATAGGCAATAATTGGGTGTGATAGAAAAGAAGGAGAGGTGGAAAATATTAAAATATTAAAGCCTTGTGGGCTTAACACACCCTGTGAACAGGTTAATGTTAACATATCTTTGAGTATTTGGTGGGGTGACACAAGAAAAGATCTGATCGCAACCTTGAGAAAACACCAAATCTTGTAGATGTCTCCCAAAGCATAATCCAGAGTTGTCTTAGTCAGCTTGGGGTTTTATAACAAATTACCATGAACTGGATGGCTTAAACAACATATATTCATTTTTCACAATTCTAGAGGCTGGAAAGTTCAAGATTAAGGTGACGGCAGATTCAGTCTGGCGAGACTCCACTTCCCGATTTGCAGATGACTACCTCCTGTTGTAACCTCACACAGCAGACAGCAGGGAGTGAAATCATCGCTCTCTTTTCTCTTATAAAGGCACCCATGCAACTCATGAGGGTTATATTTTCATGAAATAGTTACCCCATAGGCCCGCCTCCAAATACTATCACATTGGGGATATAAGCTTAACATGAAAATTTGGGGTGGATGTAAACATTCAATAGTAATAAAGACGAACCAAAATGGGATATACATATCTCAAGGATTCAGTAAGGCATGTGAGGCAGGGGGAAATATATTAGAAATTTGATTCTAATTTATGTGGTCCTATTTATAATTTGTATTAAATTTTAATATGTTTTTGAATTCAATTTTTCAAATTACAAGTACATACATAATAATTAAATCTACAGATTTAAATATGTATATAGTGGGAGTTATACGTATCATCACTTGGATGATTGTAAATTACACTGGGAATCTGACTTCAAGAATCATCTCCCTAAATCTCCAAACTAACATCATATTTGTAATCAGTTTCCTTTCAGGTTCAAACATGTCTGATATTCTAACAAGATTCAGTGTCTGCTTTGCGTATTTCAACTCAAGGACCAAACTATTTATCACAGATAATTTTCATTCAAGACATTTAAAAACAAAGTAATGTATGCCATGTATTCTGGAAAACATAAGGCATGGGGTTTTATATCACATAGTATGGTTTTCATCTTTCTAAGATTTCCTCAGAGAAAGTGAGTGAGGAACACCTCACTTACTTGACATTGTTACAGAAGTAGAAAGATATACTAAATTTGTGTTGGTTATACCTAAAAGTTTATATACATATATACATTTTCAGGTAACGAAAGAATTATAAACACATACACACAAATTTAATACCTATAATTTTTTAAAAAAAGTTATTTAAGCCATACTTTTCCTGTTCAAATTTTATATATGTGTTGACTTTTCCTTTTATTTTTAATCTTTTCCTCTTCGTGGCATAAAGTAAGATATGTCTTTTGAAACTACTGAAATGAGTAGGGACCTATGTGGACTCTATGGAGATTCAATTGAACATCTATTCAAACTATAAAATTCCTTATACCAGGTATTGATGCATTCCTACCTCTTATTTTTAAAGGATACCCTGATATAGTAATTCACCCTATCCGCAGTTTTGCTTTCCAAAGTTTCAGTTACCCATTGTTAACTATGTTCAAAAATATTAAATAAAAAATTCCAGAAATAAACAATTCATAAATTTTAAGTTGCACACTATTTTGAATAGTGTGATGAAACCTCAGGTCTTCCTGCTCCATTCCTCCTCATCCTGCATAGGACATGAGTTGTCTTTGTCTAGGCTATCCATGCCCTCCATGCTTCTGGCTCATTAGTCACTTTGTAGTCATCTTAGTTATCAGATAACTGTTACGGTTTTGCAGTGCTTGTATTCAAGCAACCCTTATTCTATTTAATAATAGCCTCAAAGTGCAAAAGTAGTGATGTTGGCAATTCAGATATAAAAAAGAGAAGCTGAAGGGTTTCCTTTAAGTGAAAATGTAGAAGTTTCATACGTATCTCATGTTTCAGGCATCCACTGGGGGTATTGAAACATATCCCTGCAAATAAGGTGGGACTTCCATAGATATAAACTTCAGTGACTGGGCTACTCTCCACGATGAACAGCCATATTTTCTGTACTGCTCAGGCTACACAACCAGCAATTATACATTCCAGGACTGATCTTTTACAGATGTCAAGAAAATTTGTTGAAAAAATGTTCTCAGAATGAAGGCATGGTTGGAACAGTAAAGTGCCACCACTAAGACATGCCTCGCTATAAAAAATAAAGACCCATGTTTATCTCTCAATGAAAGGAGTGGGGTGGGGTGGGACTGATTAAGATCATGAAGGAAAAATAGTAAAGAAAAAAGGAGTAATAGAAAAGAGAAATTTATGTAGTAAATAAGAGGAAAATTTTAGTGAAATAGAGCAACGTATAGATAAGAATGGATAATTATTATCATTTGTTCATGATCTCAAAGAGTCCATGATTGCTTAAATAGTTTATATGCAGTATTTCATTAATCTTCATGGCAATATTTAAAGAAAGTACTGGTAATAAGTCAAACAAGGAATAAAAATTTGAAGAATTGGAAACCAGGTCTGACTTGGAGACTTTCACTCTACCTTGCTTTACCGGTCTGGCTCTTTGGGCCTGCAATCTATGCAGTTGCATAGGGCTCCATGCCTAATTAGAGGGGTCTGTACCTGGTTTAAAGCTCTGCTGTCACTGTCTTAATATCGCTTATAATTTTTAAACAAGGAAATTTCATTCTGCCCTGTACCCCTCAAATTATATAGTTAGAACTGTTATAATATTGGCAGACAACATTTAAGGAATGTTTATTAATTATAGCACTAAAAAATTCAGAAACTCGAACAAGAATAAATCGTCACACAGTATTAAGTGCTTCAACATCTTTTTTCACTGCCATCTTCATCATTGTGTTTTTAATTTTTTTTAGGGGGGACATTATTTGGTTGCATTTTCTTCTGAGTTGGTTATTGTTTACCTACCCAATAGATCTATTGGAATGTCTATCAGTTTCTTAAAAAATTTTAATTCATGTACAAAACTGATTTATATCACACAGTATATAATTTCTGCCTTTTGTTGTAAGAAAAAAAATTTTCAGTAGAAATCAGAAGTGTAATTTTTTATTTATTTAATATATACTCATTATATTTACTCAGCTAGATTGTAAACCGCTCAGGTATCCATCTATATTCTTCAAAATGCTTCCTACAAGTTTGAGAACAAGGCAGAAATCCAATAAATACGTGCAAATTCACAGAAAGTCTAAAAAGAATAAACTGTGCTATAAATAAAAGCAGGTAGATTAAGGGAATTGTTTAAATAATAAAACTAGGAGATTATTTTAAAATCTGTCAAATACAAATTGCTCAATTATAATGGGCACATACATGTTTAAATAAGAAAAAAACATTTTTTAAAACTATAAAAACAAAATTTAATTATTACATGTTAAAAAGCATGGAAAATGTTCTGTTTGAAGAGGTTTAACAATTCACTTGGTTTATCTATGTCTTGGTCAAAAGACTGACAAAAAAAAAAAAATATATATATATATGTATATATATATATATATATATATATTTAAGTCTCTGGAAATTATTTTACCTCCGCTTCTATATGTAAGTCCTAACAAATTATACAAACTAAACTTGTCAGAGTATTTCCATATGCATTTCACTTACAAAAAAGTGTTTTTCTTTCATGTAAAGTACAGATTTACCACCTCTGAGTTTTATGAAAATAAGTTCTTTTTTTCTTTAAAAAATAATGACAGAGAAAAATAAATGACAAAGCTGGAGTCCAGTGGAGAAATCTTGGAACCAGTCCAATTGTTTTATCAGCTGCACCACAAGGCAAGTAAACTGTAATCTCGCTTGGCCTTGTAATGCTGTTTTTCTACTCTGCATTTTGCATATATGAACAAACTCTCCTCCGTTTAATATGCCGATTACTGTAAAATAAGCACAATGTCAAAACAACATTTGACCCAAAGCGTCATAAAGCCGTAGCTTCCTAACTAGTGCCACTGTCGCATCCCGGTCAGTAAATATACTATAAATTTAAGGGTATGGTCTCATCTTTCTCATTGAGGAATTGAGTATACAGCCTTGAAAATCAAGAGAAACTAACTCCTTATTCAGTTCATGGTAGAGTGGGACACTTAGTGAAGAAAGAAGCAACAGGTTTAGAATTGTATTAAATGACAATGTCTAAATATTTTACTTTCAAGACTGCTCTCTCTAAAATATTTTCAACATATGGAACTTAAAAGAGGGCTTTAATGAAAATCATTTTTTGAATGCATAGCTGTTTGAATATCTTATAATTGGTAGTTACACATTTGTGTGTTTTTAGAAAAGAAATTATTCACTCTGTTATAGAAAAACATGGAAACAAAAATAACAGGTTTTCCAAACATCCTTAACTATACAACACATTGTTTTACTGTAACTTTTCTATTCTTTGATAACAGGAAATAATAGGAACAAACAAACCACATTTGAGCTATATTCCTGCATATTCAGACATTCAAATTACTTAGCGTCTAAGTCTCAGGATATTAAAAAAAAAAAAAAAAAAAAAAAACTGCTCTCAGTGAGACACTGATTTCATGCTGTGACAAGCTCAAAAATGAAAACAACTACACACATGAGAGAGTTTTTCACCAACTGCAGCACTAAGCACAAATGAAATCCTGCTGGGAACATGTATCTACAAGTGTGTGTGTTTGACTTGGTAACACGCATTTGTGACTCTATGTGTTAATAGAAAAAAATAAAAAAGAGTTAGACAAGGAATTCATTGTCCACATTTTTTTGAAGACCTTTTTTTTTTCTTTTTGTAGCTAGAGTTTAAAAATATTGGCAACATTTGGACATAACACTTAGCATTGGCTCAAAGGCTGTCTTCACTGCAGTTAACCACATAGTTCTCCACTCTGCCCCACCCGTGACCTCAATCCAAACAAAATAGATGAGAGAAGATTCGAACTTTATATTTTTACATTCCCCCTGGACTAGTCTGGACCAAAGATTACTAAGCGCCTCGGGATGGATCATGATTTTTTCTTCTTAGTAGATGAAGTGTGTGTTCTATTATTTCAGAAATAAAGTCGGATGATAACACATTCTTAGAGCTCCTACTCCTTTCTATTTAATTAAATCTATTTAAAACTCTTTCTCTAATAACCTTGTATATTTCCCACCCAGTGATAACTGAAAAAAAGATTAGAGATATAGAGATCAGAATTACACTGGGAAAAATACTAGAAAGAGACATATTAATTAGTCTCCTGAATCATTTTCTTCTCAATGTTATTTTACAATTTTTGTTTGAAACTTTAGTAAAACATGAAATGCACATAAATAACATCGCAAGAAATTATACATAACATTTCTAAAATGGTTGGGTATAGAATAAAGAAATTATTTTCTTCAAGATAAGAGAAAATGCAAATTAATTCTATAATAAAATATGTGATATATTTTGTACCCCTTGCTTTTAGAAAAACATAATACATTACAAGATTGGTTTTTATATCACATATATTTATTGACTATCTTATGGTATGATATATTATGACCAAAAGCAATAAAATTATGACCTTGGACATACAGAAATGTTTGAGTCTCAAGATCCAGATGCTACTGATAAGCAGCAACTCATATAAAACATCTTTTATTTTTCTTCACTTATTCCTAATAATGAGATTAAATTTTTATTTGTCTCAGTAAATAGAAGTTAAGATCTTTAAAGTACTTTAAAAATATAGATCTTTTAAGATATAACAGTCATGAAAGTATTAATAATTTAAGTACTAAATTATATTATTCAGAAATAATAAATAATACCTACAACAAAAAATCCTTAAAATATATTTTCAATGCACCTAAAATAACTAATGCAAAATCTGTCCTAATCCACAAACTTCATGGATAATGTACCATGTATAGTAATAAATAGATAATTTGTATGGGACATTATTTTCCAAGGTCTGAAAGCTCAGAACATGAATTTCTTTCAAAACAGTTGGTGCATCTTTGAAATGACATATGACTCTATGGACAGATTTCCAATTCTAAATCAACTATAATATATGATAAATCATAAGTTCTTTAATAGCATTCTATTATATTTTAGTCCCGTCTTTCTACAAATTAAAAAAAGAAACATCCAGATAGAAATTAAACATGTTCATAAGTTGTAATAAATAATTAAAAAATAAATTGAAAAGTTCACACGTAAAAAAAGGCTGTATGTCCCTTTTGCTAATAAGCCCTCAGAATTTCACGCCTAATTAACAGTATTTTATGGATCATAATGCTAGAGAAACTACACCTTGAAGTAATGGTGCAATCCAAAATAGAAATAGAAATACACTTGAGTAAATAGTTATTAATATAGTCTACTCCTTAGTGTTTTTCTTCAATACTTTGGTTCCTTTTGGGAATTCTTCTTTCATTATCTTTAGACTTATTATATTTTTGCATTGTGTCTCATTTCTTTGAAAAATTTTGGGTATAATAAACTAAAAGATCAACAACATTTACTTGAGTAACACACTATCTAAAAAGGAGAGAGATAAAATGAGTAAGGAAAAGAGGGGTGGTAGAAAAGGAAATATAGTAGGCATCAGAAAACAGTGAATACAATTATAACACATTAAATGTTGTCGTGAGGACCACACTTTAAATTACCAGAGAAAGATATACAGGGTTCTATGATAAAACAGTATATTTAATTTGCAACCACTAATTTGAACTAACACTTAATATTTGCCTTTTTTTTTTTTTTTTTTACAATTTCTGGCATTTGAGGGAGTTTTCTAGACCCCTTTGTATTAAACATTCTTAAATCTAATTGATAATTTCAAAATTTTGACAAAAATGAAATCTTAAGGAGAAAAGGAGAAAGGAACATTCGGCATCTATATTGTGCTGTCAGTCTGTGTTAACTCTTTGAAGTTGTTGGCTGAAATCTTACCAAAGGGAGAGAGAACATCAAATCTGAAGAAGGAAGGCAGATGTATAAGAGATAAATCTTTTTTTATTGTTAGAGTTCCAAATGTGGACAGGCAATCCAAGGAATCAGACTTGCAGTCCCTCCTGGAAGCGCCCCCAGAGATTTCAGCACTCAATTGTCAGTGCACACCAAGGCATTCACAATGCCCAGACAAGTGCTTTTGCAGACCTGCTGCATAGAATGGCTGTCAGGTAGCTGGCTTACATTCTGCACAATCTTAGAGGTAAAAGTTTTGTTAAGATATAAAATCAGACATAAAAAAAAAAACTACTCTTAAAATATTTAGGAAAATTCCAAATAATTTTGGGTAGTGATAGAACTGAGAGACACACGCATGCATGCACATGCACACACACACATACACATCAGTCCTTTATGCTATGCTACATGTATGAAAGTGTTTTGATTTTACATGTTATTCATCAATGTCTAAAAACTTTTTGTATGTCTATTTTTGACATGCATATTGTATCTATGTTTTGTGTGTATTCACTGTTTTATGAGTGTCTGAAACTCTAGAAAACTATGTATTTTAATTTTCTATGAAAATTATAATATATATTTGAAATCATTATTGAATTTTATTTATTCCCCTCAATCCATTGTTCTATAGTATATTCCAGATAAATTCCAAGTAATTTACACAAAAATTTCCAACAATGACAAATACTTTATCTATTTATTAATATACTTGTAATTGAGTACATTTGTAATACTACTTGTTCTAGCAATATTTAAAGCAGCTAATATTTATAAAGTGCTTTACAAAATATTTAACATATAATTCTGTTAGATGTGTATTATAACTCTCATTCTACAAGTGAATATACTGAAAATTAGAAAGATGAAATGACTAGGACAAGAATAAAGATTAAGTGAAAAAAGTATACCTCCAAGTCATTTTTGACTTGAACACCCATAATCTTTTTTCTGTGCTATGCTACTAATATCTTCAAATTGGAATGTATTGAGATTTGCATTACCAACAGAACTGGAGTGAGAAAATGCTAGAATAAGATTTAGTTTCTGTATTAAAATATTGAAAATATCTCTTAAAGTTAATATGAAGTCTTCATATAAAATAAAAAGAAAGTTGCACTCAAGATAGCATCAGGTGGAGGCAGTGATAGCCAAAATAAAAATGACTTCAAAAACAACAAACAGATTAAACCTAATTAGGAAAAAAACATAGGTCCTGAAAAATAGATGGTCTTGCCTGGCTCTTCCTCATCCTCTTCTTATTTTGACCTCTCTTTTTTTTAACACAAAGTGTGTCAAAATATAAGAGAACCAGAACAGAATCAAAGCCAAAGTTTAGAAAAAACCAAAATGAAAAATTTAAATAGCAACCTTTCTTTAAGAAAAATATTTTAAATAATGTTGTAGTAAACATGGGGTGCCTATATCTTTTCAAATTAGTGTTTTGGATTTTTTCAGATAAATACCCAGAAGTGAAATTGCTTCTATTTTTAATTTTTTGAGGAACCTCCTTACTGTTTTCTATAGTGACTGAAACCAATTTTTAATTTCACCAACAGTGCATGAGGGTTCCCTTTTCTCCGTATCCTCACCAATACTTGTTGTTTTTTGATTTATTGATGATAGCCATTCTTACAGGTGTGAGATGATATCTCATTGTGGTTTTAAGGTGCATTTTTCTGATGATTAGTGACTTTGAGCATCTTTTCATATGTCTATTGGCCATCTATATGTCCTCTTTGGAGATATATCTATTTAGGACATCTGCCCATTTTTTAATTAGCTTATCTGTTTCTTTGGTATTAAATTGTATGAGTTCTTTATAAATGTTGGATTTTAACTCCTTATTGGATGTATCAGTGGTGAATATCTTCTCCCATTCAATAGGTTGTTTTTTAATTTTGTAAACGGTTTCCTTTGCTGTGCATTATCTTTTAAGTTTGATGTAGTTCTATTTGTTTATTTTTTATTTTGTTTACCTTGCCTGAGGAGATATATCAGAAAAAAATATTAATAAGAGCAATGCCAGAGAGTTTACTACCTGTATTTTCCTCTAGGAATTTTAATGTTTCAGGTCTTAAACTTAAGTCTTTAATCCATTTTGAATGTATTCTCGTATATGGTGTAAGAAAGTGGTCTAGTTTCATTTTTGTGTGTGTATATCCATTCACTTTTCCCAGTGCCATTTATGGAATAGACTATTTGAGTGTCCATCAATAGATAATTGGATAAAGAAGATGTGGTGCATATATACAACTCAGCCACAAAAAGAATGAAATTGTACCATTTGTGACAACATGAATGGACCTAGAGGGTATTATGCTAAGAGAAATAAGTCAGAGAAAGACAGATACCATATTATTTCATTTATATGTGAAATCTAATGAACAAAATAAATGAACAAACAAAATAGAAACAGACAGATATAAAGAACAAACTGATGGTTGCCATATGGGAGGAGGGGTTAGAAGGCTGAGTAAAAAATGTGGAGGGATTAAGAAGCACAAATTGGTAGGTACAAAATAATCACTGGGATGTGAAGTCCAGCATAGGGAATATTGTCAATGATATTGTATTAACTATGTATGGTGTCAGGCGGGTACTGGACTTATCAAGAGGATCACTTCATAAATTATATAAATGTCTAACCACTATGCCGTACATCTGAAACTAATATAAAACAATTTTCAATGTCAACTGTAATTAAAAATTAAAAAAATATTTTAACTAACTTGTAGGAATAAGATTTTTTTTAAATGAAATAATTTTGCAAACTAATATTTAAGAATACTTATAGAAGTCCATCAGAAGAAAATAAAATTTTTGCTAATTTAGTCAAAAATATTAAAAAGTTAATATTACAACACAATTTAAAATAAACCTCCACATACTAAAGTATATATATTTGCCCATTTCTGTGTTTTGGTTTTCAAAAATGATGTGCTTTAATAAAAGACCAGTAACTATACCGAACCTGAAAATCACAACTTTAAACGAAGAGTTTAAAGTTGACTAGAGCTGGTACTTGGAATGTATCTTGTAATCTGTGCATGACTGTTATAAAATATATCATAAAATATTGACATTTTTCCAACTTAAAGTGGTGCCAAATTTTCCTGGAGCAAATTGTACTTGTAAACACCAATCATTTTTACAACACTTTAAATTATCAAGTGCTGGCATTTGTGACCCAATTTGTTTAAGCATTATTTTGAATCACATCAAATAAAAAGGGCATATTTTCAAAGACAACATTCTATTGCCAAATACAACCAACGCTTATTTATTTCTTCAGGTGAAAGGTTCAGGGTCAAATAAAAAATGCAATTATTATTTTTTCCCCTTCTAAAACCTATGGTCATCAGATTTTCAAAGTTGCTTTAATTGAAAATGTATTATGCAGGGCTAGAGAATGTTATTATTATATGCCCCTAGTTAAACTGAGACAAACAAAACTATCGCATAATACCGTCTTGTTTTTTTCCTTTGCAAATTCTATTGTCATATTTACAAATCTTGATTTGATTTTTTAAAAATGCTGAACCAGAAACTCTTATAAATATTGACACTTGATTAAATTGACTAGTATATATTTACTCCAAACTTCCTGCCTTTAAAAAGTATTATTATCTCCGTAGATATCATACTCTGATATTTGTTTCATAATTTAACCTGATGCTTAGGAAAAAAAGAAAATAACTTTTCAAGAAAAGTGTTTCCAAAACCACTGGCTCTAGCTTATAAGTTAAACATTATTTGTAATAATAAATTTTGATTTACATTCAAGGCAGGAGTTCTTAGGGGAAAAAAGACAGACGATAGAATACAGTAATCTCTCCAATCAATCTTTCTATAATTTTACTCTCTGAAGTGATATGCAAATTATGTAAGCACACATGCTGCTTAGAAATGGATCAAAAAACAAACTCAAACATGCAGAATCCCCAGGTAACAAATTCATGGCATTTAGCTGAAAATAATCTAATTTACCTAATAAAAACAATATTGAAATACAATGGTGACACCCATATATTTGCCTTGATCAGTTCTGTTCTGATTTCTTCCTGATTATGAAGAAGACTTACATACTTCTAAAGACAGATGTTAGCATCTTTATTTTATTGCTATGTAAATTCATTGGAACACCTAGGACTGAATAGAAGACATCTACCAGTGCCACAAAAACCTAACTGAGCCTCCTTGATGTTTAATGTGCAGCTTTCACCAGCAGATAATATACCTAAGTTTTGAGTACTTATTAAATATAAACATCAACCTAAATGAAAACTAATACAGCAACTCATCTCTGTGTCATTTTTCTTACATAGTATTCTTCTTAAGTTTTTCTCTGCAATAGCTGGAGAATTTTTTCTTGCTTCTATCTCCAATTTCAACTCTGTTCTCCAAAACATATACTCAAAACACATACATGTGAAGTCACCTGAGAAGAGGATACTGTCAGACAGCCAGTGCTTACCACCAATATTTTAAAGTTCCTTAAATTTTATTGAACATTGTTTAGGAAACATCAGCCAATGTTTAAGAAATCTTTTTTTTTTTTTTCATTTCTTTAACTGTGACAGGATATTATTTTTATATGGTTTAAAACTAACCAATCTGGATTTAAACATAGAGAAAATTGCCTAGGCTAGGTTTATTTTTTTAATAGCAAATATACTTTTATTTCTATCCATAAAATGACTTAATGCCATGGTTCTCCAGATTTTTACTGTGAAAACAACAATAATACTTACTATTCTCCCAAATCACCTTCCAAGGTAGTCTCACTGCTTTCCAGACAAAACAGCTGAGGCTCAGAGAGGCTTAGCAGGTTCCCAGGGCCACACAGCTATGGGTGGCACAGAACCAGGATTGAAATCTGGACCTATATGTCTATAAATCTCCCACTCGTAAGGTCCCATGGGTATTAATTAGGTCAGCTTTGCTTTTTTTAGAGTCAGTCTAAATAAAAGTCATATTAACAAAGTAGTGCTGGGAACAATATAATTAGGCTGATTGAAAAATAAGCAAGAACGGTGCTCATTATCAGGTTTTGAATACAGCTTCTTTCTCTCTAGTAATGCAGCTTAAAACGAGGGCAAAGTTTATTTATAGAATGATTGATTTGATAGAGCTAATGAAAATTAATAATTTGACAAAAAGTATACAAATAACACATTGCTTCTTTGTAGAATTTTTTTTTAGAATATTGAATTAATTATGATATAAAACTGCTTGAGATGGAAAAAAAATCACAAGATATAAAATGATCAAACAAGACAGTTTACTCTCAATGGACTTGAAGGTGACTAATCTGCTGTGAGAAGTTAAAAGTATTATATCTTTGAAGATTTATTGCTTACCAAGTGCAGATATAGAAAATGCATTTTTGGCCTTTGGACTTTTCTAAAATAATTTATATCTATAGAACATCTCTGCCAAGAAACGTTTTATAAGAAAAATGAACAAATACAAATTAGGTTCACCCATCGTTAAATTTAAGACTTGATGCACCTACAGTCTTAGTTCACATGATATAGCACTTGATTGTGAAATGTAATAAATGTATGAAATGTAAAGTTGCAAAGACTACATACAAAATATCTCATCACTTTTTTATCAGTCAATATAGTTATATGTATTTTTAAGTCTACCTATATGCATGTGAAATGTTTTTACATATTCTGAATGCTCTGTACTTTAATAGCTTTCCCTTATTAAAACTTTTTTAACTTGTGAAAATTATTCAAAATCCTGAATCAATTTATAATCTCAAGGTCAGGTCATTCTGTTAAGTAAGATAGTCTAAAATGCCTAAAAATATATTGTTTTATAGTATTTTCCTTTGTTTTCAGTAGAAACAGAAGAAAAAAATACAATTTTATATCAATCACAGCACATGTTTACATAATAATTGATACTCTTATTTTTATTAACAACATGAAATAAATCATCATTCTGGGTAAAATATTTATGGTTACTCTCTTTCTATCATCATTGTTTCATATAAAATTAGTCCAGTGATAGAGAACATTTTTTCTCAGTAATTTTGCATACATATTATTCTAATAGCTTCCAGTGGATCCACTTGAGTGACCAATGGAAAGGTTAAGTTGGAATAAGAGAAAGCATTGCAACTAATTAATATGTCAGAGGAGTATAGCTCAAGCCAAAAGAGTTAATGAAGCTTGCTAAGGACACATGTGGGCCTTTTGTAACACAGGCCTGACTGTACAGCCTAGTTAGGTTAAATTGTCTGTCAGTTACTGGCCAGTTGGCCACCACCTGGCTGCCTAGGCCACTCTTTCTCCCCATTCCCAGCAGCCCTCTTCTCAGCTCTCAATGGCAAGCTGCTGCCACTAAATATCTAGAAGCCTCTGACAAGGTTTGGTCACACAATGGGCTCCTGACATTTGAATGAAGGGCCAGGGCAATACTCTGAATAGGGAAGATTTTCCCCCTTTAAACTCATAATGTTCACAACACCCATAAAAGAAAAAAGCCCATCTTTGGTGTCAAACCATTAACATTTGTAATAATATGCTAATAACCTTCTAGACTACTTTCAGTTTCTGAGGACATTTAAATACATGCATTGATAGCTTTAAACTTAAAGGAGGTGGTGGGAGAGGAAGGGGCAGTTGGATAATGGAGGAGGAAGAAACAAAAAGCGAATGGGAGAAACTGCAATCTATTTCACAGAAAACTAATTTCAAATTCCTTCCACCCAAACAGAGGGCTTCCGTCTATGGAAAGATTATAGTTAAGTTCACACAGCGCCACGAAGGACGTTATCAGTGACATGCGCATCTCCGTGGGGCTCCTGATTCAAACTATTGTTAAGTCCAGGCATGAACCTTTGTGGTTTTGTGTTGCCCTTCTTTCAACTGCCTCCTTCAGGAGGATTTCCATAGCACTCCAGGTAGAGCCTCGAACATCTGCCCTAATAACAGACTTTTTTTTTCTGTTTTTAAAGGATTGTGAAAAATAGCATCACAAGAAAAAAATATGACATTGTGGAAACAGGCCCTGCCTGCCTGACTTTGCACCTGAAACAATTAAGAAATTAGTGAATGACCCTAAATACTTATAAAAGATGTTTTCTTCCCCATTATTTTATCATTTACCATTTTCATAGAACGAAACAAATGTGAGGGGCAGTTTGCAATACTATGTCTTAACACATTCTTTCAACATAAGCCTCAAACTTAAGTATCATTTTGTGTTATCATAGGAAAAAAAAACCCTATCATATACACCATCTGCTACATTGCATGTCAGAATTCATTGCTTCTGCCTTAAAGAAAGACAGCAACTCTTTCTTTAGCGCTGGTTAGTTATTCAATCAATTTGAAAAATTACTGTTCCCAAAGATTTCAATATTGGGTTGTTGCCATGAAATTGAATCTGCTTGACTCAGTGAGGAGAGGCATTTGAAAAATATGATGTGCTCATTTTTAATTCTGTCACGAGAAACTTGACAGAAGTAGGTAAGCCTCTTGTATAACATTTTACTTTATTTTGGTGGGTACATGCTTCCTTCTTTTTATAGTTTTATATAGCATTTTTATATTATTAAATTTGGAATATCAAATTCTGCATGTAGTACAAAGGCGTATTTGCGCCAATCTGCAAATACGTGACCATGACATGATACTACACAGAACCTCTTTTTGTAGGTTCGAATCTGTTAAAAAGTTTTTCTTCCCTTACCCAGCTAAGCAAAAGTATCAGAATGTAATTCTTGAAATATGATTATGGAAAGTAAACATTTGCTTTTCATACTGTAAACAACTTTTATTTTAATGAGGTATCAGACAAGTGAACTACTGAACTTAGTTCTAGATAATAGTAACAAAAATAACAATAGTAATACACATTCATATATTAATTTGACACATATATTTTATATAATTGAGATTTAGGATTGCTCTTCAGATCCCATTGTTTATCCTCATGTTCTGTCTTCAGTAGAAGAATTGTCACAGGGGACACAGAAGAAACTATAGAAGAGACCAATTTAAATGCCATCAGCTCCTTGGGCACACTTTCCCCCAAATTGTGTGTATTCAAAGGACCAATGGAAATCTCCACTGCCAGGGTGTTGCTATTACATTCTTATCAAGACGGAGTCAAAGTAAGTTATTCTTGAAGGTTTGGGTCTAGTTTAATCTAATGTAATAAATGATTTATGAAGAAAAGAAAAGAAAAGAAGCCAAATATTTCCATGTTTCAATTTTAGTAATGCTACTTCTGTGATTAACTCTTTCTTTGTGAGACTATAGTCTCAATATTTGAGTTTGTTGACTTCCAAAATCAGTCACTTGACTCTTTTTCTATCATCACCAATAACCTTATGGGATACCCTAGTTAACATCCTTCAGGAAAAGGGGACTCAATGTTACAATTTCTATGAGAAAATATGAATCAAAAACCAAAGTTAAGGTTATGAAGTGACATTTATATCTCAGTAAAACGTTAGCTGTTTTATATTTGTTTTTTAAAACAAAGATTAAAATGGCAAGAGAACTATCTTGGGAGACAACTCTTTTTTGATGGCCTTGTGATTCTACAAGAACAGCTTTTTTTTTTTTTTCAGGAGCACAACATTCTAAATGATACACAAAAAAATTTGGTAATACACAGAAAAACTGTCATTTTTTTTCTTCCTTTAGTATAAGAATTATATAAAATAATTGTTTTGTGATATACAATAATCAACAAGTGAGTAGATATATTTTATATGCATATTATTTAAGATTGTAGTTTATCCGATATATAAAATGTAAGATTATTTAAAGAATATTGTCATAGTTAAAAGTAATAAAGAATAATATAATTGGATTAGACAGTATTTCAGAAGCATAGCTAATATACAAATAGTGTGCATAATATAAAGCTATAAATATATATATAAGTATATATTTTAACCTGAAAATGTATTTATGGCATATATAAGAAAAAGTTATGCTGTTTTCACTGTAAGTTTGTATGTTTTCAGAAATTATTTTAAAATAGAGAAAAAAAGCATATACGATTAGCAGAGTGATAATATTAAATTAGTATAGATTTCAAAGTATATCTGAAAATTCTATTTTTTTTAAACTTTTAAATTATTTTTTGGTTTCACAGTAAAAAAATAAAACTAATTTTACATTCAGGTGACCTAAATGCGCTGAAGCTTTTTACCTAAACAAAGATTGTCTGGCTGTTTGTCCAAACCTCCAGCCAAGAGGCAATTGTTGTCTCCAGACAGAGACAATTGTTGGTGTTTATTCTACTGAAAAATGTGAATATATTGCATTTCTGAGTATTTGCTTAATTAAGAAAAAAGCATTATATAATGTATACACAATGAATTAAAAAGATCTCTTAAACTCCTTTTCTTTAATGTTTCTGCTTGTTTTATTTTCTGACAGTATACCAGAATTACTCAACATTTCTATTTCAACACTTTTATATATTACAATCTTTGAAAATTATTTTATATATTATCATATAAAAAGATAGGGTTTATTTGCCTAGCAATAAGAAATCAGCATGTAGCTAAATATGCAGTTTGTTCTTACTTTCTAAAAAATCGTGTAGAAAAAAATTACTAAGCATTCTTATTTGTCAATTATTTAAAATCTCTCTCCTTCAAAAATCATGGTATTTAGTTTATTATCAGTGTTTTTTTTTTTTTTACTTAACTATAGTTTTGATCTGATATACTAAACTCTGAAAGACTTTCCATGAAATGAAAACTTAAAGGAAGTTTCTTAATTACTGTGAAAGTATATTATGTTTATGTTTACCATAGTTCCAACTCTCCACATTAAGCATGCAAATATTAGGTACAAATAAATAAGGCATTTAGAAGTTTTATAGCAACAAATGTTTTGTTTTCATTTTTTTTTGGTTTGTTTTTATCATAGTCTCTTTTAATGATTGAAATCTTTAGAGAATGACTTAAGAAACCACCTATGAAAATCACACACACACACACACACACACACACACACACACACACACACACACGAAAATCCAAAAACTTACTGCTTTTAGAGATCCAACAACAAAATACCACAGTTGCCAAAGTTATCTGCTTCCTATCAAGACCCATGTTTGGCACAAAAAGTATTCAATTCATTCATCATTGTCAGTGCACGAGTACACTAATTATTTCAAATTGTTTCCTCAGCCAGAGGTCTAGGACAAATCAGGCTAGCCAAAAATAGCAGTTATGAATAATTATGCATAATTTACCTCAAGGCCTAGACCAGTCTATCATTAAAACTTTTACTTGCCACACTATGATCTCTGTTAATTACAAACTTTAAAATTAGTTCAAGGTTGTCTTTTTATCCACTGCCAACCTCAAACTCTTTTCCTAGTGACTTTCTGGTACTTTGAACACGTCAAATAAAATGTCGTCAAATTTGTGTAAAGAATATATGTTTATACACACACACACACACACACACACATTTATAATGAAAGATAAAAATGAGTGGAGAAAGTACTGTTTCCACCTTTTGCCATGTTGTTCACAAATGGTATAAAGATGAGAGGTTAGAAGTCAAAATATGCTAATGACCTAGCTGTGGGAATTCTATCCTGTTGAAAAAAATAAAAAGCTTAACAATGTGTGAATATTTCTCTTCAGTGTCATTAGTCCTCAGACAATCACTATACTTTCTTAAGGAAGGAACCTTTGACATTCTGTTGTTCTTTAGAAAGTCCACAGTGTACTTTGACTTTGACCTTTATTTAAAACAAAAACTGAGATACCCATGTCTTTTCCCACTGATGTGAGGATTTATAATAATTATAAATATTTCCAAGTATGCAGTAAGTATAATACTCAAATGAAGACAATGCATTTTAATTTCTATTTATTCTTTCTGATGTTATTTCTCCCCATACAGGAAGAATGTTATGAATAAATGTCTTCATTATCCATCTTCATTTCTCCCCCATGCCCTACCCATGCAGTATTTTGTAGTTACACTTTAAACACATTTCTTATTTAAAGAAGAAAAAAAATTAAAGAAAAAAATAAATGTGATATTTTAGATTATCTGTTCTTTACTTTTCCAACTTTACTTAAATTTAACCTTTTTTCTTCAAACCCTTGAGATTTAGGCCATGAAGATATATGTCACTAAACTGCCATCCCCTTGAATTATTTTCTTTGCATAAAACAAAAGATGCTCCATTTCACCTCAGACACATTTTTGAGGAGAAATGAGCCAATTTGTAGGAATGTTTTTCCTGCCTATGACCTGTCAGATAAATGCCCCACTCTACCTCTTTTTAATAATACATCATACTTACTAGATTTCTGTACTTGTGTTTTGTGCTGTTTGTTAAATGATGCACTCAGAGAATTGTCCACTCTAGGCACCCCTTCAGTAATACCAGGTCAAAGTATGAGCTCTATTTGGGTCCTCCCTGAATAAACCTCATTTCAAAATATTTTGAGAGTCTGAAGTTTCTGATAAAACACTGCTTTAGAAACTGGCTACAAGCAGATAGTTCCAAAAATCATAAGAAAAATGGAGAGCAAATCAAGAAAACTAGTGAATTTGGAGAAGAAAAAGAGAAAGCCTAGAGATAGAAGATGATTGATTTGTCTCGAATAATCCAAAGAACTCTGTTGTTTTTATTGTTGGTGTTGTTTTTAGTCTTTTTCTTTTTTTAATGAAAGAGAACCTTATAATATAACTGTAATGATGGTAGCAGAGTGAAAATCAGAAACCAGTAGTTATTATATCTTATATAACTTCGTGTCCTTTCAAGAGTTACAGACATATCCAACACCTGTCTGGCCTCCCAGTGTGCCTCAGTTACTTCAAGCAAAAATGTACTACATGAATATATTTTGCTTTTGATCTCAGAAATCTTATAATTTGGTGAATAATTTAAAAAACAAATAAATTACTATCATAAATAATTACAAATTGTGATAAATTATATGAGGGAGAAGATAAAGTAAGAAATAGAAGATAACAACGATGATTGCTAAGCCTACCTTAGACAGTGGATTAGGGCATTCCTGACATTTAAGCCAAGAACTAGACCTACAGAGTGATGAGATGGAGATCTTATGGTGATTGAACACAGGATCTGGAGTTAGATCATAGGGGTTTTAATTCTGCCACTTTTTTTGCTATTAATTAGGCTTTGGGCAAGTTATTTAATCTCCCTGGTGTCAATTTCGTCATCTATAAAAGGAAGATGATGATAGTATCTAAAACCACAGGGTGAGCCACATTTGAAAAGCCAGAAGAAAATGTTCTGGGAAAATGAAAACACAAGAATGAGAGTCCTAAAGCTTGAAAGTATTGGGTGCTTCTGAGAAACTGAAAGTTGGCGAGTGTGACCACAGCATAATCTGGCAGACGTAAAATCTGAGAGCAGTGGGAACTGTATCACCTGAGGCCTAGTCAACCTTGGAAACAGTCTGGATTTTGCTTGTTGTGCAAAAGCTGATCTTTGCAGTTTATTCAGAAGATGTATATGTAAGTATTCAAGATAATGGAGGGTAGAAAGGGACCATATGAAAAGGAGTCTTTCTTTTTTCTCCCTGAAAGTGGTAACATTAAAATTTAAGCAAAGGATTAACAGAAGATGTGTGTTTTAGATAGATCCATTTGACTTCAGTATGGAACTTTTAAAAGGGAAAGGTAATAGGAAGAGCAGTGACATTTTTATAACATGCATGAGAACAGTTAAGAGATGGTGGTCTGGACTATGGTGGCAGCATTGGGGGGTGAAAGAATTTGACCAATTTGAGGTGCGTTTGCATTACATACATCTATTAAAAACATTTTTATGGAAAGGATTATTTTCTTGGAGAAAACTTTATATGTTGATAATACACGTTGGTGACCTTGTATACTATGATGTTTTATTTTAGTTCTGAAGATAAAGTTTTGAGGATTAGCTAAGGCACTGGAAAATTGTCTTATTCTTAAATGAAGTTTCTTTGTTTTCTCCTCTGCTTTCCCATTATAGTTAGAAAGAATACTAGATTGACTTTCCCATGGATCTCAGAGGGATTGTTTAGAATGTTGAATTGGAATCACTTAAAGAATGTCTCCAGTATTAATCTGTTTTATGTTCCTAATTCTTCACTGATTAGAATTAGAAGTGACAGAAAGATTACTAGGACCTCTTGCAATGCAATCTTTAAAAAACCAAGTTTCTAAAGTATAACTTTTTAAAGTATAAGTATATGAGAACTCCAAATCAGTAATGTCGCACTTGATGACTTTTTATTTGAGTAGTACTACCAATGGTATCTCTGTAATTGTGTAAAGAAAATTCCGTTTAAAGTACCCTAATTATTGTCAGTATATTTTGTCTATTAAATGTGTTCATGTAGTCCCTGAGATATACTCCATGGTTATCCTGCTGAGTTTTCTGAGGCATTAGCATACCAGCATACAGTCTATTAGCACCAATTTGATGTTCTCAGGAGAGCAAATGGGAAGAAAAGCACATGCTTTCATTGAATAATCGAGAGATCATTTCCTTTGCCTAATTAATATTTTCCATGAAAGAAAAGGATTATAAAAGCATCTAGAATTTTGTGTTGAAAAGTTTTGGTAAGTCAGAGGAAGTCAGAAAAAACTAATGGGATTCAACCTTGAAAGAAAGCAGGGGTGGAAGCAGATCTAATGAGCAGTAGAACTGCAATGGCAAGAATCAAGAAAGGTTGGGTGAGGAATGAGTTTGCTAAGGAAAATGTCCCTCGACAAAGATTTCTTAGTTGATTCAAGAAATGACATACATGATACAAAAGTTCCTTGACTTATTTTTAGGTTGATTTTTCTAGGCTGTTTGGCATGTCTACACATCTCTACATCAATTACTTTTCTTTGCTCCTTTCTGTTTTATGTGTTACTACTGTCTGAAAAATTCAGCATTATCATTAAATTAACTTGAGGTGTTTCTATTTCCTTGATATCATTCAATTTCATTTTCTACCCTGGATGGTGCTCTTAACTGCTTATTTCTCCACCCCAAACCAAGCATAGTCATATGCTAAGGATCCCAGTCTTTAATCTGCCCCTAATACACCTAGATGAACTCACCAAACTTATCTTACTAATCTCGAATAGAGAATCTTTTACTTTAGAATGAGTTTTTGTGTGTCTCTCCTTCCTACTCCATTAATATTGGAATGAAAACTTGTAGGTTGCCCTCTCAATTGATTCTAATTTGTTCAGGAATGTTGCATTTTCTTCTGTGCTATGCCCCTGTAGTAGATATTCATAGCCCATGTCATAAACCAAGAAAATTAGGGTCTCCCAAATTCCAAGAGTAGATTTTGGATGCCCACAACTGTTTCCACTGAGAGTTTTTGAAGTTTTTATTCTTGTCTTTCCACAGAAGTACAGTATGTCCTCTGTATTTGCGGGTTCTGTGTCCTTGGCTTCCACCAGCAGCAGATAAGCAATACTCAAAAATAAAGTTATGTTGTTGCTGATATGTACTATGTAGTTAGGCCTGAGATGTCTGCATCTATTGAACATATACATGCTTTTTTTTCTTGTTATTATTCCCTAAACAATACAGTATAACAACTATTTACATAGTATTAGGTATTGTAAGTAATGTAGAGATGATTTAAAGTATACAGGAAGATGTGTGTGGGTTGTATGCAAATACTATGCTATTGTATGTGAGGGATTTCAGCATCCAAGAATTTTTTGTATCCATGAGAGAACCAGAACCAATCCCATGGATACCCAGGGATAACTGTATACATTACAGAGGAAAGAAACTCACAAAAATTCTACATTTCATTCTTATATCATGAGAATATAAGACTTACTTGGCATTATAAGATATAATGTAATTTATAATATCATATATATTAATACAATATAAAACAGAGATAGCTTAATGAATTAGCAGCCATATAAAAGAGATGTTTAAAGAAAGTTTTCCTATCCCATTCCTGACCCGACTCTCCTACCAAAAAAAATCAAAGTATAACACTTGAAACTAAAAGTTAATCAAGTTATCATTTTTGTTATTATCCTTTATAAATTATCATCATTGAATGTTCACTATTGTGCTGAGCTAAACTCTTTAGATAAAATATACTATTTAATTTGTGTAGTAACCTTATGAAATAAACATTATCATTTTGTATTATAGGTGGAGAAACTGAAGCTTACATTGAATAAGAAGCAGTGTGGCAAGAGTTAAGTTTAAGTCTATCTGATTCCAAAGCTATATCCACTTTAATTTGGCTCATTTATTGTTCTCATGATAAAATTAAATATCCCTGGTAAACTTAAGCTTTGATTTTTTAAAACTAGTGTAAATAATCCTTATAGTGACTGTGTTGGTACATAGGGGTTGACACTGCAAGTCACCACCCATGTACTTCTTCATTGAAGGACTTGGTGCAGGCAGACAGCATATTGCAGCCCCTTCAGAGGCTGCCTCTGTTGCAGAGAGGAGCCAGGCCAGATCTCATGCCCTTCCCAGGTGGTGTACCCAGTAACTGATCATACAGGAATAATGAGACCTGGCCATCTCAACCCAATTCAAGCTAATTCTGAAAGATCATTTCAGGTCCTGTATTCTGGGATGGGCCAAGACACCTGCTGGTCCTGTATCCCAATTCCACTTCTCTTTCTGTCCACTTCTGCTGTCTTCTCCTTTCCACAAGTATGGATCCCCAAGGCACTTTTTAATTAATGGTCAGCATTATAAACTCCTTCTTAGAGTTTGCTTCCATGGAAACTCAACTTACAAGGATGGACAAAGAAAGAGAAACTGGAGATATGATTTCTTGGCAAGAGAGGAATAAGGAAAGCTACAAAACAAATCATGTCTTTTTCAAACAGGACTTCTAAAATTTTAAAATATTAATGTCATTATGAATTTGTTATGAATCTGGAAGGAGACATGATAAGTAGCATAATATAAACCTACTTTACCTTGTTTAAGATTTTAATCTTAACTTTTTTTCAGAACAATACACAGCCTTTTGATGAACAAATCTGGGAATTCTAGAACAAATAAAATAGTCAACCAATAAATGTATGTTTTCAAATCTCTTTTTAATAGATAGTAAAAAAAAAACCAAAAAAACAAAAAAAAACAACCTCACCAATTTAACGATTGCACCCTGAGAACTTCAAGTTGAGGTCTTACATTTAGAAACCATGTAACCTCAACTATTAGCATTGAAGGCCATACTCAGTGAAAAGGTAGAGTCTATGGTGCGATTTCCACTTCTTGGGTAAGCATTTAGCAAAAAGATTTAGAACATCTATAGTCAAGCTGTTTAGGTTTAAATCCTGTTTCTACCATTTGCTTGTTGTATGACCTGGGGTAATTTATTTACCTTCGTTGTACTTTAGTTTCTCATCAATAAAATAATGGAATGTGCGTCATAGGGTTACCATATGGTTTAAATTAATTTGTATTTGTAAAGTATTGGTATATACCAAAATACATGTGTGACAAATAAATAGGTAAACAAATAAAAACAAACAAATAAACAAATAAATGGAGAGCCTTCATCCTGAGTTAAGTAGAAAGGGCTCACTATCATTAGGCCTTTATGACACCTCGGGATTTTCTCTGTCAGCCCTATTTAAAATTTCAGCCTTACCCATAGACCCTCCCTATCTGTCTCCCCTGTTTAATTTTATTTTTTAAATTTACCTCCATAGCTTAAGTCACCATATAAATATCATATATATTATTAAGTTGTTCATTGTTTAACTTGCCCTCTTCCAAGAGTTAAGTTTTCTCTTTGTTTACCACAGCACCTCTAGAGACATGTAGAGACAACTCCTGGAGTTAGTCACCTGTAGGATAATCGTGAAATCAATATATGTACATCATCAGTCCCCGGAGGGTTTCATCTCTGCTTCTTGGTCCCCCTGGCCTGTCTCTATCCTCCCAATATTACCCTTTTACAGCAGCCATCTGTTTGGAGCAGTATGGTTAGTTAGATAATCATGAACTTAAGCACATATTCCAGAACCCAAAGGAAATCGGGAAAAAAAAAAAAAAAAAACACGAAAAAGAAATGCGATATTCTATGCAACTTGTTCCTTTTCCTTTTCCATCAACTTTGTAAGAGATCTGGTTTTGTGAAAGAAGACCATAAGAATTTGCTACAGGTGTTATGGATAACAGCTGAAGTATGAGAAAGGGTGCCTGTTAATAAAGGTTAAATAGAATTTGTTTTAATTTATCAAGCTTAAAATTATTTGAAAGCCCCATTAAGAAATAGCTGGAAAATTCTTTTTAAATGAAGGCATCTTTTTTCTTAATTTTTCTGAAGTAAAGCTTGAGAACAAGTGATTTAATCAGAGAAGTTTGGAATTCAGTTGGCCAAGACTGGGACATGGGATCACACCACCTTAGTATCCTGGCTTGTATCCCAGTAGAAACCTCACTTCATCACAATTTCAATCATATATATCTACAAACCAGAACTGTCCATGAAAGTTTATTCAATTCCTTCAGCATTTGCACTCTACACATTAAGAGTCAGACACCTTGTTTCTGCCACATTATCTGGCTTCATTTGTGCACTGGTGCTGTGTCAATTTTGAAACCTGTCCAGGCAATGAGAAGTGTCCTGTTTTTTGTCCTGGGCCATCTGGCTACCCTTATTACAATTTGTTTAGGGGAAAAAATGTAATGGACATACAGGAATATAAAGAGAAAAAGAAAAGTGATGATATCAAAAGTACTCAGAAAAATATATACATTTAGAACTTTTATAGTCTACTTATTTTTTTAAAATAAAAATATGCCTCTCTTTCTGGCATTATAATATCATCTTTTAGCTTTTGCATGCTAACTGGTTTTGATAATTGGCCAACTAAGTTCACTTTTATTTTTGCCTAAGATAAGAAATAAATTTTTTCATTATGGAAAAGGAAGAGGAAAATAGCACACACTAGAAAGTCAGACTTTGTAGTCTTAACTCACAGTGGAATAAAAACACAAACACAATAGATTATATTTTCTGCCAGTTTCTCAGACATCTGATATTGGTACGTTGTCCTAATTTTACCAAAGGTACACCAAATTACTCCCTCCCCCCTCCAGAATAAAAAAGGAAGCGCTATATGCTAAACAAATTCCTTAAAAAAATAAACTTTATTTATTGGAGATCAGTTAAATATAAGAGTGTTTGCTCTTCATTTTATAACACATTTACAATTTTTGCCAACTTCATTTACTTTCTTCTTGTTTAGTATAAAGAAGTCCTGGATTTCTAACATCCAAATAAGCCAGATGTGAGGAACACCCAGATACAAAGGAAATGTTTCACAGAAAA
This sequence comes from Eidolon dupreanum, assembly GCA_028627145.1. Classification (NCBI taxonomy): domain Eukaryota; kingdom Metazoa; phylum Chordata; class Mammalia; order Chiroptera; family Pteropodidae; genus Eidolon; species Eidolon dupreanum. The sequence goes on along the minus strand of CM053507.1, from coordinate 86,651,853 downwards.
CAAAACTCACATGAAAGCAGTTAAGACTTCTTTAGACTCCATTTCTCTACCCTGAAAAGTCTACTAGTCATTCATCTTGTCCTGATAATATATTTAATACTCATGTTTTTGTTTGTTCATTCATAAAGTACTCTTGGACTTGCATATAAACTGTATTTTCTTCCCAACAGCCTCCAGTAAATACATCTCTTCAAATGACCAAGCTGACTAGTTTAACAATCACCACACTGTTCATCACGTAAAGATTGCTCTTTCTTTTCTTTCTTTTTTCTTCCTTTTTTTTTTTTCGAATATGTACAATCTGTTTCTTGTAAAGTCGAAACAAGGTTGTTTTCTCATGTTGAAAGAACTGACAGCTGTAATTACTCCTAGCACTGCAACAGGACTACACTCAACTACATACTGTATAAACTATGAATCTGTTCAATGTTTTTTTCAAAGATGAGAAAGAGTGATCTCAAGAAAGAAATCACTAAAGCCATATTTTCACTCTCAAGAAAATTCAACCCTTGACGACAGGTATATGAGATTTTAATAATTTAAACCTGGGAAAATATAACTAAAACTGGTTGTTTTTGTTTTTGTTTTTGCTGCTTTTACAGATGAGAAAGTGTTGATTCTTTCCCTCTTCAGAATTTCCACAATTAACAATGCAAAAGCAATCCTTAAAATCAAAAGAGATTGCTATTGTAGGTAATTTAATCTGAAATCTTATTTAAAATTTTTGTTTTCTCTCTCATCTGTAGTAGCATCCTTCAGGTTAACATCATACTTGAAAATAATATATTTTTTAAAATCTTAAATGAAATAATATACATAATACATATTGTCAGCACCTGGCACAAAGCAAGCACTTACTAAATGCAACTTGATAATCCTAACATAACCAGAAAAAGCTATTTTATATGTTTTCTGAACTTTAAGAAATCTGTTTTATATGACAGAGATTGGGTGAAACTATAGTTACAATTTCAGACTATCTCTAAGCTATTAAAATTGGAGAATATGCAAAATCATTATTCATATTTTAGAATACTGCTCATTACCTATAAATTTTATATATACTTCTGTTGCCTACTAGTTCCAAAGCTCTTTAAACCGTGGAATTATATCATATATTTATTTTATCCTATTTAATGCATAATACTATCAGACAGATGCACAGTGAGTGCTTAAATAGATGCCACTTTGAACAGACTTCCAGAATTCTTTAATGAAATTTTACCTTTAGAAAGCAAACAAAACTCTTCCAAACCTTTTAATTTTTTTTTCTAAACTGTGTAGATAAAAGCACCAAAACAGAATGATGAAAATTATATGTAGCTTTCTGGGTAAGCGTACAACTAAAAAGTAGATAAGAATATTATTTGTGAAGGATTTTGAGATAAAGGCTGTTCTTTTTAGCTCAATAAAGAGAAACTGAATATATAATAGTTTATTCCATAGTTATCTAGGGTTTAAAGCTTATATATCAAATTTTGTTGATAGATTATACTTAACTCGTCATGTTTTACAATTACTATTTCTCTACAATCATAATCATTTTATACATGCTCTTAGATATTTTTGTGTGGCTTGAAGAAATTGGCCTACTGAGCATATCTTTTATCTTTGAATGAAGCATATAGATAACAGCCTAATATCCCTAATAAAATATTGATTTTTAAAGCTCCATTCTTTTTTAACCATTGATTCTGAAAACTTCCTATTTTCAGTCTTTTGCCCAATATATCAATTATAGACAACTGTTCACAAAATGGTTACCAAATAATCAAATTTTGTATGTAATTTATAAAATTAACTCTAGTTTGATCAAAGGATTTAAAATACTTTTTTTTGTAGTCATGCATTAAACAAGCAATCTCAGAAACTAAGCTCCAAACCAGTATTTTCAAAATTGTGAGACAATGAACCTCACGCATGTGCTACGTTTGTAGGAAGATGAAAAAGTAAGTGCTGACACCCAAACAAAAAAGCAGACCTGACTTGTCAAGGTCACTATGGAGGCTCGCAAGGATGGAGCAGCATGAGGAAGGAGAATCAGATTACTAATATCACTGGAGGGAGATGATCTGTGCCTTGCAGACTTTGACTTTTCCACTGAGATGGAAAACCATTGGAAGATTGTGAGCAAAAGAGTGACATAGTAGACTTAATGTTTTAACAGGATTGCTCTATGTTCAAAATAGACTGTCATTGTAATGGGACAAAGACAAAAAAGTACGGAGCCCAATTTTTATAATAATCCAGGTAAAAAGATGGTAGCATCCTAGCCAGGGTGGTAGCAGTAGAGGTAGACAAAAGTTATATTCTTGATATATTTTGAAAGAAAAGCCAACAAGATTTACCACCACTGCAAGTGAAATGTGAATGAAAAGAGTCAAAGTTGACTGCAAAGTGTTTGGCATGATCACAGGGAAGGAGGAAGTGGTCAAGAACTAAAATGAAGATGACTACAGATGGATTTTTGTGTTTGGAGCAGAGAGAGAAAGAGGAAATCAGATTGAATCAGTTTAATTTGAGATGGCGATGTTAAGAAGGAATTTGAATATATGAATCTGCAGTTTGGAGAAGTCTGGAAACAAAAAGGCAACAGCAAAATCAATATAGAAGGTATCACTAGTGTGAAAGAAATAAGCAGGAGAGCAATGTATCATGATTCCGGTGAAGTGATTACGAAACATTCTCATCTTCTCTCTGATTCATACACACCCTTCAAGGCAAAGCTGAACTTTCAGCTCTGAAGGCCTCTTTCCCTAACCATTCCAGTTCATCATGGATATCTTCATTATTTAAACACCTATAGCTTTTATTTTGTACATATAACTTAGTAATTAACATAGAGTATAGTGTTTATTACAGCTGTGCCTATTTAAATATGCTTTATTGCAATAATCTCTAGTTAGAATTTTTGTCCATTCAGTTATTTTAGGTTATAAATTTATACCTAATATTTATAAAATAGACAACAAAAAATTTTAAAATTTTACAGATAAATACTAAACACTGAACTTAAAGAGACTTTTCTAAACTTAGCCAGCAAATTGGTATCGAAAATGCTGGACTTTAGTTCCTATTTCACAATGAATATTTTCAAATTGCTTTTAACATATATACATTACATTCTCTCTTTTATCTAGAAACATACTAACAATTGCTTTTCTCACATTCAATTTTGTATTAAAGTTATTCTTATAATCATAAAAATAATATTAACTTTGTACCATATTGTGTTTTGATTCTGCAAAAAAAAAAAATGACTGGACAGGAAATACAAGTATGCTCTTTAGAAAATTATTAAGTTTCTGAAGGTTGAACAATAAATGAAAAAATAATAATATGAATTCCAGTTTTTTATATATAATAGTGTGTATTCCATTAGTCTTCCTTAAAATGTTTAACAGTATGAACATTTTAGGTCTTGAGAATTATTCATAAAAACAGATGAGTAAAATCACCTAGACATTTTGAATGGTCCTGACCTTAAGTTAAAAAATCCATATGTGAAAGGAGGTTGGGGGTGGAGAAGGAGGGTCTGTGTAGTTTCTGAGAGCCTTTAATCATAATAAGAAACAGCATAAGGAGGTTGTTTTACATTTACCAGAAGTGGACAACTGAGAATATTTTGTTAATTCTAATGTATATGTGACTTATATATGTTGTGTTGCCTCTGATCATTCATTTAACTAGAATAGGATTTGGAATTGTAATCAGATAAAGCAGAGAACACATGGATACAAATTAATATGAACACCATAATGATGATTACTTTTGTGATTCAGAGAAAAAATGAATTAAAATGCCTAGGAATGTATGTGAAATAATGTAAACAAATCTACTTTATAATCTCAAGGTGAAATAGAAGTTTTTATCAAATGAAAAATTCCTTTCAAAGAATATTGCCTTTTAAAATATTTTTCAGCATGAGATATCTATGATTTTAAAAACAAATATCTCACCTGCAACCTCTTGTAACTTCCACTCACTATTTTTAAGGGTATAGGTGGATGGGTCGCTGAAAACAGAATGTGAAAGAAGAATTTTCTTTCTTGAGCTTCAGGACATATAAGACTATGAAATGGATTGACTAATTTTATGTATTAATATTTAATTTCTATGACTTTTAAGTTTCTATTATTTCTAATAGCAAGCTTATATACAAAGTGAAGCATGTGTATGTTTATACACTTACCCATTCTAGACTTATGTTAGGTTTTTCTAAAATAATATATGTTTAGTATATTAGTTAGTAATTATGTTTTATTGGTAGTGACCAGACCTGAAAAATCTTCACTATTAGTCAAGGTCTAATTTTCTCACATAAACAGTTTAGAAGTAGGTAGTTTATATGTGCTACAGCAGTCCCCTGAAATCATCAGTGATGCAAGCTCCTCCCAGCTCTTTCCTATACCACCTCTAGTATGTGGCTCTTGTCCTAATATCACAAGATGGTTGTTGTAGTGCCAGTCATTACCCAAATGCCAAATTTATTGTATAGCATCTTCTTAGAAGCCCCACACTTCTGTTTACATTACCTTTGTCAAAGCTTTGTCATATGGATATAGTGCAATTCGATAGAAGCTGGGAAATATATTCTTTTAGCAGGCTACAATGTCAGTCTGAATAAAATAGGGATTTTTCTCATTAAGAAAAAAAAATTTAATGAATTTTATCTTAGGCAATTGGACACAAATGATTTTCAGTGGCACACAACCCAGCCATGATAACTGTATTTACCTTTTTTATGAATCATCAGTTGTCCCATTCCTTTTATAATAATAATCTGTTCATAATATTTATTTCATTACCAAAGTTAAAGCATCAAGCATGTCTTCTCCCACAGAGTTTAGTCCTAAATATAACACAGGAAAAAGAATTAGGACTTGTTCAAATTTATAAAGAGTAAATCCTACATTAAAAATGTCAAATTTATGAATGTCCTAGGTACATAGGATGCTCTGTTCTGCCTGTATCAATTTGGCATTCTGATTGTTTTATATGAAGTAGGTAATTAATCACATGGAAAAATCTTATATATTAAATTTAAATTCACAACTGTTAAGCATTTCAGTGACATAGAGTGTTGATCTATTAATAACATTTTGAAGGTTTTTCGAAGCTGTGTATATGCATTTGAGGAAGTCACATGAATTTTCAAGTTGTGGAAATAGCTATTGGTCATAAAATGAAGGGTGCCATCAATTATCTATACTTGGAGTTCTCCAAAATGAGGTGTTTGGGCCCCCACTATTGATATTTGTTTTGGCCTTTTTAATTTTTCTTTTTTCAATATTTAATGTATATTATATATACATATAAATATTAAAAATTTCATAAACACTAGGATATGTGTCAACTTTTACTGTCCAAATTTCCTGAAGACCACTGATAATTTTCCATTTGTTTAAAATTCAAGGTATTTTATTCAATTTATCAAATATTTTGCATGGATTTCTAGTTGTTTGTTATCACTTTGGCTTTAGTGTCTGCAGTGTCTGTTGTATGAACATACTTGGTAGGTTCTTAATTAATCATAAAGTCATTTACATCCCACCAATATCCTTTAAGAGTCACACTTTTTTATTCCAATTGTGTCACCTAACAGAGAGCCAGAGATATGAGGAAATAGATATAGAGCAATGGGACCTTTGAAGTATTTCCTGCCACTAGTAGGCTGTATCATATCTGAGAATGAGCTGGTACTTGTACACCAAAATATAATTTAGTGGCTTTACTTGTAAACTCTATTACAAATTTTATTCTTTCATTACAAGTACTGAGAGTAGAACATAAAAATATACATAAAATTTCCTATTAATTAATATCAATCACCCTTCTTTTGTCTATCACATATTGACACATCAGTAAATGTCTTTTTGCCTTTAAAGTATATTAATGTGCTCCTTATAATTTCTTAAATTTTATAAAGATATGCAACCTTTATATTTTCTGTAGGATTTCTATACTGCCTTTTTAATTCTTTCTATGCATTTAATGTGGAATTCTTAAGAACACACTAATCACTTGAAGTTCATGATTACTGTATGATGGATGATATAACTTCTATATGACTAGTTTCAATGATTTTCTATTTCAGAAAAGAAAATCCAGAAGACAACTGGTATTTTAAAATAGTGCCTGTTGCATCTTCAAATTAGTACCTTAAGAACTGGCTGAACTGCCTCAACACATAGGGTTTTTTAAATAACTATTTATAGACTGAATGAATACTTTTCAAAGGCAAAACTTCACACATTCCTTAAGTCTGTGTCTATAAAATCATGTCAGACATAACTGGTTTCAGGAAGAAACCAATATACCAAAAAATTTACTGAACTATAGAATATTTTATGATTGTTTTGGCATGATATTCTCCATTTTAACAGACTCCTGGGATGCCGTGGGATCTGCTGCCATTTCTCTGTCTCTTTTAAAGAACTATGATCTTTGATTAGTATGTGCTGGCTTTAAAATTTGCATCATATCATTCTAGCTCTCCGTGACTCAGTACTTTCATGTCTCAATATTGTTGTATGTTTTTACAATTCCTTTATAATTTTTGTGACTCAAATTAAACTGTATTATCTATTTTAATTTCCAATAATAAACACACACAATTTCTATAAATGTATTATCTAATCATCTCAGTTTTTTATAAAGAAAAATTGAATACTGAAAGGAAAGCTATCTGGTGAACATTTCTTAAAGTTATCATTGTTTAAATTCTATTTAAAATATTTATATTTCTTTTTCTAATTATCTCCTCTTTGTTTATTACATATCATGTCTGTTTTATAATATTTCTTCAGAAATCACCTTTTATATTGTAAATGTTATATAATATAAAGTTACTATTCAGATATGAAGCTTTGCTTTTTTGCTTCCATATACCCTCTACTGCTAAGATACCCATAGTTAGATCTGCCAAAACTTTAAAAGTGTATTATATGACCTTCTGCAACTACTTGTAGCCATGTATTCAAAAATTTACTTTTTATAGTTTCTATATTTCTCTATAATTTAGGAATCATTCATAATATTGGGGCAATGATACAGAATTTCAAATACCAATATAGTATGTAAGATATCATTGGATGTGTTATGATATGTGTTATAGAGATATGTATGTGTGTGCATATATAAACATGAATATGAATATATGTATATGTATATATTAGCCTCTAGGGAGGGGTGAGGAGGGGAGAAAGAGAGAAAGAGAACGAAAGAGAATAACAGGGTATTTTAAAAATTATTATCAGCCTTAACTGACCATTTACAACATGAGAACAGATCACACATTTCCTTTAAATTCACATAATTTTTATCATTTAAACTTTAATAAAATCAAACTATTCAAATTTATTTGCAGGCAAATCTATTAATGTTGAGCTGGGAAATTAGTTCTCAAAGTGTCGTCCTTGGACCAGCACTATTAGAAATGTAGGGATGGTGTCTTACAGTTTATGTTGATGCATTCTAAAATTTGAGAAAATTTGATTCAGGAGAAATTAAAACACAGAACAGTCATCATCAATCACACACATAACATCATTGAAATTAAACTTTAATTCTCCATCTCCTTTCTGTTTATATCTAACTGACACCATTTCTTACAAGACATTATAAATGACCCAGTATATATCACTTCTCTTATATGCCCTGACAGAAAACTTTCTCGGATTACCTTAATAAACCAACTCATTGCATCTCTAGTCTAAGTCACAGAATAAACTTACTTATTCTTATACTACTTATTAATTTTCCATTAAAAGAATACAGAGCCCTTTGCACAGTGCACGAGGCTCTTCATACTCCATTCAATAGTTCTCTTTTTTAACTTCAAAAATTTCATCATGCACTTCTTTTCCACCTACTTTCAAATAATGTGGACTGTTTTAATTTCAACACATGATGCTGTTTTATAGTCTATGCCTTGTGAATGTGGTCCCCACTCACATATACTCAATATATTCCTATTTAAAACTTTACAACCTCTTGATATAATTTTCCCTGACTCATTAAAGCAAAGCTGATAACACACTCTATGTGATATTATTACACCTGCTGTGTATCTTAATTTATGACTGTCATTGTATTGTGGTTGCTGGTTCATGGACTGGTCTCTTCACCAAACTATAAGCCTCCCAAGGAAATACTTTTATTACCTCTCTAACAAAAGACAGTACAGCAGTGGTAAAGTACATAATATAAGGAGTCAGACTGCCTGGTTTCCATTTCTGACTCTGTCCGAGGTGTATGATCCTGTTTGAGTTATCAAAATTCTTTGGGCTTACTTTCTTCTAAAACTTCATAGGATTGTTGTGAGAATTAAAGAAGTTGATATATGGAAAACACTAGGACATAGCACATCATAGAAGTATCAGCTAGTAGTATTGTTTGTATTCTCACTGCTTATGATAGTGCCCAGCACATGGTAAGAGCTCAAGTAGTTTATTGAACAATAAGATAAATTCTAATATATGAAAGATTTTACGAACTCCTTTATACTGCATAAACTATTTCAAATTCAATAGATTCTGGAAACTAATGTTACCCCTATGTACTTTTCTTTCTAAATAATGCCATCAACCTCAGTTCCCCCTAAAATGTTTACCACTCCTGAAATTTTCTTTGAATTAGGACCATTTACTTCAGAAAAGAAAAAAAGTATTTATTTTAGTAGAGATGATCAATATGGAAAATTTTACCACAAATATTTCTTGGGTTATAAAACTCCTGTATTAATTTTTATATTTTAGTTTTTTAAATATTTTGAAGAACTAACTTGTTTTTCTAATTTGTCATTATCAATTATTTTTAAAGCTATATAAGAGCAGCACATATTTCTGTAAAAAGTATGCAATAAAAAATGACTTAATTTTAACAGTTCAGAAGGAAAAAAAATCTAGCTAACAATTTGGAAACATTTCAAATATTCAGGAGGATTTATTGGCTAAAGTATAATACATCTAACCTTTCTGTTTTGGGGCTGTTCACATTTAAATGATATACTAATTTTTAAGATCTCAAAACATTCATTGGTTCTTATGAAAACAAAGTAGATGAGATTTGTTTTGGTTATAAGCTAATATTTAAAAATACTCTTTCAATGCAAGTGAATTCAGATTTATATTTGAATTTAAGGTAAAATCAATTTCTAGTTGTCAGAAAAAGAGTTAAGAATCTCTAGTCATCAAGTGACAACTCAGTCCCTGGATCATAAATCAAGCTGTGATGAGGGACTCTGCATACACAAGAATGGAAAGCTAATAATAATCCTATATAACCCAATTTTCCTCTTGGGCTTATGAAAGATCAGCATTTTTCAACGGCTGAGAAAAGTAGTTCTATGTTGACTGATGTATCCCAAGACTTGATTATTATTTAGGGTGCCATCAGGCATAACACTCAGACAAAGTAGTTCTGAAATTCTATGGAGTATCATTTGTTACAAAATAAATCACATAATCTTGAATCCTTTTGTGGTACTGTCCACAGACCAAGACAGAGAGGATTAATAAAAAGACTAGTGAACTCAGACCCAGAAAGCAATGATATGATATGACCTTGAGCAAGTCCTTAGGACTCCCCAAGCTTTAGCTATTTTTCTACATAATTAAGAAATTCACTCCCTAATTTCCAAGATCTCTGCTGGCTCTAAAATTGATTACTCACATATATAATACTGCTGCAAATATGATAAAATTTTGTTGCCCTTAATGAAAAATGAAACAGCTCTATCAATGGACATTTTCACAAAATTCTAGTTACTTTATGGTGTCTGATTACATTATGGTTTAGTGCTTTTCCAATATTCAGAATAGACAAATTTAAGTCAAAATTTTATACTAATTCTACTTTAAAAATGACCACCCAGCACATCCATCTAACAATAAGGATACAGATAACAAATGGTTTTAGGGCACAGTTTATAAAATTGATTCATGTCATCTACAAACTTTAAATTTCATTGAAGACTTCTGAGTAAACCCATAAAGTTTATGGCTACCAGCTTTCTTGATTTCTATGACATGAATGAAGTATTCAAGTGTAGAATGGGAATTGTTTCTATGAAACTGTTATATTGCACCTCTTCTTTCTTCCTGCAGTGGCTGAATCTCCCTCATTGCTGGATCCACAGTTTTGCCACTTCATGTTGTGAAAGGAGATAGTGTTTACATTTTTCTACAGTTTAGCTTATTTTTAACTTCAAGACAAAAGAACATTGACTGGTATTGTCATACAGCAGGGAAATTTGATTACTTTTACTGTAAGAGCATCTTAAGACCTCTTTTTTCTTTTGCTTTGTCTTCCTTAGTTTACTAGATAATTTTCATTTCTACTGAGCACCTCCAAATGTCTCACAACTTACTCAGTTCACCAAATTTGGCTTTTCTTTATTTTATGCCTTTATTATAAAAATGATCATTAACTTAAAAAATTGATTTTCTGAAGTATTCTCTCCTTGGAGTGTTAGTAAAACAGTGAAATTTTAGCCTATGGCCAATCACTAAAGGTATATAACCAAAGGAATAGATAATGGATCCTCGGTTCCTATAATCTATCATGGGAATTTCATACTAATTTCTAACTACTTTCTCTGATGCCTGTCTGATTATAATGGAACATTCTTCATAATCACCTAGTTAAAATATTGTCTTTGAATGATATCCAATATCTTTAGTGAGGCAAACAAAATTTATCATGAAGTGATCCATGTAACTTTCTAGGAACATTTCATAGTCATTTCCCAGACAATCTTATTATATTCTGGAAACTCCTTGATGATGAACTTTCGATTTCCTTAATTCTTTTTCCCTATCACTTAATTTATGGTTTTTATAGTCTTTTTGTTTTAATGTCTTTTTTTATCATCAGCAATAGATACCAGATGCATAAATTTACAAATACTGAAGATATCACACGCACTTCAAAACCAACTCCAAGATTATATGAGATAAATGTGAGAATTCTAAAGTAAATTCTGGTTACAAATTGCTAAGAATAGATCCCACGAGTTTTTGGTAAAATACCTGATTTATCTTGCTTTGTTTTTATTGTAATATCCTAAATTTAAAAATATCCAGAGCTATATTAATCATGAATCATGCCGTGTTGTATTAATTAACAGGTTGGCATGAACCACCATACTGTATCAAACAGCAGCTAAATATCTTTGTAAGTAATGTCTACCACATTACAGTAAATAATGATTTTCTAGCACAGTGATTCTCAAACTTGAGCTGCATAAGAATCACATGGAGGGTCTGTGAAAAAGCAGGTTTCTGGTCCCCACCCTAGTATTTCTAATGTGGTAGGTCTTAGTTAGAAACTCAGGATTTTGCATTTTTAACAACTACTGTTTACAAATTAAAAAGTAATCAGAACGAATGAAATTAACTTGTAAACTTTCTTATGTCTCATGGAAAGGATATAAATGATTTTAGCAACTCCCAAGACCTCAGATACTACATTGATAAAGTTTTTATTTATATAATACTTCCTGAATAAAATGAACATCATTAGTAGAAAAAGAAAATGCTTAAACAATGGGCTATTATGGTTAAAGAAATACTTCGGGTAGTTTTTATTGTAAATACTATAATGTTTAAATGTGTTGGGGTCCATTAGCTATCATTTGGGACATGGGAATTATTTAAAAAGTGTTTCACACCATATTTTTTACAGGCAAATTTTAATCTTTTTTTTTATTATTATTATTTTCAAAAGAAATTAACCACCAGAGAATAATAAACCTAAGGGTCAAAACCATTAATTTATGAATTTTTTTTCAAAAAGAAGAAAAACAAATGAACAAATCTTTGGGGCAAATTATTATTTTTATAAATTCTCATCAAAATTTCACTTAATGAAATAGCAGAATTGAAACTCCTTTCCACTGGAGTACATATGTTGTATTTTTATCTTATATTCAGTTGAGAACATGGAAGCTTGAAACCATAGTGTTTATGTTAAGTATGCTCTCTAAAATAGTAAAGGAACTGGACATTTCTTAGTAATGTGGAAACCAATATTCAGTCTCGTATATACTATTTTGCACAGGTTTCAATAAATTTAATATGAATTGAGTATGAGAGCTTTTTTTAAAGTTTTATATCTATATTTTTGGTTGCTTTTAATTTTAATAACTATTCCTTCTTGAACAGAAAGTACTCTCATTTGAAGTTGCATAAAATAACAAAGTTTGGTATTCAAAGTTATTATTTTTTAAAGAAATTCTATCAATACAAGAAACAACTAGAAGCACAATTTTGTCTTTGATTTAAATTTTTTAAAGTTACTTTAAAAAACAAATAGTAAATGATCATAGTAAATTTGTGAACTATTTAAACATTCAAAATATAAATGAATTATTTAAATATGTCTTCATTTTTTATTTAACTTTATAGTTATTGCATGTTAAGTGATGGCTATACAGCACAAATAAATTTATAAGTAAAGCTGAACTAAATAAAACTCATCTAAATGTATTTCAAATCTCCTCTGCTTTAAATACAACAAATCTGTACATCAAAGTAACAGAAGCAAAGTACAATATATGTCATATTTTAAAAATTCTAGTCTAACCTCCAAAACATAAATAAATACTGTTTAGATGCTGAGTAAAGGATGCACATAAAAATACACAAGGTTAATATGAAAAATGGTTTCTATTTGTTTTAAAGAACTGATAAAAGATTGTGTTAAGACAAATACAAGATAACATTTTGATTTTTATAAATTAAATGTTGTGAGAATAAATTTTGTTTTTGCTTATTTTTACTACTCACTCACATATCTCTTTCTTTTACAGTGCATTTTGTTTCAGGAAAAGGTTACAAAAACTAAAACTTAGCCATGTTTTTCTAATTTGATCAGACATTGTTCCCTGAAAGGTCAGAACAACAGGTGAAAGTGACATATTTAAAATATGTAGCATTGTTCATTCTAGGCAGAAAAATTTCAAATGCCCAAGAATCATATCTCACATGTGTCAAAAATTTGATTTTCCTGGATTGACTATTCAGCATATAAAGCAGAATTTGGACGGTAATTCATAAAAGAGGAATCCCAGGTGGTTACTGTTGACACTCAGTTGTCAAAATATTCTTGCAGTTCAGACACCATTCACAAAGTGAAAGCTAGAAATTCAGTAGATAAGACTTTTAGAATCTAGACTTCACAAATAGCAACAATTCCAATCTGAAGGTAAATTACACTATATCAAAAAATAAGAAGCAATGACCTGTTTTAGAGAGTGTTTTTATTATTTCTACTAATCTTTTGATTCATTCAGTTCTAAACATTTTTTTTTTTTAGTTACATGGAATTCATTTGCAGAATTCTTTCTTTTTACCCTTAGACAACAATCAATACAATTTTCTATACAGAACTTCTCTAACTCGTTTTCTTTTCAGTTAACTTCCAATTCATAGGAAATATTTTCTAAACACATTTAACTAAGTAGTTCTTCTAGTACAAAAAATAATATAATACTATATTTAATATAGCCATAGATATATATCCACATATTATATATAATATATGTGCATATACATATATAATATACACATATAATACATATATATTATAAATTCACTTAACTTTATGCTATTACAAAGAGAGTAGAATCATTAACAGACACCATTTAAAATAACAAATTGAAAATGATCAAATTTTTCTCAGCAAATACAAAATCAGTGTTAGTTTAGTTATCCTTCCTTGTTTTGGAAAGCTTTTATTATTCATTTATCCCACTAATTGTAACTTATGTACAACTAACTGATCAAGGAACTCAAAATGAGGAGAATAAAAGGGAAAAGTTCATGAAAGGAAAATTGACCTCAAAGAGCTTTCAATTTCCCGGTTAAGATAAATATTGGTGAAATAATCGTATTAATGTATAATTACAAGCTATGGAGGTACAACAAAGAACAAGGTAAATGAATTTAACAGGTATTATTGCTAGTCTGGGAGGTGGCAGGAAGGTGCATATAAAAGGGTAATATCTCACTGAAGGTCAAGTATTAATATTTTGAGGAAAGTCTCATTATTTAAAATTTATAAATAAATATATTAACTACCCATGTACTCTATTTTGACTTTCAATTTAAAATGTATTTTAAGAGCATAATCAAACAAAATGCACAGATTCAATGGAATAACAATCATGTGATGTCAATAGAAATGTTTGGGCTTTTAATTGAGAAGAGGTGTTTGCTGGCACTTGGAATATTACCAATTTTCCTTCTCCTAAATCCAAGTCCAAGACGTCAAATGTAGACTAAGATTTAAGAATATGTATCAATGAATTTTGCAAAACATTTTGAATTAGAATCGAAAACTCTCAAAACTTACCTAAGAATAAGAAATAATATTTGTATAGCTCCTCGATATGCATTATCAACTATACATACTGCACATATATATTCATAGACAAATGTATAAAAACATCTCATTTGCTCAAATCTCATTTACTCTAAAGTGCTGTGAAACTAGAATTGTTATTCATTTTTTTTAAAGTGAGGATACATATTAGTGAAGATTAATTGGTCTAGATTAGATCAGAAAGCAATAAATGGTAAATCCAGAATTCAAATTAAGATGTCCTGATTCTAAATGAAGTGCTTTTTCTATTTCACATTTTTGACATCATTTGTGTTAACATACAAAAAAAGATAACCTGGGCAAATACAAATAATTTTGTGGAATACAATTATGCATTGCCATAGCCTCCATTTAGAAATTAAGACATTTGTCCAGGAGATAAAACATTGTATTCTATCAGGATGCCTTTAATTTGCAAGTATGAGAGATACTAAGAAAAGTGGCTTAAATAAGGGAAATGTATTCTTTCACATAACTCAGTGGTTCTGAAATGCAGAGTTCCAGGCTGGCTTCTCTAATGCTCACCGGACTCCACTTTTCTGGTCATGAGGAGAGTGTAGCTGCTGTAGATACTGAGCCTGCACAGGGCAAGCCCAGAGGCATGAGGTACTCAGCCTCTCCTCATCTCTCTTTCTATCAGGAGAAAACCTTTCCCAGAAGTCACTGGAAGTCAGCTCCAGTCTCATGGACTTTACTGACTTTTCTCTAAACCAATTTCTGTAAAAATGGCTGTATTTATCATAATTAGCTCTCAGATAAATGGACTTTCAAAGAGTGGTGGGAACACATGAGAAGGTGAACACATGAGAGGATGAACATATGAGAGGATGAAAACGTTATTGGTGTACCATTCCCAAGAAAAAGCCAGGAAACAGATATTGGGTGGGTAACCAAAAGGGCCTCTATTTGCCAAAAAAAAGTGTTTTTTATTTCAGTATCTTGCCACTAAAACGCCAACAGATATCTAAGAAAACATTTAGAGAAAAAATTCCTGTAAGATATAAAAAAAGAAGGAAGGTAGAAAATAAAATAATTCCACAATTGCTAATTTTGAGGCTCTTTTTATAACATCTACAAATATACATGAAAAAATCATTTCAGACTGTGCTTTTTGTACATTCTCCCAAACTTCTCATCCTCCTCTCATTACAGTTTCTTAAACTGAGTCAAGGCTCATGATTCCGTTGTTCTGCTTAAAAACCATACAATGCTATCTTAATGTAAAACTACGTAGCTGTAGTACCTCTCTCTAGTCCCTCGATCGCACTGACACCTAGACTAAAAAAGTTTATTTGGTAGATTGACATTGTTGATCAATTAGTTAATCAATATATTTATATAACTAGTCATGTGTAAACAAAATATTATTCTAGGTTGTAATCCAACAATATATAAGAACTTTTCTATGTGAACTTTAAATCAAAGAATAAATTACTGAATTATTTATTAAAATTTCTTAATATAATTCAAATATTATAATTCATAGTATATAGGGCCAGATAAAGTAATTACTCTTTCTGCTTTACTAAAATGAGCAAACTTAGTGGTAGAAAATATTCATGTCAAATAAAACCCTATCACTGAAAAATGAATTGCTGTTCATGACCCCTGATAATTTCAGTTTATAAATTTGATTATTATTTTCATAATCTTCATTTAGAGAAAACCAAAGTTTCACTACATTTCTTTCCCAGGTACTTATTTGAAAATTTGTTCCAGGCCTAACAGTATAGTACCCCACTTTTCTACCAAGTTCTTTCTAAATTTTGAAGCATCACTTAAAAGTAGAGATAGAAATACTCCTCACCCCAAAATTTCATAGGTTAATTGTAAAATGTTATGTATTAATATATCTCTAAGAGAAAAAAGATAACAAAAATAAAAAATAAAACCATACACGAAGGAATGAGCCACTCTTGGCCATTTCCCCCAAATATATTAATTTCATATACCACAGGTGATATAATTATTCCATGAAAGATTTATTTCAAATTTGGAATTCATAATTTTCCTATTTCTTTAAATTTATATTTAAACAGATTTGGAATTTACAGCTTCTGATGGGAGAAATGTTGGAACTTAAAGAAGTTGCAGGCAGTCTCCAGTGCCTACAGCTTCTAATGGAGCACCATTATTCATTCCCTAGGTTAGAGTTTCTCAGTACTATCTATACTTACTAGTACTATATACTAACTGTAGTACTAACTATAGTTTCTGAGTACTATCATTTCAAACAAGATCATTCTTTGTTGTGGGAGGCTGCCCTATTTATTCTACAATGTTTGGTGGCATCCTTGGCCTTCCCCACTAGATGCCAGTAGTGCCCCGCCTCCCAGCTGTGACAACCAACAATAGCTATAGACACTGTCAATCTCCCCACAGAGCAAAATCAAAATCACTTTTCTCTTTACCCCCTCATCACGTTGAAAATCATTGCCCTAAATCAAAAGAACAGGTTTTCCTTGCCATTTGCAACAACATGGATGAACTTTGACAATATTATACTAAATGAAATGAGCCAGACAAAGATAAATACTGCATGATCTTACTTATATGCGGAATCTAAAGAGAAGTCAAATTCATAGAAATAGAGAGTAGAGAAGTGAGTGCTAAGGGCTTGGGGGGTTGGGTGGGAGGAAATAGGAAGGGTTTAGTGAAATGGTACAAACTTTCCGTTATAAGATGACAGAAGAAAGAAGAGCAGATTTTCAGAATCAATATGTTGTGACATTGTTATTATAATTTTTTTCCTAGACTTTACGTTTATATCTTATTACACTAAAAACAGATTCAGTGCTATGTATTAGGGTTAATTAATTAAAAACAATAACAAGTTCAAAGTTGTTTCTATCTATTAAATGTCATTTTTTATGGAAAAGCTTGCAGCAATGATATCACAAACATCATCTATCCTTGTCATAATGAAAATGGAAACAATTAGGCATTAAAATAATTAACTGAATCTAAAAGCACAAACAGTTACATGAGCAAGCATGATAATTCCAAACCTAAATTAGCTACACAGTGCTTTCACTCAAGAATGTCATTAGTTTCTCAAAAGAAAAAAATTAAATTAACCTAACATTTTCTAAATTAGCATTACTTATTTCCTCATGGACACTGTGGCTAATATAATATAAAGAAAAGTTTAAAAAATACACTACACATCAGCACAGGACAGTAATTCACATATTTAATTTTCTTTATCTCCTTTTTTTAGCTTTGGTGTGTTGAGGTATTATAAATATCATGACCTGTTGGGAAGATTTTTGTTTTTCTCCCTGCGAGTTTTAACTTGGAAAGCTTGGCCAGCTGTTGTAGGGTTTTTATTGCACCAGAAAGAGGAAAGGCACAGCTGCCAGAAGATCAGCCAGGAAGGCAATGAAGAGGAGGACCAAGACCCTGAGATCTGCTCTCTGAGGCAACAGTAAGCTAAAAGAGAAACTAAAAACTGCTCACTGTGAAAACCATGAGATTCCTAAGGAAAAAGGGGGTGTGAGATTGGATGAGAAATGGAAAAAGCCAAGAGGTACATTATTCTAAGGAGTGTTTCTTACATAAATGTGTTTAGGAGTCACCTTGGGACCACATTAGGGTGCCCTCTCAGAAAGGCTGAGAATCTACATTTTTAAGAATCCCTCAGGTGTTGATATTGCTAGTTGGTGCATGTACCACACTTTGTGTGGCAGGGTTCTAGAACAGCCTCTCCCCCAACATATCTCTGTAAGAAGTGCCAACTTTATTTCATCTCAAAATCTATGAGGGTAACAAAGTAAAATGAATACATGTTCCCAAACTATCATATACAGAAATATGTTTTCCTTTATACTCTCCTTAGAAAAACCAGGTAAGCTATAGCTTTGATATAAAAGCTAATTTCTTATTGCTTTAAAAAATACACATAGAAGATTTCTGGTTAAGATGGCAGAGTAGGTAACACTGTGCTTAGCTCCTCTCACTATCATATCAAAATCACAACTAAACTATAGAACAACTATCATTGAGAATCACCTGAAGTCTAGCTGAACAGAAGTCTTACAACTAAAGACATGCAGAAGCAGCCACATGAAGACTGGTTGGAGGAGTGGAGATGTCGAAAGAACTGGTCCCACACTGGCATGTGGCAATTAAAAATCAGGAGGGATATCTTGGCTGTGGATATTCCCTGGAGGAACAAGGGGTCCAAGCCCCACACCGGTTTCCCCAACCCAGGGCACCAGTACCAGGAAGAGAAGTCCTCATAACTTCTGCTGTGGAAACCAGCTGAGATTGTGACTGAGTGAGATAAAGGGCTACTGGAGTCCCAGGCTTTCTTCTTAAAAGGTCCATGCACAAACTTACTCACTGATGGACTCATTCATTTTGAACTCCAGTGCTAGGGCAGCAACTTAAAAAATATCAGGTATATACTGGGAAGAACTGAATTCTTTGGCTTCACGGTGAGGGCTGGAGGGGCAGCTTTCTCCCAGAGAGAAGTGCTGGCAGAAGCCATTGTTTCTTTGTTGAGCCCTCCCCTTACCCAACGTATAGACGTAGGTGGCCGCCATATCTGAGTCTCCATCAACCTGGCTAACATCGGTCATTCTGCCCTGCTAATTCCCTGACACCAGCCCCACCCAATTTAGACTTTAAAACAAAATAGACTTTAAAACAAAGGCTATAACAAAAGAAAAAGAAGGACCCAGTAATCTTGCTTCTGGGTATTTCTCCAAAGAAACTCAAAATACTATTTCGAAGGGACCTATGCATCCATATGTTTATTACAGCATTATCTATAACAGCTCAGATATATTGGCAACTTGGGTATCCATCAATGGATAAATGGATAAAGAGGAAGTGATACATATATATAATGGAATATTACTCAGCAATTCAAAAAAAAAGGGATGAAATCTTGCCATCTGCAACAACATAGATGGACCTAGAGGATATTGTGCTGAGTGGAGTGAGTCAGACTGAGAAAGACAAATGCTATATGTTTTCACTTATATGTGGAATCTAAAGAACAAATAAAAGAGCAAACAAAACAGAAACAAACTCATAAATACAGAGAACATTTTGATGGCTGCCAGATCGGGGGATTTGATGGGCTGGATGCGAAAGGGGAAGGGATTAAGAAGTACAAATTGTTAGTCACAAAATTGTCATGGGGATGTAAACTATAGCAAAAGGACTATAGTCAATAATATTGTAATAACTATGTATGGTGTCAGATGGATACTTTGTAAGTTATATAAATGTCTAATCACTATGTTATATGCCTGTAACTAATATAATATTGTATGTCAACTGAAATTGAAAAAGAAAAAACAGTAAAAATACACATATAAATATTTATTAGTAAAATGTCCTGTGTTTTGCTTTTTGTATACTCTTAAGGAGCAGGTTTCTATGGTATATTATCTGATGGAATAATGAAAAGTTCAAATTTCTAAAATTAAAATTAAAGTTAGATTTGACTTTTGGATGATTCGTTTTAAATGAGTTTTCCAGCTCATTCTGAATTTTGATTCACTTTTTACGACTACCCAGGATGTGCTTTTATCCTAATCATTCGAATCCTTTTACACCTATGGGAAAACCAAATCCTGGCTTACTTCATTCTTTCCCCTCTGAAACAACTAACCATGTCCTGATTATGTGATAGGTTTTGGCATTGTGTCAATGTCAAGGTGTACCAGGAAGAGAAGCAGATACAAAGATGACAGATGGATGAAGTATCCTTGATGTAAAACATCCGTTGGTGAAGAAGTCGATAGTGCCATAAAAATTAGTATGTTTAGGCAAAAAAGTCTAAAGACTGAACACCGATACTAAGTGGGAGTAATTATAATCCCTTTGAAAAGAGGACCAGTGTAGAAGGAAAAGGAATACATAAATTTGTTCCTGTCCCAAATATTTCATAGCAACACATTGCTTTTCTACAGGCTATACTTAGAAACTAAAAAGATAGGTTTAGAAATGTATTACACAATTTTTTAGGAACAGGAATTTTCCAAATATATGAATATTTTTTTTCTTTGAAAAACCAAAAGGAAAATTTTCTTACACAAAAGGCTCATCATCAACATTCAGGTCACTATAATGTCATACACCTTTATTATCTGTCTGGCTTGGTAAAGTCTAGAGGTATGTAAAAAGTTTAAAATTTAAAGCATACAGGTTTTTCCTAAATAAATTTCTTTTAAATTGATCTATAAGTTGCAGACATTTAAAAAAAAGAAATCAAGGCAACACAGGTTTATACTATTGACAAATATGTCCTATACTACTTCATATTGTCACCAAGATTTATTTTAAGATTACAACTCTGGAAACTACCATTTTCAAATATAAACTTTTACATTACTTAAAATTTAGAATGTGTTTTCCATTTATTTATTCTGATCACATCACAAAAAATGTTAGTCACACTTAGATTGTGTGCATGACGCTAGTAATAATTAAACTGTTTAATTAGTCCATTCAAGCAATTGATAAGTTCAGAAGAAAAAAAAAACTTCAAAATTCTCAGTAGTTCCATTGGACACAAATATTAGACTACATTAGTTTGCATATTAAATATACTGGTAAACATGTCACCAGACGTACAGGAGTTCACTTTAGAGAACATACCACTATTTCCTTCCACTCTCTGAGAGTTAATGGACAGAATTATGCTCTCTTTTAATAGTTTACTGAACTCACCCCATGTGATGGGTAAGAGATCCAGCCCAGCTCCCCTTGAATTGTTTTTGAATCCAGCAGATTGACTAAAAAAAAACACAAAGACACAAACATAGTTAAAAGGAATGGATTCTTTCTATTCTCTTCTTTCAACTTAATGTTGTCTGTTGTTTGTGGTAATATAATAATACCAAAATATTCAAAACGCATAACTCTTTTCATTAGATGAGTAAGGTGAGTATAAGAAGAGAATTACAAAAGGAAAGCAACCATAGGGAAAGGTAAGATATGGAATATTTCTGTGTCTTTGTAACTGTTTATGTTTGTTTATAGAGATAGGTTAATGTTCAACACATTGATAATATATTTTTTTACAGAACAATTACAGGTTTAAAGAGGAAATAATAAAAATGTAAAATAGGGAACATTAATGCGAACATGGAATAAATATAACTGCAATGACCATTAAATTTGATGAATAGACATGACTTCATTATAAATTAATTTCTGAAATATGCTTCCACAATGAATCAACATTTCTGTTTGTGCACATTTGATATGGCAGCTTCATAGTGTCCCTGGCCAATCCAAGCATAGTCTGTAATGTGTATTTTTTAATACTTTACAAATTGTCTACTTATGTGTAACAAACAAAATGCTTAGCCAATAATATGAGGAAAAACCAAAGCAAAAATTTGTTTTATGATATTGCCTGCATCAAGCTCTACTTATTTAAAGAAGATATTGTTACCCAAAGGCTTTAAAAATTTTACTAAGAACTTTGTTACTTATTAAGAACTCTGATGTCTGATGAAAAATAAAATATAACATGAAGGTGGTTGCATTCTGATTATATTATTAAAAGAGAAAGATAAATGTTTTATTTTTGACACAGAATATTAATTTGTAATAGATTAGAAATGAATATATAAAAGGATACTTCAGGCCTAATTAATAACAAAGGGCTCACTTTGATTGCTGATGTGTTAAATAATGGAAACTATGGTTTTACCACATCCTTATTCTAAATTTGAAAACAACCCCATGATTGACTGATGTAAGATGTGGAAGAAGTTTTCATAAAATACAAATGTGTTATTAACATAAATCAGAGCAGATGAATCAATAACTACAATAAAAGAGAGTCATTTTCCAGGGTTCCGTATGTTCACAAATTAAAACGTAATGTTAAAACATGCATACACTACATGCCCATGTATTGTGAAAAATGTGTGTCCTGATGCATGAAAAGAACCACCTTTTCTTTAATCATCCCAATTAGTTTCTTACAAAGAGAACATTAACCTTATAAAATGTTAAGATAAAGAAATAATATATTTAATAGATATTAGAATTTTAAATTTTCGAGCACTACTTTTTAAAGGATGATATTTGTTGGCTGATTAGATAATAAATATACTGGGTTAAGTATAAGAAAGGCTCCTGATCATTAAGTTAAAAGAGGTAAAATACTCTAAGTTAGATTCTTTAAGTATTGCGAGTGAAAGAAAGCCATAAACTTTACCTATTATACTGGAATTCCTTAATGATTAAAGATTTTTTTTCACAATAAATTAATTCTAACAATAAGTAATTATATTTAGGTAAGAGAATAAGATAGTTGCTACCTGGATTGATTACACAGTGCAATTTCCATAATGGATTTATTTTCCAGGATATCAGTTTGAAAATTAACAGTATGCTCAATTATATTAAAGTTATCTCTCAAAAATGATTTTTAAGAAGCTTTTATCAATTAATCCATGTTACACATGTTTCAAGTTATCAATATTAGAAAATTTTTGAAAATATGAGAATACATTCTCACTTTTAAAGCATGCTAACATTTATTTTGATAAAGACATACATAGTTCAGTTGTTTCTATCCCAGGCATCAGTGGATTTCTGAGTTTTACACAGAATTTGGATTGTAGAATTTATAGTGCCCATAGTCACAAATAATTGGATCATTTTCCCAATGTCTTTAGGGTTTTAAATAGTTCAATGTAATTTCTATGTGTAATAAGTGAATATATGCTTAATGATGAATATGTGTCATCCCACATGCTAAGATGAATGGCTGATTTAGTTTCGATATTAGTACCAGAGGAAAAAGTTTTTGAGGTAAAGAAAATTTGAATATTGTCTCCATTTAGGAAATTATTCATTGGGATATAGGTTGTTAACTAAAGAACTAAGTACCCTTACATTTCCCCTGATAATACTGAGAAAAAAGAGACTGGACTATTCACATCAGCATTTGATTTCTACTCAAAGAGAATTACCTAAACCAAAAATAACTGAATCACACTGTCGATTAAAATAAGTATAATAGATTAATTAAATGTATTGCACTTACTCAGAAATTAAATTTTAGTGCTCTCCATTTTGCATGAATGAGGAAAACACAATCAGCAGCATTACTCATGATTCTGATTTTCTGTATATCAAACATAATTATATCTGCCCTGGTTGTCTCACAATGTTGCTGTGATGACCAAATAATATAAATGGATTGAAAGCTACCATCTTTATAACATACTATACAGATTCAGTGTTCTTGTAATGTTAATTCATTAACTGCATTTCCATTTTGGCTTCTGAATTGTATTTATAATCAGCAACTTATATGTGACCTAATAGAGAACAATACTGACTTCAAAACACTTTTTTAAAAGCACTTATTTTGAGTTTATAAGGTGCTTTTTGTTTAGCCAAGTAAGAACAAGACAATCTAAAATTCTAGCCACCTTCAAGTGGATAATTGCTAAACTGGGATTTTCAAGTTTAAAAACCTCTACTCTCCTGTGATCAGTTGTGTAGGAATATGAGTGTAGCAATTGAGATAAGAAGAAGGGAAAGTTAATAGAATTTGAAGTTCAGCCTTTTGTGAGTGATTTCTCTAGATATACTGACTAAATCTACCATTTCAATACAAGATGTTAACACCCACACCGATATAGGCAAGATTTGGTTACTAATGCTTTCCTTTACTAAAAAAAAATGATGTAGGCCTCATCATAAACTTTCATGTGATGTTACTATTCAAATCAAATGCCAGGGCAAATAGAATTGTTATGTACAAAAAAATATTGTAGTCTGAATTTTAAGGATGATTTGCAATATGGAAGATTTATTTCAATTGCTGAAAATTTTGAGTTTATAATTACAAATTTTAACAAAAAAAATAGGAAATTATTCTTAAGGGGAGGTGGGCATGTATGGATGGTTTAAATTGTTAATGATTGCCTCATGCCAGGTCATTTGCAAAATATATATAAATTGTCCCTTACATGATTTCATATTCTAATCTTGTAATTTCCAGACATTTTTGGTTTATAACAGGAACCATATTATTTTATTGATTTCAGATTACGTTCTGGTCAAAGAGCTATGTGGCATACACTGACTTCCTAAAGTGATTTAAGCTGGACACATTTTTAAATGTTATGACTAAATTGAGATGTAAATAAGTGCTTTTTGGCAAAATTGTTATAAGAAATCACTGTACTTAGTCTGCATGAATATGGTTCTGGGTTTCTTTTATACACTTTACTTTGTCTAGTCTTATTGCTTTTACCTATAAAAAATAAATGAATAAGTGAAAGAATTCATGAAAATGACAAGGACATTCTCATTTAGACTTCTTGAGTTGGCTTTCACATAGGCATAACATGAGATTTGCTGGACAAAAGTTAGTGTGGTGTCTGATGGGAATTAGAAGTTATGGAATGGAGTGAAAGAATAAGAACAAAGGACAGAGAGGCTCAAACTGGTTTGTAAGTACTTCTGGAAAAAAAGAAAACTTGCTGCCACTGATCTTTACTGTCATTCTTCCTACTTGGCTGGTTCATGGATTTAAGATGCTTAGGAGTCTTGTTTTCTCTTCCTTTCCTGTCCTCCATCATACTAGAGACATACAATCACGTCCACTCCATTATTTGCAGTGACAATGTCATGAAGATCATCTGTACCAAGAATGTACACGACCTTTCCTTCTTACTAATAAAAGTGCAATAATATTTTTTAAAAGACAGTTATTAAAATAATTGTTCGAAAGAAATGTTACAAGTATTGAGGACAGAGTAAAAACTTTATACATTTGTAAAGTTTTTACTCTCAGAGAATCATTAACACATCTAGATTTTTTCAAGGGTATTTCAAAATTTTGATTTATAGTGACTACTTGTCCACTCAGAAAGACTGAGAGTTAAACATTTTACAGATTACTTAAATGTCGTAAATCTGCAGACAGTACTAAAATAACTTAAAAGTGCCATTATTTCTTACTGAAGTGGAAGGTTTTTACAATTATCTAATAACACATCAATATGCTTTGTTGGTAATGCTATGGCTATATTTTATGAAAACATTGAGTTATAAAAAATTATCAAATAATCATTTCGAAGTGAAGAGTAGGGTTTAATGGCTGAAGAATCTCTGACTCTTACAATAAAAGGCATGTTTTCTTATAAAACCTTGTCATAAGGTGCCTGAAAGCCAATTGCTAAACTATAAAACCATTACAACAGAAAACAAACCCATATTTTGATTACATCTTGATTTTACTAAAGAATAATGACATTTCCTTTTCTGTTCACACAATCACTATAATTGTTCCAACCACATTTCTTGTATACTACTTTATCATTTTTATCATTTTCTGTTATGATAAAAAGAGTAGCTTTGCTCTAGGTTACAAAAAGCAGAAGAGTCCTTTAATCTACTTCTAGGTTATACTTATAAAAACAATGTCACGAATAGAAGAAAATGATATTGGAAGTAATTAATTTTGTTCTCAGTATTATAATTCTCAGTCTAGTACCTTGGTCAACCATAGCAAGGAATCAATAAATCAAGATGTATTTTCTGACAGGAGTACACCAAAGCTCAGCTTTTCATTTTTACTGTAGTATGCCAGTGAGGAGAAATTTAGACAAGTCAAAGTTTTATTAATGTATCTATGAAGTTCAACATAACTTTCATCTACTGTGATTACATATTCTTAGTTTTAATTGTTCCTGTGGGCTTCCTATTTGTACATATTTCTACCTAAATATAATTAACATATTCTACAATAAGCCTGATTAGTACTATATTTCATAGACTAAATATTGTAAAAAAAACGTTTTTAGACTATAAATGAAGCCAATAGCAGGCACACCTCAAAGATATTGCATGTTTGGTTCCAGACTACCGCAATAGAGTATTGCAATAAAATGAGTCATAATCTTTTTGCTGGTGACTTTAATTTATAAAAATAAAAACATCTGTGAAGCACAACAAAACAAGGTATATCTGTATACTTTGTGTGCAGATAAAAATTTCTGTAAACCCTGCTAAATTTAACTCAACAAACATTTTGGTTTAATTTGTGATTAAATAGATTTATGACTTTTTCCCTATCAAAAGAATTAAAGAAAAAATTCTGTCATGCTTAATATTTCTGTAAAAAATCTATTTTGTCACAAGGCATCTTAATGGCCAATTTAAGTGATATAAGCAGATTTCTGGACAAGGTGATAGATGTACTATCAACTTATTATTTCTTATTAGCTTTTCCTCCTGGTCAATAAGTTTAGATTTACTTTTATATGGGTCCTAATTATAGGAGAAATTGTAATTAGCTGCCTCATCTCAATCTTTGTCATCATCAGGGAGAGCTCCTTGGAATTAACAGTCTCACAGTAAGATGTCAGTGCTTTCAAGGCTAGAGTGGTTCAAGAAAATAACAGAAACACAAACTAAAATTCATTTGACTTGAAACCCGGACATTTTAGCAAATGTAAAGCTTGTGTTGTTTCTAAAGTGTTAAAACTTTCTATTTTTTTAATTTAGATAACAGAAATCTGAAGGTCATTTTGATATCAATACTATTATGAAACAGCTATCAAAATATCAGGAGGGAATGTCTTCTTATAACAAAATAATTCTTTCACATAAATGTGTAAGGATGTTTTACTGTCAGTGAAGTTTTAGTCCATTAACAATTTCAGCTTTAATAACAGTCCCTAGAATAACATCTCTTTATTTTTGTGCATTGTCAACTGATATTATGAATCATTTAGACAAATGAAATGTTTCCCAAAATGTAACTGTTTCTAAAAGTAAAACGTTAATTATTGTATAAGCATTGTACATTTTCAACACATTTTTGCTTTTTTAAAGTGTTCTAAAATAATAGGGCAACTCATTTATTTCTAATTTGAAAGTACTTTCTTGACAGATTAAAAAGTGAAAAATGAAAATATATTATTCAAATATGAAATTATAAAAAATCATCAAGAAAAATAGGTACTCAGACTTTAACATATACATTTTGCCTTCATACCACAAATTCAGGCTATCTTGGTATATATATTTTTAATCATATTATCATAAAATCTTCATACCAACCTCCAAGTACTAAATGAAAGCTATCTGTTTGGTCAAGGTTTGACTGATGTCTGTGAAAATGGACTAGAATAAGCAGACTGGCCTACAGAATAGCTCTAATATAGTGTTGCCTTTTTTTCTCATTGATGTATAATTGACATATAATATCCCATCAATTTCAGGTATATTTCATAGTGATTTGACATTTATATACTTTATGAAATGACCCCCATAAGTCTAGTTATTATCTGTCATCATACAGTTACTACAATATTATGATAACCATATTCCCTTGCTGTACACTACATTGCCATGACTTATTTCTTTTATAATTTGAAATTCCTTAAATAGGAGAATTCAAAATTTTAGCAGAGAATACAAAAATATAGTGATAAAAATGTTTAAATTTAAAAATATTCCCTGTATATTTTATATCACGACCTTTTTTTTTTTTTTTTTCCAAAATAAGTTCATTGCAGAATACATAAATTGGTTCAAATTTCTGGAAATTAAAGTCGGTATATAGCTTTGACTTCATCATATTCTGGAGGATAATTATGTCTGAACCTTATGTCATACATCATGACTGATGTCTACAGTCATACACACAAAGTTAAACAAACTCTTCAAGGTATAAATATGGGTCTTTATAAACACCCACAAAGGATCAAGTAAGGTGCCATATGATTATTAGTTTAATTCTAAACTCTAGTTCTTTTTCTTTCATCCTAAGAGTATGTTGTCAATAGAAAGTATCAAATTTTTAGTGCTGATGGTAGAAAAGTTTTAATTTACCACAAGAAGAGACGTTAGAGTTCAGACAAACTTCGATGTGGTTTTCCTTGGTGGTGTAGTCCTATCATGAGTGGGACGAGCAGAAACTTTTATTTGTAGATAGTTCTTTCTGCTATTCAATAATGTGTTTCCTTCCACTATACTCACATGCACACACGGGCATCCTTGTACTCACATATTATTTACATTAAGCTTAGATAATACTTATTGAAAATAGCTGTTTCTAAATGTTCTTTTAAAATACTTCTTAATTTTACATATATATTATGCATTCATTCAAATTACTTATGAGGTTTTCTAGATACATGCAGTAAAAACAAAAATCTGGCTTATAATCCTCTCTACCTCATGAAATTAGGCCAATCATTTAATCTCCTTCCCCTTGCTATTACTAATTTATTATTGTTATTACTAACTTTTATTTTTAACAAATCTTCCCTATATCTCAGGGGCTCTGTTTTGGGGGACTAATTGCACTCAACTCTGAAAATTCATATCTCACCTTTCATAATTTTTCTATGTTAAAATATAATTTTTTTATATAAGTGTTCATTTTGTGGTCATCTGTTCCACCTAAATTATCTTCAAGGGCATAGAGGTATACTGTTCCCTGTAACCTTCTTCACCAAAATCCAGTATGTAACTAATATTTAGATGTGCATTATTTTGTAAATAAACAAATACAAACAAATTATTCTAATATGAAAGATGAATTACCTTTTTCTTAACATTTTTCTTGATTTATGTTAATGGTTTTTAAATTTGTGACTTTGAAATTAAATTTAGGGTTCTGAAGTTTTCACTACTGGGGTTACAATAGTAAACCTACTATATATGTAGCTAAATGTAGAATAAAATATTCTTAATTAGTTTCCAAAGGATCACCTTTGGAAAGGGAAATTTAAAAGGATATTACTAACCTTGTCTATTTTTAGGGTTTTCTTCTCTAATTCTATGTAGATTTTTTTTAAAGATGTTAAAACACAATGATTTTGAACATCACATAAGTAAAAATAAGGGGAAAAAGTCCTTATTCAATATACAAATGTTTAAGAAGAGCAGTTGTACCTCAAAATACAGAGAAACCATTCTTGTAAGCATAGATTGATCTAACTTGTTCAGTCAGATGAAATAAAATATGTATATTTATGACTGAAAATCTTTTTACAAAAAACAAAGACTATCAAAGCATTATAATTTCAGATCAGAAATGTCAAGAACATTATAATAAAATCTGAGTTTATCTTTTTTGTGTTATGTAATGTAAATGAGTATTAACTTATCTATAGTAAACCAGATAGTAAAATTAAACAGAGAAAAATACTATTCCCTTTTATTTGCTTCTTTAAATCATTTTTAATATTTGCCAATAGCTGTATTTGATGGCGTTTATATACTTAATAAAAGAATCACAACCTAATTTAATTTCTATTTAAAGTTTCTGTGATTATGCCAGTTCTTTACATTCTGTTAAAATGCAAAATCTACCATAAATAGCTTTGGCATATTGAAGGGAAATAAAGCTAGATAACTCTAGCTTTATGCCATCTTTAAATGTTAGGGGTCCAGCTGGGAAAAATTAATAAGAATCAATAGTGACAAATAAACAAATGTTTTTATTTTTTTATCATCACCGATTTGTAATTTAGAAATTAAAATTTTATAACAACTTGATTCCTAAAGGTATGTATTCATCCATATACATTTGACCACAATATGCGAACAGCTCAGTTTTGTAAGGGGACAATACAATTGCTGACATACACACATATACACACACAGTTCTGCAAGTAGACTTTCCCTGAGAGTGTTGGTCCACTTACTCAGAAAATTATTTAGATAATCCACATGGGAGCCATGCAAATCAGCTCTGAAGCCTAACTTATCTTCAGTGTGAAGACTGTTATCATATGAAATTAAAAAATATATATATATATATCCTTCTAAAACCTATACTTTTTATTAATTGCTAAATTAGGTTTGAGAATCAAGAAATAAATATGTTAACTACTAACAAGCTGTTCTCTGTTTCCCTTAGTCACCCTGATGCACATAGTGAATGTCTAAATTTCATGTCTATTGGAAACCAAACAACTTTGTCACTGGCAAAAAGTTAATTTTAAAGCTTTATATTCTTATCAAGTAAAGAAGGAGTGTGGGGGTGGGGCAGGTATTATTCTTTACTGCACCTATAGAGTTTATTCATCAATCTTCCTTAACTATTATTTGAAAGAAAATAAAATAACCTTCCCTTAATGAATATATATAAAATTCAAGGTGAAACCATTTTGATATTGACTAAATAGACTTATCAACAATGAAATTAACCTAGGTGTCTCCATTGACTCAGACCCCTTTGAAATCCTGCCATGTAATCAATCAGTGAAGATAAAGATTTTTTGTTTTAAAACAAGGGGCAACTCTTGTTTAAAGTCAAATTTACTCTTTAAAGTCAAGTTTACACTTTATTGATTTGAGAGAGTTCCACAAACTCAAATATGAATTTAAAAAAATTAAAAAGTAGAGAAACTAGTTGTTGATTCTTATTCTCCAAAAGCAAGAAACAAAGTTTGTTGCTAAGTCTTCTCTTTTGCTCATGGAAAATGTTCCAATAGTGAGTGGTTGGAAAATTCGTTGGGAATATAAATGATAACGTTAGAATTATTTATTTATTTATTTTTCTTTTTTTCTTTCTTTTTTTTTTTTTTTTTTTTTTACTGTGAAGCAAGATACTAAAAGCAGCTTTCTGATGATTCGAATGTCTGATGTCATCGATATGCTATTTTTGCTCTTTGCCAGGTTAACAGAATTTATTGTGGCAATTAATACAAAACATATGTGCTGAAATACCACATGAAAAATATAATTGCCCCAACTTAATTTGCTACCTTTCAAAGCCCTGTTTTAGCTACCTTTTCTCAAAGCTTCCACCTGATAGAGGATGAGTGCTTTTATGAAAGAGGAGATAAATCTTTATAATTTATTTTCTCATCTTAAGTAATTTATAAATTATTTTTTAAATTAGAAAGGGTTTCCACAGGGACTAACATCTACCTTTTAGACCACATTCTATTTTTCCCCATTATTGACTTCTATCACAATTCCAATTGTTAATTCACACTCTGTTTTATTATATTAAATCCTAGATAATAACATTAGGGTTACATTGACAATTGCCTCACAATCTCTGTGTATACATTTTCTGACAAAATCTTCTTTCTAGAGTGAGGAAAGGAATGTAGAGGTAAGAATGTGTGAAGAAAAGACATCACAGACATTTTCTCCTGTTCCTTCCTGTGTCCACATCAAATTTTCTTTAAATTATTTTCTTAGAGTGTCCTCTACACATACGGATAATCATAACTTGTGCATGTAAATGCTTTGCAGTTTCTAAGTACTCTCTGAAGTACTTTTGTGAAAGTACATTAAAGTACAAATTTTCACTCCAGTACTCTGGGCTTCTAAGTTTTTCTTGCTAAGTCACAAGACAAATTAGTGTAGTCATTGAGATTAAGGTTGAAAAGCTAGTGCTTTTCCTGAATAGAAGGATGCCTCCTAATCCACAGGCATTTGTGTACAAGAGAAAAGGTGAGGTTAAAATCAAAAGTCAAAGACAAGAGAAGGCCTCGCTCAGTTACTACTTTATTATGATTAGTTTCTTCAGTTATAACAATGAGAGATGTAATACCTATTTTAGGGCTACTTTAATGATTAAATGAGGTCTAATAGTAGTGAATAATAACATAAGGGAACAAACTTTCTAACCAGCAGAACTCTGCAATTATCTCAGTGTTGGGCATGACACTGAGGGCATGTTTTGTCCTGGAATTCCCTGGATTCAACAATTTTATTTATTTTATTTTAATTTTTTATGAAAAACGCCAAAATTCCAACACAACCACAGAAACATTAGCATCATCCAACTACTAACCTACCTCTATAACACTACCCCCCAAAACCCTTTCTGGCCCATTTCATGTTTACTACCAGAATTGGAAGAAGGAAAAACCTGTCTGAATAAAATGGTACCAATCAAATATGGGGCTGAGGAAGAAAACACACAAATTTTGATTGTGGATGGGGGCAGTTCGCGAACATTCATTCCCTTTAGCTCTCACGAGGGGCCTAACAGGTGACATTAGTAGGTGGTTATTAAAAAAAAAAAAGTGGAAAAAAATAGGATTCCTCATTTTAATCTAGTGAATGAAGGACTGAAGGAAAGGAGACCGTCCAAAAGATCAAGAAAATAGCAAAGGGGTCGGGTC
Organism: Eidolon dupreanum; assembly: GCA_028627145.1. Taxonomy (NCBI): domain Eukaryota; kingdom Metazoa; phylum Chordata; class Mammalia; order Chiroptera; family Pteropodidae; genus Eidolon; species Eidolon dupreanum. The sequence continues at coordinate 86,619,364 of CM053507.1, read as the reverse complement.
ACACTGCAGCACGCAGGACAATATGAGGTCTCAGGCCCTCCCGTGGGTCCCAATTCAGTGGGCCGGGTACCAGGCAGTTTTACAACTCTGCAGGGAGTTCCAGGAACGCTGCAGAACTATATCCCACTCCTCTGTCATCTGGTGGGTCCGCGAACAAGGATGGAAAGGAGACCGCGCCACCTCCGGACGCCAAGCTGAAAAGGCTGGCAGATTGCGATTGGAGGCGGGGGAGCGGGGAAGCATAGATCCGTGGTCAAAGTCAATTGTGAAAGTGAGGGGGTGCCTGGCGGGTCCAAGACCCTCGACCTCTCCGGGCGGAACTGTCCACAGGTAAAGAGGGTCCAGGTGGTGAGGAGCATACCGCCTCTCCGAGCGCCAGCAGCTCCTCGGCAGCAGACAGAGGGCGCACGTTTGCCTCTTCCCCGCCGCGTCTGCTCCCCGCGCTCCTTTGCCAGTAACTTGGCGCCTTCGCGCCCCCTCGCTCCGGCCTCCGCCTCGCGGGAGAACGCCGGGCACCCGAGTCCCGGCAGAAGGCGCAGCAGCAGGGCCTCCGCGTGCTCCGGCCGCCCGCCGGGGCCAGGAAAGCCGCTGCCAGCTCGCAGCGCTTCGGCAACGGGCTTCGGCCTTCTGGCGCGGAGACTCTCGCGCACCAAGAACCCCACCCACCCCCGCGGCGCTGGGGCTGGAGGACGCGGTCCTGAACTTGGGTTTTTATGGTATGATCCTTAATCCGATTTGGAGAGAAAAAATCGTGAATTGTTGAAAGACACAGTTTTCCTGCCGCACCACTGAGCCTCGTCCTGGCGGCAGAACAGTTTGTAGTTAAGACGCCCTGGTGGTGGGTGTGGTGGCAGCGAGGAGTGCCTGCTCATCTCTCAGTCGACACACTACTTTCATAGCCCTTAAAGCCTTGCTTCGTGCTAAAATTTCTCGAGGCACATTTTTGAAATTTAGTCAGTATTACATTATCAAAAGCGGACGGTGTAACGCGAAAGAAGAGAAGCCCGCCATCCCCTCCTGTGGCCACGCCAGTCAGTGGATAAGATTATGCACAACAGTTTGTTTGTACAGTGCTGCCCACTTGTTTTCCCCCTCCTTCCTCGTCTATTATTCTGACTTCACCGTGTTGGTTTGGATTATGTGGATTTTCGCCCTTTGCTTTGACTGGAACAGCAGGACATGGTTTAGAAAATGAAGGGTGGGAGGAGGTTCCACACTCAGGGCTTCCAGTTTAATAACATCACTCCAAGTTGGAGGCTTTATGTGTTGAACTGGTTTTGATTCCATCCACCCGCCACATGCATTTGCCCAGGCTTCCAAAGGGGGGAAACATTCTTTGGCTTATACTCTTTAAACTTTCCCGGATAAAATATTTTCTTCTGGGGGAAAATCAAAAGTGTATAAACTTGAAAGGAGAAACAAATGCAACTCCACTCCCTTTTTAAGTGTGCAAGTTTTTAAAGATTTAATAAAAATTGATTACCCAGATGTTTTAAGTGATAAATTTTTTTTTTTTAAGCGAAAGATTTATATATTACGTTGGTTTTAGAACCTTTGCACTTCTCTACCTCTCCATCTTTCTAATCAACCTTTTATTTTCTTTTTGCTGGCAGACTTTTTTTCTTTGCAATCGACCACCCTTTTTTTTTTTTTTTTCCAAAAAAAGCTGGTAGGAGGCAACAAACTTGCTGACTTGCAGAGTTTTCCAAGAGGAAGCCTCCTGCCAAATTCCAAGAACTACCTGATACTAGGCAGTTGGTAACAGACCCACAGAGTAAAATCAAGGGGTATACATGTGCCCGCACCCTGATTCTGACCAGAAGTGTCTTCCTAAATTGTTTTGAGGCTTGGGATCCTTTGCATTTTATAAATGTCACATTACTTTTGTTTCTAGAGTTGCTAAAAATTATTTCATGCTTTCAAGTCTTTGAGAAATAAACTCCAAATCCTGATTTTTGGTATACCTGAATGAATAGTGTAATGAGCGTTTCACACCAGCAGTCAACTCTTTATTTTAAAAATCTGTGAAAAGCTACTTGTGCACTTTATAAAAGCCCTGCATTGACCCTCCCTGGTGATAAAATCCAGATCTCTGAAAACAGAATCAACTGGGGAACACCTGCATCTGTTTTTCTAAATCTTTTATCAAACTGGAATTAAAAGAAAAAGGTTTATTAAATATTTTAAAAGAAAAATGTGTACATTAAAAAATAAAGTTAACACTCTTGACAGAATATGATTTGTAAAACTTAGTGTTCTTCCAAGAAATACATATTTTCCCCTTACATCTAGTATTATGCCAAACATAATCATTGGAAAATGACTAAAATCAAAGGTAACCCACATCAGAGATTGCTTAGTAAGTCAATGTCTAGAACTTATCAAGTTTTGATGATTTGTGGAAAGTTTTATTAATATTTTCTGGAAGATTTTATGACTTGGAAAATGTACCTCTCAAGAACAGTTCTTGCTGTTTCCATTTGCGTTGAAGTTAGTAAATCAAATATACTGTGGAAATATGTTTTGCCTTTAAAAATCCTTCGCATATGTAACTGATTATTTGATATTTAAAAATTGCATGTATTTTGTTTCAGAAAAATTCAAAGTTTCAGAAACAGTTTTAACATTTAAAAATCTTGATAAAGAAAATTATTATAAGATAATAAAGTGAGAGGCCCTTAAAGAAAACACCAAAATTTGAATATTAATATGTAGATAGCACGTGAATTCTTTCCTTAAGGATAAGTTTCTTAAGAGTTAAGGTGAAACTCTTAAATTGTTTATATAAGCAAGGAGCAAACTATAATTATATTTAAATAATTAAAAAACTTCACATGAAACTTCATAAACAAACTAAATGATGTTTAAAAAACTTTTAAATTCTGATTGTGTACATTTTGTTTAAAACATTTATGTTAAATTTAAGTGTTTTTCATTGTAGCTCCCAATTTCTAATGTTTCATGGAAAAAACAACTTTATATAAAATGCAACCATGATCTAACACGTGGCAATGGTGTTTTATTATATGTAGTTTCCCTTTTATGTTTCCAGTTGCTTCTGAGTTATAATATATCCAATTGACTTTATTTCTTTAAATAGGCAGAAAAATGATATCGACCATAACATCAATAATAAAAAAGTAGAAAATTGAAAATGCTGATAGTTAACAGTGAAGTTGGTTTGTATTAATAACTCTGTTATTGCCAGAATATTTAGCAAAATTAAGAGTTCTTAATTGCTCATTTAAGACAAAGACTAGAGTGATGTAACATGTGAAACATAAGAGTGAAGAGAATGGGGTATCAAAGTGGACATTTCCCCATTTGAATTATTATTATCAATATTAATCTTTAGGAAGATATGGATTCAGAATGAATTAATTTCATGATAGATTTTGAGAAGTTATAAGAAGTTTCTTTCCGGCACAATCAAAATATTATCGTAGCAATTCAAGTTGTCAGTAAAAGCTTAAACAAATTTGCTGATAATCCTGTTAATGACCTAGGTCAAGTGTTAACTGTTGTGGGTTATAAAATGGTGAAATTAAGGTTTCTCCTACCTCCAGGCAAATAGCACAGTTATAACTGTTGGGGAGGAGGTAGAGGCGAGCTATTAGGAGAGCTATTAAATTACAAAAATGTGTAATGCATTCAATTATTTAGTCTAGCATGATGAAATGCTATTAAAGCAAATGTAAACCCTCTTCTAAAAAAAAAAAACCTATAAAGATGATATAATAGCTTAGTTTTCTTAATATTTCAATCACAATATATTATTATTTGAGGATACATTTATATATAAAAAGTGATGCCAATTCATAGTAATGTTTTAAAAGGGAAAATTCAATTATTTAAATGTTTATTTTCTTTAAAGTTTGCCTAATATTGAATTCAAAGAGAAGCATACAGTGTTCATCTGCAAGTCTTACTTTTAAGCTTTAAACAATCACTTAGGCTGCTCTAGTACTTAGAAGATTAATGTCCAGTGAAATACATTTCATAGAAACGGTGTCCTACCCACTCCAATGAAAGTCTCCCAAAATATGTAGTATATAAACATACAGATTTAATTTTATTTTGAAAACTATCATTTCCAATGTAATGAACACTATGGGTAAAATGTTAATCTAATTCACAAACACTTTTGGATAGAAACATGATTTAGTAGTCTACGTACTGATGAATAAGCCATGCATGCATTCTGCTTCAGGTTCCTTCAAATGTAGAAATGTTTAAAGAGAGTACTTTATCCAACGTTAAAAGAGATTGAACTAAGAATAGCCAATAGTTCACTTTATATTAGGTTTTAACCTCTTTCCAAAGTTATTTTCATTTACCATTATCATCACCCACCTAGGATGGGAATAGGGAGAAAATATGAGGTTTTCTAATAATACATAGTTTAACAATCCTGTTTTTTCATGAAAAGTAGTTAATTTCTCATTGGAAGTCTTTTCTTGGTGTGTCATGTAAATAGAGAAACATGATAAGATTTTAATAAAATTCAATGCAGGTTTTGTAAAGTTTCTGATTAAGTATATAAGCCAATTCTTGATTTAAGTGATCACTAAAATTATGAATAATCTAGTAACATTGAGGTCAGTGATAGAAAGTATGACCTGGAATTATTTTCTTGAAACCATATTAAGAAGTTATTTGTAACTGGATTAATAAAAATAAGGCTCAGGTTAAAATTTTTTTTTTCTTATCATGAACTCGTGGCATTTCAATATTGAAATTTGATGATCAATATCTCAAAAAAAAAATGCACAATGACAATTTTCCTAGCAATTAACTCAATGGCATGGTTTTGTTCTCTTTCAGTTCAGTCAAGCCTAACTTCATAATAGATTGCTGAATAAATTCTAGTAAATTTTACTAGTAAATTTCTAGGAAATTTTATATAGTATTGAAGTATAAATTTTAGCATAACATTTTAAATGCTAAAATACCTAGTATTTTATATTTGTTTTCAAAATTTATATCAGAAAGCTATATTCATTTTATCATTATTCCTTCTACCCACTACATGACTTTTCAGAAGCATTGCTTTCTATTCAAATGACATTGTTAGAAGAATTACATGAAACTCTTTGCACATACTTGGGTTTTTCACTTTTCATGTCGTTCAAGTCAACTCTTAAGGCACAAGCTATTGTATTAATATTTAAGCCTTCACTCAAATATTACCCAAGTTAAATCATTCCATTTAAATTTTGTTTCAAAGCTTTCGTTTCATGACCTCAGAAGGGAAAAAGACACTACTCAGAGGATACAATCTGGAAAGAATAATCCATGAACAATGGATAGATAAACTTTTACCTAAGCAAACTAAATATAATTATGTCAGTTTTCTGAGTATATTTGTCTTCCTATATACATATTGTTCATGTGTACCTGCTTGTATAATAACATGTATTACATACCCAGACATACACAAGGTGTGCTTTAAAAACAATCTGCATTAGATTATTCTTGCTTCATTAAATTAATATTCAGTAATATAAGTGTGAATAAGTTTAAAAGACCTTTTTTCTTTTGCAATTTACTGAAAGTTTATATTGTCCACCAAAATACTCTCTCAGTTATATTTCTGTATTATTAATTCAGTAAAATCCATTATCTAAATAGTTTATAAATTATCCATCTGGAGAGATACAATTTATTATAGCTATATGGAAATAATATTACTATTTTCCTAGTTATTATCAATATTTTAATATATTTGAAGAAACAAAGATTAAACACTAATTTTAACTTATTGGTATGTTACTCATTGTATAAATGACTACTCTTGCCTTTCATTTATGAAGAATGACCATTATTTTCAAATAAACATTTCAATTTGATTTGAAAAGAAAAGTCACTTGTAGGTAAAATATTTTCTTGATTCTTATAGTTTAGAATTTTCAAGTTCCCAATTTAAAAAAAAGACACAGAAAAATCTAGTGAAATCTGTAAAATTGATAAAGGCAGTTACTTAGGAAAGAATAAAATTAAACTACTCCATTAGCGGTGAAAGTGGGTCACCAAATGAGAGGCAGTTTCTATATTTAATTAAAAAGTTTCTAAATATTTTGAGTTTTTAAAAATAGTAGTGCATATAATATACCAATATATTTTTAGTGTGTGACATAATATATGATATAGCATTTGCACATCAACTGCTCAGTATTGCTAAATTCCAAAACAAATTGTTAAATTTTATTGTTATAGTTTAAAACGATTGAGAGGAAATCAAAGTTGTAAAGCAATCAATTGCTCAGAGAAGTTTGTCTTAAGAGTTAGTGATTGTATTCACAAATCATTAGGAAAAGATCACAAAAGATATAGAGGAAAAAGGCAATGTATCTATTAAGTATTCAATCTTGTAAGAAACATTGGTGTCCTTAATATTAGGTCTGCACTTTAATCCATTGAAAAGAGATGAACGCTCATTACAAGGAAAATAAATAACCTAACATGAAGGAAATGCCATTTACTGCATATAAACATTCCTTCTTAATTTTGCTATTCAGTTAGTAACTATAACTGCCCAGGAACATCTCACTATTCATTAAATACATTCTCTTATTCGTATATAAGCTCTTAAACAAAGACAATCCAACCTTAGCTTATTCTAATTCCTGCAAATATTACTTATGTTAATGTGGCATATGCTGCTCATTAGAACTTGTACCATAGAGCAAACCGTCGCCTGGCGAGATACACATCACTTAGAGCAGTTGCAACACAAACATCACACACACACACACACACACACGCACACACACACACACACACACTTCCCTCTTCAACAAACTCTGATTTCCCTTTAGTCCATTCATAACGCCATGATCCTAAGTAAGAACAACCTGTCATTACGGTAAAACGTACTAAAAATATAGAAAGGTGGGTTGAATTTTCTTTTAAACTCCTCAGAGTACTACATGATCATGATTAGAAAATAAAATCCTGCCATAGTTATTTGGCAATTAACATCCTGGGTTGAAAAATTGGAGAATTTTCTTTTCTTTTTTGCTTCAAATTGGCAAACAAGGTAATTGCTTGAAATGGTCTCAGATTAAAAACACATTTTAGGTTTAGGCAATTCAAAATGATCTATTAAAGTGTTTTAGAATACAGCCGAAAATAAAAACAGCTTTGGTTTACTCTCAGAGCAAACTGGTTTATTCGAAGGCACCTCAACGACCTGAAAAAGGTTTCGGTGAGAACGTGCTTTGAAGAGCGTTAGCCCGGTGGGGCAGGGCTGTGCGCGTCGCGGTACCTGGCTTACCTTCATTGGAAGGCTGGAGAGTCAGTTCCCCGAAGCAGTTGAGAATAGAGCTGCTGAGAAGAAGGAGGATGGAGAGGTGACAATCCATGTTGCTGGTGCAGAGGGCAGTGAGAGAAGCATATCTCCATGAAGCATGCCACTGATGTGAGGGGGAGCGCTCTGATTGCTAGAGAAGTTACCATGCTCCGCTCGCAGGCTGATGTCAAGTTTGACACTGGAGATAAGGAGGAGTCTGGCTGCCTTTCTGCGAACCTCGCTCAGGGACTTCCCTGGGTCCTAGTGCCGTCATAAGCGAACGCTGAGAAGCAGGACCGCACAAGGCGGCTCTCTGACCTCTCTGAGGCGCGGAGCTGGGAAGGGAGAGGCTGGGAGTGGTGCCGTCCTGCCAGTAAGGAAGGAATTCCTAAAGTTGTGATGGGACAGTGGTGGAGAGCAGTAGTGGAAAGAGAATAACAGCTCTTCTTTATTTTCAACGAGAAACAACTATTTTGTTTGCTGTGCGTGCTCTGTAGGTTAATTTCCTGAAGAAACCAGAAGAACCCTGAGAGGAGTGTCATATGACAGTATGAGTGGAAAAGAAACTGAAATGCCAGAGAAGTGTTTGTTATGAAAAGAACGGAGCCCTTCATTTTTTTTTTTTTTTTTTAAAGATGGTTGTATAATTCAAAGGAAATTTAGGCTCATGCCTTTGCTATGTTCAACGCGATCATAACTCTTCACGAGTCCTTTGTGGTGCAGAAGGACACTAACACTCACCCCAGATCAGGAAGTCTTTTCAGTTTCACACCAACGGGTATCAGGACTTTTAAATACATCTGGCACAGCGATTTCAGTGCACATATGTGCACTTTGTTTTTCCAAACTGGGAAGTAACCATTATCCTAAGGAAGTGAACAAACCCAGCTCTAGGAATAGCGACAGGTCAGCATTCATCCTTTGTTCTGTGCTGTAGGTATAAATAAAAGTAATATAAACCTAACCTAAAGTTCTTGACAACATATCACCACCTCCACCCCTCTCACCATCTACATTAGGATCTCTGAGTTCTGTAATATAAACATGCATGATTCACAACTCCTCATTCAGATTTCAGACACTTTATAACTGATAATAGTTGGAAACTTCTTCATTAACATTCCCAGTTCAATGACGAAATCATATTGCCCTTGCATTTACTTTGCATCATGGTTATTAACGGTTTCTCTTATTTCCAGTTCCCTTGTTGGACAACGTGATTGCAATCTATTTCAACAAAATAATTTTGTAATTTATATTTTGAAAAATATTCTCGCTTATCTTTAAAGCATGCCTCAGAATGAGTACTCAAATATACTTCTGCTCATCTATCTTTTTTATTCTAAACAGAAAACATGACTTACGTTCCTTGCATAACTCTAGAAAGTAAAGGTAGGTCAACAAGTTTAAGATCAGGGGTAAGTTTTGGAGTTCTACGTTGTGGAACCTAAACAAGAGTTTAAAAAGACCTCCTTAAGCTGTTCATTTCACAAACACTGTTTTCAATGAGAGAACACAATTTTCACATAAATCTAAATTAGTGGCTTCTGATAATAGTTTGCTGGCTAGATAGGGGATGGAGGATAAAGGAAGCCAGAAGTAGAGAGTGACCCTGCTCACTTTTCTGTGTGTGCCTTGTTACTTTGTATTTTTAACTTCTTCCCACATTATATCACTGGTGGCTGTAGAATCTTCTTCAAGTGCCAAGTCTGTCAGAATTGAAAATACTGAGATACTGAACAGAGGACTCAGATAGCAGTGACTCTGGCATTTTTTAAAGTTCTAACACAACTGTAGTCTTTCTATAAGGCACAGTTCCATTGTTCTAGGGTTAGATAAAATTTTTCTGAAACTTGAAAGAAAATAGTCTTATTTAGAAGTGACAATTTAAAAACATTTTGGGAAAACATGCCAATGCTCTGATCTCCACATGTACTGGCTCCCCTCACACTGCTTCTCTTTTCACACTTACATTGCTTGACACTGTGGAAAGAGGCATTCATGTTTAAAGGAAGCTATGATAGTGTGAAAATGAGTAAAAAGCAATTCCTGGCCTGGGAATATAATATAAACAATATAGGATCTCTCAATCATAGATTCTCTAAGGCAAGAGACATCAGGCAATAAGTAACGAGTTTCTATAATCTGAGTGTCAGATATGGAAAAAATAATGCTTGGAAATGGAGGGGAATGATGATTGATTTGGCCAAAATAAGAGTAGAAGGAGAGAAGCAAGGGCAGCTGATTCAGAGAAGGCCTTATTAACTGAGTTGTAGCTGGAAGGATAAGTAAGGAGTTTACTAGTTTGAGACCAGTTCAGAAGGCACTGCAGGTATGTGGATGGAACACAAACAAAATAATAATCATTTCCAAGTGACGGCAAAAAAAGTATCTGTCATATATAGGACATAGAGTGTGTGTGATACAAAAAGGGCCAGGATACAAGGGAGTGAACTGTAGGGACAGAGTGCTAGGAGATGTTCTTCAAAAGGCAGATTGGAAACTGCAGAAATTTCTAGGCCATGTGATAATGATTTTACAGTATATTTTAGATGAAAGAGAGACATCAAAAACATTTCATCAAGTAATAACTTGATCATATCTGAGTTTTAGGAAAAAAATGTACTGATAACAAAGAGCAGAGTATCTCCACCAGTGGTATATGAACAACTTGCTGTGGAAGTACCTAATAGGAAGTACCAATTAAATATGTATGTGCCTTCTGCCCACCACAGACTTAATGAACTTCCACCTCTGTTGGGACCCAAAAACCCACAACTTGACAAGCTCCTCAGGTGATCCCATGGTTCATGACAACTGAGAACAACTGCTGAGTGTGGAGGAGGAAAAATCAGAGGCAGAATGGTGAAATTTGAGGCAATTTTTGAAGAATAACTAAAGCAATAAAGAAGTAAATTAGAATCTAATGGAAAGAAAGAAAATACAAGATGAAGTTAAAATACATGTTTGAGATGAAACAAACAATATTCTCCAAAGGAAAAAAACTGAATTTGGCAGTTGAGAAAGAAGGAGATAACTAAGACATCTGCAATATTTAGTTCACACACCCAATCATGTGCTAGACACTGAATAAGACTTCGTCCTCTCCCCTTAAAATATTTTACAATCACATGGAGAAATTGTGGCAAATGTTAGATAGAAACATGTGTGAATATTTTCATAGTATGCAATAGCGGGGAGGTAATGTAAGGATTAAGGGTTACTTTCTTGGAGTAGATAGCAATTGAGTGGCATCTGGAAAGATGTGCTTTAATGAAGAGTTCTGAGAAGAGAGAATAGACATGGAAAGTATTCTTTCTCAAAGAAATGACAAATATCTCTGTTATTAGAGCATAGATTTTGAGGCAGTATTGGAGGTATGGGAAAGAGGTGACAGGAGATTATGAAAGAACAAAGTTATGAAGAATTCTGTGAGTTCTTCTAAGGAGCTTGGACTTGAGAGTGATATGGGGCAGAAGAGAGACATCCAATTTTTCATTAAAAAAGTTATTTTGACATATTTAAGGGGAGGAGGGTAAAATGAAAGCAAAAACATCAATTAGGAGTCAAGAGACCAATTAGGAGCCCTTTGCAATAGGATAGCCAATATCATGTAAAGGAAAAATTGGGGCTCATTAATCAGAATAATCTAGGTGACTCCCCTGGCTCTGTTACTCTTAGTAAAATTCTAATAACAGATTCTATCTCATAGGGATATTATAAAGATTAGATGAGATTTAGGATAGTACAAATAAAGTGTAAGCCTATATTAAAAGCATTCAATACATTTTTTATCTTGAGCTAGAAGAGAGGTCTAGAGGTTATGAGACTAAGCAATGACAGTAGAACTACAAATCATACAAATATAAATCAGAGAAATTGGCAAAACTTCATAGTAGATTGATTATGAAAATGAAGTAGATGGATATGTTTGGGAGGCCCTTCAATCTCTGGCTTGAGTGAAGAGTTAAGAAGGAAAGAGAGGTTTGAGGAGAAAGAATGGGCATGAGAAACAAAAATTTCTATTTTAGATATATCTAGGTGAAGTGACCTGAGGGAACACTAAAAGTAAATAAACTATTAGGAGACAAAAACCTTGACTGGAGTTGTTTCTTTGAAAATAATTAGTATATAAAAAAAATAAGTAGGTTCATTTACATAAAGTATTAGCCAAGGATGAAACCTTAACATATACTAATATTTAAAGACAGGCAAAAACAGAGAAGAGCAAAGAACTAGAAGAGATTAGCATATTGGAAGTCAAATTTTTTAAAGATTCCATAAACAGTTCATGGTCAATAGTGCATGCAACCTAAATATTCAATAAAATATTGACTAAAGGGACAATTAGATTTGACAGCTGAAGGTGCTGATGAATTTGGTGGGAACAGTTTTGGTGGAATAATTGGGCTGCAAGTAGAATTAAGATAAAGGAATAACTAGAAAGTGGAGAAGTAGAAACAGTAAGTGTACTACTCTTTCAAGAAGGCAAGCTTAGAGGAGAAAGTGAGCCTTGAGAAGGGGAAACCAAGATGTAATGAGAGTATTAAAAATTCCAGAAGTGCATAGGGTTTCTTTCTCAAGTGCTTCACTGACCTGTGATGCAATTAATTGACAAGTTATTAGTGAATTAAATTTTGGATGTGGAGAAAAGGTGGAAGAATAATGACTTCTATTTAGGGGCTGGTAAGATGCAAGTGCAGATATTCAACTCAGTAGTTAGATATAAAATAAGAAGCCCAGAAGGGAAGGCAGATTAGAAACTTCAATTTAAACAAGCATTAATAAATTGATAGCAGCTTAATCCACTGGAGTAGATGAAATTAACCAGAAAGATCATAAACAAGGAAGGGAAAATCAATTATGTTAAATAAATATTCAAAAAGCAGATGGAGGATGTATAACAATCAGTTAGTTGAGTAAGAATAAATATTATAAAAGAAAGGTAAAGAGAGAGTGAGTCAGAAAAGACAATAGTAACAAAATTTTTAGGAAGGAGACAATGAACCAAAGGAAAAAAAAAGTAGACCTTGATGAAAATTGAAAACAAGACAGTTTTTCCAGTTAATGAAAAAACCACAGGACTAGGAATCCTCTTCCAGAAAATATTTTGAACAACAGAATTATTTAGTGCCTATCATTTCACAGTTAGAAAGACTAAAACATTGGTGACTTCATTATGTTTGCAGAGTCAAAGGCAGAAATAGGGTCAGTATCTGAATGATCTTGACATTGTACAAAGAAAATATTAGGAAAAATAATTATGAGAAAATTTACAGGGAATCTATTACCTAAGTGTTTGAAATTGATTAGAAAAATAGAATAATCCAAGAAAGTTTCTTGAAGCACTGTGATATTTTGGGGACAATTACTGAGTTTTGGATTTGAAAATAGTCATGGTAGTTTGCATAAATTAATTTTAGTTAAATTAATTTGCTGTATTTTAACAGATAGTCAGTGAATTAATATATTTTAAATTTAAACATGCCAGTTGATGCAATCAATATAAAAATTAACATGCCTAGGTTAATTGAAAATGCTAATTCTAAATTGGAAAGATTTTATCCAATTGTTATAAAGTTGTCAAAAAAGTAAAAATACATCATAATTATAATTTACTTGTTAGAATTAACCCATGCTATTTAAAACATACTCACGCTCATTTTGATAATTACCTCTGGAACATTTCTCCTTTTTTAAAAAACAAACTTTATTACTACCATTACTTCCTAGCCTTCCATTTCTCTTGCTAAAAGACAGTCAAAACAAACTTAATTCATTTTAAAATCTAAGGGAAACATCCCAATTCCTGAGTAAATTCTGAGCAGGAGAATATGGGACTTGAGATAGTGGGGTGCAAAGGGAGTATTTTGGCTGAAATAGAGCCTAAATCATAGTCCTTTTTAAGTCCATTTTTGAGAAATAATCTCATATATTTACACACATATATATTAATATATGCATGTACACTCATATCACATACACAAAATATTGTATTGATATACTATCCAATAGTGTTTTGTAGAGCAGGACATTTCAGTCTTTAATATGGGGAAGATCGGGTTGCTTGTTAAAATTCAGACTCTGATTTAGTAAATTTAGGCCAGGTCCTGAGAACCTGCGATTCTGACAAGTTCCTCAGTAATGTCTTCTGCGAGTCTGACAACTTTTTGTATTGCGAAGTTCTAGAATACATAAATTTCATTTGGAAAATTAGTAAAAATATGTAGATAAACTTAAATGCAAGCGTTAAATATTAAAAAGTCACATGGTGAAAATATAGAAATACATGGCCTAATTGATTCAACTTTATCTCCCAATAAATTTAGGATACACCTAAAGCTCTCACAATCTGGTTAGATCATACTATATTACCCTTAGTCCTTCTTTTACTTGAAGGCATATAGTCAAAACTGACTTATCACTCCTGTGAACTATTATTTCACTTTTATCTAAATCACTCTTGTCAGCATTTTATAATTTACTAATCTGTGTTATTATTTAACTGTTTCAACGGTATGAATTGTCTGGCCAAAATATTAAGTTCTTTAATGATAAAGTAAATACCAAGCATTAGCTGGAAGAGAGAAGATACTCTTTAAGAATATATAATAATCCCTTTCATTTTATTTCAATATATTAAATATATGATAATTACAGTGTAATGATAATTTCTCAAGATACACATAAGGGACCAAATTTCAGAGATCCAAAGATATTTGCTAAGTTTAAAGAGCATAAGAAAACCATTGTAAAAACAAATGCATCACTTAATATAATACAAATTTGGGTTTACAGGTATTGGTAAGTTTAATGATAAAGAAGTAATGCCCTTATTTCTAATAAGCTAATATAAATACAAAATAGCATTTTAATATTCTTGATGTATTGGTATACAGTTCAGTAAAACAAGTTAATAACAATATTGCTTATCAATTGAAGGAAATTCTTTAAATGATGTCATAACTAAAGCTGTATGTTTGGCTCAGGTAAAAAAGTAGGTGCATGTATAGTATCTTTTAACAAAAAAGTAAAAGGTGGTAAAGGATTATTAAATACTCTATAGAAGTATATTTTGAGAACACATGGCTTCAATTTTGTTTCTCAAGTATCTTGTAAGCCTGAACATAAAATAGCATTACTCAACACAGAAAAATTAACTGATTATGTGCTTGTCTAACCATAGTCATTAATTCAACTGAGAACCAGAAAAATAATTCATATTAAGTAATAAGGATCTTATATTCAACAGTGTCAAACATTTGTGATTTTTCACGGATGCTCTGGTTTCCACCAGTGCCCAAATAACCTCACCTGCTTTTCCAATTTGTCTCCTAGACTGTGCTATGGGTCAGTGATCCCTATTATATAATGTCAATACAGTGGTTAGATAATTATAAATAATTTAAAATATGACAGGTAATTCACATCTTGATGTCAATCATCTTAACCCATGCAGTATTTCTCAAGTGAAAATGGAAGCTACTTTCATTTTAATCTCTAAGTTTTCATATATCCAAATATATTTCCTTAAATAAAAAATACATATTTCACAGAGTTAATTGAAGCTCAAGAGGTAACTGAGTTTGAAAAATAAATCAAGGTAAAAGGGATTGCACCTAAAATATTTTAAAATAATTTCAAATACTAATGATATATTTAAAATATATATATATATACCTTTTCCCAGTTTTTAATTATGGCAATGAAAAGATTCAAAATGTGCATGTTATATTCTTGTTATTTCAAACGTGTTAATTTTTTATTTCTATTCTTTAGTTAGTTTAGTTTTAGGTATTCAATAATTATTTTTTGAAATACTTGCATGAGTAAAACCTGAGTGAAAAGTTGGACCTTTTTCAATACACTTTAAAGCAAAGAAGGCGTAATAAATTTACAAGTCAAGTTCATATATATAAAGTTTGTCTATGGGACGTAGTGCCACATCTAAATATATGAAGGAGTAGTGTCATGTGCCATTACTCCACTCGATTTCATGAAAGATTTTACTGTGAAAGCCCAGGCTTAGGAAACTGCTATACACCATGCACTCCACTAGAGGGCTCTGCAGAGGCAGCAGCTAGTGCAGATGAAGATTGAGGTGTTAACATCAGCTCGGGGACACAAAGCCCAGAGGTCTTCACAGGAATGTGCACAACTTTATTTTCAGGTTTAATTAATTCTTGATTGGTGGTAATTAAAAAGGGTTAAGGCTGTCTATGTGTGAGTTTCATCTGATCACATAACATTCTTATACTTACCTTATATGAACTCTGGTGATGAGTTCAACACAGCCTTGAGGAATCAAGGAAAGAAAGTATCACATTTAATTAATGGCCCAGATAAAACTATTTCCACACTAAGAAGTATTGAGATGCATTACACAATTTCTTCTTTATAATTCTCTTTTTAACACAATTTTTCCTTATTACATTTTTCTATTAAAATGTATAATGAGAATGACATGAATGAAAGATTTATAGTGTATTACAGATATTTTCTGCAAAATATACAACAGTAAAATTTACTGGAATAGGTAAGGAAATATGATAAAACTAACAACGAAATAAACAGAATCTCCAAAATAGATAGCCATCGACTAAAATGTCCCCTTGTGTTTGGTGGAGAGAAAATGGAGTCTTCTGGGGCATTTATGGTAAAGGTATTGCAGAGAAAAAACTACAGCAAAAACTAAATAGTCTGGTCTTAGTGCTTTAAATTTAAAGGTGTATAACTTCAAGAAGTGATGGAAATAAAAATGAGCAGACCAAATGTCCTAATCCTCTTTAGGCAGCAACATACCTGGTGTGCCCGTGGAATGTATCTTACTCCTATTAGTAAAAGCAACTTAGCCCATCATGATGTTCAAGAGAAACATGATAGACTCTGAATAAGTACAGAAAAATCTTGTAGGGATGAGCTTTTCCTATGGCAGAGAATATGCCTTACTTGGAAAAACTAATCCTTTTGTATCCTTATTGTAAAAACTTGAATTGTCTATTTTTAATATCCTTCAGAGTACAAGTTTTCACAATTTCATAATATTTAATAATCTTCTAACTCAGAACTATATTTGGTGGGTTACTGGAGACTCTTCACTAATAGAGTAATATACCAAACCTAGAAATACCATTCTATGTTATGATGAGCCTAACAAACTCTAGAATAATGTATTATTAGAAATGTAAGGATGCCTACGAACACTAAGTAGCCTACAGACCACCTGTGACCGACGCCTGAGCCTGCCAAAAGATGACTGCATCCAAAACACTATGCAATTAAGCAAATAAAATGTAAATTACAGGAGAGCAGAGGTTTTGATCTGTTTTGCTCACTACTGTCTTCTCAGCATCCAGAACAGCGCCTGGTGCATAGTAGGTCGATGATCAATATTTGTTGAATTAATGAAATATAATTCACATTCATGATATACTTAAAATTGTTTTTTACTGTTCTCTTTTGTCCTTTTTTTTGGATTCATTTTATGCCAGACTTCAACATTCAACCATATAGCATGCTTCTATAATTTTCCTTTTCAAATAGCCTAACATAGCCTAGAAATTTAGACAGCAGTTACTCACTTAACAGTGAGTTAGTAAGATTTATTTCATTGTATTTGAATAAATTAATGTTTACTGCATTTTGTTAGAAAAAATTAAACTATTACTTTATTATACCTCTACCCCTTTTAAATCATAGACAACTGGTTTGAGCAGACAGTTTCAAGGGTCATTTAAATTAACTATTGACCCCAGAGAGAGACGTCTAGAAATTATTCTTTAAAAAACTCAACCAAAAAATAAATAGCAAAAACTTCTCTGTATATCCACTGAATTTATTTAACAACCTTTATGTTAACTTATTATCCCTGATAAATTGATTTTATACAAAGGAATTTAAAAAGTGATAGAAGCAAAACAAAACTACCAGTTAACAAAAGAGTGAAACTATTTTCAATCTGTAAAATATTCTCTTCACTTTTAGTTAGTGAAATTTAAAATCCTCAGAATGGAATGTTTTATTTGGTGAGTTTTTTTCCCCCAAATAGTAGGAAGGACATTATTTTACCTTTAAATTTTCCCCAAATCAAACCACACAGTGAGAGAACTCTAGACCTCATGCTTGCATAAATAATAATAAAAAAATAACTACCATGTATGAAAATTTAGAATGACTAGAGAAGAAAACAATTATATCAGTCAAATTTCAATTTTTAGAATTCCTCTAAAAAAGCTATTTAATGTCTACAAGTTTAATTTATGTTTTTCATTTATAGCACATGTAAGTGTTCTTCATTTTAGAGTCACCAATATTTAATGAACTAGCAATACTTTTTTTTTTTTAATTGCAAAATAACTCAGTGTGGAATAGAATTAATGTAGCATCTGATTTATAGAGAGAGCCTGGTCAGCAGCTGTGAGATTTAAAGTCCTTATTTGTCTTCAGGACAAGAATATATAGAAAAAGATAATACCACTCAAGTCCTTCTATGTTACTCTCCACTTCATGAGTCATTTCATATCTAGTATATAGTCTTTTATTTGTTTAACTTATTTTCATCATCAATGTATAATTACTTAAACAACCTTTTGTAGCCACTTGCATTTTTTAAATAAATTTTAAGACTATAAAAAAGAACCTAGAGAATAATTCAAATGCATTATTTGTGAGGTTAAAAGAAAAACCTAGTCCCTCTATCTTTATTTATATATTTAGTTATCAAAACAAAACAAAACAAAAACAAAAACAAAAACAAAAAAACGGGGTTAGCTTTGAATGAAAGCTAGTAGGACTAAAAACAGAAGTCAGCCTTTTTAACACAGTTTCTGAATATTATTGAAAAGTTTCTAACTTGGAAAATATGAGTCTTTATTCCCTTGGATGCTTCTTTGCTTTATAGTTAAGTCCTGGAATTAACTCAGTGAATGATGTTTCAGCAAGAACAACTACACCAAGGAATTCTTCAAAGAATTCTTAGGCCATAGATATCTTGAAACATTCTTCACCAGTTATATTGAAATGTAATAAATAGAAAAATCAATAAGGGAAATAAAGGCAGATGTAAATCATAGGTATAGAAAATTTATAATATTCTCAAATCATTCTAACATTCAAAATAAGTTCTAGCAAGTATTTTTGTTCAGTAACAAACTCTCTACAAAGCAGATAGTTCTTGGAGAAATAGGGTAAATATATTTTAAGTGACAGAAAAAATGATTCAATCTACTTGATCAAAATGCCACTTTCCAACATTTTACTCTGTGTATGAGCATTTACTAAATATTTAGAAATTCCTTCATGATCTCATTCTTAGTACTTTTCAAGAGGTCTTTTTTAGAAAAAAAAAATTTTCATTTGTACTTCTTTATTTAACAGGTAGCAAATCACAGCTTTGCATATTTGGGGAAGAAGGCTAATGTTGAAATCTATGTTTCTTCCAGAGGAAGGCAGGACTTGGCAATTAACAACAATAGGCTGCTACTAGAAGAAGTGAAGATGAGAGTAAATGTTCAAGCTCAAGACACACAAAAAGTATGAACTTGTTAAAGTAATCGATAATAGGCCACAAGTAGAGATCAAGAAATACATTTTATTTGTGATTTATATGGAGGAATTTCTTCTAATGCTTAGTGATCCTGTATTTTTCTTATGTGCAAATAAAGATGGCAAATGAAAGTAAAGTGAAAGTAAAATCAATGGAATATTATAAAGTTTAATGAATACAGACACACACGCATACCCTTATTGATAGTTATCACCAGTCTTAAGAATTTTAACTTAAGCTGTTTCCCTAAAAACAGTAATTTGGTTATAAAGAATTAATTTTCTTTCATGGGTTTCAAAGTTACAGAAATTCAATATTTTAAAATTTTAATTTAAAAAGTACCATGAAGGTAGATATCAAACAAATATGCTGATTAGTGAAATATATTTACTTGCTATTTGAAATTATATTATTAGTTCATATTTTTTACTAGGTTTTTGAAAACAGCTAATGGATCAAAAATATGTAACATGAAATATATTAATTTGGAAATTTGAAACAGGTTGGGTGAGAGAGCCAGCAATTCAGATATACTCCTTCAAAGATATTTCTACAGAAATTGGACTGACAAGATTTTTTTAAGTGAAAAGTATCCAGGAAAACTGTATAATTTAAATATTCCACTTACCGATTTTCATGGAAAGACCCATAAGAGTAATTTTAATACCTGAGCTGATGTGTCGCTTCAAGTAGAGAAAGAATAAAAAAACCTTAATAAAAAAAAAAGGTTGGAACATGTATCATAGAATTAAATATATATCCAGGACCACCTACTCTGTGTGTGTATACACACACACACACACACACACACATATACATATACACATACCTTATAATCTCCAACTAAAATTATCTGTCTCTTACCAATCACAACACTTAATTTCAGACTTATGGCCACAATCAAACATTAACTGTAATAACATGAATAAAGTATATCAGCTATAACTTGTCTGTAGAGTTCCACTGTTTACGTTTATCAGAATGTACAAGTTCACTCTAACTAGGGTAAATGGGGTAATTTTACACAGTGATATGCACTCCAAGGAGATGTAAGATCAACACGTTTGGTTAAGGGAATGATGACAACCACTTGAATATAGTTATGATTAAAGTGTCGACACCAAACTGTTTTAGTTAAAGCACTCGTGAAAATACACAAAAGCTTGTGAGATTAGTTTTTCAATAGTGAAGATCAAAGAAATATTCTTTTTTTGCTCCTATTATACCATTATACCACTAGAAGAAAAAGACGGAGAAACCTAGAGTTTAAAACTGAAAAATATTTTTCCCTTTATTATATTTTACAAAACAAATTTATTTGAATATATTACATGATTGTGGGAATCAGTTTGCATAATTTAAATATGATTTTACAGAGATACAGTTATTTAATTTGAATGGGAACTTTAAAAAGATGATTTATTTTCAATGTAAATATAAACTCTTAGTAATCACATGAAAATATAATAACTTGTTACGTTTTTGTAATTCAGGAATTAAGAGACATGTAAGTAATAGATCAAAAAAGTATACTTTCCAAAAACTTTTGAGTGAAGTAGAACACAAAAGTTTATTAAAAAATAATTCTGTAAACTAAATCTATGATTTAATAAAAGCAATCTGGTTCTAAGAAGCATTTGTCTCATTTCTGCCCTAACCTAGTATATAAGCCTAACAAGTCTGTTGCTTTACTATTTTAATCTACAAAATAAGGTGTTAGCCTATGATTTATTAGGTCTTCTGCAGCTCTACAATTTATATGTATAAAGCAAATTGAAGTACAACTACCTTTTAGTATACAATATCACCTTTATTTTTTCAACTGGAGATTTATACTATTGGTTATCCTAATTGATACGATGAAGCAAGTAATCTCAAGTGTAGTACACTTGTCTGCTTCATCAGTGTATGTTGCCACTATTAAATATTTTGTCCTTTTTTAAACCACAGCTTCAGATACTATTAGATTAGCAGGTGATGCCTAAGTTATTAATTGTCTTCTGCCCGTCTGACTCTCAAAAAAGCACAACAGACAGCTCATCAGAGGAGTCTCTTTGGAAGAAACAAGATGCAGGTAAACAAAAAGGGTCATAGAAATTCCCTGAATCTTTGCTCATCCTCCTACCTTTCTCATACCAACATCATTTAAAAAAAGTTTTGGAACAAAGGGAATATTTCTCTTATACGTAGAATGTTTGGAATTTGTAGAAAGTAGGGGAAAAAAGCCTGAAAGATATCTTAAATATTCTTTTATGTTCATTTGTATTTTGCATATATTTATATAGTTTTGATCTTTCTAAATAAACCAATATCCATCAGGCTACTCATTTTATAGCATTTAAAACATATTATTAATGTTTTATAATCATTATCATAGTCACATAAATGTTTAGTGAACATATCACACGTTATTTGACAATTGATTTGTTTCCATTTTAAAAATTGTCTATTTAATTATAATTTTCATACAATTGCATTTATTTAAAGCATAAATGTATTTGAATTTTGATAGCTAGATAAACCTGTGAAACCCCCCTGCAAACAAGATGTTGAATATTTTCATCACTCCCCAAAATAATCTTACAGCTGTTTGTGGTCCATTCTGCCTTTGTTTCTTAGCCCCCAGCAACCATTGATCTACTTTTAGTTACAATCCATTAGTTTGCATTTCCTAAAATTTTTCTTAAATTGAGTCTTATACAATATATTATTTTGTGTCTGACTTTTTTTGCACAGAGAAATGTGTTTTAGATCATCCATGTTGTTGCATGCATCAATAGTTTGTTTCTTTTTATTGCTGAGAATTATTCCATTACAGGGATAGAATACTATTTTAACTTATTCACCTCTGAATAGACATTTGGCTTTTCCCAGTTTGTTAGCTATTGTGAATAAAGTTGCTATAGACATCCATGTACAAACATTTTTGTGTCTTTTCATTTCTAGTAGGTAAATACCTATTTGTTCAAAAGATTTTCCTTACTCCTTGAATTCTTTTTATGCTTTTATTTCAAAAAAAAAAAAACCTATAGTATATATGTGTAGACCTATTTCTGGATTCTTTACTTTTGTTGATCTATATGTCTATCCTTTCACCAATACCACACTATTTTGATTACTGGAGATTTTTTTAGATAGATTAAGTCTTAAGATTAGGTTTTCCTGCAACTGAGGTCTTCCCTCAGAATATGCTTTGGCTATTCTAGTTCATTTGCATTTTCATATACAATTTTGCATCAGATGACAATTTATGTGAAAAAATGTTCTAAGAATATGACTGTGATTGCAATTAGGGAAGAATTGTTTTCTTAACAATATTTAGTTGTCCAGTACATAAACATCATATAATTTTATTTATTGATATTTTCTGTAATTTCTCTCAGCGATGTGTGTAATTTTCAGGAAATGACTTGTACATCTTTCAGTAAATTTATACTTGTATTTTATCTGCTTTAATGCTATTGCAGATTTTTCATTTTCCAGTTTTTTGTTGCTAACATATAAATATATAATTAATTAATTTTATTGACCTTTGTCTTGCAACTTTGATATCAGTTCTAGCAGTGTTGTATATTCCTTAGGATCTTCTGAGCAAACAACCTTGCCATCCTTAAAAACAGAAAGTTTACTTCTTTCTTTTTGAATCTTTATGACTTTTTCTTGTTTTTCTTATGTTATTGCCATGGCCAGGGTCTTCAGTGCAATACTGAAAATAAGTGATGAGGACATCCATCCTTCCCTTCCTGATCTTGCAGGGGAAGCATTTAATATATCACTGTATTAGAATTCTTTAGAGAAACAGGACCAATAGCGTGTGTGTGTGTGTGTGTGTGTGTGTGTGTGTGTGTGTGTGTGTGTATGTGTGTGTGATTTATTATAAGAATTGGCTCACTTGATTTTGAAGAGTGGCAAGTGCAAACTGTAGGGTAGGCTGGAATACTGGAGACCCAGGAAACCCAGTGCTGCAGTTCTAGTCTAAAGGCTAGCAGCCTGGAGACTCAGGAGAGCCAACGTTTCAGTTTGAGTCTAAAGGCAGTCTGT
Organism: Eidolon dupreanum; assembly: GCA_028627145.1. Taxonomy (NCBI): domain Eukaryota; kingdom Metazoa; phylum Chordata; class Mammalia; order Chiroptera; family Pteropodidae; genus Eidolon; species Eidolon dupreanum. The sequence continues at coordinate 86,596,487 of CM053507.1, read as the reverse complement.
TGTAGAACAATGTTGCAGATGAAGTCTCAAGGCAGTCTACCACAGAATTCTTCATCAGGGGAGGCTGGTCTTTTTGTTCTATTCAAGCCTTCAATTTAGTGGATGGAGCTCCCCATGTTATAGAGGGCAATCTGCTTTATTCAAAATCCACCAATTTAAGTGTTAATTTTGCTCAAAAACACCCTCATAGAAAACCCAAAATAATATGTGACCAAATGGATGAGCGTTCTGCGGCCCAGCCAAGTTGACACATAAAATTAGCCATCATAATCACCATTAATTATGATGTTAACTAAAGACATTTTGGGAAAAACTTTTATTATGAATGAATGTTGAATGTTGTAAAATTCTTTTCTGCTTTTTATGAAAGAATTATATGGTTTTTATCCTTCATTCTAATGTGGTAAATTACAATGATTGATTTTGAAAGTTAAAATAAATTTGTATTCCATAGTTGTAATCTATTATCTTTTAACATACTTTGTATTTAGTTTGCTAATATTTTGTTAATGATTTCTGCATATATATTTACATTAATCTGTAATTTTTTTGTAATGTCTTTTTTAGGTTTTGTCATTAGGTCTGGTAAAATAAGTGAGAAAGTGTTTCTTTTTCTGTTTTCTGACACTGTTTATTCCTTAAATGTTTAATAGAAATCACCAGTAAAATAATCTGGTCAGGGAGATATCTTCATGGCAAAGCTTTAAAAAACAAGTTCAATTTCTATAATTTATTTAGGTCTTATTTAATTTATCTCAGTACTGTTCTTAAATTTCCACTGTAGTTGTATTGCATACCTTCTGTTAATTATTTAATTACCACTTCAGATTTTTTGTTAATTTTCGTTATATTTCTCCAAAGAACTTGTTCATTTCATCTAAGTTCTTAATTTTCTTGGTATTTGGCAGGGGCTTATTTTGGACACAAACTAGTGAGACCAAAATAGGTGTGAGTCAAATTTCTTAGGCTGAGAAATACATACACACACACACACACACACACACACACACACACACACGTACAAATATACATGTATATTAATCAATGATTTCTCTTTAACATTTTATAATTTATATGAATAGTGCTCTTGCATAAGGTCACATGAATTTACATGTGTGTAATCATGCACATATGTGAACTGAATTAGAAAAAAGTAATTCCAAAATGACATGAAGTTTCTTACCATTCTTAACCAAATGCTACAAAGGACATCCTTCATTTTAAAAGCAAGTTGAAGTAGGTTATGGTTGTTTGGCAAAAAACATTATCTGTGTAACTGAATAAGTGTGAACCATAAATTGAATAGGATAAAGAAATAGAAAACATACTTTCTTCTTAAGTCTCTTTGTTTGTCAGATTTCTTTGTTGCTTTCCGTTTTATAGCCCACATATGAGTGATAGCATGTGGTTTTTAACTTTCTCTGTTTGACTTATTTCGCTTAGCATGATTATCTCAAGATCCATCCATGTTGTCAAAAATGGTAATATTTTATCTTTTCTTATGGATGAGTAATATTTCACTTATATATGTATCACAGCTTCTTTATCCAATCATCTATCATAGGATACTTCGATTGCTTCCATGTCCTGGCCAACATGAATAATGCTGCTGTGAACATCAAGGTGAATATATCTTTGCGGATCAATGTTTACAGTTTTTTGGGGTAAATACCCAAAAGAAGTTATTGCTGGATCATTCAGTAATTCAATTCTTAGTTTTTTGAGGAACCTCCATTACTGTTTTCCATAGTGTTTGTACCAATATGCATTCCCACCAGCAGTGTATGAGGATTCCTTTTTGCCTACTACATCTCTGACACTTGTTATTACTTGTCCTATTGTTGAGGGCCATTCTAACAGGTGTGAAATGGTATCTTATTGTGGTTTTGATTTGCATTTTCCTAATAGCTAGTGAAGTTAGGCATCTTTTCATATGCCTGTTGGCTATTTGTCTTCTCAAGAGAAGTGTCTGTTCAGGTCTTCTGTACATTTTTTTAATTGGATTGTTTGTTTTTTTGGTTGTTGTGGGTTATATGAATTCTTTGTTTATTTTGGATATTAGGCCCTTATCACAGGCATTATTTTGGTATATAATTTTTAAATACATACAACATAACTTATTCTGTACATTATTATGTTTTAAAACTGTATTAAAGTTTTCTCATTTTTTTCTTTCTAATAGCTTCCCCAAAAGAAAACTATAGATTTAGTAAACTTTGTATATTACATGTGCCTTCAGCTAGAAGATAAGTGATCCAAGAAAAAATACCATATATTTTTAAAAGACTTTCTTTTCTTCGCACTAATTTGCTCTAAGGAGAGCATTTTCAAATAAGAAACACACACACAAATGAAAATACACAAACTACATACTGACTGTATGCTAACACCATCCTATGATTTGTAATATAAGTGATAAAAATTATGGTTATTCTTATTTTTTTGCTATTGTATCAGAAACAAAGTCCATTTTATTTTAAATAGATCTTAATCATAGAAATACAGTTGCCCTGTTAGTTGAAATGGTCTGGGCCCTCAAAGCCTACTGTTCATCACCTAAGGAATGTCAGAAGATTTACAGTAAAATAAGCCTGTAAATTATGAAAGATGTGAGCTATTGATTGTGGTAGAAATGGCAAAAAGTCTGCATTTTAAGCAACTTTGCCTTAAATATCAGCAGCTGTCATTGATGAATTCCAAAAGAAATATGTGAAATTTATCCTCCACTACACTCTTCTCTCAACCAACATTATCAATTCATTAAGGAGAGAACAACAAAAAGAAATAGCTCTTGAAATGTAACAGGTCAGGATATTTCTTCCCAGAGAAAAAGATGAATCTTTCACATAACTGTATTTCATTTATAAGCTATATTGTGAAAGACTTATAATGTATGTTTTAATTGGGAAGTATTTGAATGCAAAAAAATCCACTTAGGTTTTAAAAAATTTTTTCCCAAGTAATTCCTAGTCTCTCAATATTGATATCAAAAATATTATCCACCATTACAAACTTTATAGCAGTATAGTTATCCATGATGATTATAAAAAGTATGATCCAAATACAGAATTTAGTGCTATTTCTAAGTTAGTTTATCCAAGAACACATATGGCACAATATTTATTTCTTTTAACTTTACTAAGTTTAACAAATGCATAATATAAAACAGTCAGAATGCAAATTCATAAAAATTTACAACTATGAATACTTGGGTAAGGTTACATAACAACTCAAAATGCAAGTTCTTAGTAATAGCATCAATACATATATATGGAATTATATACTAGTATCCCATGTTCTGTATGATATATTGGTTTAAAAATACTCTAGCAGCAGTTATAATGATGATCTTTCACAAAAACAATTATCATATTTCAAAGAATTTTAAAACTTATGTCCTTAAGAGATGTTGAATTTATGTAGAAAAATTTTGTAATAATATTTATAATTGAAATAAAAAACAAAAAAATCCCAAATAGAACAATGATTAAATAAATGCCATGTAATGGAGTATTATACAACTATAAAAAACTACGTTTTACAAAAGCATTTAATTACCTGACAAAATTCTGATGATAGAAAGTGTAAAAAAAAAAAAAAAAAAACAGACTGTAGAACTATTCACGATATTATCTGGAACATTTAAAAATGGGACATATATGTAGAGAAATAGGTTGGAAGGAAAGCACTAATAAAAAAAATTCCCAAACGATTACACTGAATAGTAAAATCATGGACAATTTTTATGTTCTTTTCGTATGTTCTTCCTTTTTTTTTAAATGTATATGCACTGTTTTATAGATAGAAAAAAATGGTATTGTCATTTAGTTTCTAATTATACGGAGAAGAAATGACAGCATCTATTAAAGCAGCTCAATCATTAGAAGGATAAATATTATGTGTTCTCTCCCATTAAAGCTCAAACAACAGCTATCATTCTGAATAAACGATGATGGCTTCTGTGAGGAATCAAATGGAAAATTCAGTTTAAGGTAGAAAGATACTAGATTCTTGCAAGCCCACTATGAGTTCTATGAAAACCAAAACCCAGTTAATATTACCAACTATATTGAAGATACACACAAATTTATGTATATGTACATATATCCAAATATGTACATACAGTGGGCCCTTGGATAACGTCATTTTGTTCAATGTTATTTTGTTATAACATTAATGAGAAAAAAAAATTGATTTCACCTGGGCCACTGTTTGCAGTTTGCTCATTCTCCCCATGTCTGCATGTGTTTTCTCTTGAGACTCCAGTTTCCTCTTGTATCCCAAAGTTATGCATGTTAGATGAATTGGTCTGTCTAAATTGCACAAGTATGAGTGAGGTGGATGTGAGTGTAAGTGAGCCCTGTGATGGAAGGACATCCTGTCCAGGTTCATTTCCTGCCTGGTGCCCTGAGTTGCCAGGAAAGGCTCAAGCCATCCACCAGCACAAACTGGATTAAGTCAGGTGGAAAAGAATCATCTTACTTTTTAAAAAATTTATCTTTCTTAACTGTATGTACAATTCACATTTATTTCAATGTTTAATATTAGATGTGTATTGGATATGTATTTAGGAGTTTGGTGATGTTTTTGTGACCAGAAATATGTCGCAAGAACTTAACTCTTGTTTGTGTCAATTAGCCTATAGTAAAATTGGTTTTGTTAAAAGCCATTTCACTTAAAAGTCTCAGTTTCTAAGAACCTATTGATGTTAAATGAGAACTTACTGTATATTTGCATACATCCAAGAATCAACATATAGATCGTATATAATAAATATGTGATATATATGATATATATATATATATATATATATATATCATATATATATAATAAAATACCCTGGCATTCCATATTAGCCTATCTCAAAAAAAATTAGATTATATCTAAAGAACATAGTAAAATAAAATTTCAGAAAAATTAGATTATATCTGAATAATAGTAGAATAAAATTTTATATTCAATGGTTCAGATGCTCTATTATGAAAATTATACAGGATGTGGCAAATCTGCCCCCTACCCCCAGAATGGGGACTCAAGCCCTACTCTGAGGGAGGGTCCTTAGCTTTGCACAGGAATTTCAGAGTGAGCCAGAATTAAAAACAAAGGAAACTTTATTAGGGAAGAAATAAGGCTCCACGGACAGAGTGTGGTGTCCCCTCAAAGTCAAAGAATGAGACCTTGAGTGTTTGAGGAATTGGGTTTATATCTGTTTCTTAGTTTCTATAGAAAACTACTGATAGTGGAAAGTAAAGAATCGAAGGAAATGTCAGGTTTTTCCTTTAACTTATACAAGGTACAGCTTGAGGTCTTTATCTTCCTTTTATGGTGTGGGCAAGTATCTGTTAGTAATCTTCACAGGAATTTTCCTTTGTTTTGTAGGTTCCTGGTAGTCTGGCTGCATGACTAATTAGCTAAGTTCTATATCTAACAGCACATTGTAGCAGGCTCTGAAGTGCAGTTCTCACTCCTCTTTCCTATATCAGAAAGAGGATCATGTTGCAAATCATTTGCAAGGCAAGTATAGGGAAGAGAGGAAAATTCTGCCCTGGACTGACTTCCAGGAAATCTCTGTGTCTTCTCTTTTCACTCTAAGCAGTGTATCCAAGGATCCCCTCCTCTGGCTCTCCTCAAGACTGCATTACCTTCCCTTCTAGCTTGTTTCCAGGTTCATGAATTTGGCTTCGAACTTTAAGAACCATGGCTTCCAATTTCCTTCCTCAAATTTTATTTTTATTTCCATCCATCCCTTTTTTTTTCCTCTTAAATTTCAGATGGAGATATTCTCCTATTTCTTTTTGAGATTTATTCCTGACCTATTATTTTGATTTTATCCTTTTATGCTTACCCTATTCCATAATATTGCTTCATCACCTATTTACAAGGTGTCATCACCTTGAATATTGTTCCAAATACAATATTCTCAAGACTGTATCATTCTGAAAAAAGTCTTCTTTACCTCAATTCCTCTTTCTATGTAGAGCCCCAACCTGTCATACTTTTATTCATGAATTTAACCAATATTTATTGAACAACTAGTATGTGCCAGACACTACTTTAGGTACTAGGAGTATAGCATTGAACAAAATAGAGGAAATGTCTTATCAACTGTAGCTTACATTCTGAGGTGAGAATGAGGAAAGAGGATAAAAAAACATATTTTAATATCAGGTTGTAGTAAGTGCTCAAAAGAAAAAGCAGAGTAAGTGATGTAAGAGAGGAGGCTCTTTTAAATCAGGTGGTCATGGAAACTCTTTTTGTTATGATGATATTTTTAGAAAGAATTAATATAGTATTATGTAAAAAAACGAGGAAATTACTGGTTTTGCAAATGTGAAGACATGAGGCCCAGCAAACGCCTGAATGTTTTGTTGGGTTCTACAACTACATTGCCTTTTTAACCTTCCTTTGATGTTCTTTTCATTTCTAATGTGCCTTTGTACACTTGTTGGAGGAAATTTATCTCTGTATTACTGCATCCAGAAAATCCTCCTCATTTGCCTCCAGAAGGAAAAGAAAATCACAATCATGCATCCACCTCTCTAAAATATAAATCTGATTATCCATGTTCCTAACCCAGTTGGTTTGCTATGGTCTTCAACAAGGCCCAGATCCATTTTTCAGTTTCCCCACCCTGACATGGGCTAAAGTCTAGTCAGGAGGCATTTTCATACTACTCTGTCTTTGTTCTTGTCTCCTTACCTGGGTGAGTGTTCCTCATCTTCTCAATTTTTTTCTAATGAATTCCAATTATTTAGTATAATTTACTTGGGATATCATTTGCATAGCTCTTTCTTCAGTTTTAATTTATTACTGCATTTTTGGTGACCTAAGATTATTTTATTTATAAAAATATCCTGCTAATTTATATTATACCATCATATTAAATTTATAAAAATATGTCTCTATTATATTAATATAAGTTTCTTGAGTATCAGAACTCTGGATTTCCTTTAGATAACTCTAGTGGCTTCACATGAGAGCTGTTTTCTAAATTGAACTAAATAGGGTACTTCTGAAACAATTTAATTACGTAGGACCTTCTTAAACAATATTCAAAAAGTAAGAAGAGCAAGCAAATGTTGACTACTATAATAAACATTACAACATTTCACTAATATTTATTATTTCAGCTTTCAAATACATGATAGTGTTAGGTAGCTAGTCAGACATAAGAGACAGGGGAACAAAGGAATAAGGGCTCAGCCTACAGACTGCCCAAAGAACTGGTAGTTAGAGGATCCCCACTGCATCCCCGGAGACAAAGGAAAGAAAGATTATAGTCTTAGCTGTCCTAATCTGACTACAGATGCCTGTGCAGTTCATTATAATACTATGTTTATGCCTGGAAGTTCATGAATTTAATTATAACAGACTAAATTATGGGTATGTACTTGCATACTAGGCAAAGAGATATATCAGCCAGGTGTCAAACAAAATGACCTCACATGCCAATCACCTAGGGATGTCTTTGGAACCACCCCATCACAGCCCCCAAATATAACTGCAGACCTCTCCCTTCCCTGGGCTTACAGCTCTCCATCTTCCCTGGCTATAATCCAAACCTCACTTAGAGGTGCATAACCTCATTTTCACATGGCTAGCTAGTTTTAGGCTTGACCCATCTCTTACCTCATAACATGCTTTTTAATTAAAAGAATATTTCTCACATTCACCAAGTTGAAATTCATTTCTTTGGTGGTGAAAAGGACCTACAGATGTGTGTGTTACCAGAACTCCGATCGCTCTAATGGTAACAGTAGGATCAAAACATATCCAGCCTCTTGATGATAGATATAGCCATGTGATATACTTAGACCAAGATATGTAAAACAGTGATGTATTTCATTTCCAGGAAGCAAAGACTTAAAAGCAGGTAAGAAGAAGGTCCCTAATTCTTTATCTTCTCTTCTTCCTCTTTTAGTGACCTGTCATATCCAGTTTGTAAATCTTCCATCAGCCTGGGCCCTATAATAGATAGGTAACATGAGCATGAAATAAAGTTATTTTAAGCAACTGAGATATTAGTGTTTTGGTTTAATACAGAATAACTAAGTTTATACAAAGTAATGCATACTTCTTTTAACTGACACAACAACCTATTATATGCTACTAAACTCTGCTATAATATGACTTTATGTAAATTTTGTCATTTAATTCTAAAAACAGAGGATGTACTATTTATCCACATATTAGCAATTAAGGCAAAGAGGCCCAGAAAGATGACACCATTTACTCAATATGTTGGAAATTCAAAGTCTTTCTGAATTATACACAAGTTTTTAACCACCTCGTAGCATTTGGTCCTAGGAATTTATTAATTCACTCTATAATTAGTAAGCATCTATTTAATGCAAAATAGCATTGTCATTAATGGGTTCAGAGTCAGGCTGTCTGGATTGAAATCTTAGCTTGTCTCTTGTGAATTTTGTGACATTAGGTAAATGACTTTCTCTACTTGTTTTCACATCTGTAAAATGGAGATACAAATAGTACTTACTTCATAGAGTTCTTATGAAGATGAATTTAGTATGATACCTGATGACAATAAGCACTCAATAAATTTAGACATTATTTTTATCATTATTTCATTCCAGATACTGTGATAAAAATGGCAATATGTAAAGTAAATCATTGTCCCAGTCACAATGTCTCAAGAGAAGCAGACAAGTAATCAAAAATTTCAAAGTAATATAGTGCTATAAGGAATGTATATGATCTTCTAGGATGATCAAGTAGAGTCATTCTCCACTCACTGTCATGCAGTGTACAGCCTCTCAGAGAAGCCTGTTGAACCAGGGTTGAGTTAATGCCTTTGACAGTGATGGATATTCCCAAGACAAGCATTGAACAGAGAATGTGGCATGACAAAATCCCTTCAGCATCAATTGTAAGAGAAGGATAAACTGGCCTGGATGAGGACAATCATAAGGTTGTGAATCAGCTTAACACATGAAATTTCTCATAATAATGTGGAGCATGAAGTAGAAAATCACCCCAAGCAAATCAGGAAAGCAATTAGACTTAAAACAGGCATAGCCACAAACCTAGGAATTCTTAATGCTGTTAGGAGAGATCTGTATTGCTCCTGCAGCTCCATTTTTTTTTTAATGTTGCAATAAGAAGGAATTTTAGAAGTTGTCTAGAAAAGGTACAATATTTTATATACTCAAATGAGTGACTTGACCTCTCTGAGGATAGAATCTAGGCAAGAATTTAGGTTTCCTGGTTTTCTGCTATGTCCCATTTTTTACCATTGTAAGTCATATACAGTAAAAATATAAAGGTAAATGTTTATGAAAATAGTTTATAAGGCATTTCTCTTATTATTGTAACAGTGGGAATATCTTTGATGCAGGCAGGTAAGAAGAAGATGAAACATTCTCTCCTCTCTGGACGACTTTGGTCTAATCTAAAGGCAGCTTGAGCATTCCTCAGCAGTGAGCAGAGAAAGGTGAGAATGAAGGTTACAAAGAATGAGACATTTAGTTGTTTTGGAAAGCTATCATTTGTTCTATGATGATAAATATAAGAAGATAATTAAGTGTAGCAAATTCCTCAATGAATAAATATTTAGCAAGCATTTACTTTGTGCACTCTTCTCAGTGCTGCAAAATGATGATCAAAAGATTAGATTTGAACTCTCATGGAGCTCAAATCCTAGTGGGAAAAAAGGACATCACAAGGAAATAAAACGAATTCAGTAATGTTTTACAGTATTAGAAGTGCCATAAAGACTAAGGTATTGTGTAAGAGAGAGCAGTGGAATTTTTTGATTGAGTGTATCCCCCTTAAAAAATTAATATTAAGCTGAAACATAAAGGACTAGAAGAATATAAACATGTGGAGACCTGGAGAAAGAATCTTCCAGGTATAGGTATATGTATGGTGCAAATACCATGACATGAGAACAAAGTCAGAGTATGGGAAGCACTTAAAAAAAAGCCAGATGAACTAAAGCATAGCAGGCTTTTGGAAGAATTGCAAAAGGTAAAATCAGAATGGTGGACCAAATTGTGACCTCACAGGGATTTCTTATCACGATTATAGGCCTAGAATAAGAATTTATAGTTTATTCTGGGTGAACCTCAAGTCAAAGAAGGGTTTGACATGATCTGATTAGAGTTTTTTTTTTAACAGTTTTACTGAGATATAATTTACATACTATGTAAATTCCTCATTTAAAGTTTACACTTCAACAGATTTTAGTATATTCTCTGACTTATGAAATCATTACTCTAATCTAATTTTAGAATATTTCATCATCTGCAAATGAAATTTTATACTCATTAGCAATTTTTTCCCATTCTCACTCACCACCCCCCCATCCCATCCACCAACGCACACATCCCAACTTGCCTTGTGCAACCATTTATCTGTATTCTTTATCTATAGCTCTGCTTATTCTAGACATTTCACAGAAATGAGGTCATATAATATGTGGTTTTTGATGACTAGCTTCTTTCACTTAGCATAATATTTTCAAGATTCATACATAATGTAGCATGTATCAGTACTTCATTTCTTTTTATTGTCAAATAGTATTCCATTGTATGTGTATGGACATACCACAATTTGTTTATTCATTTCTCAATTGATAAGTATTTGGATCATTTTCACTTTTTGTCTATTTTGAATAATGCTACTATGAACAATCATGTAAAATTTTTCAGTCAATATGTATTTTCATTTTTCTTGGGTAGATATCTGCAAATGGATTAATGAGTTTGAAAGTAATTCTGTACTTAGCATTTTGAGGAAATCATTTGGGAAACTGATGCTTCAAAGATACACTTTTAAGGTAATATCTTCATTTATATATCTGGCACCAGAAGTGCTTCTTAGACTCTTTCTCTTCAAATTGTTCTCAGCCTCCAGGATCTCTCCATATTGCTTGGACATCTCACAGCATCATAGTTTCTGGTAGTTATATTTCATATGTGGCCTTTGGCTTCAAGGGGCAGGAAACTAAACCTTTGGTACTGGGTCAGTGTTATATTTACTTTATTCTTTTGGTCAACAGTCACAGGCCCACCAACATTCAAATGGGTAGAGAAATGGTTTTTACCTCCTAATAAGAATGTGGCAAGTTATTATGTGGCAGAAAATAATGTGAAGTAAGAGATTTTTGTATGCCAATTTTTGAAAAATACAATCTACCCCAGCAGGTTAATTAGGAGATATTGTAAAAAACAAACAAACAAACAAAAAACAAAACAAAACAAAACAAAAGGGTAAATATGATGGTGGCTTCTGTTAGAGTGTTGGTTGTAAAAATAAAGAGAAATAGACAAATTCAGAAGGTTTCAGAGATAAGACTTACATATAAAATGGATTGGGCCAGGGAAAGGGAGGTAAGGTTAAGAGAAAAATAAGTGATGCAGCCCTGACTTAACGCTTGAGCAATTGTGAAACCTGATGCAATAGTGTATGGAGGCTTATGAGGGGTCAAATTTTAGTTAGTTTAGCCTTTGTGTGTATGTTTGGTAGTAATCAAAGTTTAGTTTTTTATATTTGGTATAATGTGCCTTTTACATATCCAAGGGAAATTTTATCAAGGCATTTGAATTCATGAGTTTGAAATTCAGGGGGAAAATAATGACAGGAGATATAAGTTTTATAGTTGTATAACTGTGCTAGCCTTGTCCTGTTTATTCTAAGATACATTGCTTATCCTTCCCCAGTTTTGCTCTGCATCAAAAATGGGCTCAATACTGCTGGCCATGCCTCACACTGGATTTGGCTGATGGCAACACTCGTTGAAAGCTAAAAAAGTAGAAAATCAGGGATTTTGCCTCTTCAGGCCTTAAATAAAGTCTTTAACAGTAAGTGAATGCCTTTTGTGGCTTTTATGCTCACCCAATGTACTGGCTGTGATTCTAACTTCCTTATGGGGAGTCCCTGCATCTAATACCTGATACTTCTATCTCCATTCCCTGATCCTCTAGGAGTGTAGTTGTTTGTAACGTGTTGGTTACCTCACTGTTTCTTCTTTTTCTTCTTAGCTATTTTATTATCTATGTAGCAGTTGACTCTATTAAATTTCTCTCTAAACATTCTTATGGTGATTTTGTTTTGTGGATTAGACTCTCACTGATAGTAGTTTTCAGCATATAGATGGAATTGAAAGACATGGGAAAGAATAAATTTAGCAAGTGTACTGTTCATAAGAAGATAAATAGAGCAGGGATTTGTCACATTTAGTGATGTATTTCCAGGGCATGGAACACTATTTAGAAGATATGAAGACTTAATAAATGTTTGTTGAATGAACAAATCCATTAATTAATTAAGGGAACCATTATTAACATTCAGATTTATTTTAATTATTTTAACCCAAATTACTTTCACTTCAAAAAGAGGCTTTGAAATATATTAAATATATTATTTTTCTTCTGTACTTTTATCAATATCAGTTTGTTTCTTATTAATCTCAAGGTAATAGATTTAGTGAAGGATGATTAAGATCATTGTAAAAGGTATGCAAAACAAAGTATAAATCATATTTAGCAGACGGCATTCAAAGTATAATTTTTCAAATTCAGACTTTGAGAAAACAGGAATTTTTGATTTTCTTTGCCATAGTAAGAAACAAATCTGGAGAAATTAGATTAAAATGTTTCTTCTACAACATAGAAAAGAAACCATTCATCTATGATGGCTTGGCCATGAGGCTTGCTGCCTCTAGTTAATAGTTGGATATAATGTGAAGAAAGAAGCCTGGCTCAATGAAGTTGCTGAGATCACTGCAGCCATTTCAAAGGAAAGATCATGAGGAACAGACCCTAGAATTTTATATTCGAGGATCCCTGCTGCCTTGTTGCTAACCACACTCTCCCTTCCCAAATACATCCACAACCATCTTGAAGGTGGGCAAAGTAAAAAAAGGATAAAATCTGAAAGAAGATTTATCTGAAGATAGAGAGTTAGCAAAATCAACCCTATAGAAAAGGTACTTTGAATAAGTTTTGTGTTTAAACCAAGAAACAAAACTGTTAAACTATAAAAAATATTAATATTTTTTAATTTTTTAATTTTTTGCACCCACATTTTAATGTTAGTAAATGTGTTACCCTGATACATTTTGGATATAAAACGTTTAATATTATATTAATTCTACTTGGTAGTTCCTATTACTCTTTAATGATATATTATACTTCACCTCCATTGTCTCCTTGACAAAATAGATGACTATTTTCTTACAAAGTTATTTTAAAGAGAAATTCATATATATTTTTCTAGCAACTAGCACCTTCCCCAAAGTATGTATGTTTAGGAAAAAGAAAAACCCTGTGAAAAAATATTGGCAAGGCAACCTTGACATTTTGATGTTCAAAATTAGTTTAAAATGATACAGTTTTATTACACCTATAAAGATGTGTCTTTTGACAGTAATACTTCATATAAATATTTTTCAAGTTTTTATTTTTATCTCAAATGAAAATAATTATTATTAGCAATATTACAGCTATGTATTTCAGTAACAATTCTATTTAATTAATAGGCTATTTGTAAGGTAAATTTTAGCCTTGTTAAAATTAGGAGACATCTTTAGCATAAAAGACATTGTGACATTCAAGTTAAGCTATAATCTATTGTAAGACATTATTGAAAATCTTAGAAACAGTATCTACCTATTCTGGAGCTAAAAGGAGTATTCATTTCAGGAGTAAACTGCCACATTTGTAGCTGGAGTGGAAACTGCCTTGGTGATTATGCCACTCTTCTTTCTCAGGCAGAGAAATAATATAATACCTTTCTTCTCTAATTTAAACCCATCTTTGTCTCCTGTAACTAGAGTTGTGATTGCAAGGAAAATATAATCACATCATAGCTTCATGAGAACCTCTTACTCAAGCTGTAGTTTATGTATAGGTCTTATTGAAAGGTTATTCTCAAAACTCATAGTTTTCTACAGTATAATTATGCACTTGAAACATTTTTTAAAATATAACTCGAAGGGTTACATAAATTCTAAAATATATTTGAAATAGAGTATGTACAATCCGACTTGAGATGTTATTATTTTAGAGGAATTTCTACCTTAAAAATGTGTATTACAAAGCAAGGAGTTAAAATAGGTTGTTTATTGCAGGAGCTTTAAGATTAGTAAATTTCCCAATGAGACAAGGATACAAAAGTTCTCTTAAGTGGTTAGGCATTGAATAAAACAACATTCCATTAACAAGTTTATTTTGTTAGCAAGTTTTCATTGCAGAGTTTTCATTGAATTGACATAAATTCTTACATAGCCACTTATTAATTTAATAACTCTCTATACTTAATTATTGCTAATTCTTATTTCACAGATTTTGTCATTTTCTTTACTTATTCACTTCAAACATTAGCTTAAATGGTATTTACTAAACTGGGGTATAGTAATTTTTTCTTTTCCTCTTATGCACAGCAGCTCAGAAGGATAATCATAACAGAAATAAGAATGGTAAAACAATAAATTTACCACGTACTAAGTTCCAAGTAACTCCATTTGCACAGATGATCTTATCCTAAATATGTCTATTATAGTATTAGCACAGTTTGAGTATGCAACTAAGAGTGTGTTTAAAATTCTTCATATTATTGTGCCTTAAAGTCAATTCTAACTGAAGTGTTTGAACAAAAAGTAGGTTTATATAAAATATTCATTTATATAACAATTTTCTGAGAGATAATTACTAATGTTGCAAAGGTGCCAGTCATCTGAATGTAATATAATCTTTTTTTTTTGTTCTTAAAGTGAAAACAGGAGAAACTAACATGTTATATTTAGTATAACTATATGTGTGTGTGTGTGTGTGTGTGTGTGTGTGTATTCCAAAAAGACAAATGTTTTGTAGATGAATTTAAATCTCTTAACTGAATGTGGCCTCAACAGAAAAGGCTTAATTTCCATTATTAATAATTAACATAAGACAAAAAATGTACTTATTAATGTAATGCAATATTGTTAATCAGAGAGTGGGATTCTTTTCAGAAGTGAACTTTATGAAAACAACATGTTACTGTTGGCAGGGAGGAAAGTTAATATTCTAACATAAATCTTTTCTAATTTTTGTAATTATAGACATGTTTTTGAAAGTCTTTATCAAATTTTACAGTTTATATTTTAAACACAATTTTTATTATTACTCAAGTAACATGTTCAGAGTAGAAAAAAATTAAAATATTGAAAAGATGTATCTTTCTGCTAAAGAAGAGTTAAGATGTAGAAAATTTGTTAGAATAATCTGGAAAGTAATTGGTCTTGGATTAATTCCAAATGGTAAAACACAGAACAGATTGACTCTTCATTCATTATGGAAAACATGAAACATTTTCTAAGCCAAAGCTATAGATGGTATAGAACGTGTGTATACATCATATGTTATACTTAGATCTTTGCAGTGATATTTTATTATTTTATGTATGGAGATTTAAAAAACAACCTGGGAAACAAACTGTTTCCTTTATTTTTCACAAACTTCTGCAAAGTCCAAATCTTTGATTCCTCATTCACACGTTGTTAGAACATTTGACCCCTGAGTTTGGTAGATCAATGGCACAGCACCAAGTGGATATCAAACAAATGTGGCACTTCTAAAGCTGCAGCACCAAACTGCAAATTGGAAATACACCCTTAGTTGTGCTGTCAACAAAGGAGACCCTTGATGTGTGATTCCACTCATCATTCCTCTTAAGCCATTATCAGACAGCTGAGATCAGACAGCAATGAAAGAACATGTGCTTGATTGTTAGCATGTCAGATGTACATTATTAAAAACAGTAGGGACAAGGAGAGAGATGAGAGGAAAGGCATTGGCTTCTTTGTTCCATGTGTGAGGGTTTGTTTAAGAAGAAAAGAATTCTAAGAAGCACTGCTATGTAACTCTCAATCACCAAGGCCTAGTGTTCCCTCTGTTTATTTGATAATGAAGTTTATGCTGTTTCTCTCTCTTTCTCTCTCTCATTCCAGAATGAAAATGATTAAGAACTTTTTTTACCTGTATACTCATTCCTATCAATTTCCACTGAAACTTCTTTTTATCTGATTGAATTTCTTCTGGTTCTTCAAAGATCTGTATACGAATTACCTGGTTCGATTAAACAAGCCCTTTTTTAATCCACTCCCTCCTAAGTATATTACAGGGTAGACAACAGTTAGGAATTATTTGTTTCATTCAGATCTTGCAACTAAAAGTAAGAACAATTAATGATCAAGTTTATTGCATATCACATATTATACATGATTTAACTAAAGTAAGATTTTAAGGTTAGAAGCAATAAATGAAAATCTGTTAACAGCTTATAGTTCCACTTTAGGCATTTCCCATTTAGAATTTTTCAACCTGAATATATAAATAGGTACCATAATAGCACAAATATCATTGAGTTAGTAACTACAAAATATAATTTATAAAATAAATTTATAAAACGTAATGAAATGAATAAAAAAAATTCTCACAGACCTTTTATAGCTACAAAGGAAAATCAGAATTATATACAGAAATTTACAAATTCACTGTTTCTCTATTTCTCTAAATTTATTATTTGTTCAATACTTTTCTTGAGTATTCTTAATTTTTTGAAGTAATTTATTCTTCACAAAGATAATGTATATTTATTCAATGATGCATATAACAGTTATATATATTATTTTTAATTAGAGTTGACATACAACATTCTGTTGGTTTCGGGTATACAATACAGTCATTAGAGTTTTATACAACTTACAGATAAATCCAGTACCTATCTGACATCGTAGTTATTACAATACTACTGACTATACTCCCTATGCCATGCTCTACATCCCCATGGCTATTTATAACTACTAATTTGTACTTTTTAATCCCTTCACCTTTTTTACCCAGCCTCCAATCCCCCTCCTATTTGGCAATCATCAGTTTGTTCTTGATATTTATGAGTTTGTTTCTGTTTTGTTTGTTCATTTATTTTGTTCTTTGGATTCCACATATGAGTGAAATCATGTGATATTTTTCTTTCTGTCTGACTTACTCCACTCGAGACAATACCTTTAGGTCTAACCATGTTGCTGCAGATGGCAAGATTTTATTCTTTTTTTTTATGGCTGAGTAATATTCTATTGTATATATGCATATGTACCACCTCTTCTTTATCCATTTATTCACTGATGAACACCCAGGTTGCCTCTATGTCTTGACTATTGTAAATAATGCTGTAATGAACATTTGAATGCACATGTCCTTTCAAAGTAGTAGTTCAAGTTCTTTGGATAAATACTCGTAAGTGGAGTTATTGGGTCCCTCTTTGTCTCTTGTGACTTTTGTTTTAAAGTCTATTTTTTCTGGTATAATTATTGCTATACCAGCTGTTTTGTTTTGTTTTGTTTCAATTTTCTTGAAATGTCTTTTTCCATCCCTTTACTGTCTAAGCGTGTCTTTTGTTTTGAAGTGAATCTCTCGTAGGAAGCTTATGTAGGAATTTTGGTTTTTATTCATTCAGCCACCCTATCTTTTGTTTGTAGCATTTAATTTATTTGTATTTGAAGTAATTATTGATAGATATGTAATCATTGCCATTTTGTTACTCAAATTTTATATATATATATATATATATATATTTTTTTTTTTTTTTCTTCTTAAAGAAGTAGCTTTAACATTTTTTGTAATACTGGTTTGTTGGTGATGATTCCTTTAGCTTCCTCTTGTATGGGAAACTCTTTATCTGTCCTTCAATTCTAAATGATAGCTTTGCTGGGTAGAGTAATCTTGGTTGTAGGTCCTTAGTTTACATTACTTTGAATGTTTTGTGCCAATTACTTCTGGACTGCAAAGTTTCTGTTGAGAAATCAGCTGACAGACTTATGAGAGCTCCCTTCTAAATAACTAACTGCTTTTCTCCAGCTGCTTTTAAGGTTCTCTCTTTGTTTTTAAATTTTGACAGTTTAATTATAATGTGCACTTTCTTGGTGTGTGCTTCTTTGGGTTCATCTTCTTTTGAACTCTGTGCTTTCTGGGCTTATGTGTCTATTTCCTTTGCCAGGTTAGGGAAGTTTTCAGTCATAATTTTTTCAAACAGGTTCTCAATCCTTTGCTCTCTCTCCTCTCTTTCTGGTACCCCTGTGGTATGAACGTAGTTACAATTGCTTTGCCCACAATGTTCCTTAAACTATTCTCATTTAAAATTTTTTTTTCTGTTACTGTTTTAATTGGATATTTTTCACTACTTTGTTTTCCAAATTGATGATTCAGTCCTTTGCTTCACCTAATCTACTGTTGATTCTAATGTGTTCTTAATTGTAGTTATTATATTCTTAATTTCTGAACTGGTTCTTTTTTTATATTTTATATCTCCATTTTTATGTTTTTCACCTCTTTGGTAACCTTCTCACTGAATTGATCTACTTTCTTCTGTAAATTTTTTAAGCAGCTTTATAACCAGTGTTTTGAACTCTGCATCTGGTAGATCGCTTGTCTCTATTTTGTTTAGTTCTTTTTATGAACCTTAGTTCTGAGTTTTCATTTGGGACATTTCTTTGTCTCCTTATTTTGGCTGCCTCCCTGTGTTTGATTCTATGTATTAGGTAAGGCCGCTATGTCTCTGGTCTTAATAGAGTGTAGTATGTGTCCTGTGAGTCCCAGTGGCACAATCGCCCTAGTCACCTCTGCCAGGTGCTCTAGGTGTGTACCTTGTGTGGGTTGTGTGTACCCTCCTGTTGAAGTTGAGCCTTGGTTGCTGTTTGCATGTCAGTGGGAAGGATCAACTCTGAGGCTGACTGAATGTGAGACTTGGCTGTGAATATAGTGGAGGAGCTGTTGTGAAGAGGCTGATTTGCTTTAGTGATCTGGTGTCTGTCCAATTTGTTCTCTGGGTGTGTCTTTGGTGAAAGTGGTTGGGTAGTGCTCTAGTGTGGTCTGAAGCTGACCACCAGGTGTAAACTATAAAGTGATCTTCAGATTTTTTTTCCACTTGTGCTGAACTTGGAGGTTCCTGGGTGAGGCTAAGCTGCAAACTAATGTCAGCTGCCACTAGTCCTGGGCTTGCACCTGCTTAACAAAAGGATGAGGCTTGCTGTTGCAAGATGCTGCTTGTTTGATGTTTGTAAACCTCTGAGAGATTTTAGGAAAGTTTGCAACATAAGCCAAAATACTCCATTTATATGGAAAAGCCATGGGAAGCAGCTTGGGTGAGCCCACAAGTTGGGTGGGGCAGGGTCTCAGAGAGTCACCAGGTAAACTATGTTAGCCAGGTTGATAGAGATTCAGATATAGCATGCACCTGTGTCTGCAGGTTTGGTGGAGTGAGGCCTGAACAAAAGAAGAATGGCCTCTGCCAGCATTTCTGTCTGGAGAAAGTGCCCCTATAGCCCTCACCTTGAAACTAAACAATACAGTTCCTCTCTGTATATCCCTGGCATTTTTTTAGCAGCTGCCCCAGTGCTAGAGCACAGAGCAAGTGAATCTTTCAATCAGTAAGTCTAAGTGTGGGCCCTTTAAGAGGAATGCCTGAGACTCTAGCCACCCTCTGTCTTACTCAGCCACAATCTTTGTTGGTTTTCATAGCCAGAAGTTATGGGGATTTCTCTTCCTGCCACTGGAATCCTGGAATGGGGAACCTGTTATGTAACTGGGATGCCTGGCTTCTCAGGGAGACCTTCACAGTGAGATATACCTCCTGGTACTCAACCGCCACATCTGGTTATGGGACCAGCCAATTATATGTTTCTGTCCCTCCTACTAGTCTCGAGGTGACTTCTTGTGTATATTTTTAGTTGTAGGACTTCTGTTCAGCTAGACTTCAGGCAATTCTTAATGATGAATATTCTGTAGTTCAGTTGTAATTTAGATGTGGTCATGAGAGGAGGCAAGAACAGTGTTTACCTAATCCACCATCTTGATTGGAACTTATAATTGTTATTTTTAAAAATTATACAACTACTTGTCTCATGTCCTGTTAAAGAGACATAGTTTTAGTTTTACTTCTATTATATTATCATGCTACTCAAATACTGTTAAAAGTTTGCAAAAACAAAAAAGGTTATTATCTTTAAGTTATTTTTTTCTCTACTAACCCAGAAAATGAATAGATGAGGCTTAAATATGGCAATATTCCTATTTAAAATGTGTTAAATTGCTGAATTTCATAGTTTTTATAACCATTGGAATCCAATTTATTTGCATTATGAAAGTTTAAACTAATATTTTGTGTCACATTCAGATAGCTTCACAAAGTAACAAGAATAAAAATCATGAATTCTTATCCTGATTTCACTTAACTAAAAAGCAGAACATAACTTCTTTAAAATGATTCAGGTAAATTTTAAAAGTAATAAACAACGGAAAACTTTTTTAACTTTTAACGTTACCTATAATCGAAATTATTTATTTAGAAAGCTAAATTCATAATACATTAAATTAAAAATTTGATAATTCCTAAATATTTATGTTTAGATCTTCAAAGTCACTATAGTGATAAAGAATTTATTTTACAAAATCTAAATTAAACAAATATACTGTATTTAAAACCATATAACTATCATAATATCAAGTATGCTCCTGTGTACAATGGGGACAAATGTAAATGTGTGCAAACATTTATGTGTAAATATGTATATATTTGCATTTATTATATACATATGGGGGATGAGTTATAAATACAAATATTTCCACCTTTTTCCATCATTTATGATAAGGACATACTGAAACACCCTGGAATATATTATTTACTATTGAATAGAAATTGTTTTTATGTATTTTTTGATATGGAAATATTTCTATTCACTGTGAATAAAATTTATAGTTGTTGAAAGGATTTTAATTACTTTAAATATCTCAGCAATATTTCAGCAATCACAATAATTACAAATATTATTTTTATCTGGGAGTGTTATCTGTTAAGGATATATTTTTGAACATATTTTACCTGTTAGTCCTTTGATAAAATTTTATATAATAAAGTGATTGAAAGAATTATGGAAATAAACATCTTAGAAATATAAAATGTACTTGGTAAAATTAAACAAGAATATAATATGGTCTCATTAAAAAATTCTTTCCTATAATCAAAGAACTGTGAGATAACTTTTGGAACAGAAAAATAAATAGCACTTGCTTTTCTGTTTTAAGATTATTCATTTGAGTCACACATTCTTTCCTTGTTCCAACATGTACTTCAAAAACTCTTTTGGCGATATACCGCTGAGCAATGCATTCAGTTGCAACTAACTGAACTTGTCTGTAAAAGTGGCATAAATTATAAAAAAAAAAACATATTATTTTTCTAAATAGTAAACTAGATGTATGCAGTCTAAAGGTTAGTTCACAGATTTACATTACAATTAAAACACTTTCTTTATACTCTACTTTGCAAAGCTTTGTTGTCTTTATACATTTTTGCCTCATCATCAGAAAGATGGCTGCTTCAACTCTTGGTGCACACGAATGTTTAAGGCACAAATAATGAGGAGGAGTCATGCTGATTTTTGAGAAACTCTCATCATGTTTCTCCTGTGTCTCATTGGCCAAAAGTGCGTCATATGCCCACTCCTGGCTGCAAGAAAGCTGGGGAAAGCAGTCATCTGACCAAAAAAAAAAAAAAAATCAAATTTAGGCACACTGTTTTCCCAAACAAAATCATAATTCAGTTTATAAAATAAGACATGACAAATAGAGTGAAAATGCTATTGACACCAAGCATTATTTTTATTTAGTTTTAAATGTCTTTAAATTCGTTAGATTGTAGAACTAGAATGTAAGATGTATAGATATATTTTAAGAGATTCTTTTGTTCTATCAAGAGTCACTTTCTCTACATTTTTACCAACAGAGAAAAATTAACTATTGAAAAGTATTTGGGATAAAATTCAATTTTAAAAATATAGGTTGTAAAATATTATATCAATGGAGAGTTAATTATTACCTTTTGAATATAATATAGGTTTTATTTTAGAAAGCAAAGTATTATTTCTAATAGCTACTTCATATCCAAGATGCCTTTAAAACATTATGTTTTTGATATCTTTATAACTTACTTTGCATTGTAGTTCTATAGAACATAGCAATTAAAGGATATGGTTTGGCATTTCTTAAATCAGTTAAATTCAGTTGCTTTTTGAAATGAGCAATTCAAAATTCCTCATAATTAAAGTGACATTTTACATTTACAAACTAGTTTTTAGAATTTCTGCAGCTATTGATTTTTTTCAAGAAAGCTAATCTCAATAGGTTTTTATTTAAGATCTCAGAAAATTATAACATAAACTTTTCCAAATGCTTCTTTTTAACTCAGGCAGGAAGAATTACATCTAAAATATTCTCTCTGTGTCCCACCCTTTTTAAACTTCTATTATCTTTGAGAAAGAAAATAATTGTAAATGAATGAGATGAAGAGTAAAAGGAGAAAATCATGGGGGGAAAACATCTATGTTTAATACAGGGAAAACTCCCCCAAAACTTAGTATTAAACTATCTGATAAAAAGAAAATATTCATTTGAATTTTTCATTTACAGAATGATAGGTATTGAGTGCATTTTAATAGGCCTCTTTCACTACTTTTTCTCTCATTCAGGAACCTACCTAAACCAAGTGAGACCAAGGAGTTCCAATTTGGAAATCTTATTTTAATAAGTTATAAGGCTCCTTTAAACTATTAAAAAATACACACACAAAAAACAACACAATAAAAACAAAAAGTACAATGGTTGTTAGTCTTCATTCTGAGGAATTTATTTCTTATTTCAAAGTAAATAATCCAATTTCATTCATTTCCTCTCATTCTGTCCTCAACGGAGATGAAGGACACCTGGATTAGCACTCTATGTAAATGCCTTTAATATTGCTGAAAGAGTTGTAGTAGCTTTCATTCATGTCTTCCAAAGCAAAATTATTTTTTTTTTCTATTACCATTCTGCATCGGTCCTATTTCTTAAGCTTTTGCTATTTATTTTAAATTTTGGAGTTGTGCCAACTTCATCCTATTGAGTAATGACTCTCAGAACTCAAGAGAATAGTCAAGAAAATACCAAGAGGAAAATAAAACCTCATCAAATGTTTCTGAACCTTTAAAAAATTAGGAAAAGAATAGGAAGTTCTTGACATATATGAGACAATTGAAAACCTTAATCAAAAGCATTCTTTTCCTCTCCTCTCTTGTCTTTATTATTTTAAAAGAAAAATATACTTTCACATGTTTTCTTTGAAGTATTCATTTACAAAGTATCAACAGCATATTTAAGACACAAACAAAAACAAAACCCTAGGCAGTTTAGTTTATTATTTGTGGTATTAAAAGTGTGAGCTCTTGGCATACTAGTGCGCTCATGGGTGCATGTGCACACACACATTCTCTTTTTTTTTTCTCTTCTGTCCTCATTCTCTATCATACGCTAGTTCCCAAATACAAAGGCCTTTTATGGGGAGTTCCTTTTATGGGGAGTTCCTAAGTTCCTAAGTACAATCTTCTAGGATCCCAAGCTTGCTTTATTCAATATATATTTTGCTTGCTCCTTCTCATATCAATATTTGCTTTACTTTTTATTTTTCTATTCTTTCCCTAGTAGATTTCTATTCTGACAAACATTCTTTAGGTTGTAAGAAATATATTCTATTTTTATGTGAAGCCAAAAAGATGACTATTGCTCGTTATTTCTGTTATTTTTTAAAACAATTTTTAAGTAGTAGGAATATCCTTTTCTAGAGAAACAAAAAAGAAAAAATTGGAATAGAAAAATGCATATCTCTGAGTTTATCTTATTTCCCATCACAACTAGCTTGTTTGTAATATATTTACAAAAATATATAAATAAAAATTTTATATAAAAATATTTGCAACATTAAAAGGGATTCTTTTCGGGGATGTCCATTATCCTTAGAGAATTTTTTTTTCCTCAAAGTGTATTACAAAGGTCAACTGAATTAGAGTAAGGAGGTGGGTAGGTACTATTTAATATGCAGATTCTGGGAAGCATGCCAAATTTACTGAATCGGGATACTTGTGCTAGGGCCCAGGGATGCCAATATTTTCCAAGATCAACAGTTGACTTTATATGCACATTAATATGAAAACCACTGGTATAGAAGCCATAGAATCTAAGGAAAAAAAATGCTTTCTACAGTTATTCTAATTCCAGACCTAATGCCAAAATTTTAAAAGCAGATTCAGTCTGTTTAAAAAGAATAAAAAGAGCAAATTAAAATGAAAAGCAAAAAATGTAAATTCTGAAATGTGAGCCATCCTTCTCCTTCAGGTTATTTGGAAGTCATAGGTGATTATTAGTACAGGTTGGGAGAGTGATCTCTTTTTATCCCAAATGACTGTTCCAAACAAATTCTTCTTGCTTTACCATTCACCATCTAGCAAAATAGTCTTCTTAAAACATTGGACTGACCAAAGGGAAGGCTCAAGTTATTACATGCCAGGGATGAAGCTGCTGGGACAAAATTGAATATGTATGTGTCCTGAATTTTTACAATCTTTATTCATGAAGCTCATATAAGTTATGTCAATTTGCTGGCCAATTTCTAGCACTTGCTAAGATCCAGGAATGTTCTATGGGTTTTGTTTGCTAGACTGCAGTTTACTTGTATCTTCATATCAAAGTACCTATATAATGACACTGTGTTTTTGTAGAGTTTGATATAATTTTAGAAAATGCTATAATGTCCTTTGATCACCTTTGAGATTCAAAAAGAATTACTGTGAGAAGGAGTGGGTGCATATTTGGATTCACAGTTAATGTAGGGTGAAGCTAAAAAAGGTACATAACCTATGAAAGTGTCTTAGGCATTTCAGACTCCAGACTAGCACTCAGGGCTATTGATTCTAACTGTGATGATTTCTCCACTTCCATCACTCTCTGTAAGTAACATGCTATTAAATAACATAAACTTTGCTTGTAGTTTATATATTTTTAAACAAAGTATATGTCATTTTATTCCTTTACCTCACATCCTTAACTAAAATATATACTCCAAACATGGTTTTTTCCTTCTTTGTTTATGTCTCTATGTATAGTGACTAGACTAGTGAATGGCAAATACTAGGTGTTCAATAAATAAAGTTTGAAATAAGTGCCCTCCCAAATAATTGTCTTTATTTTCAATTTTCCTGGCTTAAAGAAATTTTGATTCTCCCCCTTCACCCTCTGTGCATACCTAAATTAATTTGAGACTGCTGAAATATCTTCTTAATGGAAGCTCATAAAATTTTATTTATAGGTTTCTGTCCAATCATTTTATTGTTGATTTTCTCCTCAGGTTCAACATCAGACATCTATAGAAAATGAACTGGAAAATCTTCTAGATGTGTTTTAAGCTCTAGCAATCCATGATTTAAGAAGAAATTGGTATATAAAATTAAGATGTAAATGTTAAATTGCAATAATTTCCAACAGGATTCCTAAACACCATAGAGAAGCTAGAGGAATGTGTGAGTGATTGAAAAACATTTAAAGAGATCTGTAAGGTTGATACACAAGAGTAATGTTTTAGTATATCAGAGATATTTTATTTTATTTTTCCTATTCCAAAGTAATACCCAGTGGTCTCTAATGATTTTCCATGTTTTGTTGTTACTATTATTGTTTTTGGTCTCACATTTTATACTATGTTTGCAAACAATTACATCAGTCCTTGGGGAAATAGTTTAGAGACCTAAAGTCTTTCTATGAACCAAAACTATTTGTTCACGAACAAATAAACAACAATCAAAAGTGAATCAGCATGTAGAAATATAACGTAAATGGCAGATAAATCTACAACTACTAGTGCAAACAGCCAATCCAGTCGATGTATATCAAACATACTATCATGTACATGCATTGCTTTTGCAGTTTTTGTTTCTTTTTTTATTGTGGAAAGTATATATTATCGTGACTAAAAACAACTGCTTGGAGAATACAATGGTTTCTAGGTCAATAAAAATGTAAATTTGAGTTATTAATCCACTATTTAAAGGTGGAGCAGTTTAACCCTGGTTTGACCTTTATCGTTTCTTAGGTGAATTGGATATATTTGAAACCATATATCTTGGGGGAGAAGGATGAGTAGTGAAAAAATTACATCTGTGAAACACTGTGGGAAATCTATTAATAGCTTTTCTAATAAATTAATTTGAAACAGTATATAAGTGTTTATGTACTCTTTGCCTATGTGCATGTATTTGTGTGTGTTTTAATACAATGACTGCCCTGTGAACCTTTTGATCTTTCAAGAAATGGTTTGCTTTTACTACTAGCATATCAGTCGCCATTTACAGAACATTAGCAAATGAACCGCAAGCTTAAATAAGTTCAGAAAACTTCCATTAAAGCTGGAAAGAAGGTTTTTAAAGATCAATTTATAAATTCTCATTAGTAAATTGTAATAGGACAACTTTCTTAAGATTTTCAGATTATAAAGGCTCAATCCTTTGCCAAGTATTTCTTATGCTACGTTGACCCCATGCTTTAGTAAGAGCTACCTGTGTCATTGGCTTGCTCCAAGCATTTAAAGACCTTATGCTGCGAAGCAAGATCTTTCAACTACTACACATTTCTTAAAATAATGGATGAGAATTCATATACCTACAGGAACCAAGCAGTTCTCATAAATTTATGAGTTAAACACGATAGGATAGTATGGTGAAAAAGGCTTTATGCTAGTCTATCTATATTTATATATCCATATATCTCTATATTTAGATTTATGTCTATATCTATGTCTACATCTACATCTTTATCTATATCTCCATCTATTCCTATGTGAATACCTCTACCTTTGCATCAACTCTCTCTCTCTCTACCTCTCTATCATCTATCTATCTATCTATCTATCTATCTATCTATCTAATCATCAGGACCCTTCAGCATGTGGATCAGATCTGAGCCAGCGAGGCCTAGAATCACAAAGAAATTTTGCTGTAGAATTGGCTGAAGAATTGAGACCTCTTGCTTCTTGTGGAGTACATTTTCCAATGTATCACAAGCCAACAAGGAAAGCTATAAATCAGGCTTTTAAAACACTTGAAGTAGACTTGGTTTCTGTGTATTTAAGAACACTGAAGCAAAAACTTTGCTAACGTTTATTGTTTTTAGTTCTATTATCAATAAATAATTACTGTACAATTTATTTGATGATATTCATAACAATATGACATTATACATTATATATTACTGTAAATGAAATAATGTTGCTGACAATGCAGTATAAAATAATATAATATAGTATAAAACAATACTTGATTAAAAACATGAAGATAATCAGCCATTTTAGCTGTTTTTTTTGTTGTTGTTGTTGTTAAATGTTTTGTTTGTTTTCTCAACAGAATAGCTTTCTTAAATGAGAAATTGGAAGCCACGTGCTACAGCAAAGAGGTACTGTTGGGAAAAAATGGCATCTTTTCTAAGGAGAAGCCAACTCATACTTAATCACTAGGTCCAGCAAATGGTTTATGGAAGTATAGTAGCATATGTATTTTAAGTAGTAAAATTTGACATTTTAAAGAGGAAAAAATACTTTTACAGAAATCCTTGCTATGTCATGAAAGAAATACTATTAAAAGGGACAAGAGAGAGTGTTGGTAGAGTATTTTGACTGAAGTTCTTTTAAAGCATAAGTAGTTGTCATATTCTAAATAAAAAAGAGAGGATTGAAGTGTGTCTATTACAGAATAGTAAATTTAGGTGGAAAGGTCTTCATTGTTTAAAATGGATGTGTGCCACTGAAGTAAGTTAATGGCTTAACTTCTGATTTTCCTCAATATGATCTTAAGCCAAGGTTTCCAAATGAACACCAGGAAATTGGTTTGAGGAAAAAAATGACACAACATTAGTCTTCTTTTTTCAAATTTTCTCTTCCAAGAGTGAACATTAAATTATTTTTTTGTAGAGTTTGAAATGTCTTGACAGCTTTTTAAAAATTAATTATTTGCCCTATGCTTTATTTATATAGTTCTTTAGACAACAAAATAGTTAAAATGCAAAGTAAAATCTGTTCTCATAATTTATTCTATTCAACAGACAAATTAGACCCTGAAAACTTGCAACAATGTTATACAGGCAAAGGAGTTCACTGTGAAGTGGACTCCATCAAGGGGATTTAGTTCCTAAAATGACTACAGATTTGCTTTTGGCACACCCAGAGAATGACATATTATGAGACAATACCTTGGATATTTTTGCCATATGTGAGTATTTTAAAATACTTGGCCTTTTAGGGAGATAAAATTATGGAATTTGGGGATCTCAAATATATCAACATCCCATTTTTCACCAAGGACCCTGGTATTTTCACAATTTATTTTTTTTCTTCCAATAGCCTAATCTAGGCAGTTAGAAATGATGCATGACATATTCACTTATGAAATAATGTATCAGATTTCCTCACCCAACATTATCCATTGTTATTGGTAGACTATGGGGTAATATACTTTAAACACCATGAAGTACTATATAAATTAAAATGTGGTAAATTCAGAGGAATTAAGCACGGAGGAATTAAATTCCTGAATGAGTTCATAAAAATGATATATAATTTGAATTAACACCTTTTATAAAGAATTTAAATGCATTTTAAAATGTTGTGCATCTACATTTAGACAATATGTTCTCTCTTCTGATCCACTGATTTATCAATAAACAAGTATTTCTCCTCAGGGAGCAATATAGAAATTTTATCCTGTGAATAAAACTATTAGGAATCAGTATAACATAGAGGAAAAGACCACTGTGGAAATCTTCTAGAAATTAACCTAGGTTTTGAAGTGACTAATAAATATTTCTGCAAAATATCCCATGTGAACTATTCTAATCTGAAAGTAACTAAAGTGAGGTCATTTAACCATCTGTAATGTGAGAGAGTTGGATTAGAAGATCATCCCTAAGAATTATATCACATTATGTCAAATGCAAAGAGAAAGGTAGATACAGGACAAGGATTCAGAAATAAACTTGGAGGAGGAAGAGTCACATCAGAGGTGAATGTTAAACAAAAATCTGTTGCAATGTTCAGTTTCAAGACCAACTTGTATAAAGTGAGCTGTGTGGTGAAGAGTGTGGGTACCAGGACTTAAAGGAACTGGATAAAGTGAACAGGCCAGCGTGAAACAAAATAAATGAACAATGACTGAGTAGGCCCTAGAGAGGAAGGAGCAAGATTACTATAGCTACAAAGCAAGTTATGTAATTGTTGGCCCAAGCATTGTTTGTGACTTGTGTCAGAGTGCATGTAAGTGGGAAAGCCCCTGATTTATTCAATAGGGCGTATTTTGTGGCTTCTGGGTTGGGTTTTGGCCAAGAGAAGTGTTACAGACACTTGTGTTACAGCTTTACACATAATTATCTTTTTTTTCATTTCTAATTATAACAAAGTATACTGAAATAACATCAGGTATTGAACCATAAGTTCTATGTTTGATATATTTTACCGTTGAATTCTATAACTATTTTCCTCCAATTTAAACTACTGTCAACCACTTGTTTAGTGTTTTGCAACTACATTAACTCCTTCAATCCACCATGGCATGTGAAAATAATTTATGTAAAGATAATACTTCATTTCTTGCTTATAAATGTGTGGGGATTTTCTAAAAAATAAACCACAGATTCATCTCTCAGAACATCTTTGAAAAATATGTTGACACTCGTTAGGAAGCCACAGTCAAATTTTGAGTTAGTGAGCAGATTTCAGTTTTAATAAGAATGTGAAAAATTATAAATGTTATGATTATATTCCATTTAGAAAACTCTTTGTAAATAGTTTAATAGGAGCTGAATAGGTCTAATAGATTAATTTCTATATGCATTGTTCTGTCGAATGCTGTCACCTTCCAATCATCTGTTATAAGACAATAAACCCAATGATTATAATGATTTGAATAGGATGATAATATTTACCAGACTCCCATCACACTTTACATGAATTACCTCATTCAGTCTTGAGAACATTTTGCAAGAGGAATATAACATCATTATTCCCATTTTACAGAGATGGAAACTGAGTCCTTAACATGTTATGTAACTTGTCCAAGGTCACATAGCTAAGAAGTTTCACCTGTGAGACTGAAGACTTAAGAATTTGAATTTAGAACCTTATAAAAAAGCTTCCACAAATGTCATTTCCATAGATTCTCATATTCATTGAACTCTACTACTGAAACAGAAAAAAATGTTTTAAAGCAGTACTTCCTTGTTTTTCTATAATTATGGAGATTGCTATCTCAACAGAGGCCTCTACCTGATACCTACAATAGAATCATCTCATATCAGGGAAGAAGGGACTGCAATTTTGATTTACCTGATCTGAGGCTGTAACCCTGCTGCCTAATTAAATATTTGAGGAAGAGAAGAGAGAAAGAAAAATAGCAAACGGAGATCCTGGGAGTGTAGCTTATATTGGAGTAGCATCTAGCAGAAGTGCAATTAACATTTGTTAAATACACTTTAAATAAGTTTAAGATCCCTCATAATCTGGTGACCACTGTTTTGTCAACCTTATTTCAGCCACTTCTTTCCTTATGCTTCATATTGTTCTATGAATCTTTATAGGATACACCATGATGCTTCCTTCCACACTTAATGCCTTTCGTCTATAGTTTTCTCTTGATTTGTGATCTATCTTTTCTTTCATTGTAAAACTCATCATTTGTCATGACAGCTCAAATGACACTTTGTTGTGAAAACTGAGAAACCTCCCAAAACCTAATTGCCAGTCACATATGATTCTATTATTTTTTCTTTATACTACATTTCTTGGGCTTACTACATTGCATTCTCTCTAGTTGACCACTAGTGCATTCAACTTCAAGTTAGGGAAAGTGTTATAGCATCTAGCTCTTGGTGTCTAATGTGAGCAAGGCCAGAACACACAAACACGCTCTATGTTAGAAATAAAAATGATGACTCAAGGCTTACTGCAGTTTATGGGTGAAAGGGCAAACAAAAAGTAAAAAGAATATAAACCAGAATACCATTGGGAGAAGTGATTTTCCATGGGCCCCGAGTGTACTGTGGGTTCTTGCTAAACATATGAAGAATGTAAGAGTGACCTTTCTATACATGGGCCATTTCTCAGCATTGCATTTGCAGTAAGGGGTGAGAATTAAAAGCAGACTTGCTTGCTATTCATGATAAAAAACAGTGAGGTCCCAAGTTTAGTATTCCTCAGTCATGACACAATTCTAGCATTCATATGGGTCCCTCTGCATCACCCCTAGGGACCTGCAAAAGGGGGTGGCAAGAAGAACTGACATGAACTTGAAGCTCATGCTGTCTGCTACATTATAAGTAATGAGGTTCTTTGCCTGTGATGCAGGAGTTTTATGCCAGCAATTATGAAACAGAAGCAGGGTAATTTATTAACTTATAAATAAGTGAAATCAAAGAATTTTCATAGTTCTTAGCAGATACAAATGACTATAACACCTTGATTTTTTCCTAATTCCTCAGAAAAATAAAACTAAATTATCTTAATCTGCTTCCCCTACAAGCAAGCCCTAAATCAAGGATGTGAGTGCAAGTAGCTTGTTTGTAAGGAGCAGAAAATACTGTTAGTGAATAAAGAAATGAGACAAAGAAGAGAGTAATCAATGAAAACATGGTTACATAAAGCTACTGGTCACTGTGGGTGATTAATTTTAAGCCAATAAGAAAACTCTGGAAGTCAATGTAAAACACATACTTCAGACTTATCCCATCTAAGAAAGAAGATGATGAGATATTTACATACCAATGTCCATCATTCACTGGTTGGGAACTATTCTTGAAGGGTATTAAATACTTGGATTTTCAAGAAGCCTGGAATAGGTTAAGTGGTCTCTGGAGTGAGAGCAAGCCATTAAGCATAGAAAAAATGCAGATACTGAAGTTGGAATCAACTTGTGTCCATTAAAATTGTAAGGCTAAAGGAGTGTGGTTTGGGCATTAAAATGTCAACTACATGCTAAAAAAAGTCCTCACAGAATGGAAAACAAAAAACACACAAGTTAGAGGAACTCACAGTCTCAGATTTTTAGTCTTTGATGCAAATAAGTAGAAGAACACAGCATGCAAACACATGATATACCTACTAATAAACAGCATATTGTGCTTTGCTACATATATGTATTTTGAATTCTTTTTATTTTTCTTACTGTCATCTTATCTTTACATCATATTCTGTCATGAGGCCTACAGAGTCACTGTGACCCACCACAGTGTGCCTAGTACATGCTTATTGAAAAGAAGAATAGAGTGATAAAACTATACATGATTAGTAGTATCTGCAGCATATAACTAAAAAGAGAATTGATTCACAAGGATTAAACAGAAAGTTTCAAATATACTTTTTTTATAGTGTAAGAGCACACAATAGAGAAAGCAACCTTGCATAATCCAATTTTAAATGTGATTAAATTAGCTGGTTTGACTCATGCCTTACCCTAAGATGAAGAATGCTGGCCAGCTAAATAGGAACTGGGAATTCTTGGGGCATCACTTTATCCCCAAGGAGGGTAACTCACTTGTGAATAATCAGGAATTGGCTGCACAGAAAAACTTTACTATTGCCAGAGTTTCCATTTGGAAATAAAGAGAAGTTACTGAATGAATGAAGGTAAAGAGGCAAAACTAGCATGAATAATACCTACCATATGCCAAGAATCATGCCACACAGTTCGCATGAATTCACACATTGGCTTCACTTCCCCAACAATTCTGTGAGGTTTCTATTTTACATAGTGAAGGAAACTAAAATGTTTAAGTACATTTTCCCAAGGACAAAGAATAAATAATAGCAGATTGGGGATGTGATTTCAGGTCTATCTGGCTCTAAAATCCATGCTATTTTTGCCTCCCCCCACCCCCGATTCCTTATGACTCACTATTTTATGCTAGGTACAGGTGAAATGTAGTAATATTCCAAACCAAACATATATATTTTAAACATGTATATAACACACACACAATGTGTAATAAAGTATCAGATTTTGTTTTCTTAATATTTCACTGTGACAACTTTCAGGTCTCACCATTTCCTTCTCCCCTGCCCCGCATATGGGCAAGATGATAAGAAAGCTAGGTGCCTCCTCCTTTGGAGCTAGTGGAAACCATACAAGTCAGCCTCCATGGAGGAACACTTATACCAGCTCAACTCCTAACTCCCTTGAAAATTCTAAAGCTGGTTGTGTCTCCACTCTCTTAAGCCATTTTTAGACCTGTTCTGAGTCAATCTGCTTTCTCTAGAAAGTCCTATTATATAGGTTACAAACCTTTTTAAAACTTCTTGGTGCATGTGTGGCATCATCATTCTTGACAATTGAACCAAATTTTGGATAGAGGGTTCATTCTCTTACTGAGGATGACCACAATATTTGGTTTAGCAAGCAGAGTGTTAAATAATGGCTGCCGCCACTGGGGATACGTCTTCTCTTACATTGGCTTGCTAATTGGATGTGCTGCTTGCTGGCAAGCTTGCATTTTGAGTTTTGTGCTTTGAGCTGCGTTTGTTGTCTTATTGAGCCTCTTATAGATTTAACCAAACCGAGTTACAAGTTTTAATAGTTAGCATTTAGAGACTTCACGTATGATTGGAATCCTCTTTAAAATGGTCCCAGTTCAACCTGGGATCTCACTACACTTAAATATAATGTTCCCTATAACTTTAGAGGAGTTCCTAAATATAAAATAGAGGACAAAAGGATGTGTCTCGCCTTACCACTGGGCCAAAATTCTCCAACAACGTAGAGTCCGTTGCCCTAAAATATCCCATAGTAGGCATAGAAGCTCTTACTAAGTGAATAGTAATTAAAATTAATCACTTTTTTACATTTATAAATGGCTTGATAAAATGATACTCCATCATCCTTCTCTCCAGTTAAAATAGTTAATGCATACCAGTGTAAATTAAAACAGGGCTTTCAAAGATTGAAATCCATTGTGCGAGATCTATGTAGAAGGGATGATTATTTGCATTACTTTTGTATTTAATAGCCCAATTTGGCCTCTTCTTAAACTTGAAAGAATGAATGGCACATTAAAATGCACCTAACGGTGCATTACCTCAAACTTAATGCCCTAGTCCCGCTCATTAGGGCCACATACCCAATATTATTAACATCACTGACTCTGTTCAATTATCAATGATAAATACTTTAGAGTCATAAATGTGGCTAATATACTCTAGTCAGTTTCTTTTAAAACAACCTCTCAGCTGCAGTTTGCATTCACCTCTGAAGAGACCAGTGCACCTTTACCTAGTGGCACGGGAGAATTCGCAACAGCCCTGTCATCATGCATGATCTTTTCAGGCAAGTTATTAACAACATTCAACTCTCTACAGGAACACAGGTATGACATTATATTGATGACATCTCCTACCAAAGAGATTTTTTGATATACTAATTCAGAAAACACTAATACAAAAAAGCTTATAGAAGGAGACTGGGCCATTGCCCCCAAAATAATATAGGCCCTACACCCTCAGCTAAATTTCTGAAAATTATTAGATAAACTGAGGTTACTCTGATACTGTCAAGAAACAACTATTGACCGTTTTAACACCCATACTTATAAAACAGGTCAAATACCTTTTAGTCTTTCTTGGGTTCTGGAGACAATATATTTTTGAGTTCAGATTTTACTTAAGCCACTTATACTGTGACTTGAAAATCAACCTACCTTGAATGAAGCCTTCTACAACAAAACGTTGAAGAATCTGTTCACATTGCAAGACAACAGGCATTATCATTAGTGTCCCCTACAGACTCCACTATGGAGATTTTATTAACCTTCTCCTCTCATGTCTCTGGAATCTCTGGACCAGTCAAGATGGCCATAAGTGGCTCATGGACTTTCGTTATAAGAAATTGCCTTCCTTGATTTTGTAGATCATATTATTAGAGTGGGCATTCTGGTCGCATACTGGGCTCTCCCAGACAGAGTCTCTTATAGGTCCTAAGCCCATGAGAGACACAGCTGTCCATACATAGCTGTCTTTATGTTTGGGGTCATAGAAGCAGCACCCCCAAATTTAGCACAACCACAGTGCTTTCTCCCTAAAGGACAGTGCCAAATGTGGGTACTCTAGATTATCTCATCTACAGGAAGGGTGTGCCCTCTGTTCTCGGTGTAATAGACCTAATTTTCAATGTTTGACTGCTGACAGATTTCAAGCCCTACTTACTCTTTCCTCCTTCTGCTCTATATCTGGATGAGCCAAAGAGAAGCCTGAGGTCCCTCCTTTGGTACAAGTGGGAATTCCAAACCACACAAGCCACAGCCAGTGTGAAAGGACCCTCACCCTACTCTCACCCCTTCTATTTACCATAAATACCCTAAACACAATCTCTGTTCTCTGCTTTTTCAAGCCATTCTTGGACCTATTTGGGAGCATATTCTGTTTTCCCTCCAAAATCCTCATTACATGAGCAATAAACCTTTTTATAGTCTCTTTATGAGCTTGTAGTATCATCAATCTTGACATCTAACCAAATTTTAAATTTGGGGTGGGGATCCATCTCACCTCTAGGGGGTGACTACAGCATGTTTTGCTTATTTGGGCATGGGAAACCTCTAAAGTAGCTACTCTTGGCATTGTAATATAGTTCAGTTGTATCACCATTACCAAAGAGACTTAAATCTTTTCTGAAAGTATATCTTTTCATATAGAATAACTAAACTGCAAAATTCTAATTAAAACCCCTTAGAACAAACTTTTCTTGCAACTAACATATGGTCTTTCTGATATGGCTGGCTAAGCCTTATAAAAAGAGGGGAAAAAAAAGTGTTCCTTTTTTTGCAATCTTTTTGTTTGCATTTTATAAAATTTAAGTCCCTAAATGTTCAAAAATGTTCATCTCAGTCAAAGCAGGAATGTTATAATTGGTTCTGCATTTAGTTTTTTATTTTTAAATCTTCAATGGTTTATTTTCCCAAGGTTAAATTGCCAATATATACTATATTTAGTGTGTATTTCATGGAAAGTTTGTTCTTCCAGAACTTCTACTTCCAGAGTATTTACACTTAACTAACTCAAATATACTTTAGGAAAGTCATCTGGTATTCAAAAACAATTAAATTTGCTCTTCGTTTTTTTTTTTTTTCTTGGAAACCTTAATAATCTTTGTTGAGCAATGAATTCTATTTTATTGACATTTGTGAACAGTGGCATTTGTAAAGAATGTCTAAACATTACCCTTTTGGCTAAGGCATGTTTAACAGGTGCCTATATGGGTGATGTTCTGGTTGGGCATATTAAAAAGGTTAATAAATCTAGGAGCTATACTGATACACATTGCCCTAAGTCAGAGTAGCCTTTGTAAAGAACAGAAAACCTCATTGAGAGGGGTTAATGTTTTTCAAAAAAGAGTTTCAACTATTAAAAAGGAACTTGAAGTTATAGAGAAACAAAATGAGAGAAAGAACCTCAGAATTAGTAAGTGAGGTCATCAAATGAATGAAAGAATTGGGTTCTATGTCCAGTAAAACTGCTACAGAGAACTAGCATTGTGTAAGGCAAGTGTTTGCTGAAGATTTTCTTTCATACGGTGCCTAAGGTTTGTGTCATGTATGACCAGTGCTGATGATACATGAGACATATATTGTTATGTCACTGAAGACAGGCAGAGTGAGCAACAACTCTTCAAGCTAAATCAATCTCCTTGGTGTCCTGAGACCCACCTTTGGATTTAGACTCTCTTTGGTTTGGGTAAGAGAAGTTTGTACCGTAAGAGTCTTCTCTTTCTAAAATCATTGTTGATTTTCTCTTTCTCCATCTCCTGACTTTTGTCAACAGAGTTGGGCACTTCATGTGGACCTCAATTTTAGAAACACATACACATATTTCATTAGAATAATTTCTATAAATTTCCATTGTTTCCATTGAATTATAACATTTTTTAAAGTTAGGGAATAGATTATATTCGTCTTTAGATTCTTTTCCTCTGACACAAAACTTGATATATCAATGTTTTAATATATTTCTGTGTGGTGCTATCTTATTTAAAAAGTAAACAGACTTATATGAGAGTATTAAAGTTGTTAGTAGGATCTCATGTATAACCTAAAACACCCAGAACTTTTGCCTCTGATCTATGGCACTATCTCACTGCAGATGAACACTCATAGTCTTTCATGTGTCACATTTTACTACATATGATGTCATGATTAATCGCTGAACAATATGCTCCTCTTTTTCTGGGCAAGATTGCATCAGAATCATCTTTACATCTCACATAGTGTATTGTGAAGAGATACATTCAATAAATGTTTCATTTGCTATTTCTTTAGAAAATATTTTTAATGCTATTAATTTACTGGTAACTACCTTCGATAAAATGACTAAACACTATATGTTCACTTAAGGAATGCAACACAGTCTTTTGCACACAGTAAATATTCAACAAGCATTTGTTAAATGAAAAAAATAAATAGTTTTGTTGCTCTGTCAGAGCATTGGATTATTTACAATTTAAAGTAGGACAAGTATGACCATGAAAGCAGAAATTAATCACACAGCTCGCCCCAGTCAGTCTTTTTCTTTGTACTATCAGGAAGGGTCAGTTGCAGGCACAGTTCCCTGACTTTAAACTTTTTTTGTCAAGAGTTACACATTAGCTTCTTAAGTTCTAGAAGAAATATATAAAACTTTCTGAGGAGGCAGAAGGAAATTGCCTTATGCCCTGCAAATTCTCTTAACCGTTGAGAGAATCTTCAGTCTTCTTACCTATTCGAATTTAACCTGGTGGTGAAGCAGCTCTAATGCAGCCTGTTATGAATGCCCTGCAAGGATAGCCTGGTACCTCGTTTTAAACTACCTCTCATAATTTTGGCATTTAAGGATGTCTATGAACCTGGAAATGTAAGGTGATATGAGCTATAATGAACACTATGTAACCCACTTACATAAGACTCTATAGCATTAGTGTTCTTCTCTTAGCCTAGTTCCTGCAGTCCCATGGCTGATAATCTTTTTTGCATTTCCACCTCCTCATAAACTCTGATGTGAACCATGCCATTAACCAAAGAAGGTCTTTGAGATGTGGGAGGTGACCGTGGGGCAGACAATACCTGTACAAGTAGTGCTTGTGCTGAAATCATTCCTGCAGAGTTTTTCCTTTCCTCCCAGACCACAGTGTTTCCTGATGAAGATTAAAATTTTCTCCCATCATGGATTCGAAGATAAAGATTTAATGAGTGAAATCTATGAACCAAGGGACAGGCAGATGGCAACTCCTATTGCACTGGGTGGCCTGATTGTGTGTGTGCGTGTGTGTGTGTGTGTGTGTGTGTGTGTGTGTGTGTGTAGTTCTTAATAGGAATGTTCATTAACAAAAGCTTTTATTAAAGCTTAGAAAAAAGGAGTTCAGGGCACATGAAATAGCAGAAAAGAAGATAGAAAAAGGAATATGGAGTAAACAGAGATGGCTTCCAGAAATGTGTGAGCACCAAGATAGAACAGAACCACGGTAGTAAAAAGCCTAATGTCATAGTTAAAACTCAGTGTAAACCACAGCAAGCACACAGTGCTATCCAGGTTTCAGCTAAGTATCACTGGCCTTTGATATTTAGATAAAACTAGTTCAAGTTTTTATAACAAGTCCTTGGGAAGTCCTATCCCAGTACATCCAGGGGTTAAAATTCTCATGCTCATTTCTGATCATAAGTTTTATTTCTATAAAACTCAGATAACTCTCCCACAACTCTTTGCTTTTGAAGCAGTAATCATTGACAATTTAGGAAGATCACAACAGCTCTTATCTCAGCAAGGTGTACTGTTTAAAATTGATCTTAGATATTCCTGTTCTAGCCTGTGGCTGTTCCAGTGAACATTATACTAGTGTCAGCCTCCTCATATAAGTTCTCTCATTCCTCTATTTCTTTTGTAAGCTCTAAAAGGCCTCCTCTCCACCAGAAACAATACCTACATGTTAATCCCTGGAATTTGTGGAAGTTACCTTATGTATAATCCCAAAAAGATCAATGTGATCAAACTAAGGATCTTGAAATAGAGAAAATTCTCTCTGTTTTGGCTCTAAGTGCAATCATATGTATCATTCCAAGAGGAATGCAGAGGAAGATTTTGTAGTAAGACACACAGAAGAGAAGGTGATGCACAGATAGAGCAGAGAGGGTTTTGAAGATGCTGACCTCAAGAGATTAGAGTGATGTGACCATAAACCAAGGAATGCCGAAGTCACCTGTTCTGGAAGAGAAAAGGAATGGATTCTCTTCTAGAGTCTCAGGAGCAGGTACAGCTCTCCCAACACCTCATTTAAACACAGCGACACCGATTTTGGACTTTCAGCTTCAATATCTGTTGCTTTATGCCACCAAGTTTGTGGTAATTTGTTGCAGTGGCCACAAGAGACTAATATTCTCTGTTCCTTTCTCATACTTTTGTTCTTCTCTGCTCTCTCTCATCCTTGCGTCACCCTGCGGAGCACTTGCTTGTCCCTTTGCGTAACCCTGGTTTCCAGACATTCACCTTGGCAGAGCTACATAAGAAGCAGGGTGCGGCACACTGACAATGCTTTCCAGAAATGTAGCCAGTGCTTCCAATAAGCATTTTATGAACTTCAGGCGAGATTACATTTCTGAATTGAAGTTTTCCTGCATAAGCTACCCCATCTTCACTTTGAGTTCTGGATAAAGTGGTAGGAGGAGCGTGAGAAAAATAGTTTTTCTTTTTTAGTTTCAACACATATAAGGATTAGAAATCAGGATAAAAATTCCTGACAAACATATAAATAGACTTTGAAAAATACTTATAAGGAATGGGAAAAACAACCACACATAAGATATTGAAAGCAAAAAAAAAGTAAAAAGCAGACAAACAATCATTCAGGATATTTAATGGAGATACGTAGCTGATTCTATTAACTTTTACAATTCCTTCATCGGTGGAGGAATTGGAAAAAAATCTGTACTCACACCATATTATTGCTTGATGTTAGTTGTAATGTTCAATAATTGGTTGAATTATTTGTACATTTTGGGAATAATTAACTTATTGTGAGGTTCCTCAGACTGTGATTCTCAGAAGCATTGGAGACACTTGTTAAACACTGTGATAGATTCCTGGACATCAATCTAGAGATAAATCAGACTCTCTGATTTAGAGAACTGACAATTTGTATTTTTAACTAAATTTGTGTAACTCTAATTTTAAGAGTATGACTGTAGTACTCTTATTTTGTTCTACATATCAATTTAAGACTCTTAATGTCTATCCCAGCACACATACTAATTGAATGGATCATGGTTTCTCTCTACATGGAATAGATGCTCAGTTTGAGATAGGTAGCTCTGATTTGATCTACCTGAATTCCTACCTATGTGGTAGAGATAAAGAAGTTTGAGATAGCTTTTTAAGCCATCATGAGAGACATCTAAAAATCACTCATATAGAGCTGAACAGTCTAAGCTGCTGAGCATACCAATAGAGTCAGAAGTAAAAAAATTGAGAAGAAACATATTCCAAACTGCTTCTGCTTTTGGTTTCTTCTCTCTCTCTCTTTTTTCCTTTCAAAAGGCTCAGATTAAAGACCACTGCATTTAGCTCTCTGGACGATTCTGAAACTACTGAGGTGTAGAGTTAGTGAGAAAGTAATCTCTAAGATAACTAAGTCTGGAACCTCACAAGGGGCAACAAAACATGGTTTTCACTTCTGAGTTGATGAGTTACTTTGCAGATTGAAATTGCATAACATAACCTGATATTTCCAGCTTGTGAGAAAAATAGGTATTCTGTATCATTCACTATAAAACTTCTTTCTCTCTTATTTAAGTTCAAAAAGACAAATTGTTCATTTTATTTTTCTCAATAGGGCATTTGCTTTAAAGAAAATCTGTTAAAGACTGATAAAGCAAGAGTACCCACAATTTATTTTCAAGCTCATCATATTAAAACAGATTTGTTTTTATTTTTAAGTCAAAAAATTTTTTTATATAACATATGTATTTGGAATTTTAATGTGTTTACTAATTTCCACAGTTATCTGAAACCAATGCACAAGTAAGTAATATTTATTATAACTGGTAAATGCTACTTCTGTAAATGGTTATTTTACAAACTACTCAATTTGAAGAAGAATAAACTTTCATATCACTAGAAATTATCATAAAATTATCTTTTTTCATCTCTACTTACACGAAGTAAAAATTATTATAATTGGAGGGGTTAATTAACTTTCAAAATATAAACACATTGTCTTCTTTTTCCCCATTAGCAGAAAGATATCAATTGTTTATAAAATTTGAGAGTTCCTTTTAAGAGAACTAACCCTCTGTTTCACTGGGGTTTTTACTACATAGGAGAATAAATCCCACACCAACGGCATGTTTATATGGCACCTCCTTGTCAGAGAAGGCTTGTTTTGCTTATCATGAGATGTTCAGGAAATTAACACTCTGCTGATCTGAAAGGGTCCTTAGACAGCCCAGATTGAAGAACAGATTGCCTCTTCAATCCCTTCATCCTTTTGTCACACCTTAATAATTATGCACAATAAGTACCAAAATGCCTCCTATTGTGCACTGCTTATGATCACAGTACTGCAGAGGAAGCCCATGTGAACACAATGGATCTGGAGTATTAACTAGATCTCATCTTTTATCAGGTTCTGTGTATGAGGAGATGAAATGAACAAGCAGCACTTGAAAGGAGCAAGTGAAAAAATGTTCCCAACTTGATTATTGGAAAGGAGAAAACCATGACATATTATAACTGGAGACACTATTTCCATTGTATAAACATAAATAAGTGACTTACAATAATCTCTTTTTTGAAAGAGACCCCAAAAATGTTTTTTCTTTACCTTAAAAAAATCAGAATAAAGCATGTAAAAAATTGTTGCTTAGACCAAAATAGAAAGAAATATAAATTAAAAATCAGAGGTAGTAAGTTGATACTTCAATAAGTTTTCCATGTGAATAAATTATTGTGAATCTGTCAAGAAATAATAAAATAATTATTTGGTTTAAAATATCAGAATCTCTTTTTTTATACAATTTATGTTTAATATTAGAAAATAAAAGCAGACCATTTAAAATTATATTAACATTTATTCTGATAATCTCTATTTATTGAAGCAGTAGTTTTACTTCCCACTCTCTATTGCATTTATGTGCAAATTTTATAGCCATTTCTTGCTAGTTAGACTGTATATCAACACTAGCTACTGATTGAAATTATATGTATAATATTAGATTTTTCATTATCATAGTAATTGGTAGCCTAAAACTACACATTGTTGAGATAATTATTCAGAATAATTGGTATGCCAAGTTTCCCTTTAAAAAAATTAAAATCATTTTTAGTTTGACAATGTATTCGTTTAGCACTTTTTTTTCTTTAAATGAATTCAGTGCCTCGCAAAAGTGCTGGATTGACAGACTTTTGGAGAGGAGGCTTTTGTTTATCCCTCAAATTGAGGACAGCATGGGCAGCAGCAGGAGAAGCTTCCACTTTTAGGCAGGTGGAACTCTCAAAAAAGAAAATTCACACTCCTGTCAATACCATTTAAAGTTCTCACTTACACCAGTTTCACATGAAATAAAGCATTTTGTGGTTGTGACTCACATCTCACTCTTCTTCTCGTGCTTAACTGAAGTTTTTCCAGCCAATTCTGGAATTAATATAAATCTGCCCATGTCGCTAGCCCAGGGTGAGAGCCTGCAAAACCAATACCCTATTTCTAAGCTCCAATAATGCATCATTTCTTTTATCTGTGAAATGTATTCTCGGACTGACTGGAAATAGATAAAAATAAACTGAAGACAGGAGATGGTCAACAGAAATCTGGTTTGTTTTACGTTGTGTAGACATAAAAGATACTCGTTCAATCCAATGACAGTATTTAGTTTTAAACATACAGACACTTATTAGTTCAATTCCCCTGGTTAGAGAATGGTAAAACTTCCTTCTGTCTAACTTTGACCTCGACAGGGTAAAACTAAAGAGTTACATTCAGGATTTCCATAACAACTTAATGTTAAATTAAAA
Organism: Eidolon dupreanum; assembly: GCA_028627145.1. Taxonomy (NCBI): domain Eukaryota; kingdom Metazoa; phylum Chordata; class Mammalia; order Chiroptera; family Pteropodidae; genus Eidolon; species Eidolon dupreanum. The sequence continues at coordinate 86,553,578 of CM053507.1, read as the reverse complement.
ATAAATAAATAAAAATACTCTGTAACGCTAAGTAATTCTTTTGTCATATCATCTGTCTATAAATTATTATTGGTAAAAATTCCAGAGTATATGAATTAAATGTTCAAATTTGGTAATAAATTTTTAGGTACTTCAGATGCTTAAGCCCTAAATATATGCTATATAAATTTTTATGTGGAAAAAATTTTAAATTATAAAAATTTAAAAATACAAGATCTGGTAGAATATAGATTAAAAATACTTTTGATGATAGCTATATGTTAAAAATATGTCGTGAAATAATAAAAAAGGTCTGATAAAGTCCCACAGACTTTTAGTAAATCATTAATTTCTGGAAAGAGTGGGCAATATGTTTAATGTGGGTAAATATAGATATTGTATATTTATTTTACAGAAAGATAATATCATAAAGTTAACTGTTTTCATTCCTAATATGAATGATATAGCATGAGATCTGTTCTGGCTTTTGAAGAAAAAATATTGATTTGACCAATGGACATAATTTAGACTATATGTTCTCTAGGATTTTAGAGTGATCAGCTATAATATCTAAGATTACATAGGTCACTGATATTGATTTGGATGGCCTAATTTATTATTTATTGAGACATTCTTCCATCACTGGTATGCATTCTCTACTTAAATAAAATGGACTGATAGGTAAATGAGACCCTTTTTCTGTTTCTAAGCATTATAATAACCATGTTCACCAACGCTGTAATTAGCATTCTTAGCAGAATGGAGAACTTTGGAATTGAAATTTGCCGTTATTCCATGTGAATTAAAGTATAAGAAGCATCTTTTGGATTAGGTGGATTAGGTAAATGGACCATCTAGAAGATAATTGTTTATAATAATGGTACCAAGATATGTTTCATATAGAAGGACATTCTTGTTTCCTAAGGATGAATGGTGGATGATTTTTTTTTCAACCAATGCTTGTCAATTATTCTATGTATGTTTGAGGAATTCTCTGCCTTAAGGAGACCTAGTCTATCTTCCATTTGAGATACTGAAAATGTGTTTATTCACTCTCTGATCTTCCCTTGTAGTTGAAGCATGGGCACAGTTTTTCTCACTCCACTCCGGCTCTGCCAAGCATACAAAACTGCCACTCCTTTTGAAGCTAGTAAGACACAGAAGCATGAACTAGAGTGAGCTTTTTCTGGTGAGACTAATGTCAGAAACAGCAGCTGTGGAGTTTCTAGAAACAGCAGCATTAATGGTTATAATATTTGTATGCATTGTCCAGCAGAGGTGGAAATAGTAAGACTTGCTGTGGTGTCTGTGCATGGAGACAGCAGCATGGTGAAGCGTATTTTTAACTTGAATTGATTTACTTGTAATGTAAAAATGCTGCACTTTTCTAAGTAGCACTTCTTTTCTTAAAGAAAATAAAATACTTTCTTCTAGCATGTGAAAGATTCTCTGTCATCAAAGGGAATAATTACCAGAGTGAAAAGACAATCTATAGAAAGAGGGAAACTATTTGTAAGTCATATATCTAATAAGGAATTAATACTCAGAAAATATAAGGAACTCCTACAACTCACAACATAAAAAAAGAGATAACTCAATTTTAAAAAATAGGCAGAGAACTCAAATAGACATTTTTCCAGTGATGATATACATATGAGAAACTAGCATATAAAAAGATGTTCAACATCACTAATCATCAGGAAAATGCAATTCAAAACCACAATGAGATACCACCTCTCACTTGCTTGGATGGTCACTATCAAAACAATAGAAAACAAGTCCTGGCAAAGAGGTGGAGATATTGGAAACTTTGTGTACTTTTGGTGGGAATGTAAAATGATGCTGTCACTATGAAAAAATGTATGTAGTTTCCCCCCAAAAATAAAAATAGAATTACCATATGATCTAGTAATCTTACTCCTGGATTTGTATTCAAAAAAATTCAAAGCAGGATCTTGAAGAGATATTTGCATACCTATATTTATTGCAGTAGTTTTAAACAATATCCAAACAAGTAACCCAAATATCCATAGACAAATGAATATGTAAAGAAAATTTGGTATATACTTACAATGAATATTACTCAGCTTTTAAAAAGGAGATCCTGTCAGATCTTACAACATGTATGGACTGCAAGGACATTATATTAAGTGAAAAAGGCAATCACAAAAGAACAAATGCTGTATGATTCTACACAGGAGGTATCTAAAGTAGTCAAAATCATAGAAACAAAATAGGAAGGTGATTGTCAAGGACTACTGGAAGGGAGAAGGGGGAATGAGTGTTTAATGGGTATAGAGTTTCAACGTTGAAAGATGAAAAAGTTCTAGAGCTCTATAGCATAACAATGTGAATATACTTAACACTACTGAACTGTCCACTTAAAATGTTTAAAATGGTATGGTTAATGTTTTGTGTTTGTAATCACAAAAAATAAAATTAAGATTAAAATAATTTTTAAAAGATTCTCTGTCATTTTTGTATCCAAGAATTTATCCTCATATGTGGACTATACCTTTTATTTTGTGTAGTTTACCTGATCAGCTCTGATTATGACTAGTTTTCTGAACTTGAAGCTTTCACTCTTCCTAGATGTGACCACTTCGAAAAAACATTTGTTTTTATTCTTTGCTGGAACCTGAAAAAAATTGTTCTTAGGAAAAATTCTGTGAAAATGTCCACTAAATCCTACTCTCCAATATTAAAAATGTCAGAAGTCCATTGTCTAAATTTATTTTTCATTCTCTCTGCTACCAGACTGCTGGGAAATACTCTGCTTACATGTTAATACACATTACCTCTTCTTATATTTCAGTGATGTCCATATGATACCTGAATTTACCCACCAAAATTTCTTCTAAGTTTAGCTGTATTTCTTTAGTATAATTTTTAACATCTTTATTGAAATATAATTAATACGTGATACAATTCACCCCTTTAAATTGTACAATTCAATAGGCTTTCACATATTCATAGAGTTGTGTAATCATCATCACAATTTAATTTTAAAACATTGTTGTTTTCCTAAAAAGAAACCTGGTACAGAGTAGTAGTCACTCACAATCCCTGTCCCTATCCTTCACGTGCCAGCGCCAGACACCACTAAAACAACTAATACACTCTCTGTCTCCACAATTTTGCCATTCCTAGACATTTCTTATATATAGCATCATGTGATGTTATCTATGAATAGTTTATTTTAGTTAGCAAATATTTTTGAGGTTCATTCACATTGTAACACATATGAGTACTCCACAGAGCTGTGTACAAATCACCATAATCTAATTTCAAAATATTTTTATCGCCCAAAATGAAACTTTGTAACTTTTTGTAGTCATTCTTAGTTCCTGACTCCAGTTCTATCCCCTGACAATCATTAACTTTCTGTCTCTCTATATTTGCCTTTTTTGGATATTTCATATAAATAGAATGATACAATATCTATTTCATTATGACTGGTTTTTTTCACTGAACATAATGTTTTCAAAGTTTATCAGTGTTGTAGCATGTATCAGTATCCTTTTTATTGGCAAATAATAGGCCATTGTATGAATATATTGCATTTTATTTCTACATTCATCAGTTCATGGGGATTTGAGTTGTTTCCACTTCTGAGTTATAATGAATAATGAATGATACTATAACCATTCATGCACATGTTTCGTGTGGAAGCATTTTACTATTTTTCTTGGGTATACATCTAAGAGCAAAATTGCCGAATCATACGATTACTCCATGTTTAACCTTTAAAGGAACTGTCACATTGTTTTTCAACACAGTTGTACTACTTTACGCTCCTACCATTAATATACAAGGGTTAAAATTTCTCCAATTCTTCAGCAACACTTGTAATCATCTCTTTTTTATTATACTCATTCTAGTGGATGGAAGCGATATCTCATTGTAGTTTTGATTTGCATTTTTTTGATGGATAATGATGTTAAGCACCTTATTATATGTTTATTTGCATAACTTTTTTGGAGAAATATCTATGCAAATTCTTTGCCTATTTTGAGTCATTTGTCTTTTTGAGTTGTAAAAATTCTTTGTATTTTCTAGGCACAAATCCTTTATCAGATGTATGATTTGAAAATATTTTTTCCCGTGTTTCAGATTTCAAAAAAAAATTTTCAATTTTGTTTAGCTCCGAATTATTTATTTATTTTTGATAAGGTTTGCATTAAATCTAGATTAATTTGGGAGTATTGACATCTTAACTATATTAAGTCTTCCAATCTATAAAAGTAGGACACCTTTCTATTAGGTCATTCTTAGTGTCTGTAAAAATGTTTTATAGAATTTAGAGGACAAGTATTGTATTTCTTTTGTACAATTAATTCATTTTTATTATGTTCCCTTTTGATGTTGTTATAATTAGAATTGATTTTTTAAAATATAATTTCATGATTGTTCATTGCCAGTTTATATAAATGCAATTGATTGAATGTTCATATTGAAACCTGAAACTTTGTCAAACTAGTTTATTAGTTGCAATATTTTTCTAGTTAATTCCTTCAGATTTTCTTTACTTGCAAGATTATATCAGTTTCAAAAAGAGATATTTTTAATTCTTTCTTTCTAATTTGTGTGTTTATGTATGTATGTATGGATGGATGGATGGATGGATGGGTGGATGGATGTATCGCCTAATTGTCCTAGCTAGAATCAAGTAAAAAATTGAATAGAAGTGGTGAGAGTGAACTTACTTTCCTGTTTCTGGACTTAGAGAAAAATCTTTTCAGTCTTTCACCATTAAGCACAATGTTATCTGCATTTTTTTTTTATAGATTCTCTTTATCAGTTTGTGTATTTTCCTTCTTAAATAACTTCACAAAGAAAGATTGTTGAACTTTTTCAAATAATATTTTTGTGTCTATTGAGATGATTACATAGTTTCTATCCTTTTTCCATTAATGTGATTAATTACATTAATTGATTTTTATATGTTTAATCAACCTTGCATTCCTAGGATATGTACTACTTGGCCATAATATTTCCTTTATATGGTGCTAGATTTGGTTTGCTGGTATTTTGTTGAGGATTTTTGCATTTATATTCATTAAGAGAGATTGATCTGTTGTTTTATACTTTTTTTTTTTTTGTAATGTTTTGTCTGGCATTGTTCTCAATGTAATACTGACCTCATAGAATGAATTGAGAAAGAAGGGAGAAACAATATGCAATTATAATGTCTTTTATAATTAACTACATAATTAGATTTACTAGCATTTTTTTAATGAGTCTTTGTTATTTTAAATTACTACCTGATACTATTTGCTTCCAGCTCAAAAAATATCATTAGTATTTCTTCTATAGTGAGTCTGCTAGTGAAAAATGTTTATTTAAAAAAAAAAATTTGGAATGTTTTATTTTTACCTTCATTTTTAAAAGTGAATTTTTGGAAGGTTTTGCTGATTATAAAATTCTAGGTTGACAGTTTTATTTTTTTCTTTCAGCATTTTGAATGTGTCTTACCACTGTCTTCTGACGGTTATGTTTCCTATAAGAAATCAGCTGTTCTTATTAGTGTTTCTTATATATGACGAGTCAGTTTTGCTTGTTGCTTTCAAGATTTTTCTCTTCGACTCTGACTTTCAAAATTTTACTATGCATGTATTGGTTCGCTTAATGGTGCTCTACATTTCTCTGAGGAGATATTCATTTTTCTTAATATGTTTTTCTCTCTGTTTTTTTTTCTCATTGCATAATATTCAGTGTATCTTCAAATTCACTGATTTTTTTTTCCTTTTGCCAGCTGAAAACTACTGTCAAGCTTCTCTAGTAAGCTTTTATTTTGTTATAGTACTTTCTACTCTAGAATTTTTAATTCTTTTCAAAAACAGTTGTATCTTTTTATAGATATTCATTATTTGACATGACATTATTATCATGTCTTCCTTTAGTTCTTTAAGCATGATTATCTTTATTTTTTTAAAAATACCTATAAAAGTTGATTTGAACTCTTTGTCTTTGAAGACAAAAGCAACTTCTATTACCTGCTTTTTTCTTGTGTGTAGATCACACATTTCTGTTTCTTTACATAACTCATAATTTCTTTGTTGAAACTGTACATTTCTGATAATATGTTTTAGCAACACTCCGTCCAAACTCTTCCATTCCTTTGGTCTCATTGTTTGCTTGCTTATTTGTTTAGTGACCTGACTGGACTATTTCTGTTAAGTCCATTTCTCTCACAGTGTGCAGCCTCTGATGTTACTCTTCAGAAGGTACATGCAGCCTTGGGCACATGCACATTATCCCTCTAACCTACACAGAGATGACCATGGTTTTATCTGAGCTCTTTGACTATCTCTTTTGTTGATCTCCCTGTAAAGCTTTTGATGGTTTGTCTCTACTGACATCACCTTCAGTTAGCCTCCACTAATTTGTTAATTTATTTTTAACAAATCTCTGAGGTATAAATTTTTTCATTGTCTTATCTAAATAAAGCATATCCAAATTTGCAGGAGTAGGCTTGAACTTCTTTCAAGTCCCTCTTTGTAACTTGTTTTAATACCAGGAGTGCTCTTCTGAACTAACTATTTCCCCATTCTTTTTGTTAAATTTCTATCCATTCCACTTGTTACTGTCATGGATCATGTTGCTGTTATGGCAATCTCCTCTTAACTGTTCTGCACCAAGATCTCTACTGATTTTAACCTTGCCCTGGTGCATGAACGTTTCTCCTGTGTTTCAAATCATGTAAAATATTTTTGGGATAGCTATATCACTTTACATTTTTGTAGACTGCATCTCTTTCTGTGCAGAAACTCTGTGCCACTTCTTTAGAGCTGGAAGGAGAGACAGTAGCCTGCTACTCTTGGAGTGACATCTCTACTTTAGGACTGGGCACTAAGGTGATGGTAGTGTGTGATAACCTTGTCTTCTTGTTTGCCTCTACTGGCATGTAACTTCTACCCAATGAACAAGATGGGGTAGAGGCAATTGGGTCCCTGCATTCCAGGCCAAGCACTCCTGTGTTATAGTTTCCATTTTATAAGTGGATGAAAGAAGGAACTCTAGAGCTTTTGGCTGTGTTTTTCTGGAATAGATCTTCTGCAACATGTAGCTAAAGGGTAGGAATGAGTAATGGTCACAATGTGTCTTTCTCAGGGAGAAACCATCACCTTAAACAGAAATCTGAGAGAAAAGTGAATCCCATCTTTTTGGTTGAACATATCCAAGGTAGAACTTTTAGGACACTGAGCTGAGGGATGGAAAAGAACAGGTTGTCAATGAAATGGCAAAAACTAAAATTGCAAATATTTTCTTGAATTAATTTTTCTCCCTTTGCTGTTTGCAAATTCTCAGAGGACAATACCCAGATATTTAAAAGATTTTTAAAAAATTATTATGTCTATGAATTATGGTTGTTTTACTGGAAAGAGGGACCAAGGAAGTCTTCACAATAACATTTTGACAGTCTGGTAGGTTTATGTTATGGTATTTATATATTTTCCAGTTTCTCTACTTGCACATGTATTTTTGGAGGTCAAATTTCATGTTTCTGAGTTTTTCACACTGTTCTTAGTGTGAGAGAACATCTAATTGGCTAAACCTCTTTCCATTCAATGTATGATATTTCCTTCTAAGCATCATCTTTCCTGCCTTGCGAATTATGTCTGCTTTTTACATTTCTTTCATGTCTACTCTTATATGTATCACAATTCATGTTGCTTCTTGAATCAAAGCAATAATTTTTAAATCCATTTTATCTCCTCAATTAGTTCTGTTGCACTTCTTTGTATTCTTTATGACTTGTTTAATCATGTTGAAGAATGGTTACCTGAATTTTCAAATTATAAGTCTAAATCACGTTATTTGTAAAAGGGCATGGATAGATTTATTATAAGCTTTCAATAATTTTCTCAATGAAAAATGTAGCTATTTTTTATTGAGTACCTGCTATGTGTTAAGTACTCTGCTAAATTCTTCATGTCTTTTTCCACTTAATTCATAAACATATCTCTGCCAGTCAGATACTGAAAGCACAGTTTTACAAAAAAGGAAAGTAAGAAAGAGAAGAGGAATAACTTGCATAATATCACACAGATGAATTACATATTCCTGTGAAATATTTTTTCTTATTTCAAAGCCCATGAGATCATGTTCAACATTTAATTAACACTTTTAGTGTTAACAAAGTATTAGAATATTTTTAGGGATTAAATAAATACAAATCTGATGCAATATTAAGCTAGGCAACTGAAGCCATTGTCAATGTTCTGATCAAGTGATTTAGCCCAAATGCATAACTTTTGCTTGCTCAAAATAATACTTATAGTTATTAGATGAAATCAAAATTGGCAGACAATAGGTCTTTATTCATGATATTCTGTATTAAACATAGTAGAAAAGTAGGTTACCATTTTTTTCAGTCTATTTGTTTTCAAAATTCTTCATATTCTTGGTCTCAGTTGATATCTTCTCTTTCATTACGTACATAGGGACCATGCAACGTGGTTTACAGTAAAGAATCACTGTGGTCTAAAATGCCAACTCAACACCATATTTCTTGGCTCTAATATCATTAGACAGTCATATTTTATGGTTGTGACAGCAAGGCTATGACAGATGACACTTTGAGAGTGTTGGGGGAGAAAACTCATATAGCACTTAATCAAATGGTTGCAATGTCTAAAAGGATTAAAGTCAAGCAGGCTATGACTCATAAAATTATGTTTCCTATTATTATCTTAAAACTGACAATGAAATATGTCTATCTTATGTATGTTTATGTGTTTCTTATACTTTTTCAAAAAGATAATTTCATAGGATAAAACTAACGTGTTTTCCAAGAGAACTTTGTGTATCTAAGTTTTAAAAAATGCATGTATACATATACTTTCATTCTTCTTAACATTTGAAATGGTGATCTTGGTAAACTAATACTTTTTAAGTAGAAAGTATTAGACTATTACATGACTTTACAAACAACACATGCACACACACACACACACACACACACACACACACACACACAGAATAAGAGAAAAAAGGCAACAGTTCATAGGTTCAGAGACATTTATTATTACATTTTAGAGGGTTGTAATTCTTCAAAATAGATACAAGCAGTTATAATCCCAATTGATTGCCTATAATAAAAATAGTGATTTCCCTTGTTACCATTTAAAAAATGATGTTTACCATAACTTACAAAAACAAACTTGGTATAAGGCTTATATGAGCAATTTAGAAGTCTTCAAGCAAAGAAGCATAAGGTAAGTTTTCCTCCAAAACAAATCTTCTGAACTCAGCATGATTACAATATAGTTGTTTTCTCCCCAACTGTTTTCTAAGAAGATATATTGTTGGATTTTTGCTTCTTGTAATAACCCTGAAATTTTCAATAAAAAACTATAAGAATGATTATGTATGATGTTTACAAAGTCTCTCTCTCATTATTTTATTATTTCATTCTCTTTTATGATATTCAAAATTGGTTGTAATGATCTATTTTAGATGTACAGTAATATCACCTTGGATAAATTTAACTAATGAGAAATTTTATCTTTTAGAAACAAGTTACCAAATTAAAAATATTTATAAACAGTAAAAATAGATTTGACAGGCATCGCCTAATGATTCATACAATAATTAAGACATCATGAGTCTACAAGATGTATTATGGTTTCTCATATTTGTAGTAAGATGAAATAAGCTTCAGATTGGCTCATTCATGAAAGATGTCTGATTTTCAGGAACAGCTTCTGACTCTGAGCAAGAAATGCCTGTATTTGTACAGACATTCCTATAATTAAAGTCTATCTTGCTAGCTTTTTGTCCTATATATAATCATTTATGTCATATATTTTCTTTCCAAAATATTCGTGGAAGCTGATGCTCTTGTGTAATGTATCAAACAGACAAGAATTCAATGCTAGTACAAAACTGTGGTTCAAACTCAAATGTTTCTAGGTCTTGAATGTGAATAAGTGCAAAACAGAATCCTTCATCTAGTTTCATATCATTCTTGCTTTTTTAAAAAAAGAGTTATACATAGATGTATAAAAATTTCTGATTTTTAATGTTGGCTAATTTTTTTTTTAGAATTCTGTGTTTAGAAAACACACACACACACACACACACACACACACACACAGAGAGAGAGAGAGAGAGACACACACCATCTAGATTTTACCAAGGCCAGCCCACAAGTCTATGGAACTTCAGTTACTTGATCAACCCTGAGACATTTTAATCTATATACCTGGAAATTGAATGTTCAATAGTGAACATCTGGATTTAGACATCTATATTTCATTATATCCCCACTGACTATACTTTTATTTGACAGTGCTTGAGACATTCTTATTCAGCTCAAAAAGTGACAATTATAGTGCTTGGTTAGAGAGATAGTAGAAATATTTATATTTTGCAAAAGTGGAGAAACCATGGTGAGAACAGTTGTAGTTTTTAAAAATAGTAGATAATATTGAAGTGTTCATATTTTATGTAATAGAATACAATCTTTTCAATGGTACACTTATATTTTTGAAATGCACGTTAATTTTTGGCTCTGAGGATCATGAACAATAATTTATCTCTCTGATTCTACCTGTCACAGATTCTCAAAGGCTTTGTTCTAGTATTAGCAAAACATGCAAGTTGCTTAGCTACTGAGAGCATCCATATATACTGAAGGTAGATTCAGCACTATTTCATTGGTTTGAGAATAATATTACACTTGAAAAAGTTATTGTACATTAAGATGTTATATTTCCTTAGGTAACTAAGATGTCTCATGAAATAATATTAAAAAATTGAGATTTAAATATAAAAATGTAATTAATATCTTTCATAGTTAAATATATTTAACAGTTATGTTGTACAACATTTATTTGAAGACCCACAGAATACCATAATACTTAGTTTGATCTTAATGATCTGAGTTTCTTATACATACACTTTGAGACAACTATTTTATTTTTATCTAAAAGGACTATTCCAAAGTTCTAAATATTTGTGCCATTTTTCCATAATAAAATAAGTTTAATTCCAATATTTGAAGCTGTTAAAAATATATGTAATGTTTTATGTACAACTAAAAGAGTCTTACACAGCAAAGAATGTATGAAAAAGAAACCTCAATGGCTTTTTTTTTACATAAATATATTAAAAATTCTAAAATTTTTATAAAATCACAAAAGATCAAATAGTCTAAGTAACTGAGAAAAAAGAAAAAGGCTTGGAGGCATCACACTTGCTGATTTCAAAATCTATTACAAAGTCATGGTAATAAAAACAGTGTGGAACTGGCACAAAGGTAAACATATAGACCAAGACGACAAAAAGAGAGTTCAGAAATAAACTCACACATATATACGGTCAATTGTTCTTCGACAAGGACACTAAAAACACACATTGGAGAAAGAATCGTTTCTTCAACGAATGGCGGGAAAAAAAAATACCACGGACAAAAGAATGAAACTGGTTCCTTATTTAACACCATACACAAAAATCAACTGAAAATGGATTAAAGCCTTAAATGTAAGATTTGAAACCATAAAACTTCTAGAAGAAAACATAAAGGGAAACTTTTGACATAAGTCTTGGCTATGACTTCTTGGATATGAGACAAAAGCACAGGTAACAAATGTGAAAGTAGACAAGTGAGACTATAGCAAATAAAAATCTTCTGTACAGAAAAGGAAACCATCAACAAAATGAAATGGCAACCTACAAAATGGAAGAAAATATTTATAAACCCTATTATCTGATAAGGGGTTTAAAATCCAAAATGTATATGGAACTCCTTCAAAGCAAAAGCAAACAAAACAAAACAAATAACTTGATCTAAAAATTAGTAAAGAATTTGAATAAACATTTCTCTAAAGAAGACATATAAATGGTTAGTATGAAAAGATGTTCAACATCACTAATCATCAGGGATATATACATCAAAATCATGAGATATCACATTGTATCTAGTAGGATGGCTATTATAAACAAATAAAAAAAGGTAAATGTTGACAAGGTTGTGAAGAAATTGGAACCCTTTTACACTGTTGGTGGGAAAATGAAATTGTGTGGCCACTGTGAGAAACAGTATGGAAGTTCTTCAAAGAATTAAAAATAGAACTTCTTTATGATCCAGCAATTTAACCTCTGAGTATATATCCAATAGAAATAAAATCAGGATCTTGAAGTGATATCTGTACTCCCATTTTATTGCAGCATTGATTACAATAGCCAAGACATGGAAACAACCTAAATGAAAGACTTATGAATGACTTAAGAATTTGTGGCATGTACACACAATGGAATATTATTCAGCCTTACAAAATAGGGAGTCCTGAAATATGTGACAACATAGATGAACCTGGAGAAGATTATGCTAAGTGAAATAATTCAGTCATAGAGTAATAAATACTACATGGTTCCACTTATATGAGGTATCTAAGATAGCCATGAACAAAAAAGCAGAGAACAGAAGGTGGTTTCCAGGGGCTGGAGGGAAGGAGAAATGGGAAGTTGTTGTTCAATGGGTATGAAGTTTCAATTATGCAAGTGGTCTGCTGTACAACATTGTGCTTATAGTTAACAGTACTGCATTATACACTTAAAAATTTTTAAATATGTAGAACTTATGCTGTGTTCTTACCACTATGGGAAAAGAAAGAATTAGCTTCACATTTCAATAAAGAAATTTCAGGAAAATTGAGAAGGAATGTTAAGTGTTAAAAACATATCAATAATATTTAATATTTTATTATTGCATTTTTCATTACTAAATAGTCTGTATATTTATAATTTTATACATGATTAGAATCTAAAAGCTCATAGTAAGCCATAACTGAAAAGAACCTTAAATACCATCTAGTTTAACCTATCTGAAATCCCAAGAAGATGACCAAATTTTGATATACTGAGGAAACTAAAATTCAAACCAGGCTCTTTTATCAATTAATATGGCACATCTGTAATATAAATTTTTAAATTATTGATTTTAGTATAAGAAAACTAATAGAAAGCAGAATTTCTAGGAGTAACATTATAATTTATTAAAATATGCAAAATTTTTGTTCCTTTTAATATTCTATAAATGTCTATTTTGATGCTTTCCTCTGTTTCTTAAAAATAATTTTATTTATGTATGTAAAGTTTCTAGCAGAGAAAATCTGCTAAGCAATGATAAATGTAGAAATGGAAAAGTTGAATTTTTTGCTGATATATTATTTTTATATAAATAGTTAAATTACCCTTAGGATTCAATTGCAACCCACGAAAGCATGAATTCTTCTTGATTGTTGGTAAGTGAGTACTGGATTAGAGGACAATTTTCTTGTAAAATTTCACTCTTGATGTCAATTATAAAATGGTGTTTAGCATATGATGCATTTCTGAATTTCCTATTTACATAATATATAAACTTGTTTGGTGAAGGTGTCTTCTTTTGATTAAGGTTTATTCATATCTGAGAGCTCATTACATTTCTTGTCTAAAAATTCTCAGTTAATTGTGAGGCCAAGGAAGACATTAAAGCAATACAAGAGAAATCACACTTAAGTTTAAAAGGGAGCAGACAAGCCTATAAAGTAATGAATATTATATTAAACAAACCTGAGAAGTTGTGGTATTAAGTATAATCTTCATGGTCATCACTTTAGAAAAAAAATAAATTCTTATCATTTCTCCTTCTAACTGCGACAATGGTCCAACTGTTTTCCCTGACTATTCTCCTGCAAACATTTGTTTTTCCCTGTGCCCAGAACAATCTTTTTAAAAGGCAAATCTACAAGTGTTACCTCTCCATTTGAAAGTCTTCAATGGTTCTCTGTTACTTAGACGATAAAGTTCAAGTTTATGTTCAGGGCATTGAGTATCACTTAGGATGGATGGTGGCTTGCTCTCTTGCATGCTCTGTGTTTAATTCTACATTATCTAACACTCACTCTTCACCTCAAAGCCTTGCATGTGCTGTTCCCTGGAGCAGTCTGATCCTTCTTCAACTTACTCTTCTTTGTCTTTTGTTACTGCTGAGGAGCCCCCACTTGCTGAAACTCACTGCACCCCTTAGTCTAGGTCATGTGTATCTTCTATGTTTTTCTTGTCCCTTGTGGTGTGCTGCTCAGGCACTTATATTCCCCTTTAGGTAGAATCTAACATTTTTCTAGGTATCAAGATTTACATCTTATAATATGTGGTAAAGGAAATCACCCAACAATTAATTCTATGGCACATGTGTGAAGGAATAAACCAAATATTGAATGGAAAATTATCCCCCTTAAAATAGTTTATATCTCTATGATGTATTCACTGGAGACCAAGAAAGACCTGAGCTGCCAGACCGTAAAACTCTGAGCTACTGGTCAGAACAACTGTACCCCTGATGTTGCCCCTGGTATCACCCTTGACCTCAGCTTCCTGACTAAGCCGCAGTCTGCATGCCTAAACAACCTGCCTATCTCTTCTTGTGATCACCCCTTGCTACTACTATCCTATCCCATTTTCCAACTTAACTTTTGAAAAAAAATTTAAGTAATAAAACCAGTAAGTTCCACTCTGCCAATGTTTTTATCCAATACAGATTTTACTTTTTAATCCGAGTTTACTCTTAGAACCCACTTGTGTAACTTTCTAATTTGATCATAGGATAGTAAATTATATCTTCCACTATATTCTTCAGTGACTCAGATTACTTCAACCTTTTTTAAATCAGATTCAGTGATGGTTTGTAATATCAACCCTGATGATGCCAGATGTTGCCTTTCCCTTGCTTTAGGTTAGTAAGTGGCTGCCTGCCTCATGTGTGCAAAAGGAAAATCTGTCTGAAAACATTTTCTAACAAAAACATACGGGACTTGAAAGTTCTCACATCTTTGATAGTTCTATGTGGTATAAAGCACAATGCCTTCCTTGCTTTCCTTGAAGAGGTAATTTATTAATCTATAGTTCTCCACCAATGCATTAAAAGATAAATTCCTTAGAAAAAATACCTATAGTGAAACACTGAACAAAGTACTATGAGTGAATAGTAACATTTAAGGATGAAGTCCTAAGGATATCCTAAGGGAAAAACTAAATATAGTGCATGATCCAGTGAAAAGTACACACAGTGTGATCATAGGCAATGTGAAACAAACAAACAAAAAGTTTTCCAAAACCAAACTGTATAGCATTTTCTATTTCCTTCAGGATTCTTTCAGCCACTTAATGAGTGTCCTGCCCCTTATCTCATATTCAAATTTTATAAATTACTATAGTGGTTATAGGAGTAAGTCAGTGATTATACTCAATTACTATCAATCAGAAATTGTGATTCTCTGTAAAAGGGAAAACAAATACATAGTTAAATTAGTATCAGAAATATTAATTGCAACATATCTTTAGAGTTTTCTAGATATTTATATTTTTATATATATTATTGTGGTAAAGTGTATATATACTAGTTATTATAATGAAAACTTTGCAACAATATCAAAGGAGAAATTTTCCAAATTATATTTATATTTCTTTACATAAATTATACTTATTTTTCTTTAGATACTATATCAATATCAACAATAATTGCAGTCATTAACACAATGTTATCACAACTTCATGCCATCTATTTAAATGTGTGATTCTACATTTTATTTTTATCTGAATTCATAAGCACTTAAACTAGAACCTATAAATGTGATATCATTTGATAATGTGATCAGAGGGCAAGGGATAATTTGAAACATTTTTATTAATTGATTAATTGACCTTGCATTGTTTCCTCTTCAAGAATTTTACTCTCATATCTCACTTTGAAAAATGAAATTTCAAAAGCCAACCATACCTAGTGATAGTTTTCTTGTTTCTCATTACACTTTCAGCAACTTAATGACTCTTTATTAGCTTTTTAAATCTATATACATATCTGACCATCAATTTGAAATTTATTTTTACATTGTAAGTTAAAACAGCTCTAGAGCATTCCAAAATAAATCATTTCTAATTAAAGTTAAAATACTGCTAATTATTTAAAAGAATAAAACATAATATATTTAACTATTCCACATTATTATTACTTTATGTACTATATTAAAAAAGCAAAATATTATTAAATTATTCTGCATAAAACAATACGTTATATGTTATATTTTTTCCAGGCTTTGATCTAAAAGTTCTCTACGTTATTTTATTTTGCCACCACTATTCCGAAGTCTCTCTTCAGAGTTCAAAAACAGTAAAAAAATATGTATTAAAAAAATGAATGTAGAAGAAACAAAATACTATCTGACATAAATTCTTTCAGTTTTGAAACAAGGATTTATTTTGGATTCTTGTCATGACACCAGAAAAGCAGGCAGAGCTCTTCAGTCCCACAATGTAGGAAAGTCTTATTGGAACAAGTGCTTTTTGGTTATGCTGTTCATTCCTTCAGTGCTGGATTCTGAAGCCAGTGGTTTAATTGTGTTGATGACTAACTTCCATTGTGCAAAGAACTTAATTACATACTGTGGTTCAGTTTCTATTTTGCCAGGCAGTCGTTCATCCATAAAAGAATGCTGTAGAAAGTAAGTGGTAAAATGCAAAAGAAATTGAAAGCACATGATTGTAGTCAAGAAGCAAATAAGTAGCTTTCAAAGAAAACCCAGAATACTTTAACTGGGAGCTGGATTGTACTTTTAAAACAAAGAAAAAGTTGGCAGCCAAAGACATATTTTGTAATTTCACTTACTGTTCAACATTATAACATTATTTGAACCTACTTTTACATTTTTGTTTACTGGTCAATTAGTGAAATTCATCAAGTGAAACAATTATTTTTTAAAGCCATAAAAATTTTAAAAATAATAGTATTACCCTTTGGAGATATATGATTATTACCATCTCCTCTATTGT
The DNA here is from genome assembly GCA_028627145.1 of Eidolon dupreanum. Taxonomy (NCBI): domain Eukaryota; kingdom Metazoa; phylum Chordata; class Mammalia; order Chiroptera; family Pteropodidae; genus Eidolon; species Eidolon dupreanum. The sequence goes on along the minus strand of CM053507.1, from coordinate 86,536,781 downwards.
GAGATAATTATTCCATTAAATTTATGATTGCGGCTCCTTGGGAACTAACGGGATAGCTTTATAATAACCCCAGGTTATTAAAGCAGGCAGGGTTGAAAGATCCAGGTAGTTCCTAAAACTTTTATTGCTTTATTGCTGCTTTGAGTCTAGCTTATAATATCAAGACACAATCTTGAAAATATTAGGTGTTCTATCTGTAATAGTATTAGTTTCAAATTTCAAATCATTAACTCTGAAATATTTTTATAAGTAAAACTGCTTAATTTAAGAAGAATATTTTAATCTCAGCATGAACTACAGTTTCTAGTTAAAATAAGTCTTCTGAGGTCAGGGATACAACATAAGCTGAAATTGATAATTATTTCACTCATTTTTGTTTGTTTATTTTAGTAAAAAGACTAAAGTTTAGCACAATTGAATTTCAGGTGCTTTATTTCAGTAGTTGACATTTGCCATTTATATTTGTGTTAATTTATTGTTTGGGGGTATTAAAAATATTTTAGTGCATTTTTTTACAAAATTGTTTTGTCTTCAGTTTCAAACATGTTGAAATTTAGCAAATAGAGAAGCTAAATGGAAAATTTCTAGCAATTGTCACCTAGTTTGAATGTGGGAAAGACATGATGAGAGGAAAAATTTTGGTGTGACACAGGAAATATTGATAAAGCACAGGCAGCAGAGTATGAAGAATAAAGGTATTGACTTTGTAGTCAAATAATCCTGGGTTTTGAGTTCTGAACTCTTCCATATATGAGATGTTGACCCTGAATAACGCAATAACTCTAAACTTTTATTTTCTCATTATGAACTTAAAATAAGTATGGCACATATTGTGCAGAGCCGATGCGAGCATTACACGAGATAATGTGTATAGAATCCTTAGAACATAGTAAATGCTCAATAAGTCTGGGCTTAATTTATTAGCGCAGTGGGCCTTGTAGCAAGGAGAGGTCATTCTGTCAGCTTCGTGTTTCAGTGCTGCTAATGACCCTTCTTATAAAAAATCTTAGGAGGAAAACTTGCTAAGGACTATGGAAACAATACACTTGTATTCAGAGGACTACCAGAACCAAGGAACTTCTAAGCTCAGAACTCACTTTTTTTGTTGTTGTTTACGAATTCGCGCATTAATCTGTTGAGAAAAAAAAAAAAAACTTTTGTTGAGAGGGTAGCCTTTATATTTAAGCTCAAGGATCTATTTTATTATATATTTTCTCTATAAAGTTAAGCAAGCTCTCTGAGTGAGCAAGATATTGCCTGTTTCTTTTGCAGGAGTTTCCAGGAAGTGAAGTGGCAGGTGATGGTGATATTTAATGCCTAGTGAGCCTAGGGTTGTGGAGAAGAGGCTAGCTAGTATGCATAAATTGGAGTACTGGAACTGAGTACTGTGAAATAATATCTTTTAACTTAGTACACAGGACTGAATTTCACAAAATAAGAAAAAAATCAGAAAAACTGAAAATGGCACAAAAAAAGGATTTGTTAATTAAACTTTGGAGAATTAAGAAATTAGTAATTATTTTGCCTGGAGGTGAGAAAAGAGGTATGATCTGATATGGGGATTGAGGATTCTAAATTTAGTTATTACTTAGCTTTGGGTCAAATGGTGAAAAGAATGTTGTATTTGAACTTGAGTAACTTAGATCATTAATGAGGAATAACTTTCCTGAAAATAAAGATCTAAAGTTAAGAAAGTTTTCTAAGAATAATAAAGGAATTATCTTTAACTGTTTTAAAAATCACAGAATATAAAACTCAAGAGTCTGGAGACAGAAGAAATGAATAAAACCTTTTATTTTACCTATGAAATACTAAATTCTTTAGAAATTAACCAATTTCTTTGTTGTGCTTATTATGTCAAGCCTAGAGACAATTAGGTAAATTTCATATTTATTAGATGAGAAAACAGATCATAATTTCACGATTAAATTAAGGCGACTCACAAGAACACATTGATTTAAAATCCTTCTTAGATATAGAGCAAGGTAACCTTAGAAAACTGCTCTTAATGTATTGAAATTATCCTCTAGATGATTTTATTAGATAATATAAAAACCTGCTCTGGAAATAAAAAAGATTAGAAATAGATCAGGCTTATTTGCTCTAATATTGACCTAAATTGCTATGAAAGACAGATCAGAAGAAAACTCCTCAGGGAAAATTTGTCGAAGTCATCATCTAATCATATAATCACTATAAGTAGGTCATGAAAAGACTCAAGATATTTTCCCTTTATGAAGTCTGACCTAGAAGAATATTTTTTTTCCTTAGGGGATTATAAACGAGAGCTAAAAACATATTATCACTGATTATATCAAATGGAAACTGAGGACAAATAAATAAGTAAATGTTATGAACCTAATATCAATAGATTAAAGGTCTTCAAGATAAGTGAATTTATTTTTTTTTTATTCCAGTTGAGATCTTAGGCCAGCTGTTAAAGATTTTGTGGCATTGACAATAAATAAATATAAAACAAGTTTGATAAGAAAAAGTTTCATGTAATTTTTTCTTCTTCCTTTCAAAAATCCTCTTTATTCCCTATTTAATCAATCTTGAATTGCTAAAGAAAACCAATAAATCATCAGAGAAGTACTTTAAGTGCTTAGAGCATAGGAAAAACTTAGTCCTCCCTTTCTTCCCAAGAATGCATTATTAAAAAATCTGTAAGATGTGTTTTAAATGGACTCCCACACAGCCAGACAACCACTGCCACCACAAAGGGGGAACATGGGCCAAAAGTGACTCGAACAGAGATCTTTGTACATCCTGCAGAAAGCTGGGGCCTTTCAGCATATTTGTGGCTTTATTTCAGGAAGCAGACTCTTATTTGTTGATGAAGCTATTATGTAGTTATGAAGCATCGCTCTTTCACTGAGGCTGTGCAATATTTTTTTAACTGTTGGTTAAAATATAGCAAATTTAAATTCTTCATCGAAAAGTGGAAAACCGAAGAATGTGATCAATCTCCCATTTCCCATCCAGCTTTGTAATAAAAGTTGCCATCTCCAAAATCAGAAGACAATATATTTCCGTTTATAATTTTCTCATGCTTAAAACTTGGCTGTGAAAAGTCAAGCGCCTTCAGACTGATGGAATTTGGCATAGAAACCAGTGAATTGTCTGAATTAAAAAATAAACTAAATACTTCAGTTGCTTCTGTGGAATAGGAAAGCCAAAATTTCGTTTGCTTATAATCATATTTCTTCTCTTCTAATCTAAATATATAATATGATCATGATGTTGATGATGAATGGCTGTTAACTGCTTTTTTAAAATTATACCTAATAGTAGACTAGAGAGGAATATTTTTATCTTCTATTAAATGATTTTGTATATTAAATAAAAGGATGATTTTCAAGTAAAAAACCAATGGAGACTAGAAGAACTTTAACTTATAGGCTCTTCCCCATAATGTGGTATATTCATTAAAATATGGACACACTAATTTTTCATTATAATATATACACAATGATATATATGTAATTCTATAAATAGCACTGATAAGTGTGTGTATTTATATGAATATATGTGTTAACATTTACTGTGTGGTTAGAACTGGATAGATTGTATTAAAGATTGGATTCGTGTTTAAAGTATACAGTAGATACTAGATTTGTTTACCAATATTTCTAATACATGGGAGGATTTCATTGCTCCACTGCCCTAAAATAGGCATGGTCTTGGGCTTTGCTTTGCTGGTAAAATGCCTTTAAAAATTTGTGCATAACTCTCCTTTTTCTCTTCTCCTGCTGCCCAGACCTAGGAGGCCATGTGTTTAAGATGGAACTGTTACAGAATACTAGATCTTCCCCACTGAATCATTACAAGGACAGTTACTTCAGAGAATTGCCCAGACACACAGCAGACATTGTCTAACATAGAAATAGCACTTTGTGGTGTTGAGAATCTACATTTGTATGTTATTTATTAATGAAATGTGATCTAAACTGCTATAATCTATAGCAGTGATTTCCAAATATCTGACATTCTTTCCATCATCAATAAAAATGTTTGAGGATACGCTTTTGACATATATATTTATGTATTTACAAATACCATAGCTTGTTATTTTACTTATTTTGTATATTACAAAAAAAGAAAAATAGTCAACAAGTAAAATTGAAAACAATAAATTGAAAATGAAATTGAGTTTACTGATACTTTTTCTACACTCTAATCTGTTGTCTTTGCTCTTTGATTGCCTGTAGTTTAAGAAAGAAAAAGAACATATCTAGATGTTCCATTAGTGCTACCTAATAGGCTATGTTCCGATAGTAGGAATTGATCTGAGATAGGAGAAGACAGCTTATGTATGGCTAATCCAAGTCTGGAACGAAGAAATAGGCATCTTTTGGTTCTGAATGCATTTGCCAGATGCATTTATCATACCATTTAAATAAAGAGCAATGCATGGAACTGACACTAATTTCTATTCACACAAACTCCAGATAAGAAAAATCAGTTTACATGGGAGAAACTTGTAGCTGAAATGCCAATCAAACATCACTTACAAAGTTGGCTAGAGTTTTGTAAGCCATACAGAGGGAAAACTGACTATTTTGAGCATGAGTGGTCATAGAAAATTATTTTGAAAATCATAAATCCTTAAGGAATTTAGAATGTGATTAAAAGCTATACTAAAAGAATACTAAAAGTGAGTGATCAGCAAGCACTGAAGGAGTAGTGATAAAACTAAGCCTGATTAAAATATGGAGTCTATATATTATGTAGTTTACGGTGAGGCCTGAATTGAGTTAAGTGGGTAAATAATAATTGACATGTGTTCTTGTGATTAAAATTATATTTTTAAATTGAAAATAAAAATCCCTTCAGGATTGCCTCAACTTTATTTATTTACCAGAAGCAGAATATAAGAGCTTTGCAAAACCCGATTTCTTTTTCTCTGACCCATGAAGGTTTTTAGTACATTGGATAAATTCAAAAGTCAAGTGAAAGAAATTGTTTTATTCTCTGCTAGTTTAATAGAAGCCTATAAGGACAATTCTGAATTAGATGCTCACATATATTTTAGTCTTTAGTTTATTATCCTTTTCAGTAAAGAATTTCACCCATAGCTTCTGAAAATTGAGCAGCTGGTTTCAGTTGATTGATGGGTATGTTTTATGAAAACAAGGAACTGCAAATGAGGTAGCTTATTGCAGTTGGTTCTATTTCATTCATGTCTTATGCAAAGGTTCCATCTGTAACTTTGTGAGTCACTGAAACTGTAACCCCCACTTCAACTCTAGAAGATATTACACATTTACCAAGAAGAAAAATCAAGGAAGCTATAGGATTGATGAGTGAGCAGGTAGGAGAAGAGAAGTCTTTTTCATAAGTTGGCCTGGGAAGTGGTCATTGAGGAGATGACATTTAAGCAGAAGTTAATATAAAGAGAGGGAGTGACCCTGTTCAGAAAGGAAGAACATTGTAGTCAGAAGAAGCAAGGCCAGTGGAAAGAAGTGGGACCAAACAAAAGTGGATTTTTGTTGATTTTTAAGAAACGTAAGAGCACTAAAGTGAATGAAATGGGACAAACATGTAGACATATAAGGGAAGTGATTTGTACTTTTAGCAAGGGCTGAATTTGTAATATTTAGAATACATTCACTGAAATGATACATTGCTAAATCTGTAAAATGTTTTAAAAATAACTACAAATAAAATGTATTGGGAGTACCAACTAAGATAATATATGTGAATAGTACCTGAATGTATTGTGCAAATGTTGGTGTTAATCATTTGTCATACAAATTTCTCATATTTTTACAACTAGACTTTTATTTTTTTGTGAAACTATAGATGAGACATATGGTTCTATTATATAATCTTGAGTTATAGACTCTCAATATTAAGTTTAATTTTTGAGACAACTTCAGTGAAAATACTTGAGGAATTTTATTTATGTTAATATGTTAATACCATTTGAAGTATAAAGAAGATAGGAATATTTTTATATGTCATATCTTACAGGGCAACAATAACTCAAACTTACATGAACTATCAATATAAATATCAAAACAACATCAATAAGAATATTTTTATCACACCTTAGAGCATAATGACTAAAAAGATTGTTTTCCCCTGTTACTTTCTTTTTTTGAATCTTTCGTGTTGTGGTAAAATACTCACTACATAAAATATACCAACTTTATTATTTTTAAATGTATTGTTCAGTGGTATTAGGCACATTAATATTGTTGTGCAAACATCACCATCCATCTCTAAAACTCTTGTCATCTTGCAAAACTGAAATTCTATACCCACGAAACAGTAACTCCCTATTCTCTTCTTGTAGACCTAGCAACCACCATTCTACTTTCTGTCTTCATGATTTTTACTACTGTAAGTACCTCATGTAAGTGGAATTATACAGGATTTGTCTTTTTGTGATTGGGTTATTTCACTTAGCATAATATCCCCAAGATCCATCTACACTGTAGCATATGTCAGAATTTCCTTCCTTTTTAAGACAGTGATATTTCATTATACATGCATATACCACATTTTAGCTATTGTGAATAATGTTGCCATGAACATGGGTGTACAAATGTCTCTTTAAGACCCCATTTTAAACTCGTTTGGTTATGTACTCAGAAGTGGAATTGCTAGGTCTTATAGAAATTTTATTTTTAATTTTTTGAAAAAATACTACACTGTTTTTCTTAACAGTTGCATTGTTTTACATTCCCACCAATAGTGCACGAGTTCTAACTTCTCCACATCTTTGTTAACACTTGTTATTTTCTGCTTTTTAAGAGTAGCTATTCTAATGAATACAGGTGATAACTCATTGTAGTTTTGGTTTGTATTTTCCTGATGGTTAATGATGTTGAGCATCTTTTCATGTTCTTAATGGACATTTGTGTATTTTCTTCGAAGAATTGTTGATTCAAGTCATTTGCTTATTTTTGAATTGCATCGTTTGTTTTTTTTTTGTCATTTAATTTTAAGATATTCCAGATATTAATCTCTTATTAGATATATAATCTGTAATAATTTCTAACATTCTATTAATTCCCTTTTTACTTTATTGACAATATCTTTTGATGCACGTTTTTTTTTCATTGTTCACGAAATTCAATTTGTCTATTTTTTTCTGGTGTTGCCTGTACCTTCAGTATCATATCTAAGAAATCATTAAAAGTTCAATGTTGTGAAGCTTTTGCCCTATGTTTTCTTCTAAGAGTTATAGTTTTCAGACTAACATTTAGCTCTTTGAGTCATTTTAAGTTAATTTTTGTATAAGATGTTAGGTAAAGGTCTAATTTCATTCTTTTGTATGTGAATATCCAGTTTTCCTAGCACCATTTATAGAAAAGACTTATCCTCATTTAAGGGACTAGGTTCTTTTGTCAAAAATCACTTGACCATATATGTAAAGATTTATTTCTGGGCTCTCTATTCCATTTTATTGGTCAATATGTCTGTCTTTATGCCAGTACAACATTGTTTTGATTACTGTAGTTTATAGTAAGTTTTGGAAAGAGGAAGTATGTTGCCTCCAGCTTTTTTTTTTCAACATTGTTTCCTAATTTGTTGGGTATTTTATCACAAGAAAGTTTTGAATTTTGTCGAATACTTTTTCTACATCAATCTAGATGATTATTTGTTTTTTCCCCCTTTACTCTGTTAATGTGGCCTGTTACATTGATCAGTTTTTGTATGTTGAACCATCTTTGTGTTCCAGGAATAAATCCCACTTGGACATGTCATATAATCCTTTTAATATGTTGCTGAATTGAGTTTGCTAGTATTTTGTTAGGTTTTGTTGCATTAGTATTCATAAGAGATATTGCTCTGTAGATTTTTTATAGTGTCTTTGACTTTGGTAGCAGAGTAATGCCAGCAGGCCTCATAGGGTGAGTTAAAATGTATTTTCTCCTTTTAAATAAAAATTTTTTGAAGTGCTTTGAGAAAAAAAAATGTTATTTCTTCTTTAAATGTTTAATAGAGTTCACTGGTGAAGTCATTAAGTCCAGGCCCTATTATTTGTATGTTATTGATTACTGATTCAATTTCTTGACTAATTATATATCTATTCGTATTTTCTACTTCTTCATGATTTAGTTTGGGTTAGTATTTTGTTTTTAGACATTTCTTCATTTCGTCTAAGTTCTTCAGTTTCATATTGTACAATTGTTCATATTACTCTCTAATTCTTTTTGTTTTTATAAAATCATTATTAATATCCCCTCTATTTCTTATTTTACTGAGTTTTTTTTTATTCAATCTAACTAAAGGTTTGACAACTTTGCTGATATTTTAAGAATTAACTTTTAGTTTTGTTGATTTTCTCTATGTTTTTTCTATTCTCTATTTCATTTATTTGTTTTAATTTTTTAAATTCTCTTTCTTTCCCTGGCTTTGGGTTTAGTATTTTTCCTAGTTTTTAAGTTAAAAAAAAAGGTTGTTGATTTGAGATTTTAAAAAAAATTAATATAAGCATTTATACATAAGTATTGGTATGTTGTGTTTTTGTTATTATTTGTCTTTAATTATTTACTAATTTCCTTTGTGATTTCATCTTTAATATATTTGTTTAGCACTATTTTATTTAATTTTCAGAAATTTGTAAATTGTTCAGTTTTTCTTCTGTTGTTGATTTCTAACTTTATCCTATGGTGGTCAGAGAAGATACTTTTTATGATACTTATCTTTTTAAACCTATTGATACATAATTTGTGGCCTAATATATGATTTTTTTCTGAAAAATATCTCATGTGCACTTGAGATATTTTTACTGTTTAGTAGAGTTCCATACATTTCTATTAGTAGGATTTTTGTATTGTTCAAATCCTCTGTTTCCTTAATAGCTTCTATGTGGTTACTCTACCCATTATTGAAAAGGAAGTATTGAAATATCTAATTATTACTGTAAAACAGTCTATCTCTTCAATTCTTGTTTTATATATCTTGATGGTCTACTATTAGGTGTGCAAATATTGGCAATTGTATTTAATCTTTTATTGATATATAATGACATACTTTGTCTTTTGTAAACATGCTTGATTTAAAATTTATTTTTGTCTGATATTAGTATTGGCACTCCTACTCACTTTTAGTTACTATTTGCATGAAATATCTTTTTCCTTTCTTTCTCTTTCAAACTATTGTGTTTTGGAGTCTAAAGTGAGTCTCTTATAAAGAGTATATAGTTGCATTATTTAAAAAAAATATTCTGCTAATTTCTATCTTTCACTGAAGAGTTTAATCCATTTAATTACATTAAAAAATAATTACTGATAGGATGCACTTACATTTGCTATTTGTTTTCCACTGGAGCTTCTGTCGTTTTGCTATTTGTTTTTCATTAGAGCTTCTTTTTTTTCATTTCTTTCAGTACTGTCTTCTTTTATGTTTAGTTAATTTTTTTTTTTTGTAATGAAAGGTTTAAATCTTTTCTAATTTCCTTTTGTTCATATTCTATAGCTATTTTCTTTGTGGTTATGCTATTTTCTTTGTGGTTATTATGGAGATTACATTTAACATCTTAGAGTTAAAATACTCTACTTTGAACTTATACCATCTTAATTTCAGTTACAAAATTCTGCTTTTTTAGAGCTCCATTGCTACCTCTTTTATTTTTTAATGTCACAAAAGTACATCTATGAGTAACTAAAACCTTAATCTAATGATTTTTAATGCATTATTCTCTTAATTATGATAAAAACAAAGTTACAAAAATACTTTTATAACTGCCTCTGTATTTACATTTTCTGTGCTTTTTATTTTTTGTCTTTATTGAAATATAATATACAATTAGTTGCTTGTATTTACATTGTACAATTCAATGTTTTTTTCAATTATAATTGGCATACAATAATATGCCAGTTTCAGTTATATAGCATATTGATCAGAGATCCATATAATTTGCAAAGTGATCACTTTACTAAATCTAGTACCCCTTTACCCCATTACATATTTATTTCAACATTATTAACCATCTTCCCCATGCTACACTCTACACCTATTCTGCAACTATTCATTTGTACTTATTAATCCTTTTGCCTTTTTTTTGTCCACTCCAACCACCCTTCCATCTAGTATTCCTTTCAGTATTATCTGTATCTATGAGTTTATTTCCACTTTTGTTGTTGTTGATTTTGTTCTTTAGATTACACATGTATGTGAAATCATGCAATATTTGTTTTTCTCTATCTGACCCATTTCATGCAACACGAGACCATCTAGGTCCATCAAGGCAATATCTTTTTCTATCCCCTTCCTTTTAGTCTCCATGTGTTTTTTAATCTGAAATGAGTCTCTTGTAGGCGTCATATGTAGGGATCTTGTTTTCTTATCCATTCAGCCACTCTATCTTTTGGTTGGAGCACTTAAGTCTTTTCCATTTGAGATATTTGTTGATAGGAATGTGGTTGTTATCATTCTTTATTTCTGTTTTTGATACATGTTTTTTCTTCTTAAAGAAATCCCTACAACATTTCCTGTAATATTGGCTTGGTGGTAATAATTTCTTTAGCTTTCTTTTTTTTTTTCTTTTTGTCTGGGAAGCTCTTTATCTGTCCATCGACTCTAATTGATAATTTTGCTGGATAAAGTATTCTTGGTTGTAGATCTTGGGTTTTCATCATGTCAAATATTTTGTGCCAAGTCTTTCTGTTCTGTATAGTTTCTCTTGAGAAATCAACTACCAGTCTTATGGGTGCTCCTTTTGTAGGTAAGTAACTGCTTTTCTCTTGCTACTTTTAAGATTCTTTCTTTGTGTTTAACTTTGGCATTTTAATTATGATGTGTCTTGATGTGGGCCTCTTTGGGTTCCTGGTTTTTGGGACTCTCTGAGCTTCTTGGGGTTTTATGTATATTTCCTTCACCAGTTTAGGGAAGTTTTCATCATTATTACTTCAAATAGCTGTTCAACATCTCGTTTTCCTTCAGGTACCCTGACGACACAGATATTTTTACCTTTAACAGTGTCCAATAGGCTCCTTAAATTATTATTATAGACTTGGCTTCTTTTTTCTGCCATTCTGATTGAGTTTCCTTGGCTTTCCATCCTCTATATAGGTAATTTGATCCTCTTCTTTATTCACTTTGTTTTTTTCCCTTAACATAATTCTCATCTCAGATAATGTGTTCTTTATTTCTGACTGTTTTCCTTTTATAATTTCTATTTCTATTTTTATAGTTTTTATCTCTTTGTTGAAGTTCTCACTGAATTTATCTACTCTTCCCATAAGTTCATTGAGTATCTTTATAACTAGTGTTTTGAACTCTGCACCTATTAGATTGCTTGACTCCATTATTCCTGGATCTCTGTTCTGTTCTCTCATATGGTTTCTGCTTCTTTCTCTTCCCATTTTGGCTGCCTTTCTGTGCCTGTTTCTATGTACTAAGCAAAGCTTCTAAGTCTCCTGGTCTTTGTGTGGAAGGTGTCCAGTGGCACAGTGCTGAGAGGGGTTTAGCTACAGGCCAAGTTTAGCCCTAGCTTGTGCCCCTCAGCAAGCAATCCACAGACACTGTGCTTCTAGCTGCCTCAAAAGGCCACACTAGAAACCGAGGCCAGCTGCCACCAGTGTGAGTCTAGGCACTGCTCAGCAAGGAGCACCTGACTCATGAAGTATACACCTGCATGTGGCATGTGTGGGGTGGTGAGTTGGAGGAGGTGGAGTTGCCTGGAATCCTCTGGGAGGAGCCATCTCTGTTATCCAGTTTTATGACTTCTCTGTTGTGCTGAGTCTGCTCACTGGGATGGGGGAGTGTTCAATGGATACTGCTGGCACTGCGGTCCTCACTCTTACAATTCAGTGTCCCCCTGTAAGTCCCTGTGCCACTGAACCGGCACAGAGCCAGCGAGTCCATCACTGGGAAAGTCCGCTGGTAGACAGGGCCCCTTTAAGAGGCTTCTGCAGCTGCTGCTGCTGCTGCCTCCATCCCATTCAGCTGCTTGGGACTGGGCAGCCTCGTGTCCTAGCTCCGTCCTACCTTCTGCTGTTGCAAGGTGATTTCTTAGATTTCTCAGATTTCTCCCTAGTTATATGGCTTGTTCATCTAGATCCCAGGTGATTTTTCCTTGCAATTTGCTCCTTTTTTCTGTCATCCTTTGAATTGGTTGCCAGAAGGATGAACAGGACCTCTATCATCTATGCCATTTTTACCCCTCTTTATTTTTTTGTATAGCTTGGAGATACTATCCAGTGTCCTTGTATTTCAACTTGTAAGATTCCTTTCAGCAATTCTTACAGGGCAACTCTCATGATAATGAGATACCTCAGCTTTTAAAACTTTTAATTTCTCCCTTACCTTCGAAGGATGGTTTTGCTAGATATAGATTTTTAGTTCACTGGTGTTTTTCTTCTAGCACTTTGAATATATCTGCCCACTGTTTCCTGGCCTCTTATGAGAAAACTGCTGGTTATCATATTGAGAATCTCTGGTATGTGATAAGTGACTTCTCTTGTTGTTTTCAAAAATCTCTCTTTATCTTGGCTTTCTACAGTTTCATTATAATATCTCTTGATTTCATCCTTTTTAAAGGTTGCTGAACTTCTTGGATATTTATATTCAAGTCTATTATCAAATTTGGGAAACTTTCAGTCATTATTTCTTCATATATTATCTCTTCTTTCTCTTCTCTTTCTGGGACTCTCACAGTATGCATGTTTATATATGTGATGGTGTCCTACATCTCTTTGGCTTTTTTTACTTTTTTTTTTTTAGTCATTCCTCAGACTATAATTTCAATGATTCTATCTTAAAGTTTCCTGATTCATTCTGCCTACAAAAATCTGTCTTTAATTTCCTCTAGTAAATTTTTTATGTCAATTATTGCACATTTCAGCCTCAGAATTTATTTTTGGTTTCTTTTTAACTTTTCTATATCTTTAATGATATTTTCATTTTGTTCATATATAATTTTCTTTATTCTCATATCTTTCTTTAGTTCTTTTAGCATCTTTAAGATCATTGTTTTTAAAGACTTTGTTTAGTAGATCTGCTATCAAGTCTTTCTAAGAGACAGTTTCTGTTGATTCATACCACTCTCCACTTTGAATGAACCATTCCATCTTGTATCTTTGTATGTTTATGATTTTTTGTTAGAAACTGGACATTAAACCTAATAATATATAATATAGTAATTCTGAAAATCAAATTCTCCCCCTGCCTGAGTGTTTACTTTTTCGATTTGTTTGTATGTATTTGTTTTTTAATTGTTATATTCTGTCTGTGTGCTTAGGATCAACTTAAGGTATAAACTTAAAGTCTATTCAGGTCTTTCAGGTCTTTCCTGAGCCTGTGCCTTTCTCTGAATATACGTGATGACTTTCTAATTTTCCCTATATATGCAGTTGCTTTTGAATATCCTAGTGTTTAATATCTTGTTTCCAAAAGGGGAAATAAAAAACAGTTAAAGGGGAGGAGACTGTTTGAGGTGTTGGGTCTTTAAATTCCCTGGAATTTACTTCAGCTGAAGTGGAGGGACTAGCAACATTGCAAGAAAGTGCATCAACAATGGCTGCCTAACTCAGTGTCTGTATCTCAGTGATCAGAAGCAGCAATCAACCTTCAGGGCCCTGTTATTCAGAGAACATGGTCATTTTTGGTCACTCTTGCTCTCATAAGCTGCAAATAAGCTGCTGTAAAAACATGTGCATGAGGCTAGAAGGGTGGGATAGGTAGCCACTGTCTAAATAACAACTGAAATTGACAAAAATTAACCAGGATTTAACATCTAAATCTTCCCTGAAATTTGCAAGCCTTTAATAGACTCAAGAGTTCCAAAATAGTTATATCATACATACTGTGTTTAATTGTTCTCTGGATGAAGAAACTGGACATTCCTAGTGCTTTCAAAGCACTTCTATTGCTTCATACTCTGCCATCTTCTCAGAATTTCATTCTTCTGGTGCTTTTAACTTAAATTTAAATTTAACTTAAAACTTGTGAGGATGATGGCATAGGGGTGGTATGCCCTTTATTTCCTTTTCTGAAATCACAAAGATAATTTAGCAATGGAAAGCATTCTCAATCGTTGTGCCCTGCTTACCAAGAAGTGACAAATTGCATGACTCTTTTTAGTCTATAGTCCATGCAGTTTCGGTTCTGTTTCAACCCTGAAAGAAGCTCAATGAATATTTTCTTTCTTTAGAAATTGCATTGAAAAAACCAAGAAAAGTACAATCCAATGCTTCATTATAGGTTTCATAATGATTTCATAAATGAAAGCTGAATCAGAAACATACGTGGTGCTTTTAATTGGAACTCCTGCAGAACTAAAATTTAAGGGAGAGGAATTTTGGTAAAATTCATTTGCATTTTTTCCTGAATGTAGTTATTTTAAATTTTGGGTTACAAGGCAAAACAATTGGTTTTGCACAATCTTAAAAAATTATTATGGGCATAATTTTAAGAACTTCCTCATAAAGATGTAGTACAGATATCTCCTTCTCCCTGTCTGGTATTTATCTCCTTAGAAGCCTTTTCTTAAGGCATTACTGTTACAGGATTATCTACCTGATTCCGAAAAGCTTCTCATTCTGTTCTATTTCAGTGGAGAAACTCTTGAAGGTAGAGATTATACGTTCTGTAAAATTTAAAAGTTTAGCATGTAGTGCCAAGCTCCTTGGGTAGCTACTAACCATGAATCAATGGTGATGACAAATTACTTTTATTAAATTCATCCTGGGAATCGAATGCTTTAAAATGGAGCAAATAATCCCCTCCAAAATATTTTACATACTGAAGGGAAATAGAGATTTGGGCATTTTCTTAGATGAGTTTGGTTTAAAATTTCCCTCGCTTGAATCATAATGAACAACTTGAGCCAAAGTGTACTTCAGAGTTCACTTTTCTAGCAACAAAGTGACTAAATATTTCTTAACTAGACTGTTGAAAATAATTTAACTGTATCCCACAGGAACAAAAAGAGAAATTTGAATGAAAAAAAGAAAGCTTAAATCCTACTTTGCTTTTAAATGTAACAACTCAGATAATTGTAACATGTTCTATTCCCAGTCCTATATGAAAGCATCAACATTCTCATTATAGTACTAATGCTAATAATAATAACATCAAGTGTCACTAGATTTTATTAACAAAATTTGCATGGGTTTCTTTGTTTAGTAAGACATAGAACATCCCCAAAGCTTAGTATGTATGATATAACTATTTTGGAACTCTGGAGTCTATTAAAGGTTTGCAAATTTCAGAGAAGACTTAGATGTTAAATCCTGGTTAATTTTTGTCAATTTCAGTTGTTATTTAGACAGTGGCTATCTATCCCACCTGCTTGGCAGGCACAAGTGTGTAACAAATCTGAGTCTCCATTACCTGGCTAACGCAGTTTTCACCACACCCTGGGGATTTCTGAGACCTTGCCCCACCTAATTCACACAATAGCCCAAACTTCTTTCAATGGCTGTTTTTCACCAGGGCCTGCCTCTGACTTTGCTGTCAATTTTCCTAAAATCTCTTATAGGTCCACAAACCTCAAACAAGCAGCTGTTGGCTTAGACACTCCATGTATATCTTCTTAAGAGATCCCAAGCCCAGCATTAGTGGCAGCTGGTCTTGGTTCATAGCATAACCACTCCAAGTTGCCTCCAAACCTAGCATAGATAGCTACCAACCACAGATAACTTTTTGGTTCCTACCAGCTGGCCCTGAGCTGTACACAGGCAATGGTTGAACTTGGCCTGTACTAGAGCCTCTCTCAAGAAGCTCTAGGATCTAATTTTGCACCACTCCAAAGCACCATCCAATTATCACCACAAATGACATACCAAAAGGGTGGACTTGGCAGGCACCAGAGTCCTGCTAAAGTAAATCCTGCTCCATGAGGTCATCTCCTGCAAAACAGCTTGTCCACTGTAGCCATCCATGGCCAGTCCTCAGAGCCATTCAACCTGAGTGTCAATCCTTCCCACAGACATATTAACAGCAACTGAGGCCCAACCACAATAAGAGAGCACACACAACCAACACAAGGGATACCCCTGGAGCACCCAGCTCAGGTGAATAGGGAAACTGCACTAATGGGCCCCACAGCACATCTGCTACATAAGGCCACTTTGTCAAGAATGGGAGATGTAGCAAATCTACTTAATATATTCAAACAAACACAAGGAGGCAGCCTAAATGAGGAGCCAAAGAAACATGTCCCAAATGAAAAAACAGAACAAAATATCAGAAAAAGAAGTAAACAAAATGTAGGCAAGCAACCTACCAGATATAGAGTTCAAAACACTAGTTATAAGGATGTTCAGTGAACTTAGAGGAAGAATAAATGACCTTAGTGAGAATTTCAAGAAAGATAAGAAACATAAAAGAAGATAGAAAACATAAAAAAAAACAGAAATGTAGAATACAATAACTGAAATGAAGAATACATTAAAAGGAATAAATAGTAGATTAAATGAAGCAAAGGATTGAACCAGCAATTTAGAAGACAAGGTAGTAAAAAATATCCAATTGAAATAGCAAAAATAAAAATAAATAAAAACAAGGATATTTTAAGGAACATCTTGAACAATATCAACTGTAACAACATCCATATCATAATATCATATAGGTACTAGAGGGGAAGAGGGAGAGAGCAAGGGATTGAGAACTTATTTGAAAAAATAATGACTGAAAACCTTCCTAATTTAGCAAAGGAAGTAGACATACAAGCACAGGAAGTACAGAGAGTTCCAAACAAATGAACCCAGAGAGCCACACACCAAGACACATCATAATTAAAATGCTGAAGTTTAAAAACAAAGAGAGAACATTAAAAGCAGCAAGAGAAAAGCAATTAGTTATGTACAGGGGAGTTCCCATAAGATTGTCAGCAAATTTCTTAACAGAAACTTTGCAGGCCAGAAGGGATTGTTATGAAATACTCAAAGTGATGAAAAGTAAGGACGTACAATCAAGATTACTCTACCCAGCAAAGTTATTATTTTATCATTTAGATAAAAAACTTCCCAGGCAAGAAAAAGCTAAAGGAGTTCACCACCAAATAAGTATTATAAGAAATGTTAAAGGGACTTCTTTAAGAAGAAGAAGAAAAATAAAGAAAAAATATGAATAAGAAAATATCATTAAAAATATCTCACCAACAAAGGCAAACACATAATAAAGCACTGGGTTGACCAATACTAAAGCTAGAACAAAAGTTAAAAAACAAAAATAGAAAGATCATGTACAATTACAAAAGTAAATTAAGGGTTGCACACAAACACACACACACACAAAAGAAGTAAAAAACAATGACAAAAACATAAATATGAGTTAAAAGAGTAGTGATTTAGAATGTGTTTGAACTCAAGAGACTATCAACTTGAAATAGACTGATATGAACACAGTTTGGTATACAGGAAGCACATGGTAACCACAAACCAAAAATCTATAAGAGGTATACAAGAAATAAAGAGAAAAGAATCAAAACACAACATTACAAAAAGTCATCAGTGTACAAGAGACCAAAAAAATACAAAAGGAACAGAGAACTATAAAAACAATCAGAAGACAATAAAATGGCAATAACTACATACCTATCAATAACTACTTTAAATATAAATGGATTAAATGCTCCAATCAAAAGGTGAATGGATAAAACAGTGGTACATATATACAATGGAATATTACTTGGTCATAAAAATAATAAAATCTTACCATTTGTAATGACATGAATGGACATAGAGGTTATTTTGCTAAGTGAAATAAGTAAGATAAAGACAAATGCCATATGATTTCACTTATATATGGAATCTAAAAAACAAATGAACAAAGAAAACAGAAACAAACTCATAGATACAGAGAACAAACTAATGAGTGCCAGATAGAAGAGGCTGGGTAAAAAAGGGTAAAAAAGATTAAGAATACAAATTGACAGTTACATAATAGTCACAAGGATATAAAGTACAACTTAGGGAATATAGTCAATAATAATGTAATAACTATATATGGTTTCAGGTGGGTGCAAGACTTGTTAGGGGAATCACTTTGTAAGTTATATAATGTCTAACCACTATGCCACACATCTGAAACTAATATAATATTAAATGTCAACTGTAATTGAAAAATTAAAAAAAGAAAAAAGAAAGTAAGAGTTTCCTAATATTTTAATGAAAAAATTTCCCCCAAAAGTTTGTAAATGTGTCATTTTATACTGGATTAAAAAAATCTCATATCTACTTTTGAAAAGTTTGACATTGTTTCTAAGGTTATAAGAATGCAGGGCCTCTATGAATAATATTTGGTGAGTACTAAGACTAATATCTTCGTACTTAAGAAGGAAGAAATCATAATATAAGAGGATGTGTCTCTTAAAGACCTACAAAGGAATATAGGTTCACTGAAAGAAAGAAAAAAGTAATGAAGTCAATTAGAGAAAATGGTGAAGGAATCAGGGTAGCAAGTAAAAATAAGTCTTTATGTAAGAATGTATAAAAAAGAAGTTCCAAAGATCCTGAGTGTTATCCGTCATGTGAAGAAGTCAATTTAGAGGAGTCACCTGCAGCTTTAACTTGGGAGTTGTATTTGGAGCTCTGCCAAGGATAATAGCTAAGAAAGATTGTCTAACCTGCTATGGGTAGGGTTGAAGCAGAAGAAAACTAAAAGGTTAGCCTATGTTAAATCAGAATTCTCAACTTTAATGAAAGTGAATTTATATATTAGTGTTTCTGAAAATTTTTATTCTATGGTTCTTTATAAATTAGATAACTACTTCATGTCAAATGAATAGCTGGCTGGCTGTGTGTTTTGGGGGGATAATTTTGGGGAAACAGGGAGGAGAAGTCACAGAGAAGATAGGACTGATTGGTGCCCAAGTAAAGAGATTAGGTATAATTAGGTTACCAGTAGCAGAAATAACATAGCATTTCTCTAGTTCATCACAACTAAGATGTTATAAGATGCAAACATAGCCAGATCATTTTCTTCCTTCCTTCATTTATATCTTATTTATTTCTTCATTCACTTTCTCATTCCATAAATAAGGGTCAAGGTCTAGATTCTTCCTATTCCTGAAGATCACTGGTTCCTGGCAGACTCAGTCACCTAATCAAATGACGAAGCTGGATGCTCCAAACCTTCAAAATAGTTATTCATCTTGGAGTAGCCAAATTGTGAAAGAAGAACCATAAAGTCTTCACTTATTCAAACTTCCAGAGATTATTTGTCCAAAGTACTAGATAATTGTCATAATGCTAAATAGGTTGACAGTAGTTCACAACAAAGAATTAGGTCTGGTTTTGTTTTGAAATCATAATAGTTACTCGCATAAAGCAAAAGCATAGCAAGACCTGAGGCCCTTATGGAGAAAACAATATGATTCTAATATTGGGAAGCTGTTGGAGGAACTGGATCTCTACTTAAAGTTAAGGACTCTACTTAACTTTAAGTGTACAGATAAGGAAAAGAGCTCTGACAGCTGTTACAATGCTATCTGAAGGCCAGAGTCAATTTCTTGGAGAGATATATGGAAAGTTGTCTCTGTAGATTGAGTAAGTCACAAAGTACTCTGTTCTTTTAGTTTTATACAAAATTTTCAGGGACACAGCTTAAATATATATATATATATTTTTTTTTTTATTAAGGTGACATTGGTTTATAACATATGGGTTTCAGGTATACAACATTATGATTCAGTCACTGTATACACTATACCATGCTCAGCACCAAAGGTTTTGTTTTCATCTGTCACCATGCAATTGATCTCCTTCATCCATTTTGTCCTTTTACCTCTTTCCTCTCTGGTAACTACTAACATATTGATTGCATCTATGAGTCTGTTTTTTTGTTTATTTGTTTGTATACAGCTTATATTATATTGTCCTGTTCTCTACTCTCTTCTTTCCCCCAACACACACACACACACACACACACACACTTCCAAAGGAAGAAAAAATGCATTATTAGTCTCTCTGGGTTTTACCTCATTGTTATGCACAGATTACTTTTACTCAACAGACCATTCTCACATAAGGCTGGTGCTCACATTTGCATGAGAACATTTCTCAAACAGCACAGATTTAAAAGATGACAAATGTCCCCAAAACTTCAGAGCTGCAACTTATTTATTTTTCTACTTTTTTAAACTTCTGATTCTTCAAGACATTAGGCTCATTCTGAATCCAGGACTATAGTTCTAGCAATATGTCCAGACAGGTATGAGCTGGCTGATATTTTAGGCTAGACAGCCTTTCTGGGCACCTCATTATATCAAGAGATGGAGTGAGAAAGAGAGGGAGCATTCAACAGATCCAGCAGAGATCAAGAGTGTTCTTGTATTGAGGGTGTTCTCATGTAGATGGAGTTCACATCCTTTTTGGGGGGGAAAAATCTTAAATTTCCATAATACAGTTCCTTTGGGTAATTTGGGACAATGAAAAAATTTCTACAACTGTCTATTCCATCTTTGCCTATTATCTTTTCTTTGGAAAAATGTGTTTTATATTCTATGCCTTTATCATTTGTAGGTGATGCTGTTTTTTACATTCACATAGCTAATCCACATGTATTTATCTGGCAGTTCTGATGTTTGTTTAATCATGGTGTGTTAACAAGGAAAACTAAAAACGGGTAAAGAAAATTGCAAAGTGAGAGAGAATGAGGTTAAAGAGATTCTCAGACTGACCTGTAATAACCCATGAAGGAGCATTTAACATGGCACTGCCACTGATTTCTTAAGAATGCCAGGGACTCTTTCTCTACACTGACAAACTGGGAGCTCTGGGTTCGTGGGAGTGAGTTACTACTTGCATACGAAATTTATTTCCTCTCTCTGGTGCAGCTTTTATTAGAGATGTTAGAAAGAGTGCTATGTCTCTCTCACTCCTCTCTCCTTCATTGTCTTTATCTCTATTGTATTCCCACATGTGCTATTAGTAGAGAAAATATAATTCTTTATCATTGTAATTTTGCTTCCAGCAAGTTCTAATTGTATCTCTTTGGTAGGGTGAATACTGAAGAATTCTGTTGTTGAACAGTCCATAGATAAGGCTGAATTATTTTTGTTTCTTCAAGTTTTGTATGAAAGTTGAGATAAGGAAGGACTGAAATTTCTTCCAATAAGTACAATTAGTTGAATCAAGATTATACAATTCACATTTTCTTGTTTCTCTATTATAAATAACATTCCGTTGCATTCCTTGCATTCATCCCAGGCTTATGTATGATTATGTCTGTTAAATAATGTATACATTTTGAACGTTATTCTTTGTTTATCCAGTTAGAGGTTAAGCAATTTAGTTTAAAACATAGAAATTTTTATTTTGTAATTTGAATGACTTGGAAAGAAAATCAACTTGACATTTTCCTAATGATGTTTAATTGTCCTCTTCTCATTACCATCTTTAATTCCTAAAATCATTGTGTTTGCTAAAGTAATCTCTGCCAAAGTCTAGATATTATGGTAGAATATTTCACTATTTCTTGATATTATTATACCAAACTACCTACATACCATATACCAAATGGACTGGTATGAAAATATCTCAAATACAAAACAATAACTGAAAGATGAGTTGAACCCGTATCTGAAATATTGAATGTGAAACCTGATCTAATTGAACAAACCAGAATTTTCAAAGACAGATGTCACCAAAATGACTACTATTATTTCTTCTGGGTGTTATATGTATTTTTATATGTCACTTTTTAATTGCTTCTTGAATTGTAATTGTGTTTTTTAATGCAATCTTATAGATAATCTAGTCTTTTTATTTTCTTTATGAGAGAAGTGGTAAAGCTTTTTTATTTGTTTGTTTGCTTGCTTCAAATGAATGCATTTCTTTTCTAGAATAGTGTGGCCAAGTTTTGGTTGATAGAGAAATCATAGATAGCCCAAGAGTATGAGAATTAAGGTTTTAATGAGCAAAAATTTAGCATAAGCCTTTAGTAGAGAATTCAAGATAAGCAACCATCAAAAATTTTAGTTATCTACTCTTGCTAAAAGTTTTTCTAGGAACCAAAATTAATTGACAACTGAAATTCCTGAGAGATTTGCTGCTTTTGGTGGGAAAATAGTTGTTTTCTCTGGTTGTATTTTTTTTATTACAAAATGTGAATTTAAGATGGATTTTTTAAAATGTCTCTTTTGTATGCCTCTGTTTTCTTGATATTTGTCAACCTCCCTTAGTTCTGCGAAATTTACCAATTAATGCTTTTTTCGTCAACTCCAGAATACCATACTCCATGCTAACTTCTCAGTTAAATTACATTTTCCTATTATTTTGTATAAAATTTTAGATTTCATTTATTAACTTTATCTGGCTTTATTCATTAAACCAGTCCTTATCATTTATGTATTAATTCCAAAAATATTTTTTGGCTCATTTAATGTGTAATGTGTTTAAATGCATACTCCATGTCAGAAATGTACTAACTAATAAAGAATATTAAAAAGTACACAAATATTAAAATGGAATATTATAATTTTTAAAATTATTAAAATTACTTAGAGTTTATGTTGAAGAAATAATATCCTATTAGTGATATAATATTAAAAATCTGGGAAATCCTCATGAACAAATGGATATTTTAGTTTTACCTTGATGCATGAGCATCAATTCAATACATAAACAGAGATGGAGGTTGTAGGGAATGAAGAGCAGGTAGGTGTAAGTATATTCCGGTCAGAGCAAAGAATGTGAGAAACTGTGACACTGGAACAATGAGGCGATGTATGGAAAATGAGAGCAGTCTAGTTTGGCTAAGGCTTTCGATATCTGCCTAGAATAACCAAGGAGAACTTTGAAGGGTTCTACAAGACCTAAAAAGGGTTCTACAAGATCTTAAATGGTAAATTACAGAATTTGGAATTCATTTAGGAGGTCATGGGAGTAATCTGAATTTTTCTGAGAGAAGTGGTGTCACAATTCTGCAAGCAAAACTGCACTATCAGAACACAGTCCAGAAAATTTTTATAAAGAGAAGATTAGAGGGCAAGTCTTTGCATTTGAAAACAGTGTTTTTCCCTTCTCAAAGTGGCCACATAGTCTATATATCACTTTTTCTCTAAAGGTACAGTTATCATTTGCCAAGAACATGAAACAATATCTCTTACCTATATATACATTTCCATTCATTGTGGCCCTGTTGTTTGGCTCAGAAACTCTTCTTCCTATTGTGTTCTTCTTCTCCCTCTCAGAACTAGCATTTCAAGCTCCTCATGTGAATCTATATTACCAGTTTTTCTTTCTTCTACTTGTCAATTCCTTCCCATTTAAAAATATTCATTGTTGCGGCAAAGTAATCTTATCCCAAAAGAAGAAGAATTGAGAAATTCGTTTTATTTCATTAACCTAGACATTATTTTCATAAAAACAAAAAGCTTTTATAATTCATAAAAAATATAATATTCTGTTTTAATACATGTGTATTAAACATTTTGTACATTAAATGAGCCCCAAAATATTAGAATTATTAGAATGATAAGAACTGGTTTCATGAATAAAGCCAGAATAAAGTTAATAAATGAATCTAAAATTTTATGCAAAATAATAGGAAAATGTAATTTAATTGAGAAGCTAACATAGAGTATGGTATTCTGGAGTTTACAAGATAAAAATAAAAATACTATATATTAGACTAATTTAATCTAACCAGGGAGTAAAAGCACATGGAGAGATAAAGTAAAACTAGGACAGGATATGGTAATTGCCATAAGATGTGTGTGTGTGTGTGTGTGTGTGTGTGTGTGTGTTAGTGTATATATAGTCTGATATGGAAATTCAGAGGAGAAAAGGAATAATTTTTCTGAGGATAATCAAGGAAATCTTCCTATGGATCATCACATTCGACCTGGATTATGAGGGATGCACAGATTTCTGACAAATAAGTGAGTAGCATGGAGGCAGGTTGTTTTGAGTAAGGAGTGTTATTCTGTACAGAAAGTTTAGCTTAAACAAAAAATTGTAAGGACACTCAAGACATATTTAGAGAAGGTAAGTCAGCTTAATTTGGCTGAAATGTAAGGTGTAGGTATAGGACTATCTGGAAACAACGGTAACGAGTTTTGGAGTCAGATGCTGAAAGCAAATATGTTCAATAAGATATTAGGACACTTTAAAGATATTGTACAATTAATTCTAAAATCACCATTAAACTATATAATATAAATAATAGTGATATGAAAATACATTGCAAAGGGCCAGGCTACAGCAATATTAAGGTAAAAGATTCATGAATCTGAAATCGTTGGCACTAGGGATACAAAATAATTTAATACAGAAGATATAAAGCTTCTAACACTATATTGTGAATTAAATTTTATCTGCTGTTACATAGAAAATGTATTTGAGAGCCATCAAAGCATATTTTGCACACTTGGAAGATTGCTGATAATTATCAGATACAAAAGCAAAGTTATTTGCACGACTACTTGAAAACCAGTGTACCTGACATTTTAAATGCCCGGTTAAATTTTGTTGCACTTTGAATGAATATTTTTTAAATGAGAAAGAGCAAATATTTATGAGACACTATTAAACATTTGCTTTCACATATAATATTTCATTTAATTCTTAAAATACCTCTGTGAGAAATCTATTAATCTAATTTCTAGATGAGAAAACAGAAACTTCAGAAAGTAAAATGAATAGCCAAGGTAACACAGCTATTAAATGACCTACGTGGGGTTACTGACAATATTGCTTGTGCAAAGAAGTAAATACATAAGTATGCAAATTTTTGTTCTCAGGGAAAATAGAGTATTGTAAAAATAAAGTGTAAGCTCTTCTGGGATTGATTTCTGTGTTTCCAGCATAAAATAGTGTTCAAGTGTAAATTTTAGAAATTAAATAAATTCAAATTAAACTGAATGTTTCTATGATATAATATCAAGCACTTTGGGGTTATAATTATCTTCAACTTTTTTTTTACAAATTTTCCTTTTACCTGTGGTATAACTTTGCTTCTCCTCTGGGACTCTCACGGAATTTTTTAGTGCCTCTTGATCTACTTCCTTGAATAACGTAGTCCTGTTTTGATAAAATAAATCCCAGAAAAAAATGTTTTACTGTTTTCAAGATACTGCAAAACCTTTGTGTGGCATCCTATTGAGAATTTCTGTTCTAATTTCAAAACTTTTCTAATAAGATGATGACTCCATCTCCTACCACAGATAATAGAATATTTTTTATAATAACATAAAAAAAAGAGTAAAATCTCTAGTATCTACATTTTTGCTATATGCAAGAAAAGGGAAAGCATGGTTGGTAATATAGATTGAAATAGCTAAAGGCAGCACATAAATATAAATCTAATTTCTAAGGTAAGCGATGAACTACTTGATCCTTTCCAGGCATGTGGCAGATTTTAGCCTTCTTCACCTCACATAATAAGAGTTAAATGTCTACATTATATGGCTGCTCCTGGGAGATGGTGCAAAAAAGGAAATGTATAGCCCAACCTTTTAACGGGATACTTTTTAACTAATCATTTCAATGTCTGTATCTTTGCAAGGAAAGTTATACTGTTAACACCAAACTAAAAAGGAACTTGATGTCTTACAGCTCGCAATTAAAAGATTTATCAAATTATCAAGATTTTAACCATAATTTCAGTTCAGAGGAAAGTACCAAGAGTGCCAGTGTCCCAAGGGAATGTAGAAAAATTTCCTGAGGCAGGGTGGTAACAGCATGTCTCGCTATTCAGAGTGAATCTTGGTAATAGTGTGTTCACCTAAGGTTTATGTTCACTGTTCTAACAGAGACTGGGTAAGAAGGAGGGAATTTATGGTTGAGAAAGTGATACTTCCCAGTAGACAGGCTCTGAATTATTATGCATTTTTGAATAACTGTGAAAAATCAATTTTATTTTTTTTTAAGAGATTTGCTTTAGGGATTTGATTGTTACCCAATCTAATGGTACCTCCTGTGGTTTGAAGGTGGTGGTAACTTGAAAAAACCACAAATGTGTGTGACCAGAAAAAAAAAACAAAAAACAAACAAAAACAACAACAAAAAAACCTACTTTTTCTTCCCCTGCAGTTGAACAAGCTTACAAATCAAAATTGAATTCAAAATTCAACCAGGAACTTTTCAAAAGAGAGTTGAGAGTGGAAGTTGGCATCATCAAAGAATATAAAACTTTAATCAGTGTTATTTAAGGAAACTAAAAAGGCTGATGCCAATCTAGAGCTAATGCCAAGACATACATCAGGAATGTCTGTATCTTGCTGGCATTCCTCTGTGGAAAAGTGGCAGCTCATCTATCTCACCTCTTGTGTTATCCTATGGGGGAAATATAAGAAAAATGACTCGGCAGACTAGGCATAGACTCATTCCTTAGCTCAAAACATGTAATAGTATAGCTATACCAAAGCCTTATTGAGGGCTGGAATATAAAATTTTAAGCATTAATACATATTCCATTTTCTACTTGAAATTTGAAAACTTTTCCTGTCATACCCATATAATTTAATTCCTTAGAAATAATTGTAATGATACATTTTAAGTCACATAGCCAGCCTTCTATTTACACACACACACACACACACACACACACACACACACACACACACTAATGACAACAATATGTGAACACTGAAAAGATTCAGCTGGAAGTTATTGGTTCAGCACAATTTCATTGCCATTTTTGAATCACACTGAGCAACATGAAATATTTGTGATTTGATTGAGTTTTATAGAGCCTCTTGTTGACACAATGCAATTATTAATTTTTATTGTAACCTATGAGTTATTATTCTGAAGATGACTTACTAAGATAAAGTTGAAATTTCTCAGAATATCTGTACCAAAATTGGTAATTTTCAAATAGAAGTTATATTACAAAATTAGTATCTCTTAAGATAAAGACACTATGATAAATATATTACGGTGTCTAACTAACTGTGTTAATTAGGCTATATTATCAATCAAGGTTAACCTTCTAAATCCAATTAATATAAATGTACAGCATATTCTACTTAGCAATTTTAATTTGTATTTTAATTGTAATGCCTGTTTCTCAAAACATACTGGAAATGTTAATTGGTCTAGATTAAATAAGAGCTACTTTGAATGACCTGTATTACGAAGATAAAAGTAAACCAAAATTTTCCTAATGATCTTGTTTAGTTACTGTTATTTTTATAACTGCACTTTTAAATATTTGTAGTGTAAATGAGCATCTTCATTGTAGCCATATCTTCAAATAACGATTTTCACCCAGAGTAGAAAAAATATAATAAATGGTATAATGTCACATATTGGTTCATTAACACAAGTATTGCTTTGAAATCACTGACCTGAAGGTTAAAGATAAAACAAAAATAAAAATGTCATTAAAAGTTAAAAGCCAAAATATAAATAGACTCAATTTTGTGTTTGTGATCAAATTAAAAATCTAAAAAGTCTCAGTTTAGTTTGAGGTTGTTTGGTGTATTAAAAATCTTTTAAGAGAAGAGTAAAATGGAAATATATTTGGATTCATGAGAGAAAATAATATTTTAACATTAAAATTGAAAATGAAAGTGACAGTCTTTTAAAAAATAAATTACTGGTCTTTAATTGTATATTTAACTGTTTTGTAGTTTAGGAGACTTAGCTCAGGTTTGGTCTTTTTTTTCTTATCATTGTTATTATTTTATCTTGATTTCATTATTCTCAAATATTATTTTTAGTAGAAAATTAGAAAGTATTAGTATTTTTTTTATTTTTTCAATCCAGTGTGTCTATAAAAGAGAGAGGCCTCCAACACTTAAAAGCCCCTGACTTTGCATTACTGTGTTTGGGATGTGAAAAATTATTGTTCAGACTGGTTAAAACCAGACTTAGTTTGGGTGGTTACTCTTCACATTTTCTACTCTACCTTAAGAAAGAATGCTGGCTGCTCGCTGAATATTACAATATTTATAGTAAGATAAGGGGTGATAACAATGCATAATGTAATGCTTATTATTTAAGGTATGAAATAATGCTTAAAGAGCTCTGAAAAGTTATAGTCTCATCAAAAGTACTTTCCAAGTGATCTTTATTGCATGTGTAAACATACGTACAATCAGTTTTGTCAATTATCTATATTATGCTTAGTAATACAGTTAATAATGTACTAAGAACACAGTTCTTGGGCAAAAAGATAACTTCCATTTGTGAAAAGATACATTAGTCAGGAAACAAAAAGACAAAAAAAATCTAGAAAAAACAATAAGCTATGAAAAAAGATCGAGTTAAAATACAAAGCAAACTAAAATGTGGTTTAATTTAATGAAGCTATAGAGTAAAAGTAGAGCAGTTCACTTGACTTTAAAACTAAGAAGGTGGTTTTAGTTGTTCAGGTGTCATGGAATTATCATTTCAGCACATGATTTGACATGACAGTAAACATTTAAATAAACGTAGCAATATTAACATGGATATTAGATCCCAGCTCTAAGAGTAACTAACTGTAAGTATAATTGTTTGTTGTTGCATAATTGTTAGATATGTATTAATATTCTGGTGAATATTCATAATCCTCTACATAAAATTCATATTAATACATTTTAACTGAGTAAAATTAAAAGGTATATTTGATATGATGGCAAAAACAGAAAGGCAAGTGAAAGGTGGGAGAGAAGATAGACACAATAACATTTACATTCTCATCTAAAGGGGTATAGAAATACAGACTAAAAGCAATGACTGAGAAGTAGAGTTATATGTATATAATTAAAAGGCTACAAAAGTAACAGATAGACATACTAAAATTATATACTTTATTATGTTAATTAAATACTAAATGACATAATATAATTTTGGAGAGTGAGAAGGGCATAGTGGAAGTGAATGAAATCTCTACCTTTTATATCAAGTAACCAAATGGTATTGTGCTTAGGCAGTTTCCAAATCTGTGCAAAGTAT
This sequence comes from Eidolon dupreanum, assembly GCA_028627145.1. Classification (NCBI taxonomy): domain Eukaryota; kingdom Metazoa; phylum Chordata; class Mammalia; order Chiroptera; family Pteropodidae; genus Eidolon; species Eidolon dupreanum. The sequence goes on along the minus strand of CM053507.1, from coordinate 86,507,985 downwards.
ATCTCTTGTATTTATTTTTTCACCTTCATTTCCTATCTTCAATCTTATTTTCTTCCTTGAAAAGTTATCTCCTTTAAAATGGTTAATTTATGTTTGAATAAAATTTTTTATTTAATAAAATTTGTAAAATTAATATATGTTTGGAAAAAAATTTTAACTCAGATATGCTATATCCATCTACCTTAACTGTACTGAGCTATATTGCTTTTTTCATTTTTACCTTTTTTTAACATTATGTTTTAAAGCTATATCCATTTTGCCATGAGTATATTTTTAGTTTTTTTTGAAAGTTGTGATTTATTAACATTTAACATTTGTTAACATCTAAGCATTAATTAAATATTAAAATTAAATCAATGGAATGTAAAGAGAAATTTTTTTGCCTTGAATATGATAAAACATGTACCTTTAGATAGCATTGACTTCATGTCTCAACTAACAAATTCCCATTAGCTAAGACTATTAACTGGATGAGATAATTTCTAAAATTTGACATATTCTTAAAAATTTACTATAATGAAATTAGAGAAATAAATGTCTGTATTTTTTTATTTGAAAGGAAGTTGGTTTTACTCAATATTTTAGCTTGAAACAAATGACCCAATATCTAGGACTTTGAGAGCTTTAACCATAAAAAAATGTTCATGGTTAGACTGTTTTCTATGGCAAGATTTGACTTGTAATAATAACCACACACTTTTAAACCTCACATCATATGCTTTTATGAACTAAATACCTGATTTTTTTTTTAAAGTATCACACAGAACATACTAATAAAATCTGAGTTCATGACTTATTCTTAAAAGTATTCCACATCTTTTGTATTGTTTTCTAAGGCAATTGTATTAACATTCCTGGGTGGCCGAGCCAACCTTACTTAATTTGAAACCAAGAAACAGGACATTTTGATGGTTATGAAATGATTTATTAGAATTTCAATCTTTCCTTCGTCACCTCCTCCATAATTTGGATGGCAGTGGGCTATAAGAATGCTCTCTGGAAATGATGAGCTGATTTAATTTTGGAAGATTCTTTCCCACTGAGTCTATTTCTGTAGGACATGGTATAAGACTTGCTGATGTCAGCCATTTATTCATTGTGGGTTTTAGCCACGTTTATCTTCCAAAGACCTCACAGCAACAACTTATGTCTCCTGACCACAAGATTTGATTTTCGTAATTTCCAGCCTTTAGATCTTCCCACTTAAAATTTTTCTTCCTTTGAGGATTGCTTTAAGGTTTACTGCATGCCCATTGCTCAATAATTAGCTCTAGAGATTTAGTAAAATGTTTTAAATGATGAAGCCAACTAACCTAAAAATGTTAAGCACTAGTACTAGGTAATAATATTCTATTAGAATAAACAATTTCTTTAGTAACAATTCCTTGTAATTAAAATTATGTATTTATGGTTGGTACAAAATGCCAGGAAATCATTTGGACAACATCCTGGCTTCTGTTGAACCATCTTAGACCAATGTAATTAATTGCATTGAAAAAAGCTTTGCTTTATAACCGGTAAGCCAAAAGTTTTATTATTCTAAACATTCAAAATTTGAACAAGTTTGTGTTTAATTCCCAATACAATGACTCAAATTCCAGAAGCTTGACTAAAAGAAACCTTCACCCTCCAGAATACCCCAAAGAGGTAACTCATGTGTTTCGACAAATCAGTCTATCTGCTAATGTCTCATGAAGAGTGTACTATGTTCCTCCTTGCCAGATAGCTCCCCTAGCAGATATCTTCTGACACTAAAGCTTCTTGAAGAAGCTTTCCTATTGCTGAAGTTTTCATGCCCTGTATGAGTTTGCTTGAATCCATAATCAGAATGTGGTCTACTGATGCACTTAGAGTTTCCAGTGCTTGAGAAGCTAAAGCAATGTTGGTTCTCATTAGACATTAATACTAACACTAGGTTTGTTAGATATTTGGGGTTGTCTTGCTAGAAAGAGGTCCAAGATGGCCTTGATTGAGATAACTGGGCTCTGTTCCATATGATGACTTATCATCTAGTTGCTAGCCCAGACTTATTCTCAAGGAGGTAATAGGGCCTAAAGAGGATACAAGAATAAGAAGGCACATCCAACGTCATGCAACATTCTTTTAGCCAAACCAAATCACAAAGCCAGCTCAGAATCCTCTTAGAAAAGGACTATAAAGTTACTGAGCCAATAGCTGAGCTACAATGAGACCATAAATTGAGGCCAACAATGCAATTAATTAATATACCACAAAATCACATCAGCTTTACCCTTTACTCTTTAGCACACTGGTCTTGTTGATCCTCTGAAATAATAAAAAGAACAACACTTCACATGTATGCATTATTGCTATTATAAATAACAATATTATTGGCCCCAAACTTTTTATACAATGCCTGAGACCAAGAAAAACAAGTTTGTGATGAAAATACTTATATTTGTACATAGTATTTGTAAGTTCATACAAATCAGTTGATTACATCAAGTACTGACACACTGCTTTGATGTCTTCCCACTCTAGGGGAAGAGATATGAACTTTATTGTTCAATAAAACTGGATTTGAATCCTGGCTCTATCATTTATAATATGTCAAACTTTTATGCATTATTTAACCTCTCTGAAATTTAGTTTTCTCATTGGAAATAATGATAGTTGTTATGTTAATTTAAAAATATAAAATGGCTACGTTTGTCTTTGAAAGGAAGCAGGCAACTTCCCTATGCTGTTCTTTTTATTCTCCACTTCTCTTAAGGCTGTCATCATACCTTTTTGCTTTAGTCATCATATATTCAATAATGTTGACTATAGGGTCTCCTTGTCCCTACCTTCCACTTCCCCGACCATTTTTCATCTTCTGTCGTATCTTTACAGGGACACTATTAGAATTTTAGGTGGGATAAATTTTTGTAGTGCAGGATTTCTCTTACACTTGAAGAATATCCATCATGCTTGACACTATCCATTAGTGCCAGCAACCACTCAAAATATGTTACTTCTAAAATACTGCTCACATTTTCAAACATCACTGTAGGGGGTGCTATTAACCCTAGTTGAGAGTAATGTCTCTTACAATCTAATTTCTATTCTATCAATTCATTAAAACTGTCATTAAAACTCCTACTACATTATACTGCAATTCAAATTTCCAAGAGTAAATGATATAAAAAGAAAGTGAGTACAGAAGCATTTCCTACAGAATGAGACTAGCATGGACCTAAGATCCATCTATAAAGATAGGAGTTTAAGATGAGATTTAAACATTTAAATGCTGGGCAGTTTGGGAAGGGGAACCAACCATCATGGGAGACCCAAGAAACAAAAGATTACAGAAGAAGAAGCCATCAAAAGACATAAAAGAAATTTGATTAAAATGATGCCTAAAAGTAGCACTTTCTATATTTTACATCAAATTAATCAATTGTCATTCTAGACAGCTAGCTGCATACAAAGACAATTTTTAAACCTTTGATTATTAGGATTGACCACTGGCTATTTTGATTGATAACACTGGTGAAACTTTCTCTCAATCCATCATAAGCCTTTGCCTTTTTTCTCCAAGTCAACCTTCTCTGTTAGATATATTTCTGAAAAAAAAAAAAAAAGAAGAAGAAGAAGGTTCTGTTATAGCCAACTGGAGAATTAAGTGTTTGAGTACAGAATTGATTGAACAAAACTCAAAGGAAGGCACAATAGCTTGAATAAACCTTGAACAAGTAATAATTTAGGGAAAAAATCAATTTGCATGGTGATTTTTAATACATAACAGGAAATGAAAGCTACCATTAGAGATAGCTTAAAATAAAAAAAACACACACACACACAAGATGTCTGGCATAGTTTGATAAAATATATTTTAATATTTTATGAGAGGTATTTAATATCTCAAAACTTTACAGTTGGATTACAACTTAATATTAGGAGAGAGGTGATTTGAACAGCAGAAAGTCTTTCCTCAAATATCACTTTAATAAGATGTGTTCAAAATACCCTTTTTAAAATTGTACTCTGCTTGCACTCCAGATCTCCATACTCTACCTTGCATTTTTCTTTCTTCTTTTAAATAGAATTTATCAACTTTTAAGAGACTATATCATTTAGTTCTTTATTGTATTTGTTGTTTCCTATTTGTTTCCCTTTATACTATTTGCTCTTTTAATACTATTTGTCTCTCTATTATATGTATCATTTACTGTTTAAACTTCTTAAAGACAGGGATCTTGATAAATTCAGACTCCTGTCCATTCTATTTACTGCTACATTCTAATCGCCTAAAACACCTGTTAAAACATATAGTAGAATGAAGAAAGAAAAATATAAAAAATAAAACAACATTGCCTGGAATCTATAAAATTCGAGCAAAGATTTTTAAAATTGTTCTTCTTTGTCCTGGTTTAAATTAAAAACAAAAATGAGAAGACAAATTTGCCAACTGAAAACACCTGTGGTTTCATACACACCCTTCTCTGTTTTTTAACTCTCTAGCTAGAGTCTTCCTAACCTACTTTGCCACTTATTAACATAAATCCTAAATTTCACTAAAGATTATTTACCTGTCTTGAGTTGCATTCTCATAGGAAACAAAATATGAATTAGTTAATTCAGCAAATGAATATCCCAGTTAGTATTGTTTGCCTTCCTAACTCTCTTATCTCTCTTGATGGCAAAATCCTCACTGTGACTCTGGGAAGAATAACACTATTCTAAGGTACAAGGGTAAATAGAGATTTGTCGAAGTCAATCATAGTGGCCCTATTCTCCTTGTCAGTGAATGGTTTAATCTTGATGCAATACAATGAAACATAAGAAGGAGTTTCTGGATTGTCCTGAAAAAGGTTTCATTTTTTTCTTTAAACTGAGTATAATATAATGGCTGAAATTGTAGCAATCATCTTTCTGTTATGGCAGGAGCTAAGCTGACATACTGAGAATAGCAAAGTATATTATCATGTCTTTACACTACTCAATTAAACAACCATGAAGCTAACTTACCTGATGATTTTTTGTACAAGAGGTATGTATTTTTTTGTTGCCGAGTCACAATTTTCTATGACTTTCAGCTTAAAACTTAACAAGTAACTACCAATATTATGAAACTGTAAAGCTTAAAAAATAATTTCTAATAATATATTTTAACAGACATTCTAGAGAACTTATTTATTCTTTAATCTATGTTCCAGACTCATTAGAAGAAAAAAATTATATGGTGCTTTCCAACCATTTTTAAAACGCACTATCTGAAAGACTACAGTTTTATGGGTCTAATAGACTTTAGTCCACAAAATTAAATACTCTCTGTTTTATATTCTTGCCCAGATGTACACAAGATTTAAGAAAGAATAAAATTCTGGACCACACATGCTGGACAATAAAATGGACAACAAAATTCTTTAAGATTTTCAACAATAGCTTTAAAATCAGTGTTGACAGGGTATTCACCTAAGGCCATTACGTAACCTATGAGATAATAATCTTTCCCTATTATTTAATTAAATGTACTGTCATGAACTAGAGATTCTCCCTTTTAGAGATTTCCAACTCAGGAGAAACAGTGATATATATATATATATATATATATATATATATATATATATATATATATATATATATATAAAATCTGATTTCATGTAGAAAGCCAGGAAAAAGACACTTCTCAAACATTTAAACCCAGGAAGGGAGACCTTTTGCAGAAAGGAGAATGTGATAGGTAGAAGGAGAATCTGGCAAAGAGAATAAAACAAAACCATCATAGAGAGAAGAAAAAGGACTGACTTTCAGTTGTAATTTTCAAACTGGGGATGGTCTCTAAATGTGTGAATTATTGTGCTAAGAAAGGAAGGGAGAATACAAAAGGTGAAATAAAATCTAGAGTGCTTTAAATTCTACAGCACTGACTTTTATGTGTGAGAGGAATACTAGACCAAATACAAGCAAGTAGTTCATACATTGTTTCTACATACTGCTGTGTTAGTGAATTCATCCCTGATCTGAATGGTAAGAGCAAATTCATGGGCAATGAATAATAGCATGACATAGCTAATTAATGCCAGTTCAATCCGAGACTCTTAGGCAATCATGCCAAATTGTACAGTGCAATGGGGTGTTTTTTATGTGACAGTGGTGTATGGGGGATTGATCTGTAAATGTAAAGATGGCATCAAACTACGGAGCCAGAACTAACTACTCAGCATTATTGTCGTCACCGAATTACAGCTTTTTGATCTGGCAAAACTGCCACAGGACTTAACATTTCTGAAATACTATTGTGAAATGGAAATCTGATATAACTAACTCATCAATCACTGACACACCATGTTGCTTCCCAGAATTTGAAGCACATATGCAAGTATTTTGAATCTCCTTTGCAGAAAAAAAAAATCCTTTTTAAATGCATCATTTTATTCAATAACACACAAAGTCTAAAAGGCCAGGTAAGAATGTCCTATTTTCTAAAGTATTAATATGAAAATTGAGTAAAATAATTATGAATATGATGAAGACAAATAGGAGCATTCTTTTAGAGTCGTTGTTTAGGTTAACATGTAGGCAAGACATCTCAATTATATGTTTATTAACTATCTCTAAACAGAAGATTATTTTTCTCCCCTGCCAATTTCAAGCTAAAGCTATTTAATATATGTTTCACTGAATTTTGAGAAGATGTATTTTTGAGGGTTTGTATATAGAGTTTGTTATATTTCCTTTAAATCAACTGTGTTAATTATATTATTCAGATTCTTGTCTATTTTTATGTTTGTTCTAAGAATTGATAGAAATATGTTCATGTATATGGAATGTATTTGTATTCTATGCATATCTCCTCTTGTATATCTGACAATTTTTTTCATATATCCAAGATTGAAAAAAATTAATACTACATATATGAGAACATTATTAATGACAGTTATGTGTTCTTTTCAGACATTATTTCTAAACAAAGTACTCTTATTTGGTTCAATTAATTTATTTTTTTCTATTTTTGTTGAAGCATAGTTAACATACAATATTATATTGTTTTAGGTTTACAACATAGTGATTTGACATTTATATACCTTGTGAAATGATCACCCCCGTAAGTGTTATAATCGTCATCACCATACAAAGTTATTACAATATTATTGACTATAATCTCTATTTTATATATTATATCTCTGTGACTTATTTATTTTTTATAACTGGAAGTTTTTAACTCTTAATCCTATTTTTCCCATCTCCCAACACACTCCCTCTGGCAACCATCAATGTGTTCTATGTATCTGTGTCCGTTTCTGTTTTGCTTTGTTTGATCATTTGTTACTGTTTTGTTTTGTTTTGTTTTGTTTTGTTTGTTTTTGTTTTTTTTTTTTTTAATTTCACGTGTAAGTGAAATCATACAATATTTGTCTTTGTTTGACTTAATTTACTTAGCATAATATCCTCTAGGTCCATTCGTGTTGTCATAAATGGCAAGATTTCATTCTTTCTTTGGATGGAATGTACTGTATATCTCTGTTTAGTCCACCTGGTCTAATGTGTCATATAAGGTCAATATTTCCTTATTGATTTTCTGTCTGGATGATCTGCCCCTTGATGTAAGTGTAGTATTGATATCTCCTACCATTATTGTAAAACTGTCAAGTTCTCCCTTTATGTCTGCTAATATTTGCTTTATGTCTGTAGGTATTTCTATGTGCGGTGCATAGATATTTACAAGTGTTATATCCTCTTTCTGAATTGATCCCTTTATCATTATGTAATGCTCTTTTTGGTCTTTTGTTACAGTCTTGTTTTAATGTTTATTTTGTTTTATGTAAGTGATCTACTTCAGCTTTCTTTTCATTTCCATTTGAATGAAATATCTTTTTCCACCTCTTTGTTTTCAGTCAGTGTGTGTCCTTACTTCTGAAATCTCTTATAGGCAGCATACATGATGGGGCTTGTTTTTAATCCATACAACCACCCTCTGTCTTTTTATCAGAGCATTTAGTCCACTTACACTTAAAGAAATTATTAATAGACATGGTTTTGTTTTTTTGTTTTATTTTGTTTTTGTTTTTGTTTTTGCCTTTTTTTGTTAATTTTTTTCTGGTTGTTTTGTAGTTTTTCTCTCCCACTTTCTTCTTTTTTTATCTTCCCTTGTAATTTGATGTCTTCCTTAAGTGTTAATTTTGGGTTTCTTTTTCTTTATTTTCTGTGTATCTCATATAAGTTTTTGGTTTGTCATTACTATGAGGTTCATATGTAACAACCTATATATAGCAGTATATTTTAAGTTAATGATTGCCTAAGTTTGAACACATTTTAAAAGCACTATATTTTAATCCTTCCTCTATCTTTTATGTTTTTGATGTTATATTTTACATCCTTTTATTTTGTATATTTCTTACCTAATTATTATAGATACAGACAATTTTGCCAATTCAAGCTTTTGTGAGTGGCTGATCCACTACCTTTACTATATGTTTGTCTTTACCAGTGAGATTTTTTTCTATTATACATTTTATATTTCTATTTATGGCCTTTTCTTTTCTGCTTAAAGAAATCCCTTTAACATTTTTCGTGGTTTTTAACTTTAACCTTGCTTGTCTGAGAAACTCTTTATCTCTCCTTCAGTTCTGAATGATAATCTTGTCTAGTAGAGAATGCTTGGTTATAGTCCCCCCCCCACCCCTTTTATCACTTTGAATATACCATGCCACTCTCTCTGGCCTGCAAAATTTCTGTTGAAAAATCAGCTCATAGCCTTATGGGGCTTCCTTTATATGTAACCAGCTACTTTTATCTTTCTGTTTTTAAGATTCTCTTTGTCATTAATTTTGACATTTTAATTATGTGTCTTGGTGTGGGTCTCTTTGGGTTTATCTTGTTTGGGACTCCCTGTGCATCAAGGACTGGATGTCTGTTTTCTTCATTGGGTTAGCGAAGTTTTCAGGTATTATTTCTTCAACTAAGTTTTCTGCCCGTTTCTTTCTCTCTTATCTTTATGGGACTCCTTAATGTGAATGTTAGTGTGCTCAATGTTGTCCCAGAGGTCTTTCAAACTATTTTCATTAAAACAATTTTTTTGCTATTTCTCTTCAGCTTGGATGATTTCCACTGCTCTGTATTCCAGATCACTGATCTGTTTCTCTGTATCATCTAATCTACTGTTTATTCCTTCTAGTGTAATTTTCATTATAGTTATATTATTCCTCTGCTCTGATTAATATTTTCTTAATTTTTTTCATATCTATGTTGAAGTTCTCTTTGTGTTCATCCATTCTTCCCCCTAGTTCAGTGAGCATCTTTATGACCATTATTTTGAATTCTTTATTGGGTAGATTGCTTATCTTCATTTGCTCAGTTCTTTTTCTGAGGTTTTGTTTTGTTCTATTATTTAGAACATATTCCTTTGTCTACTCATTTTGCCTAATTTTTTTATGTGTTTGTTTTTATGTACAAGGTAGATCACCTATGTCTCCCAGTCTTGAAGAAATGGACTTTTATAGGAGATGTCATACGAGGCCTAGCAGCACATTTCCCTCTGGCTACCAGAGCCAGTTGCTCCAGAGTGTGCCTGTGTGGGCTATATAAGCCCCTCAGTTTTGGTGGCATTGCAAGTACTGTTGGAACACTGAAGGGTGGAGTTGAGCCCCTTGAAGCAGGCTATAAAGCCCAGCCACTGCTGCAGGAGATATGCTTTTGGGCAGGGTTATCATCCAACCTGCTATGAGGTCAGGCCCAGGTGGAGAGGTGGGTGGCCCTGTCAGTGGAGTGTAGCCCCCTAGTGTTAGCAAGCTAGAGGGAGGATCCCAAAATTGTGCTGGCATTTGTACCACAGATTGAGATTGCAAAAATGGCTGCCACCAGCGTCTAAATCCCTGGGAGGAATCCCAGCTGTCTCCCGCCTCTTCAGCAGGTGCTCCAAGATTAGTAAGTGGGTTTCTTCACCTATGGTCTATAAAATTTTCTTTCTTTCTTTTTTTTTTCTTTGTTGTACTGGTTTCCAGGTCAAGTGATATTGTATGTGAGTCATTTAAAAGCAAGATTTCCTTTCCTTGCAATTCTATGGTTTTCTGTGGCATATTCCCTGTTGGTTTTCAAAGTCAAGTGCTTTGGGGGGTTGTTCCTCTTGTGTAGGATATAAAGGTTGGGATGCCTCATGTGAACCTCAAATCCCCTGCTCCTCAGGGAAAAGTTTCACACATTTGTGATGTCCCTTGGTCATAAATGAAGTGGCCGTATTGTGTTTTTTTTTCTTATTAGCATCATATCTTTCTTCACTTTCTAGATGTTGTACCTTGTAAAGGAGGCTCTGTTCATCCAGTTTCCTTTTCTGTTTCAGAGGGAATTATTCCACACGTAGTTGTAAATTTGTTGTCTTTGGGAGGAAATGAGCTCAGGACCTTTCTACACTATCATCTCAAACTCCCGCCAATACATTTTTTTCTTTAATGCCACTTCATTAGATCTTAATATTATCACCTGATTTATATTTCTATGCTTTATATTTATTTGTTGTATTCTTGCTTGTTTCTTTATTTTATTCTTTTTGAGTCCTTTTACTTTAAACATGTCACTTGTGTATACTTTACCATTGGTTTACTTTTTAAGAACAAACTTTTCTTTCTAACTGGTAAGTTTATCCCACTTTGTTTTCTATTTTGTTTAGGTACAATAGTTGCCATGTCAGAATTTTACTGTTTTGACTAGTATCTTATTTGTATAAATTATACAAAGATTTCCTTGAAGGGAATATGTCTCCCAAACCCAGGACGAATTGAGAATGCCTTGTTGTCTTTTTATACATTAATGGTAGCTTGGCTAGGAATGGAATTCTAATTCACTCTCTTTTTTCCTTGGAAACACCATAAACTTGACCGAAATCCACAATGATTGCCTTGAAGAAGTCTAGAGCACTCTTGAATTTTTTTTTTTTTTTTGTAGATGACTTGTTTCATTAGCCTGAATGCTTTTGGCATTTTTTTTTTAAATTTTTACAATTCAATAATTTCAACAGGATATGCTTTGGTTCTAAATGTTCCCTATTAAGTTTTCTGGGAACAAAGTAGACCTTGTTAATGTGTAAATTCTGTTATTTTCTCATTTCAGGAAATTATTTAATTTTTTCTACCTATTTGTTCTGCTTTCTGCATCAGGGAGGCTCCAATTTTCCATGTTTCTTTACTCAAAATCTAGCATTTATCCATAAAACTTTTTTTTCTGGTTTGTCTTTTCCCTCTTTCCTCCATGTTATAATCTTCAGCCATAAACCTTATTAGACATTGTCTTTCAATTCCTGCTTCCTGGTTCTACAATATTCATTATTACAGCAATGACATCATTCTCTACAACTTCATTTTTTTTTTTTTTTTTTACTGATTACCTCATCATTAAGCTCTTCTTCATAGATCCCAAGATCTATTTGTTATAGTACTTGGTGCATGTACTTTCTAAATTTCCTTTGACATTTGATTAACTTGTTTTTTAAATTTTTCTCCTGTTTCTGTTCACTCAGATTATATTCACCACGTGTCTTTTGATTGACGCATTAATTTATTTGGTTCATTTCTATGTAGAATAGTTATATGGAACCTGTGTAAATTCTCTTCTTACCTCCCTTTCTGGCTAAGGACAGTTTTATTGAAAGCTGTTTTTCAGAAATAGAGAGAATAGTTTCTCTGTGAGTTCCTCTCTATTTACCTGGGTGGCCAGATGTAGATAGTTTGTGTTTGTTTGTTTGTTTTCTATATTCAGATACCTGAATGGAGTAGGATATGAGTTCCAGATATTTTTAAGAAACTATTTTTTTGCTATTTTCTAGGTTTTTTTTGTTAGAAGACAAACTCATTCAGATCAATTCTAAAATATTATCTACACTTTTTATATGGAAAGAAAATAAACAAACATAAAAATAAATAAGTCTAGATTAATTTCCTAAAAATTGGGAAATCAGCAAGATTTTTCATAGCTACGTTACTTCTGGGAAGAAGATATCTGTAAGTGTCTTTTAGCAGGTATTTGTACCAAATAGCACTGTGATTAAGACTGACATTTCCACCTTCTCCTACTTAGTTGAAATCCTAGTGGACTTTATACTGTCTGTATGAAAATGAGCAAGTTATTTAACCCTTTACTTTAATTTCATGTGTAAAACTCTGTGAAGTCATTGTAACCTAACATCTAAGATTTTTATTAGACCAAACTTCTTAGAAAAACTTATTTTTTTAGACAAAGTAAGTGATTGGTATCTGTATAGGACTTGGCAATAAGCATTCAAACAAACAAACAGATGAACAAAAAGCATGATTTTCTTTGTAGTGTCTGTTTATAAATTTAATAGGGAGCTAGAAAATTATTCTTCCAGGTGACACCTTTAAAATATTCTTTATAACCACATACATATTCAGTGATAGATCACATTATAAAAACTAGAAATGACATTCTATTTAAAAAAGACATAACAGAACATGAAATAGTAAAACATTCCAGAGAAGAATAGTAGAATTTCATTACACACAACCTATGGTGATCGGATTACTTTAGGTTATTGTTATCTAAACTATAAATACCCAGGTGCATCTAGAAGAAATGTTTGCTCATTATTCAGCACCTGCTAAGATATATCTATTTTCTTTATAGCACAAAATGAATTAAAATAAACATAAATGCAATGTTATTTCTACCACATAATTCTACTTTCAGTGAACTAGAAAATACTACATATCATTTATCTTTGTTTTCTTTATGGATGATTGTTGTAATGACACCATTGTTTAAAATGTAGTTTTATAAATTGTTCCTTGGATATATGATTACTATTTTCCAACATTAATTTTTCATGGTGATAAAATATAAAATGCATATTTTCTTGTGCCAGAACTGATTTTTACAAATGGATTTGGTTTAAAGACCCAATCAGCTTTGTGAATATCTCACTTTGTGACTGTTAAAGGGTGATTTATTTAAGCCAAACTGCCACAATCAAGCATGTTATAAAGAATTCACTTTACTAAATGAAATGAGAAAAAGCTGTTACCAAGTTTTAACAAGGTGTCAATTTTTTATAGTCCTCTTAAGAACTTAATCTTTCTGGGTGTCTATCACATTCTCATCTGTTCGTTAGTGATCATAGTTGAAAGGTAGTCTCTTAATTCTATGGTCAAATATTTTAACATTCTTGTTGCATTTTTAAACATGGTATGAATAACATAATTACACAGAGAGAACTATACTCACATGAAGAAAGGCAGAACATGAACATCAATGAAATTTCATAAATCAATATCTTATTAATCTGTAAGAACTTGCCATTATGCACGTCAATATTTTATTCTTCCTTGAGGCTGCCATTTATTTTAAACTACAAGAATGTCTCAGAGTAGGTCTCTTGATTTGATTTTCTTCTTGCAACACTAAACTGGTTTAATGATCTGAAATTATTTACTTTGAATATGTGTATAGGAAAAATATGAAATAATTTTTTTGAAATTTTGATTCTCAAACTAAGAAAGTTTTTGTTATATATTTCTTAGCAAGACTTATTTTAAAGTACCTCCTAGAAAATATAATATTAGTTCAGGAATAATCAATATTTTTATCTTAAATATAATCCAGAAAAATCATTTTAATGCTTACTGACTTAAACTAAATAATCAGCTTAATTTTTCTAAGAACCTATTTTGCAAACTAAGTAATTCATATACAGAAGCCAAAAATTGTAAAAATAATATATATTAGCATAAATATGTTTATAAATTAGAATGCAAATTAATTCTATCACTTAAATAATCAGTTTTGGGTTTAAATTAAATATAATGGAGACTATTGATGGTATAATTTGTTTCTATCATCATAATCTGCAACCTGTATGTCATTAAACATATACCCACTCACAACTCACTCACACACATATATAAACATTTAAATGCAATTTAAATAAGTGGAAACATAGAGAAGAAAAGTAATACCATATATGTTTTTTAAATTTTCTCATTTTTTGGTTAATGGAATATTCTGATTGAAAATATATTGTTTTAAACTCTCTAGTATAATGTATTTTTAAAATACTTATAGTTGATGCCTTTCTATAGAATGACACTTTAAAAAAATTAAATCAAACATCTAGGACGTGTTTGAGATTTTGTCTTATACTTTTGCCACACTGACTGGAACACCAACAGCTTCAAACGAAACTAGGCTCAATTCAAGTAGCTGTAATAGAAAAGAGAAAATGACTCCTTCTCAAAATGGCCCTAATTTAATCACTTATATATCCCTGCAGGATGCAGTTAAAAATGTGTAAGGACATAGAATAATCAACAAATAACTAAGGACTACTTTAATTCACTTTATAAATATGAACATACATAAAATTTTCTAAGTCTTGCCAGAGCTAAGAAAAACAACTTCCCCTTTTTATCCCTGTTCTCTTTTCCACATTGTTCTAAGTTTGCTTTAATTATTCTTTTCATATTGTAGTTGAGTCTATTTTAGTTGTTCCTGCATTCTCTCACACTAATTTGTGAAGCACTTGAGAATAGAAACTCCATCTAATTCATATATGAATCATTTCACATAAAGCTTTACAAATATTGCAAACTATGTTTTTGGGGAATGAATTGAGGAGAAAATAAGAGATCTCTTCTTGGTCACTTTTCATTTTGCCTTCTCAACATCAACATTGTGTCTTTCTACTTTTAGTTGGTTATAGTCAATCCTGGACAAGATTTGCCTGCTTTTGTAAACTAATTGGGCAAATAGACAAGTCAACTTAATTATAGGTTGAGCTTACATAGTTGCCTTCTGCCTTCAGCCTGAAAAATAGGAAAAAAAAATTATTCATTATGTACAATCTCCAAAATATCTTCTTTCCCGAGTCTTAGCTGATCCAAAGACAAATGTTAATTTTGGATGACATAGTAAGTGATTACCTTTATCATCCTTGGTTTACATTTTAGTATATAAACTTCCCTAAAATTTTGGTAATACATTCAAAAACTTTGCTTAGGATTTAAATAATGTTTGTTACAGAAAGCTATAAGATTGCTTTGTCCTAAAAGATACATTCAAGGTAAATAACTAAATTTTATGTAAAGTACATATTTTTATATTTCTGGGAATGTTCATACTCAGTATTTGACTTGAGTATTTAGTTGTTATGGGAAATGTGAATTTCTAAGCTAAAAAAAAAAAAAAAAAACAACTGCCACTTTACTGGGCTTCCCACAGTACCATTCAAAACCTAAGATTGTTGTTGAGTTAATCTGATGATTTCTCACAAAGGGGACTTTTTAGGGGTCTTATTCATTTCTATTATAGAATTGCATATGTTATGGGTTTTCCTGGACATGTCCCCAAATGGTTAAATTAAATAATACTTCTCAACAGATAACAAGTACTAATTGAATTTTACCCTCATAACTAAGAATTGTATGTTTTGAAGAGCTTACTAAGTCTCATTTTGTTCTGCTATATTCTTTTCTAGCTTTATAAGCATTATTTTATACAAAAATCTCTTCCTACCTACTTGGTATGTGGCAGCAATCTTGCTTGGCACAGTGTTATATCTCCCTACTGGCATTCACCTTATAATTTCTTTGAGTTTCAGGAAAGTGTTACTGCATTTTGACGTTTAGTTTGGAGTTTGAAATTGGAGCAGGATGGATGAAATAGCAAATTCCACACTGTGTCCTCAGGTAAGTGAGTCATCATGAGCAGATTGTGCCATAGAAACTTAGTGCCAAGTGTCTCATGGTGATATAGATATATATGTTACACTTATATCTCTTCTGACTTCAAAGTTCTGGAAGATTTTCTTAATAGATCTTTTTAAAGTATGAGGGATGCTGCAAGTAACATCAGTGTTCATCCTCAGATTTAACTCTTGTGTTATTTTACACCAGGATGTCAAAATCTGGGCCACATTGTAGCCATCCTAATCTTATTTTCATCTTGGTCCTGTTTTCATCACTTCTTCCTGACATTATTAGGTTTTCCATCATCTTTCAGTCAAGACTATATAGTGTGGTCTAATAATTAATGGCACAATTAGTGTCAAATACATTATTACTAAATTTAACACTTAAAAATGCATAGAAAATAAGCAATAGAACAACAATAAAAAAACACCTTCCATATGCCTCAATGGTAGCATTTACTTGTTCTTTAACAGATTACAAAATCCATAGGAATAGATGGCAGCATTCTATTAATTTTTGAACCCTCAACTGCTCATTGCTGGGCAACAAAATAAAATTCAAAATATTTATTAATTAAATTAGTTGTCCCAATCTGAAGTTATTTTGCTCCTAAGCAGGTAGTTGGCACTGTTTAGAAACATGTTTGGCTAACATGGCTGAAAGGAATTGCTACTGGCATCTAGTGGGTAGAAACCATTGATGCTGCTCAACATTCTATAATGCACAGGACAACCTACTGAACAAAGAATTATCTGGCCCCAAATATCATTAGTGCTTATACTAAGGTAGTATAAATTAAATTGTATGTTCACATTGTTGAGAAATTTAAGACATTCAAGTTCTATCCACCTATAGTTACTGATTTTGTAAGTTATCAGCAGAAGGTCAATGACAATATGCAAAACAGTTTAGGGTAAGATTTGTGATATGAAAAACAAATTGACTCCTAAAGTGGTATTTTAAAATAATTTTCAATTTATGGAGTGATTGAATTCTTGTTTGAACAGTTTAGAACTAATAAAAATGTCATCCTAAACTTGTGTAGAGTCTGAGTAGTATTTAGTAATTCTCTATGTCTGGGTAGTTCAGTTTGTTAGAACAAAATGCAGATGAAATTAATAATGCTTTGTAGCAACTTGGTCTAAATTTGTTCTACAACCACAGAAGTCTCTATTGCTGATCTTGACCTGGTTTAAGTGTCATTGATCACAAGAGGAAAGTATCAAAAGAAGGTGAATAGATTTTTTTTAAAAAAACTATCATCACGATTGTTTCAACAGCCACAATGGAAGTTCTTCCCGACAGCAGGTCAGCATTAGTTTCTTTATTCTGGAAGGACAGCTCATAAATTAGGCAGTTGACCTTTATATCAGTCAATCAACATTGAGCCATCCAGAACTGTCCAAACCATTAACTTTGAGCAATGGCACTTCACCAAAGTACAAGTGCAGTATTTATAAAGCTTACATTGTTGTCTTTGCCAAAATCTCAATGACATTGTCTATTTCTCATCTTCTTCTCATCCTTCAAAAGGTAGAAAATAATAATCAATAGCCAGGACATTATTTATGAAAAATGCAATCACTCAGAAGTTAGAGTATACAGAATAAAAATTCTAAGAAATATTCTCATTTTACAACTTTCTGCATAAGAGAACTACAAAAAATTAAAGATGTAAAGGATTCTGTGATACTTTTTTCATTCTCTTATTGCATAGATGAAGAGACAAGGTCTCAAGAAACCAAACAACTTCTAATAGGTCATATGAATAGTGGACTCTCTTAAGCAACTCTAGTTTCTTATGACCCAGTTAAATGTTCTCTGTGTTCCGTAATAAGGCCTAAGTAATAGAAATTCTGAGTTAGCAAATATTTTACTTATAACTAAATTATGCAGGAAATGTTGCCACATTTAAGATGTTCTCTCCAACTTTGGCAAAATAGGAATGAATCAGAACCTCAAATGATATTAGTAGTGACATAAATAGAAACATTATATTTTTGACAAATCAGACACAGAGATAGCCCAAAGGGAGTTTACGGATTACTGATAATATCAGAAAAAATGTTTCTATAAGTCTAGTTTCCAATAAACAAAGAATACACTAAACTTAGGATAACCTGAGAAGGGCTTATTTATAGGTGAATTTAATGCAAAGGTAGGTCAGTGTGTAAGGAAACATAAGCATAGTCTAGTAGTAGGCACCCACCCTACTCTGGACATAGGGAGGAGGAAGGAGTCACTTCAACTTAGAAAGAGAAAGAATTATTGGCTCCCTTAGGAAGATGAGTGATATGCTCTCAAGGTAGGGAACTAGAGGAATTAATAGTTTTCTTTCTTCTCAACCTCGACTTGGGTTCTCCTTTGGCTAACTACAACCAGAAACCAAGTGATTTAGTGATACAGAAAGAGGATATTTATCATAAACATTTTTTTTTTAACATTAAAACTGGGAAGTAATGTTGTATACTAATTGTGTGGACACTGTGATAACACCTTGCAGTTTCCTTTGTAGGATTAAATAACTTATTCTGTACTGCCTTAGCTTTCAGTCCCTTTGGGGGTTGCCATGGCTGAAGACAACTATGTTGCTTAAAGATATACCCTTTGTTTGGGATTTCCTCTGCATGGGATGCCTTACTCTGAAAGATTCAGAGTAATGAACTGACAATTAAGAGCCAAGTGCCAAAGTCAGGGGACACTTTAACATATAAAGAAGCTTTCATTTCCTGTAGCTAGAGTCAGAGAGAGCTAGGTCCAAGACTTATTTGTAGGACTAACAGAGCTCCAAAGATGATTTAATTCTCAACCTAATGAGGTCAGGCATACTAATGCTGAGGCCCTGATTAGGAAAAAACTTGACTTTGACACATGGGATGGTGACATCTAGATTAATTAGACTTATAAACTTTGAATCTCCAATTTCTTTGAACCATTGGAGCTGAAAAAATGACTCTCTCCCTATTTAGGGCTAGCAATCCTACCTTGTTTGACAATGTTGGGGAGGTTTCCCTCATATTAGTTAACATACACCCCATCCTCAATTTCTATCTCCAAATCTCCTCTTGGCCACTAAGTTTAAGTCAGAACCTGACCAAGCTGCAGACACTCAGGTTCTGATATGGGAGGAAATAAACAATATCCTCAAAGGAGCTGAAGGACCTACTCAGCATGATGTGAGAATCTTAGGGTACTTTATCAAGGAGCAAGGTGAAGGGAAGAAAAGAAGCAAGAAAGCAAGTCATCATTTTGACAGGGTTAATTAAATCTAATAATCAGGAGTCTATAATAGGGCTGTTGCTATTTAGTGGGGGCAGGAAGAAATACATTTAATATTCAAGTGTTATACTTGGGGTTTCTTGATAGTGCATGGAAAAGTGCAACATCCCCAACTTGATAAGTATATGAGGATTAAGGGCTCAAACTTCCCATGGATTAGAGTACACATCATGGCTCTGAGACCAGCAAAAATGCTAGATAATGTTGAGGAGAATAGATAGAATGAATAATATAAAAGAAAAACAAAAGTAACATTGATGGCTCCGATACCATTTATAGCAGCAGCCTTTACAATTTTTTCTCACTAATCTTCTTTTAAGGATGAATCTAAGATTTCTGCAGTAGGTAAAGGCTCACCAGAGCCCTGGGCTTACTTTCTAAATTTATACAAGAAGTGATTTCAAGTGCTGTAAGGGGCAGACATCTCCTAGATTCCTCTTTAAGAATGAAGCTGCTAGGAGTACTGACAGTACTTAGCTGGTCCTTCTATGTCAGCCCTATATAAGGATTGCCTCTGCTGAAGACAGGTGCCTTGCCCAAAGTCATTCATTTTTTTACAGTGCAATCCACATCTTACAATTACTACAGGGTTGTGAGACATGGCTGTCATCCCAATTCAGGATAAATATAAAGTGTTATCCCAGCTTCAGCTGGTTTGGCTGATACCTCTATTGAAACTATATCATAGCTCAACTGCTCTCCCTACTGCGTCATTTTTTTTACCAAAGTCATAGAACCTAAGCAATCTCTCTAATGAAACTCTTGTACTCTAATCTTCATCTCAGAATATTTTTCCAAGGGAACACAATTTATAATAGTTGTTGAGATGTATACAATTAGGTGGTAATATCAGAGATATTGGTAAAATATTATATATATTGGGCAGTTTTTTACAAAGCTGTTCTAGAAATAATTGCTGCTGAACATTGGTTTAAAGTACTATATTATTTTTGCTTTTCATTTTCTCACAATGAATACTTAATACTTAATTCTATATTTGTTGTAATTTTTTCTGGTTTACTCTATGGGCTATATTTGATTTTACAGTTTTCATATTCTATACATGGAAAATTTTGCTCATATTGACAAATAATATTAGAAGAAGTGAGTATACTCAATAGTCTATTTCTCTCTTATCCTTCCTCACTATTCAATCTATTCCTTAATCAAAGAAAATAAGTTTTCAGCTGTCTTCTTCAAAAACATCACAACTGAGTTTAACAGAAATGCTATGTATGATGTGGACAAGAAATGAGAATGGAACAAGTTAATTAAAAGTCTTATTTGGAATCATTTAATTATTTGAACTGAAGTTAACTTAGTGGAGATTTCATCAAATATTAAGTCTATTTGACCTGTTAATTAACTTATAAATGTCCTATTTGTGTTGATTTATTGCCAGTGCTTCTCACTAGTATATAAACTTCGTTATCATTCTTGTTTATGGCTGTACCTTAAATACCTAGTATTGTTCCTGACACATAATAGCTGCTCAATGAGTATTCATTAAAAGAGAAAAGGGTTGATTCACAAAGAAACAGTTATATTTCTATGATTCAGTTATATGTGAAACAGAGGTTATTTTTTCCTAAAATATCCCAGCAACAGATACAAGAGACAAGGTAACCTTACCTAAGGGGTTATCTTATTGCTATTTGGCCATAGGAGTTCATAGATCTCTCGCAACCAAATTACTTTTGCAACTTTCTATCTTATACCTTCCTATCTTTAGTGGTAATACTATTACTTATTATAAAACTTTTCTCTACATTATGGTTTTAGTAGAAAAAAATATAGCTCAGTTGAACATTTTGGTAAAAAACCTTATACTGATGTTTAAGGAAAATATAACATTGATTGTTAATATTTATGAAAAATGAATCATTTGTTTCTACTCATTTCATGCACAGAATTCACCATGACATCAGCGGAAGCTTTTTACAACAATAAATCTGTGCCAAATAATAAATTACATTTCCTCATATTAAATTAAAATGTGCACATTGGAGAGATTTAATTTTACATTTTTATGAAAAAAGGAAATCTGGACACTAAAAAAACTGAAATGAAGTTCAACAGCAACAACAAAAAAACCTACATCTATGATTTTCTTATGATTTTCTCTTTTTTTCTTTATAATGCAGCAAATTGTTTAAAATCTTTAACATCAGGTGTTGCTATTAGCATGCTATTTTATGCTTTATAAAAGGAGTCTCATCTTGGTAATAGATATTTATATTACTTTTGATAATTGATTATACACATAATATTTGCTACATGTTAAAGAAAAAAAAAGTCACATCAGAAAACAAATAAAATTAAACACTCTAATATCTCTCACACCAACAAGTGAATATAACTCAGAATTTCAGAACTATTATATTTTCTAGGGAATGATGGTATGTTATCTAAACTGAATTAATATAGCAATTTCTTAGATTCTGGAATATTATCATGTCCTTACCCACAGAAGTCCTGTTAACTCAACAGTTCTTGAAAGGGTCAGAGAAAACCTTCAGCTATTCTTTTATTGCTATTATAAAACATTAGCTAAAGGTACAAAATGACATGTCTCTATTCTTATCAGTGTAAGGTCCTCCAAATCATTTCCCCAGCACAGGAAGCATCATGAAAATAGAGTGTTCATGTTTCAATCCTAATAAGAATGAAAAACGTCATGTGTTTCTCATGTCCTATCCAGGGCCACTGCTGTAGGCATCATGGTGATTGATTTCATCCTGCAGTCTTTGGTTTACAGGAAATCCATATAAATCAACCAGAATATGGAAATTCATACCTCCCAGAAGTAAAATATTAACTGTTTCTAAATTAGAGAAAAAAGAAAAGTCAATGAGAAAGCATCAATGAGGAGCACAGAAAAACTATGCCAGATATTAAATATTTTCTTTGGAGGGCTACATAGTGGGCTATTTATTTATTTATTTATTTATTTTTACTTAAAGCACATCTTGGAGCTTGCAGCCACAAATGTGAATACTTGGGAGTTTATGATGTTACTGGTGTAAGAGAATCATTAGCCTTTTTTGATTTAGATGTTAGATAAGCCATGAAAATTTTCCTTCCAGAAATCTCTGTATTCACAGTTTTTCATACAACTCTAGAGAGAATTCTGCATCCGAAAATGTAGGCACTGCAGGGGTTAGTCTGCCTTCCCATCAGGAAGAGAACATAGAATAAAGAGGGGCTCCAAGAAATCCGATGGAGGCCAGCCAGAAACAACTAAAACAGTTTTTATTTGCAGTTACATGAGATCTAACCTTTTTTCACTCTTTTCAGAATATTCCTTAAAGACATAGTATCACCAAATGATCCTTTTACTCTAAGGTCAAACTGAATGAAAATCTGGAGGAAGATCTCATGACAGCTATGACTCCAACAGGAATTAGATACATGTATTACTCATGAAAGGATTCCCTCTTTGATCTATGGATGAAAAGTAGAAAAGTATAAATACATGAAAACTGATTTAAAATTTTACTCATATGAAGGAGCAGTTACTTTTTTTTGGCACACCAGCATAGATACTGGCCAAGGAGACCTAATTTGTCCAGAAATGTCATTTTTAAGGAACAAGAGAAATTTTAAGGAAGTTTTTTTTTTTTTTTTTTTTTTTTTAACTAGATACCACTGAAACAATTGTTCATACTTTGTGGAAAGAAAACTATTTTTAAGCTATGTAGTTGATCAGTGAATATATGTCAGAATTGATCATAGATCTTATTGGGTAATGATATTAGAAAGGTAACAGGAAAGAAATCTGACACAGCCATTTCTAAAACAGAAAAAAAGAGATAGGGACATCATCAGCTCTGGAGTTGGGGTTAGAGGTAGGTTCTTAAAGTTACTCTAGATAAAAAAAACAAAGGAAGTAGCACTCTCAACCAGTCCAAAAGAGACCTGATAAAATCTCTGATAAAGAAAAACAATAGATCCATACAATTTACATATACTTTACCCTTCTCTACAAAATTATAACACAGATATGAAGTGTTGGAGGCAGGGTTGAGGCTGAGGTTAGTTTGACTTCAAAGTCATATAAAGTCTATTCCATTAATCCACTTTTTATAGTATGATTATGCATAAACAAGAGTTGAGGAGTATCAAATTATTATTATTATTATTATTATTATTATTTTATGTCCATAAAGCTAATATATAAAGCTTTCTGATATTAGGACAAAGTAAAGTTGAGAAATGTTTCACAACAATAAATTTCCCAGTACCAAAAATTGTGTAGATAATAAAGTTGGCCAACAGATCTAAACTGTGTTAAAGTGATGATTATAAAATATTTGCTTTTTAACAATTTATTTCCTGTTTTCAAATTGAAAATAGAGAATCCTTCTGGTAAAGATGTTTGCTTATGCATCTGGGATGTGAGTAAACAAAGGGCTGTTATCTCTATAGCCTTCAGAACAAATTATTTCATCTAAAGGTAAAAAGAACTGCTAAGTATAACACAAAATGTCTAAGAAAGAGAAAATGAATATCTGTAGCTATTCATTTTGAGAATGAAAAGACTGAAAATAATTTGGAGCCTTGAAAACTCAACATTCACTATTTGGGAAATTTTTCTTTCCCCAGAGCAGCAGCCCAAGATTATTAAACATGACATCGACACTGGTAGTATTCTTTGCTGAAAGAAATGAACCATCACAGGCCATCTAGGGGGCAATGATGGATTTAATGGAGCCATTTGAGCAGAGAACTTTCAGTCTTATTGCTGTTCTTATCACTTTGTGCAGGGGCTTCTCCTTTTATATTTAGCCTGTAAGTAAAGTGGATGAATTTAAAGAAAAAAAGAAAACCACCTGGAGAAACCACTTGCTCCTGTGAAACCTTAATGAATTGTTTAATAGCCTGTTTAAGCCATGCACACGAAACTCTTTAGTAGAGAAATGTTTTCAACTTTGTGTAACACCTGTCTAACATGGTTTAAAGAATGTCAGGAGAAAATAATATCAACTGATGGCAAGGACAGAAAGGATATACAAGGTACACATTGGTATTACTGGCTCATTTCAATCCAGGGCAAGATATAAACCAGAGTGCTGAGAAGATGTTGATCATGACAAGATTAGTGGCCAGTGCTTTTCTTCTCCTCTGACAGCTTGTGGATGCAGGATGGATTTACGAGTCCCTGGAGGACAGGAAAGAATAAACAACACTTGGCATCAGCATCATGAAGTGCTGACATTACCAGAGTAAATTATTTGAGTGAGCCAGAAAATTAGAATCCAAAACTTGATTTTGTAGCACAAGGCCACGCCGATAAGAAAACATGATGGATCTCCATAGTGCTTCTGAAACGTAGTTTCTCTTCTTATTCATTGTCTTTTGTTTTCTGATTGAGTATATTCCAAGGGACATAACATTACAAACACATCCTGTGTAATTGCAGAAATGAAAGTTTGGATATTGGCTCTGAAGTTAGGTTAAGTGACAACCAATAGTTCATTACAATAATAATAAGCTCCAGTCACATAAATCCAAAAGCCAGTTCTCTTGACTTCAGGATAACAAACATATTTATATGGTGGAATCTTGCCTTCTTGGGCTTGGAGGCATCAGACTGATGAGCAAACTGTGTATGGGCCATCAAATGCTATACCATCACTGTCAGTCCCACTCATGAGACTTCATTTATACCAGTATTTTGAGAAAGGGCAAAAGATCCATGTTCCCCAAATCTATTTTCTGGCCCATATTTTTATTTTGTCATCAAGGATCTCATATGTCAATATTTAATAGAGCTATTGTTGTGTGTGGAAGGAAGGAAAGGAATTCTGAAATATAATCAATTTATTCAACATTTTTTTTTGCTTGCTAATTATTACAACCTCTAAGAGGCATTTTCTTTCAAAAAATAAATGATTTATTCCATAAAACTAATTTATGATACCATTTTCACCATTATTGTTGTACATTTCAGCATTTCGGGCTCAACAATGGTTATTTTAGTACTTTCTGCGAGATAACCCATAGAAGCAATGTATTTCTACAGTACCTATATTTTATATTTGATTCTTTGTATCCAATCTTAAGTGCTTGCAAAATTGCAAAATCTATATTTATCCATAAATGTGATATTTCCCCCCAATGAAGCTCTGTTTTTTAACCAAATAAAATCAAATTATGTAAAATAGTTATATATACATTCAATATTTAATTACTGAGTAATGTTAATGATAGTATTGCTAACCACTAAAGGTTAAGTATTTATCGAGAGCCTACTATGTGCCAGACATAAATCAAGCAAATTACATGCAGGACATGTAGACATTTTCTTCTACACTTTTTTTTCCCCAAGCTGGTCTCTTAGTCTTTGGGACTTCCACAGTAGCTTCCTGTTATGGAAGGAGCAGAACTGAGTGGGTGTGCTCAGTGTCTATAAATAGCAATATCCTTGTGATACACAGATTTATTCCATTGTCCTGAAAGGCTGACCCTTCATGCTGGCATTGCCAATACTTCTGTTCTCATCTGCTAACCAAACTAAAGTACATCTTTTACCAAATACCCGAGTCCTACTGTAAGACTCCTTCTTATCAACAGAAAGTTCATTAGTTCTATTTCTAGGATGGGGTAAAGGAAAATCTCATGTTCATCCACCGGGTGTGGTGGGAAGAATTCAGATGTTCTCCCAGTTCACTCAGGAAGACCAGGACAGTTATTGGGACTACCCAGGACCTTCCTGCCCTTGGAAACCAATGCTGCTATTATTCCTTTACTGCTCCTTTGTCTAGGCAATATGGAAAATTCTGCCAGGCTGCTCTGCTCTCAGGGAAGTTTGACAAAAGTTCTCTGCGTTCTTCGATTCCCAAAAGCTTGTATAAGGTTCTTCTATAGGCAATGTGGGGATGTGGTTAGACAGAAGACCCTCGGCATCTAACTGTCCTGCTTTTATTTCTCTGTAAGCATAAGATGTTGGTATCTTTTCTGTAATACAAAATATATACATACATTAATACATCGATACATATAGAAATGCATAGATAAATTTTAAATGCTGCTTTGCAAATATTCTTTCAAATGTTATACTTTGGTCCAATCTATCAGATTTCTCTGGCTATCATCAAAATGTCTATAGTAAACTGATTAACCGCTCTAAGGTATGGGAAATTTTTTAATACATATAATGGGGGGGCAATATTGTAGAGTGGAAAGCATGTTGATGATTACTTTACAACATTGTCTTATCACACACACACACACACACACCCAGAAAGACTGGGAGAAAAAAATATTAATATGACTTTTGAAATTTAGTGTATGTGTCTGTGACACATACCCCAAACTGAGTGTTACAATAAAAAAAAGAGAGAGAGAGAGAGCATCAAAGCACTTTACTTGTCATATCATCTAAATACCCACTATTTTTTAGATAAGAAGAAAAAAAAGCTCAAAGAAATTAAGTATCTGTTCTAAGGTTATGCAGCAACTCCTGTCAAAGCTAATTCTCAGACCTAGTTCTCCACTGCTCAGCCTAGCTCATTGTCAAACTTCTACCAGTTTAGACTTTGAGGTATTCCTGCGTGTTCCTGAACAAAACCTGACTGATTTTCCCCGCTATATGCCTATAGTTCCTTTCTAGTTTATTCTCAGCACTTACTTAGAAAAATATAACTCAATGATAATATATACACAGTCAAGTGTTCCCTTTTTCTCTCACAGAATTAAACCCTGAGAGATTGAGATTATCTTTCATATGTACTGGTAATAGTAATAAATATTAGGCAGAAGCATTCAAGGGGCGGAAATGACCACCTAAGTCTTTTAGAGGTTGATTTAATGTAGCAAATATAGTATCTTTCTTCTTAATAGTGGTTGAATTGATGATTAAAAGATTTTATAGATATATAAAAATTGTAATATGATGTAATAGCCTTTGAAACAATCACATAATTTCAAGCTGTTTATAAAAAAAAAAAAACTTTATATTCATTCCATGAAAGTAATTATTAACATCTGAAATAGAAAAGTAAAATATTTCATTTTTAAGTTCCTAGATTCAACAAACTTACAATTTTCACTTTTATAATGGAGAACTAAAGAATTTAAGATTCTTTGTCCTGAGAAGAATGTGGTATGATGAAATGAGTATGTTCTATATATTCAAATTAGAAGAAGCAATCCAGAATTTGACTCAAAAAGATTTTCATGTTCCTTTTGAAAATTATATAACATATAACATTTCTATTTGTATGAAAACTGATTGTTAATTTATTAATTTTTAGGAAGGTTTTTGTTTTTGTTTTTTAGTTGTGAGGAGCTCTATATAACACCTAATAAAAATGTTAGCACTACTTATTATTACAATAATTCTTAAACACTTAAATTTACTTCGTGACTGGTATTATAATATACTAATTCTATATGTGATTGGTATTTACTTCGTGACTGGTATTCTAATATACTAATTCTATATGTGATTGGTATAAGGGAGTCAGCATTATTCAACACTTTTGTTGGTTAATATAGTTTCCCCTTTGGATATAATTCTTATTGATATTTAAGAGCATCATATAAAAAAAAGCATTGAGTGATGTTCTTCAGCCGTCTATGGTAACCTGGTACAAAAACCATTGATCTTTCCTCTTGCGATGCACAGCCTTATTTGATTCACTGCTTTTTAATATCTAGGGAGCATTGCAGCACACAGAGTGCAGAAATAGACATGAAAGGTTAGTGATTTGCCTTTACAAGTCATGCCCTGCTTAATCTGTTTTACTAATGCCTTTCATTGCATCACCCTATACGATAAGAAAATTAAAGCCACATTTTAATAATTCATCCTCATTGAAAATTCCAAAGAAAGCTCCAGTTGAAGTTATAGAAAGAAAACTGGATAATGGCTGAGGTCAATAAAATCTAAATTAATTATTTCTAAACCAACAAACTTGCGTTGTACATGGGCCTTGTTTTCCACCATAGTTGAAGAATAAGAAAGGCTTTTTTTTTTTTAAATTCAAGTCAGATAAATATCAACTTATATACATTCATAGATTTAAAAGTAATTATCATAGGTTGCCTTGACAGTAGCATTTGTCACCAGTGGCTGTTGTCATAAGTCATTACATTTGGCATCACAATTAAATAATTTTCATGCTAGTCTCTTTTGTGGTCTAGAATCATTGACCCAATGAGTCATATTAGAAATAATAAATATTCTACCCTGTTCATTATTTTCAATGACATGTGGCAAGCTATTATTTAAAATGGTATAGAATTTTATTATGACAATTACCTTGTAATATTAAACTCTGCCTTAGAGGAGTACTACAGACCAACTATCATTTCACGTTACTACATTTTAGAACTGCAAATGACCCTACTGAGCAGTAAGAGTTGCTTACAGATTGCCTGCACTCACAGAGCTTGATTAATGCCAGGTTTCCAATGTGAGGAAAGTTTTTGCTGTAGGTATAAAGTACTCTGTGTGTGTGTGTGTGTGTGTGTGTGTGTGTGAGAGAGAGAGAGAGAGAGAGAGAGAGAGAGAGAGAGAGAAACAAGCAAAAACAAAACAAATGAAATAGACAGAGGAAAGAGGAATGAGGAGAGATGCATCATTTTGGGTTTACTTATTGAGAAGGCCTTCCCCTCTGTAGAATGATTTATCCAATCAAGCATATTATAGTTCTTTTTTTTTTTTTTTATTCAGGAAATACTGCTCTGCACTATCAGGAGCCCTATGTGTTATAGTGTTTTCCAAAGAATTTAGATACATGTATTTCCATCCATTCATATTTACCCAGGTTTCCTTATGACCAAAGCCATTTACCTATTTACAATATGACCTCTTAGGGTCACGAGTACACTAAATAATACTTTTCAGAGGTAATAGTTAAACAATGTCGAGATAGGAGTTGGCACATGATTAGGGCTTCACAAGTGTTAGTAATTATTATTATTAATCCTTCTGACTTCCTACTGTGTTCACTAAAAAAGCATCATTTTGTAATAAGAACAACAATAACAACTGTAACATTCACAGTCAATATTTATTTAGCTTGGCACTATTTACAAATATATATATTTCATAGATATATGATATAGATATAGAATTAACAAGAAGACCTACAGGGCAGGGACTATTATAAATAGTTTATAAGCACAAAATAGACATATTACTGATAAGGAAACTGAAGCATGGAGATTAGATATTTTGCCTAAAGCCTAATAAATTATGGGAATGTTTATTTAAATGTCAAAAATTATTTTGAATACATGTCTTTTAATCCATAAATATTAATTTATTGTACTATAATTTTAATTTTGTAGAGATACATGTATCAAGCTCTACCTGAAAGCTCTTTTATTTCTACTATTTATCCTGCCCACATTTTCCCAGTGAATTATTTCCATATACTCCTATTTCTACAGGGGCTAACTAGTTTTCCTGCCCTCTGTTGCTCCAACCTATCTTTCTCACCATTAATGAATTTACTTTCCTAAAATCATTACTTTCAGCTGACATACTAAAACTGGCAAAGGTGAGTGGAATTTATGACTTGTACTGCTTGCTGGGAGTACTGCAAACCCAATAGATGTGGCTTTTTGGAGTCTCATTTAGAAAATATACAGCAAAGTTCTCAACTTGTTTCTTTTGTCAAGGAGAAATTTAACACCTGAAAATCCATTGTAATATAATTTTCCTAAATATACAGTGAAGCTTTTTGCATGACTGTGTGCATCACATTATCAATGTGATTTAAGTGACTGTTTATGAAAGTCCTTAGGACTTGAATGTATCTTTAATATAATTGCCCCCATTCCCTATACTATGAGAAACTCATCTGCCTTTCAGTATTGTTTATGATACTGAGGAGGCTTATATTTCTTCTGAGCACAGATTGTTCCAATGATGTGTTTTCTTCGCATTCTCAGTTTCCACTCTGCATTTTGTCTCATACAACTATTTTTTCTGTATCGTTTTTCCTCATTCTGGACCCTATCATTATTCCTTCTTTATCTTAGAGTACCACTTCTTTAAAATTTGTCACTTAATCTTTAAGTACCATTGTTGAAAAAAAGCATTTTTAACTGGTATTTTGATGCAGTGAGAGGGAATATGCACTCCAATTACTATTGGCAGTAACTTAATTATAATATTAGACATCATTGTTCAAAAAATTGTCAGGCATTTTTCACCATCTGAGTATCTCCTCATAGCCCCTGCCTTTTCAGCATAATTTTGAAAGCTCCTTTCATATATTATTTCTCCTCTTCAGACTTTCTCTCCTTTTCTAGAAGCTCCCTGAAAAACATCAGGCTCGTTCTACATATTTAAGCAAAGCATTGTCTTGATTCAGTAGATCCAGACCTGGAAACAGGAATCTGCATTTTAACTAAGGTGACAATAAGGTCTTTGCTTAAAAGTAATTATTAAAACATTTTGTTTCTTTCTCAGATGTGTCCTAGTTTAAAAGATATACCTTATCAGCAGTCTCCAATCTTTTTGGCACCAGAGACTGGTTCTCCTATGACAGTCTAATGCCTAATGATCCGAGATGGAGTTGAGGGAGTCATGCTAGCTGTGGGAGTGACTGCAAATACAAATGAAGCTTCTCTTGCTAGTCTGCTGCTCACTTCCTGCTGTTTGGCCTGATACCAGTCTGAGGCCTGAGGGTTAGGGACCCCTGTATTATATGGTCATCCTAAAAACAAATATTCCTGGTGATTTTGTAGTAGTGGTTCTATGAACCACACTCTGCTCTAATGGTTGTTCCCATCAAGGGAGGAGAATAATGGATTGCAACCTTTCTTCCTAAAATAAATCAATATGTAGCTAGCTGATGAAATAGGAAGGCTACAAAAGGAAACATATAAATGTGGAATTGGAAGTTTCAAAATATATTCTATTACTAGCATTCTGCTTATTTCCATGCATTTCACTCCTTTTATCCTTTTATAACACCTTAGGTCCGCAAAGAGCTTTAGACTTTGGAAAGCATAAGACTGTGTTAGGATTAATATGTCAATGTCTCTAGATATGCGAAACATAGGTATCCAGGGAGAATTTTAATAGTCATAAGTGGGCACTAAATTTCAAATGATCCCTAAATATGTGTTAAGAGAATAACTTATATGTTAGTAAGTAACTTATATTATCTTTTCTTCTTCTCCAATTTGCTAATTGATGTAAAAATTAAAAATTTTAAAAAATTTGGAAGTTTATAAGATTAATCCTTCTTCAATGATTTCAAAGAAAAGAAATACATGGGAAATATAAGGTACTTTTTAATCAAATATCTTGCTATAGATTTTCATATTAATTGAATGATGTACTTAATATATCTCCAGTAAACCTAACTTGACCTAAAATGGTAATAAACCTTGGGGAATAATGCTGATGTTGATAAGATTTTCTTATTGATGTGTGGAGTGAGAAAAGACACCAGTTTTAAATGATATTTTCACATTTCATAAGTTTCTATAGCATCTGAACATCTTTATCTGAAAAAAAATCTGTTTCTGTGATTCATCCTCATCATAAACTCCAATAAATATTGCTTCTTTTTATAAGCTTAGATAAAATTTTAACTGTGAAGAATGGAAAAAAATTGACTTGAAAAATATGTCATACTGCTTTTAAATACTGATTTACCATATGCAATTTCACAAGCATAGAGTTGTTTCTTATGGGAGTATGATGTAGTTATGGAACACATGGTTGCATAAATACTGAACACCCAGGGGATAATGTCACGATTTACTGCCTCGCTTTTCCTTTAGAGTTGACTTCAATGCTTAGAACTACACTTATTTCTTGCCTTGTTCCTAGCCTGTATTTATCTTCAGCTGCTGATCTACAGGTTAATAACACTCAGGGGAAATCTGGTTCACTGCTAAATGCATTTAATCCTTTATATTCTTACATCTACTAAAAATCATTATTGGCATTTTCAATTTATTTATTAGGCAAACCTTTAATGTCAATCCATAAGTTTAGGTAGGGCATCTTATGTAAATCATCTCTATAGCCATGCCTTGTATCACATGACCACAGAGGACATATTGTTTGTACACAACACAAATATTTACCACATTGATACCTTCCATAATAGCTGTGACATAAATATCCATACCCTGTTGTATTTAAATAAGAAATAAATATACTTCCAGAAGTCATGCTGAGACTAATTTTATAAGATTCATGAGACAGTGAACTGTTATGGAGAGAGAATAGATTTTAAATCAAATCCTACATTTTCTCTCTAGATATGTAATTTTCCCAATGTGCAAATATTTTCTAATGTCTAAAATGCAACTACTACAAAACATTGTAGCAATTATCTAATCAAAAAACAGAGAGAGTTTAAACATTTTAGAAGTAGATCTAGCTTCTCAGTTCTCCTTGCATTTGTCAACAGAGTCCAATAGGAGCTGCAGGCTTTAGGTCTAGGACTGTCTGCTTCTCTATTGATGGCCATCAATTAAAGAGATCTTTTTTCCCAGAAATTAAAGAGATTTCCAGACATTTAATCCCTTCAACCTCTTAATACTAAAATTCTCTCCAACATTATATGCTTTAAATTCATTTCATTTTATGCTATTTATGCTTTTAATCTTTGTTTGTATTAATTGCCAAATGAAATCCTAGATTCTCAAATCACTTCTTATCTTATAACCATCACACAATTAGACACATCTATTCTATTATCCATATCTCTCTCTATATCCAAACCCCCTAAATTCTTCTACTTTGTCTTCTGGAGCTCATAGTCCTTTATCACAAAAAAATCTTTATATCATTGATAATTTGAAAATTCCTTTAGCCTCCATTCTCTAATTAAAATGTGGGCTATGATTTTCCTGCATTTCTCTCAATGGTAGTGGCTTTATTTTCTTGCACAATCCCCATAACTCTGGGCCTGGAGTCATATTGATTGACTTACTTCTTTGTTCCTTAAAATCATGACACCTTGAATCTCATCTTATTACATTTTACCTCTCATAGCCTCCCATGATTGCAGTCATCTACCAATTTCCACTTTTCTCTACGTTATTTCTTGATGATATTAACTCCTGAAACCCTCATTGTTCTTAATTATTGATGATTTCAATAAACAGATCAATAACCTTTGTAATATATTAGCTTTTACAATTCATTTATTTCTCTTTTTTCCAGTAATGCTCTCTTCCAACTTATTTTATCTCTCACAGACATACTAGAAGTATCCTTTTCATTGCCAGTAACTGCTAATTGGAATATAACTGACAAGATTGGGTAGGTTAGGTGCAATAACAAACAATCCCTACAGTTTATGTGATTAAAACAAAAAATGTTTATTTATTGCTCACACAAATTTTGTTTTGTCTTCAGGCAACAATCGAGGGCACTTCTCTACAAATGCTGGCTCCATGTTGTACTTCCGTTGATTTGTAGCAACCATGTTTGCAACATCAGGGGAGACAGATGTTCACACTGAAAATTGAATCCTCCCTTCTGGATAGTGTGCCCATCAATCTCAATGTCAGGTATTCAACTCTATAACCACTCATTCAATGTCTACAGCTTACTTCCTCTAAGACACAAACCTTGTTACTACTTCAAATAAAGTGGGATTAAAATTTATTGATTTTATAATGTTTTTACTATCTCTTTCACTTTCAAGATATTCCTCCTTCCCCACCCAAACCCAGTTTAAATTGCATAAGCACTCTTTTTTCACTAAGGAAGGTGACATAACCAGAAGAGAACTTCTCCGTTCTTACACATCCCACTTGTTCACCTACCATCATCAGTATTCATACTTCTGTCTCCCAATCCATTTGTAAAGATGAAATTTATTGCCTGTGTTTGAGGCAAAGATCTATTCTCTTACCAACTGAGGGATTTTTTTTTAGCTATCCTCCCTTTTTTATCCTATAATTTCAAAATGAGTTCTTCATTTCACCTTCACATTAGTAAATAAAGCTATTATTGGACATCCTATGTAACTGCAAATCCAATTGGTTCTACTTTTAATAAAGTCTTAAAATAGCTTTATTCTCGGCACCTTGCAAAGTAGTATCTCCCAGAATACAACTAATTCCCACCATCTCCACTGCAATTACCATATCCAAGTTACAATCATTCTTTGGCATAAAAACCTCCCTATGTGAAAATAATCCAAACTTCTTGCCATGGCCTTGAAGGTTCTACTTCATCTGGCTTTCACCTACCATCATGTCTCACCTCATCCTGCTCTTCTCCTCTGTCCCTCATTCATGTCCACTGTCCTACAGTTGCTACTTGAACATGTCATACACTATGTCTTTGCATAGTTTCTTCCTCCTGCCTGATATTCTTTTAGATATTCTTATGGCTTGCTTATGAAACTTGATGCTTCATCTGCATCAAGTTTTTGTTCAATTGTCACCTTTTCAATAAGCTTGCTCTGACACTATATTAAAATTCTAAGTCCCCTGACCATTAGTAGTCCTCCTTTCTCTGCTCTAGATTCTATATTTGTAAACTTCTGATTATATAATTTACTTATTTATCTTATTGATGCTTACTTTCCCCTAAATCCAATGCATGCTCTACAAAGGCTAAAATTTTTGTCTATTTTGTTTATTGATATATTGCCTGAGTCTCTACTAGCTTTATATTATTAGATTATTAATAATAACCCAATAAGCATAAACTAAGTAAATAATCAGGTGAATGAAACCTGTCTCTCAAGTCAGACTTTTTTCACCTGTTACAAATAATGCATATCAATTCCTTCAAATTATTTTTCCTTAAAATAACTTTATTCTTAGTACCTTTCATTAACATATATATTTTGCTTCTTGAATTTTTGTGATCGTTTCCTTACACATTTTAGTCTTACAGTAGTATCTCCTTTCAATTCATTCTTTTCATGGCTACACAGTGATCTAAAAATGTGTTTTTATTAGATGTTCCTCTAAATTCAATTATTGCTTATCATTATTGTCCACTGGATAGAATGTAATCCCTCAGGATGGCAGATTAGGCTTTTACACTCACATCTTTACCTCCTCTATAAGGTCATTTCTTCTCAAGCTCCTGTCTTCACACAAATTCCCAACTTAATTGTAAGTTGCATTTGTGTCTCTTGTACACTGATCTGTACCTTCTGTGATGGCAGAGACTGCTTTCCTTATAAATTATTACATAACAAATATTCAGGCTGCAATAACAAAATACTACAGACTGGATGACTTCTAAATAACAGAAATTTATCTGTCATTGTTCTGGAGGCAAGAAATAGGAGATCAGATACCAGAATGGTTAGATGAAGGCCCTTTTTAGGGTAGAAATCTTTAAATTTAATCTTTACATGGCCTAAAGAGCTAGGAAGCTCTATGGATTTCATATAAGAGCATAAATTCCATTCATGAGTTCTCAACCTCATGACCTAATCACCTCCCAAAGGACCCGCCTATTAATACCTTTTAGGGTTAGGTTATTCACATATAAATATGTAGAGGACACAAATATTCAGACTATAGCAGTGATCACTATGCCCTTCTATATACTAATAGTAAAACCACAGTAGTACTTGTCACAATCTCAATGTGATGAATAGCTGTTTGACTGTCTTCTCTATTGGGCTCTGAGTTCCTTGAGAGCAGCAATCATCTTTCCTTCAATTTATCCCAGCACAGAGGGTAGTGCTTGGTATATTATATAATTCAGTAAAGATATTAGAACCAATGACATAATATCAAGTTATATATCACATGCAATAGCCAAAAAAAGTGTTCTTTCAACATTTGAATCCAACCCCTTGTAGAAACTATAGACAAAAAATAGGCAACGACTTGCCCAAGTCACAAAATAAGTCAATAGCATAGGAGAAAACTGGTCCCAGATCATCTAACTCAAAGGCCAGTAATAAGGGAAATGTTTCCTTCTATTTCTTGCATCCCAGGAAGGTCACCATATAGCCAGCCTTTTGAGGAGCATATTACATAGTGAAAACTGAAAAAGGATTATCCCCAATGTGAGTGAGGCATTGTTACATGGCATCTTCTACCTGCACATAACCAGCCAATTTTCCCTAACAAGTGCAAATATGATTTTTGTGTGTTTCTGTTAAAAAATGTTGGTTTAGTCATTTATATGACAAGCATTTGGAATATAAGTACAAGAAGATGAATACGGTATATTTGGCTTTCTGATTTCACTAGAAAATGTACCCATTCTTAATTGTCTAAATGGTTACAGGAATATACAGAAGGCAAGAAGACAACATTAAGGATTTGCTTTCTCTGTAATTCAGAATTTATAGATTCTCATAATGCAAGACCCAGAACAGTGTAGTGGGCCAATGATAGACCCTCCAAAAGATATATTCACATCCTAATCCCCACAAACTCTGAATATTGCTTTATATGATAAAAGAATAAATATTATCTTATATGGTAAATTATACAATTAAGTTAAAGACTTGAGAGATGTTGCCTATCTTGGAATATCCTTGTGTGCAGTTAAAATAATTACAAGAATTCTTTTAAGAGGTGGACAGCAGAAAACAAGACAATAATATAAAGGAGGGTACAGACACACAGAAGAGAAGATGATATGAAACAAAATGAAAAGAGATGCAACCACAAGCCAAGGAATGTTGACATCTACAAGAAACGGGAAAAGTCAAGGAACAAAATCTCCACTGGAGCCTCCAAGGGAAGTTCAATAGCCCTGTTGGTATTTGATTTCAGACACCCACCCTTCAGAACTGTGAGAAAATAACATTCTCATTTAGTCATCATCCAAATTGAAATTATTGAAAATATCTACTTATGTCTAGTCATGTGCATTTTTCTTACAAGTTTTTCTCTCCGTTGTAACCGCTTTTTAGAAGTAGAATGGAACTCTGCCACAATGTAGCTTGTATGTTAAGACTGATGATGTTACACATACACCAACAGTGTATGAAAAAGCTCATTACTTACATAATGAGAATTTCTAGGAAGAACAGGGAAAGCCCCCCAATCTGGTCCAAAACTGGCTTGAGAAAGCAAAGAGAAGATATTGGCTTTAGGACTTTTATGGTGATTAGGTGGTGAGTTCATGGTGAGGATTTTGTGTGTGGCAGGGGCTGGTGTTGTTTGAATCTCTTGTCATCATTAAAAGAGAAAGCAGAAGGATTTCTTATCAAATTGCCCAGATATAGAACAGAAGAGGATGAGAGAAGAGTGAGACTTAAAAGTTGTCAGCAGCTCAATATCAATCAATGGAGTCAGCTTATTACAGTTTCCATAATATTAACTATTAAATAGTAAAGATTGTTTGTTACCCTTTCTTTATTCCTTATTCTACAATAGTTCTTTTCTCTTTCTCTGCAGTTTGTTTTCCTATGTTTTCTTCTGTTTTCCTCTGACTATGGGCTAAGTCATTCACAACCACTGCATTGTAATTAAGTATTTGAAGCTGAGGAACTAGACTTTGCTTATAAATGACAAACACTGCTTCCTCAAAATCATGTTTACACGTGAATGTTTATACTCATACTCATGCACTTATTAAAAACACAAGTAATCTGATAATCTGTAATTATCTGACAGAGGAAAGCTCTGTTCTATCTTGAAAGTATTACAAGGAGGCATAAATATGTACTTGATCAAGTGAGAAGACTCTGGGGTGTAAAATTCCAATTTTATATCATGATGTTCAGCCACTATCTGATGACACTCTATTTTATCAGCCTTGGAAGATACCCTGGGCACTTTGATATCTTCTCTAATACTTGCCCTATCAGACAAGTGATTATATCTCATTGGCAAAGTAAGAATAAAGAAACCAACTCTGTGTTTCACAAAAATTCTGAAATTGTTTGATTTGGAATAAAATACACAGATTATTTTGTTCACTATAAAGACACAGCAAAGAAGAACTTGTAGTAGAAATTTGTCAACAGAAATGAGTCAAATAGATTGCTCATGGAGTAGGTTCTGTAATTACGTAATGTGCATATCAAAATGGATTTATACATTACACTTCATGTCACCATTCTGGTTCCTGTGAAAACATTTTATTGACCTAAAAGCAAGTAACTGACACTTAATGCCCACCATCATAGTCAAATGACATTTATAATAATACTTGGTAAATCTATAAAACTCTTCACTACACTAACATAATTAAAGTGAAAGGTAACAGCAACAATGTAACACAGGATGCCTGTTAATGCCATCCATTTAGAGGCAAGGCTACTCTCCAGTTTTAGAACTGAGACTAAAGAAAATATAAACACATGTTTAAGTACACTTAGTTCATTTATATAGCTTTACCCTTTAAAACATTCCCTTTTATATTAAATATGTTTTATTTATTTATTTTATTTATTATTATTTATGCCTACAGCACCTGGTCTTCCTAGGTGGTATCTTATCCAAATACTAACCAGGTCTGACCTTGCTTATCTTCCTGCTTAGCTTCCAAGATCAGACATTGGGCTTCTTCAGGGTGGCATGGCCATAGACCATGGACTGTGGCTCCACTGGGGTGTGAACCCAGGACCTCCTGAGTATAAAGCAGACGTGCTAACCGATATACTATGGAACCACATCCAAATATCTTATATTTAAATATTATTCAACACTCCAAAAGAAAAGAGCATCAATAACACTTTTTACAATTTTGTATTTTCTCTTTCAGTAATCGTTGATCTGCTTTTTTTTTCATTGCATAAATTTTATATAAGTAAAACCTCCATTGTATTTTTCTATTAATCATTTTTTAATTTTATCTTATAGCATTCATATTCTTCTCTTAATAATTCTTAAATTTTTTTTCTAGAACTTAATTCCAAAAAAAGTTAGAAAAGATGAATAACACAAATCTGCAATGAATATATGGAAGGCTTATAATTACACAAAACCGAAAGAAAAGCCACAGAAATTTATAAACAAAAACTGAAGATATTGAACAAAAGTTAGACAAAATATTACAATTTAATGCAAGGGCAACCACTTAGAAATTACATGCAGATACAACATGATCTATGATATTGACAGAGTATCCTCATTTTCTTACTTCTTATTGATTGTATCCAAAATGATCATGTAAATTAAGTACTGGACTCTTTGATTATATTTCATTTAAGCACAGATATATAAGAGAAAAACCACTGGGATTTTAGAGCTAAAAAATAATTAGTGATTGTGTAGTTTAGGAGACTAATTCACACAAAAATGTGGTAATAGTCAATGTCTCATATTGCTTAGGTGGCACAGGTAGAATATGAAATCTTGTGGTTCAGCTTAGAGATATCTATTTAAACACATTTAAGTTCTGTGCTACTATATCATATTTCATTAATCAAAGAATGTCAAGACTAAAATAATATTTATAAATAAATCAACATTTGAAAAGATGACTAGAATAAATTTAAAGATAAAATGACTTATTGGTAATTCACATGCAATATACACAATTATATTTAGAATTTATTTCAAAGTGCCAAATATTATTTAAATTATTTGATTTGACTTCTACATGTGCCATATACTCACTTTCTTCCCTATCTTCTCTAAATGAAATAAGAAGGTTGTTTATAAACTGGATAATAAATAAAAGAGGATGGGAGAAAGAAAAGGCAGAAGGAAGGAAAGAGGGAGGGAAAGGGAATGGGAGAATATGCGGAAGTCTTTGACCTTATCTCCAGAAAAGCATTCACATGCATGCAGGCACACATACAAATATTTGAATGAAATTAAGGCAGTTTAACTGAAACTATCAATCAGACAGAGATTAGGAGACTCTTTTACTTACTTCCTTGAAAAAAAAAAATCCCAATCATTCTGACATCTAATAATTGTATGATAATTTATAGTGTATGAACAGTTTTCCCATTCATTAAGTCTAAATCTCTTTTTTCAACATTTAAGACTCTCCCATTTGTCCTAATATTTAGTCCTATTTGAAATTGCACAAGCTTTTATGTTAAATAAAAGTGAGATTTTAAAAGAATGCTCCTCTGTCTCTTAGTATTTTTACTATTTGTAACCTGAAAGTTTCTCACTGTTTAGAGTCCTGACACATAGTAATTGCCCAGTGAATATTTGTTGAATAATTAGATAAATAAATTGATAAATAATAAAACTATATTAGGAAGTGCTTTAAATTTTGCATTAAATCTTCAAAACTATTTCAAAGTCATTTTGGGTTAGAATATTTGAATGTTTGAGTTTAAACTACAATCTTTGAACTACATAAACAATTCATTTAACTTCTTTGGACTTTTGTTTTTTGTGTTCATAAACTGGACACAATTGTCTAGTGGATTATTTTAATAATTAAAACAGAAAAATTGCTAATTTCTAACTTGCAGTGTTTAAAAGTGTTTGTGTCCTTTTCTACAGAGGTCATAATTGGCAGTCTGTATATGTGACATGTTTTGTTTTATTTTGTTTTGCCTTCTCATACTTAGTACCTCAATAAGTTGAGCCAACATTTAAGAATTGAAATATTTTATAGAAAAATCTTTATACTAGTTTGTTTGTTTGTTCATTTGTTTGTTTTTTAAGGGTAATGCTTAAAAACCTCTCAGGGAAAAAGGCAGGGCATATATTTTCTACTTCACTGTAGTCCCCACTGTTCATTTTATATTTGAATTTGAAAGCTTCAGAAACTTGGTTTCAGGAACTCAAAAAGTACCATAGACACTTTGTCTCTCTTGATATCTTAACTGAGCTTTCAGTATCTGGTCTGATTTACTCATATGCACAGCAGCATGGTCTCTGGAGATTTTTTAGTTTCAACCTTTCTTTTCTGTAATAGCTTTTTTTTTTTTTAATAATACATGCCAAATAAATGTTTGTTCAATATAAAACTGATATGATTTGAAGGCCTCAAGGAGACATTGTCTCTGCATACAATCTTGTGCAAGTAAGAAATATTGTTTGCTGTAGATTCATTCTGTTAATTTAACATTTGATCCTTATTAGACTTCAAATATCACTAAGAAAAATAGTGCTTAATTTCAATAATTTGTATAATAAGCTAACAATAAGAATCAAGTTTTACATTCATTGTGACATGTGAGGCACAGAATTATTGTTTAATACACAAAACATTGCTTTTTAATTGGCTAACTTCTGTCATATTTAGATCCAAGAGATCAAATAATATAATCAAAACATAGTCTCCTTTCATTGTTCAGCTCAGCTCTCCTCTATGTAAGTACCACTCTCAATGAAACACTCAAAAGAAGCATCATGCTTATAGGCTTCCAGATTTTAACTTCCAATGAGAGAAACATGCCATTTTCCCAATACCATCATATAGTTATAATGAGGCTTAAAAAATCAAATGCATGGAAAACACATAGAGCAGAGCTTAACATATAATACACATATATTTGCTATTTTTATAACTTCAGGAAAAATTTTAGGCCTCAATGATACTTGTCTGGCTGGGACCATATGTACATATCCATATACTTATGCTCTTACTGGTCAGATTTTGTCTTGGTTGCTGAAGAGTAGATCAAGCACCCCAATACCATGTGAAACAGGAGAAAAAAAGGATTGGAAATCAGTTATATTATTAAAAATGAGGAAGAAAGGAAGATATGCATGAAGGTAAATGTATGTATGTTTAACCTACATATGTGAAATAGCCACCATGGAGAGGAAAACAATTGTAGCATGTATGCAATTGTAGCATGTATGCAATTCTAAAAAACAGGTCCCTCAAAACAGGATAAACTTATTTTCCATATGAAATATAAGCAGTAAATATGAATAGATATCCATTTACAATACTAGTTTTTGCAACAACATTACTCTTCTGTTTCTGCTATTCCACTTCAAGAAGACTGTCACTACATTTGTAGGTAATGAGATTTCAGGAGATTCTGTTATCTTTTGGCAAGCAAAATGAGTTATACATTTCATCACCATCTTAAATCTGGAGCAAGCTAATGTCTGGATCCTGCCCTTTTGTGCTTAATGTGGAGATACAAAACATCCTTTACACACATGGATTAGTATTTTGAGACTATATGTAAAGGGAGCAAGATCAGAACACACACTTTATAGATCTGTTAGGTACAGAGTTATGTTATGATTCAATAGTGATTTATGCAACAGAAGCAAAAACTTCCCTAATGGTAGAATCATGTCCTTCACAACATTAATTATCTTATTCTTTTCCAGATTCTGGAAAAACTTACTTTTATTTCTATAAAGTAGGCAATTGGCAGCAGAATAAACATATTGACTCTGAATCTAACTTTAATGTGATCAGAAAAAAAATTTTAAAAAAAAGAATAACTTGTATCTATTTGGAGTTAATTTACTTCCTGTTTGTCATCAGAGGAAGTGATTGGCTATTTATAGATTTTAAATAATATTAGTGGAGTTTTACTTAAATTTATTTTAACATTTTATCTGTTGAATTTATATGTCACTTTCTTAATGTTCAAGGCTGCTACCAAATTTGAGCTTAGCTATTTTCATTTTGTTAAAATAAAAATATTACTAAATATTCAATAAAAATGTGTTTAATGAACTATGAAGATAGTCAATACAAGTGTCTGGTTGCTTTTAAAGTTGTAAAAAATTGAAGTACCTTTTTTTTAGAATCCTGTCATAGACACTGATTCCTATTTCAAATAGCATTAGAAAAATCAAAGGTTTATTATTTTATCCTCTCCTATAAGCACAAATTGTGGTGAAGATATACTTGTATATAAGGGAAATACATTCAATTACAGATTCTACTTGATTGGGAATTGTTTTATTAAAATATTATTTCCTTCTTTCTCTGTTTTGAATTATAATCAAGTATGTAACTTACTATTCTAACATATATTAATCCTCTTCAAAGGCAAGTCAGTTTTAAATAGTTGATATAAAATTTTCACCATTAACTTCTACCTAGTCTAACATATGGATACTCAGCATAAAAAAAAAAATTATTAACAATTCGTAAAGCCCTCTATCTGAATAACAGCTTTTTCGTCTATAGTTCGTTATAGATTATAAAACACTTTTACATGTGTATTTTCTCCAGCACCTGTGTCACTTCTGTGAAATTAAGTATTTGAGAGAGTATATTGCAGACCTCGTATTCCACATTACAGATTGCTGCCAGGCATGCACTCATGGTTAAAAGGATCCATGTGTCTGCCTACACATCTACCACAGTGTCAGACAGTGATATAAGGCGGGACTCGACCATCGATTAGTATACACGTAAGATATTCTATTATTTCAATCATGTAGTTTAGTTTTTAGTGCTTCTTATTGAAAACTTACAAGTTTTTCCCCATTTAGAATAACTGAATGAACTGGTAAATTTTATGTAGAGTTATTTATGCGAGAACGTGGTTTTTCAAAACTACTCCTATGTCTGGTAAGCATTAATTGATGTGACCTCAATCTTCATATCACTCTATTAGGTGACTAATGCTATTTACAAGTAAACTATCATTTTCACATACTTACTGTAAACATTTTCAACAATTTTGATGACTTGGTTCTGCTTGAATACTTAAAATTAAGAAACTGTGTGCCC
The DNA here is from genome assembly GCA_028627145.1 of Eidolon dupreanum. Classification (NCBI taxonomy): domain Eukaryota; kingdom Metazoa; phylum Chordata; class Mammalia; order Chiroptera; family Pteropodidae; genus Eidolon; species Eidolon dupreanum. Next base: position 86,464,566 of record CM053507.1, on the reverse strand, counting down.
ATTTTCTTCACAGAGCAGAGAAGAAAGAGCTTGCTTATATTTGGCTGCAAACACTACCAGTTTTCTCTTTTTTCTCTCATTAATGATAAAGTATATCTATAGATAAATATATAACAATACTGTAGGTCTAATCTAAATTGAAATACTAAAATGAACAAATAGAATAAAAGAAAAAAACCTTGGAAATTCATCTCATCTGCCATTAATAAACCCCATCTGCCATTTTATGGCACATACACAAACTGCTATAGGAAGATGCCAAGACAATTTAGAATTTCCTTCTACAAGGGACTGAGCCAGAACTAATTTTATTCAAAGGATAAATGAGCAAAGTATTCCTTTGCCAACTGACAAAACATAATGATTCATGATTAATGGATCCTTGTTTTTTATTTCGAAGACCTCTTTCAGCCTAGCGATACTGTAATCAGTGCAGGAGAAGAACCTGAAACTTTAAATGTGAGTGCAACAAATCTGATCTATATTTTATGGTTGAGACTGGCTCATTATTAACAAAGAGAATGATTGATGATAGAAAATGCTGTCTTATGAACCTTATAAGCCATATGCTAGAAATATTTTAAAACACTTGTCTGCCGTAGAAGAGACAATATTAAGTTTTCTTAGGAAACAAACTTTTACTGTTAAAATGTTTGCTCTAATGATCAAATCTAATCACTTAAATATCATTAAAAGTTGTCGACTCAATCACTTATGACTTGCTTTTTTAATTATAAAATTAGAATCACTCTGATAGAATTAGCAGTCTTTTTAGTGTTGGCTGTAGAGTAAAATAGTATTTCATATTGTTAAGTGATTTAAAAAAGAAAACAAGAAAGTGTTCTATTTTAATTCCTAATAATGAAGGTAAAATAAATATGATTTAGAAAAAAATTAATCAGTACTTATTTCTTTACCATCCTTAATGTCAGTGATATTAGCGCCCACAGTGTATAAGACTGTTTTCCAAAACTCTGTCAGAATAACAAGGTAATTCTCATTGGGAATCTATTTGAGTTTCTCCTTTGACTCTGGGCAACTATTTAATGACATTAAGCACTACTGCCAGCTTACAGCCAGCATAATTAATAGGAAATGAGCTCAATAAAATGTGAAAATGTGTTGATCACATTGTGAAAGGATGATTAGTTGGTTGAATAAAAATTATATTATTAAGCAGTGTATACAATCTGATTAAAAGTCAATAAAATGGTCATGTTTTAAAATAGCTTATAAAACAAAATCATAAGATACCTAGTGAAACTATATTGGTCAATAAAACTCTTGTTTGAATAACTTTTGTGGTTATAAAATTTACATGGGTACAGGTTTTCCCCACTATCTGAAAGTAGAGCATTCTTATGAACTCTTCCATAAACCAAAATGGGTTGAAGAAGCAATTACTATTAATTTAGATGGAAAATGTTTGAGTGTTCTCAGCTCCAAAATTCAGTGCTTGTATAATATGTTTATTTCATTCACCATGATCAAAATACTTAATTACCTCCAATTTTACACTGAGTAAAACCCTTACAAACTTTCTTAGGCTTTTCTGATATCTTAGGACACATCTTGCTAATGAATGTACAAAATAAATCTAGATAAAGCACAGATACTCACAGACACTTTTCAAAGTTATGATGGCTTGATGTTGAGATGCTGAGTGTGATTTTGGGAGAAAGGAACTTGGCGACATGGCTATGGATATTTAGGGTGCCTGCTGCCTCTATAATGGCTCGCTGGAAAACAAATACTAAATGCTATTTTCGCTTTCGTCTTTTTTCATAAAAGTGAAAAATTTTTTTGGATTTCTTTTGGTTAGCAAAAATAGGAACTAGTGTAGGTCTTTCATAAAGCAAAGTGGCATAATACAAACTTTTGAAACACAGGGAACACTTGTATATATTTACCTATTATCTTCTTGAATGATATGACCGTTAAAAGTAAAATAAAACTAAAATGTGTACATTAGAATGAACCATATGAAATTTACTAGTTCCAACTTTGTTCACTACAAAAATGGCAATTTGATTTGTTCTAATTATAAAAGGATTAATAAGATTTCTAGTTGTTTCTTCTAGTTCTGTTAAGGGGAAAACTCAAGTTATCCAATAAGTGTAAGGTGCTTGGAATAGTAACTAGCAAAAATTTTATAACCATTATGTTAGTTATTATTTTATCGTTATCATCAGTATCATCATCAAAGAGTTAACAGGAACAAGTGGCAGAATTTCCAATAGAAATATCAATGGAATGATAATCTCATAGGGTATTCAGTGGTAATGAAGAAATGATTATGCACAGTTGGCAGATCTAAAGAGAAACATTGGGATAAAGGCTAATTTATTTATCAGTAATATAGAATAGTAGTGTCTACTTTTGAGGTTCTTGTATGGATAAAATGAAATCATGTATAAAAAGCGAACAGAATAGTGCTTGACACATAGTAAGCTCTAAAAGAGAATGTTTACACCTTATTTTGTATTTTTTAAAAATTTTATCAATAACATTCATTATTTTTTTCCTCAAACACAGACATGTGTGTTATGTTTTGTTTATAATAAGTGACATGCCAACTTAACTTAGTATCATTTTGAAAATCAAAGACAGTTTCATTAGGAAAATAATCAAAAATATTCAAATATTCATATTGAATACTCATATTGGGAAGCTACTGTTAAAGATTTTGTGTTGAGTTGTAGTATTAATAATTATTATATTGCAGTCATGATGTATATTAGTAAAAGCTTCCTTAAAATTTATGTTAAGATAAGCATTACTAGGAAGTGAATAATTATGCTAATCCTGATACAATGAATTCTCTTGTTTTATCTGGGCAGTTATTGTGTTCTAATTTAAGATAGGAGATAGATAGGCTCTGAACATTTTTTTTTTAACGGCAATATAACTCAAAAAATTAAAGTCATGTTAAATCCAAACGTTTCTTAAAAGGCTTTTGTGGGTTTTTTTTGTCATTTATTCTTAATCTAAAAAGCAAAGTTATTATTTTGCAATCCAGCAGTGTATTTAGAATGCATTATGAAACAAATTATACAAATATAAAGAACTCTTTGTGACTGTGTAGAAGTTTGAATAAAACAGTCAAAACTATTTCCTTTTTCTTTTCCTTTCTATCCCTTCACTTCTACTCCTTACCACACACAAAAAGAGTTTAATTTTGAACCGAGCATTCTGACATTCTTCTAACTTACTCAACCCATTAAATATAGAAATTGTTATTAGCAGCCTTAAATTGTTGGATTTAATAAATTTTAATTATTCTATTTCAACTTTTTTATATTTTAAGCTACTTACCTAAGATTTAATAACTATAATGGCAGGGAATGTGTTCACTGAAATATAGGAGAACAGAAAAAAAGAAATAATTTTGATTATTAAATTTTAAATATCAAGATTCAAAAAACCTATAATTCCTTTCAATTCATGATGCACATGAGTTAGATCAGTGCTTCAGTCCCGAGTATATTTGTTGAGTGACAAACTACAAGTGAAACAAATTAAATATATCATATTAAATCATAAAATTTCAGAGAGTAACTGGATTTTTCCAACTGCAAGTATGATAAATATTGATTACCGTATCCAGTAAACAAATTTTTCCCTTTCTGGGTGGACTGCAGTTTTTTATTTTTTCATATTTTTTCATCATAAACATAAATTGAACATGTTAGTATAATATTGATTCAATCTAATATTTTCATCTTTTTAATCGTTTATTATATATTTATAGGTAAATATATTTTCCAGATTTATTCACAAGAGTAGCTAGAGACAAAAGGACGTTCTGATACCTGTGATGTTTCATTTTAAGATATCATGTCCTTTGGTTAGTTGGATAACTCATTTGTGTAGAAATATATTATACTGTGATAGATGAGAAAAGCATCCAACATGTAGCCCCAGAATTTCAAGCCAAATAATTAATGACAAAATTCCCTCTTAAAAATCTTTTTACCCTCAGAAAATGGTTCCAAAATGTGTTCCTAAATAAAGTCACCCCAGGGACACTTCTTTCCCACAGACATCAAAAATATACAAAACTTTCCTTATTAAGAGAATCAGATTGGGCCTAATGTATTCTGAAAAAGAAGGATGAAGATTAAGAAGAAAAGAATCACTGCAAAGAGCATGAGGGCATCTACCCATTTAGCAAAACCCACAAGGCCCTGACACCTATCTTGCTTTTTTTCCAAACTATATTCTTTTTCCCCCCTGTGATTTCCATCAGAAACACCTCCTCTTTTCTGAGGACGTCTCTTTTGTTCGCATGCGTGGTTGATCACATAACTGAGATTTAGGCTGAAGCCAAGTGGCAGTGCAAGCAAGTCTGGATTTTTCATCTTCCATTTTCTACCCCCCATTGCCGGGTCTTTGATATTTGGAGATTTGGTTAGAGAAATGAATTGCTTTTCATTATTTACTTTATTTTATTTTCTCAGTCTATCAGAACAAAGGAGAAAATATTAAGCATGAGGAAAAATAAATTGTGAATTTAAATAAAACCAAAATTAGTCAAAATAAATTTAATTTATATAAAACTTTATAAAGATTTTACGTTACTTTTTAATCTCTCAGCAGATACTGAATTACCTACAAATTTATTCTGAATGTATCACATCTCAGTGTATCACATGGCAGGATATGTATGCTAGCTCTAAAATAAACAAATTAAGCCTCTTTGCATAATTAATAGTACTCTAGGAGCACCGGATGGAACCATCAACTTAATAAACTATATGCTCATATCATTAATACACAGAGCTTTTATTTGTTTACTTCAATAAAACTCCAGCATTTAAAGCACTTAGGTGAATTTAGAATCTGAAAAAAAAAATGCTTTTTGTGTAGCCCTAGAGGGAGAAATTTACTTTTTTATTTTATTTTTAAAACTAAGCTTGAATCGAAAGACCAAACATTCATGAAACAAGTTATTAAAGAATGGTATAAATAGTGCCGAAAATTTATTTTTCTTCACTTACCTATCTTTTCATTCACTAGACACAACTAGAGCACCCGCTGAATGCAAGACATTGTGCTAAGATGCTGTACAAGATGTGTAATTCTTTACTCTTTTACTACTCCATAGACACTCTATCATTTGACACTGATAATACTTTCTAATACTTTCTAGTCACAGGGCAATCTTCATTTACCTTTTCAATGTATTTGGGGGAGGTGCATCACTACGTGGTGCTCAGGCAGATGACAGCAAATTCAAGCTGAAGACTAGAGCTCCTTGCTCTTAGTCCAGTGTCATTTTTATTTATTCAATAACCTTGAGATATTATGAACTTGGCCTTTCTGATTGCTTAAGTCCAAATCCACCAAAATTATTAAACAAATTATTTTGTTTTAAAAAAGTAGAAAACTCTGAGGATTTGTTAAAGAGTAGACCCACGAATAAATGATCAAAAAGCATTGAAGTACCCTGTCTTTTCAACTTTTGGTTAATATTAATCACAATTTTAATATTTATTATAATTTGTGTTCCTCTTACATCTAAAATATAAGCTCCAGGATGTGAAGGCTATTTATATATTTTTCAAAGATGTACCCTAATTTCATAGAACAAAATACTTATGACTTAGAAAGCAATAAAAAAATATTTATGGAATAAAAGTTGAATGAAACCCATTTGTGAGCTTTGGTGCATGTGGTAAAGTGTGTTGAGTATTAGCAGCTTTATTTTTTCAAGGAATCAAAATAAGAACTTGGATCACCAATTCTTTTTTTCAAACCAATTAGTGGTAGTAAAAAATACTATTATGTTTTATAATGCTCATTTAATAAAATCAAACTGGTTCACATTAACTATATTCTTAAATAATAGAACAGAGAGAAGAAACATAACTCATATACTAAGACAATTTCAGAACCTTATTTTAAGCTATGTTGTTAAAGTTCTCCTAGTCAAGTCTTCTGCTATTTACCCATATAACAACAACAAAAAACCCCCTCTAATTCATCTCTTTCTACAATTTTTTGTCCATTCCCTGGAACAGCTAATTAAGAGAGAGAAATAGTTATAAATCTAGCCAGAGAAGAAGAAACAAAGAATGAGAAAAATTTTGCAATTTTATCATTAGCCCTTAAATCAGTTTAGTATCAAACTTGTAGAAGGAGGCTATAGAGATCAATAGGTTTAATTTATGTTGATATTATGTTTGTGTGTGTAGACATTTCATATACATTCGATATGTATCCATTTGGAGTGTCATCTATGTCTTAAACTATCAGAGGGGGTATTTTAACTTACTTTACTTCCTAAAGAACATACATTCTATTTAATAAACAAAAAGTGAAAATTCAAAGCTATGTAACTAGGAGGGCAGTTTAGCCAGGAAAATTTAAAAATATACCAAAAAACTATCACTTACTTTTCGCTCTCTTCCTACCTTCCCTTTTTGTGGGCATTTATTTGTTTATTTGCATTAAGTTTCTTATGATATGGTAGGCTATGCTATTGTGGAGGATCACCTCTTCAATCCCCAGGCTTAGAAACTTAGTTAACTCTTCAAACAAAGAGTGTACAAATTTGCAATAAGTTTTCTAAATTTCTTCTTCTTGGAAATAAAAAGTAGATACATATTTTATCCCTATTTTGTGTGTGTTTACATAAATCCATTATACCTACAAATTTATGTGTTTATTTGTTTTTGTTTTGTTAATTTTTTCTTTACTTTTGGTACTGCATGATTATAATGGTCTGTATTACATACAGGAATTTTTATTTTCAGTACCCTTATCTTCAAATGTGTTTATACTGTGGCACTGATTTTAAGTGTGTACACTGGCATTTTCAAGTCATGAGTTGATGAACAGAGGGCACTTGATCATTTTCTCATTTAAAGGTTACCTGATGTTCAGAACTCTAATGGAAAAAAACTACTCCTAAAAAAAGTCTGCAAAGAAAAGAAAAGTAGTTATATGAATACTCACTTTGAACTAAAATAATTCACCTCTGTCTTTAAATATGGGGGAAAAATGAAAAGCTATTCTCTAGGGGAAACGATGCAAAAGATACAATATCTATGGATATTTAAATGGGTGCATGTGTTTACACTTCTCACATTTAAACAAGTATTTCAGAAGTTTTCAGGTTTTTATTAAAGTAGAAAAAATATAATACTTAGAAATGTATATCCACACTTCAAATACTAAGTCTAATATGAATTTTGGTTCTTTTTTTTTTCTTCCTTCTTTTTTTTCTTCCTTCCTGCCTCTCTCTATCTCTTCTCTTCTCCATCATTCTGTTATCATCACATTTCCATCTTTCAACAAATATTTATTGATCCACTTTCTATTCTAGAAATTGAGGAATACATAACTGAGTAAGTCAGTTAGGTTAACTGTTCTAATGGAGCTTGACAACTTTTTTTAGTCAAATGTGGACAATAATGTGCATCTGATATATTTATTTTTTATGAAAATAAGTGTGATATTAGAAAGGATTTAGCTAAACATCTATCACCTAAAATAAAACCTGAAGGAGTATTAGCTCCTTTCTAAAAAGTTAGTTCCCTATTTTTTAGTTGATCTGTTTTGGGAGTTACTAATATCCCTTATTCTGACTTTACTTTCAAATCCAAGAAACTAAATGGATTCGTGGCCACTCTCTGGTCCACACCAATGGACTAGTTGAAACAAGACTCTTTATAATTCTCAGCTCTTAGATCTACTGAGAAGGGCTGACTTACTATATGAATGAAATATGATTGGATCCCCTTCCTGTTCAGTTCTCAGGCTTCACAATGCTCAGCAGGCAGTAGTCAATTTACTAAAGTCTTATCCATCACAACTGAAAAGATACCAGGCATTGACTTGATGAATGGAAGATAAATCATGAGAGGGTTATCCATTCAGGCAAAGCTGAATGACACTGACAGAGCCCTGCGTGAAAGCTCATTTTGTGTTTGCCTGTACAATATCTCATTTGTCGTGAGCTTCACTTGCCAATGATATCGGTGGCTTCCCCTGTATGAAGCCTTCTCTCTTTATTCCCTTCAACAAGTCACCCAGTTGGTAAAATGAAAGAAACACCAAGGAGACAAGATGCTATTATGATCTGAAAATTCAAGTTCAAAAATATATTTTATCTTTGTTCTTTGCTACAACAAAAATGAAATGCACAATTTTTGTTGTTACATGGGAACAAATGAAACAGTTCCAATAGATGGAACTTAAAATGTTTACTGAAGTCTGAGGCATTATTCCATATTTAGCCTTAAAATTCTCACTAAAATACATTTGATCACCATGTCATTCTATTTGGAATATAAGTAATATGTTTATTTTTTTGAAGCTGTCAGAAATCTAAGAGTAATAAAACATTTTGAGCATTTTCTTAAATACTACTATACATTTATGTAAAAAATTAAAATGAAATGAACAAAGATATTCTGTGTTTTCTCTCACATTTTCATAGCAGTTTGTCAAAGATTGAAATTAGTGGACTATTCTATAATACATGAAACTCATGTTAAAAATCGAGTTTGTTTTGCAGAGCACCACATTAACAGGTACAAAAGTATTTTCACATCATGATATAGGAATTTGTAGAGACCACATGAAAGAGACCTTTGTCATTGAAGCTAAACACAATGTAGATCTATTAATTTGCATTTTAAAAAATATTTTTTAAATTTTGAAATGATTTTAAATAGCCAGTTATTAGTGACTCTCCTATAATTGCTGATAACATAGATGAGAAATTTGAGTCATATAAGATTTTAGCCATTCCAAGATGTTGATAAATTAGCAAAATTTTCTTTAAAATTTCAAAGAAGAAGAGAAACTACACATTTCACTTTTGCTATTTTTACATCAATCATTTGCTACAAATGATTTCTTGACAGAAATACTAACTAAGAAAAATGTAAGAATACACCATTCTACAGTAAATTTTGGTGGAATTAAGTTTTAACTAAGATTTTTGTTGTATTCATCAGAATGAAAGAGAAAATTTTTAAAAAGAAAATATCAAATATTTAGGTTGACACTACATTTTTTTATATCTCACTTATATCTTCAAAATAAGATCACTGTATGCTCTGGTTTTCAAATTATAAGTGAAACAAATGATAACAGCCACTTTGGGTGATCATTCTTCTTTGAATTTGGGAAAAGGGAAAGATTAAAAAATCATATAATCTCATCCTAAAATATATCAACAATTATTTAATTTCTATGTAAAAAGAAAATGTTTTTAAATTTCAGCATAAAAACAATTTTGAAGACTTTTATGTGCATGTTAACATATTGAATAAAGGAACTAAGAAATGGTAGCTTTTCACTTGGATGAAACACCAAGGAATCAAGAATTATATCAAAGTATTCATTAAAAAACAAACCTATTTCTTTTCTGGGATGCTTGTAGTATTTTTTCTATGGAAATTTTGACGTTAATCTATTCTCTCATACCATGCTATCTTTCAAAGTGTCACAAACTATAATTTTTATAAAATTCCTTATCATGTTGATCTTGGATTGATCTGATAGATTATTGTCAGAAATGTCATACCCTTTCATATATCAAAATAGAAGTATTATGTTTTTATAAAAGGACTACCTGAAGAAAACATTTTAAAAGACATATTGCAAAAGCTAGCTTATAGTATAATATTTATCTGCATTTATATTTCTAGAGCAGGCAGGGATTATTAAAGTCTGAGGAACATTTTCCATCTTCTGATTTTTAAAAGTATTAACTTGTAAATATATTCCTCAATGTAATAAATTGTATCAATTATTGAAAATGATCAGTTTATTTAAAAGATATACACTTTTGTCACTAAAGGGAATTCAACTATTTTTAATTCAAAAAGGAACCATTTTTCTCTTGATAACCTAACTCAACATTTTAAGTACCTTCTTTATTGTTAAAAATATTGGTATTTCCCTTTTTATTCTTAAGTATTTAATTCTTTCTTTGTTGACTTAGCATTAGTATGGGAAGGAAATTTGTAATGTATTCTTGGGAATTAAAAGACATAATTTTAATATGCAAATATTAAAATAAAGTATTGGCTTATTTAGCATAAGAGACAATAAAGTTCAAATAGAACAAAATGGTCAAATTTGGAACACATTTGTGGTACTGACAAAACCACAGAATAGCAATCCTCTTTGGTAAGAATGTTGGATATGTGTGGGAGAATAGAGTTGGAATAAGTCTGGAAAGGATGTAGATTTTGAAGAGCTTTGATTACCTGCTTGAGGACTACAAGGTGTTAGGGAGATGAGAAAGTTTTTGAACCTGTGTATGACATAATTGAATCTCAACATTAGGATAGTAGTGACAGACCCTACAGAGTGGAATGTTTAGGCAAACTATAGAAAGGGAGAGGAGATTCAGAGACCACAGCAGTGGTCAAAGGGCACTGAAATGGAACTGAAGCAACAGATACAAGAAATACAAGAGGGAGAATCTACAGGGATTAACATTTTGTAATAGAGAGAGAAAAGGAAATGGAGGTGTCCAAGGGAGCAGCACTTTCAAAACTGAACAGAATGCCAGCATACTATGTATAGAGTTAAACAATTAGGAATTCATTTGAGATTCTTAAAATACAGAGGAATTATCTATACTTAAGTGATGGAGTGTATATCATCTCTTAATATTATCACATACCCCATGTAATTAGGCTACAGAAAAAAATAAATTATCGAAATAGCCAAATGGTACATACAAGCATTAAACTGATGGATTATTAAGAAACCAAAACCATGTTTAATGTAACTTTTTAAACTTACTGTTTAAAATTAAGCTAAAATTCAGCCCTTTTAGATCCACAGCATATGATTTTGTTTCACTAACTTGAATGAGTTTATACTTAACATTTTTATAGTTTGCTAGGTAATAGAGGTACTATTTACATCAAAGTCAATTGTAATATTTTAAAAATCTGTGAAAATATAATGTGTACAGATTAAAAGCCATCTCATTCTAAGGGAATTCAATTCAAAATGCCAAGTTAAGTATTTATCTTTCACGTAGTTACTGCTACATATAAGAAATACTCATTTTTAAATAATTGCTTGTGTCCTAAACATAAAAGAAAATCATCTTTTCCTGTATGCAATAAATATAGTAATGAATAAAAGAAATTTCTGGGACTTCTTTATTTTCCTCCTTACTTTTACCCATGAAATATGAGTTTACTCTCAAATAAAGCACAATATTTCATTAATCTAAAAATTTATAGATGCTATAATTTCATGTGATTACTCTCTCATGGTGATGAAAGTACTTTTAAAGTTGATGAAAAAAATTAAAATTACTATGTCAAACCACATCAAATTTAATTTAAAACTTAAGGTCATGAATAAGTCATGAACCTGTCTAAGTAAGATTCTATCGCCTTGTTTCAGATTTTGACTTTCCCTTTTTTTTTTTTTGTTCTCCTAAAGAAAAATGTTTTGCCAGGTTATCTGCTGTGCATCAAGTATGAAAGGTTTCCTAGTGGTCCCTAGAATAAGGTAGACGATTAAGGACCCACAATATTTTGTTTGGAACTAAGAGTACATGTTTAGGAAACCAAAGATGTTCATGATTACAGTTGCTTGGGATTAGGGCACCATACTGAATTAAATCCAAGAAGGAATTTAAATATTGCAGCACCATTTTTCTGTTTTACTGAATAATTGGTAACACTAGATTACAAGATTTGCAAGCTCCTGAGTTGCTGTATTTTCATAGGGAAAAGGATTCCTTTCATTCAAGCTTAATAAGCTTGGCCTATATCAGCTTTTCTCACATCAGCCCAAGTGTCACATTTGGGCTGGGGGAAGCTTGTTAGCAGTAATTACCAGCAGTAGGTTCTATTATTTGCCAAGGTAATTTTCACTGCTAAGTACCACCAAAACTGCCTCAAGTCTTTAATTTTTCCCTTCCTCTTGCCATCCTTTGCTTTCTTTTAAGTGAGTGAATTTTCCCATGATACTGCTCTCTGTGGTATGAGACAAGGCAGAGGCAAGGCGCTGGGTATCAATGTGCTCTTGAGACACGGGGTCAGACCAAGCGAAAGCCTTTCACAAACAGAGCCTGAACTCTATTAGAGATGCAAATCCACTCTCTGAGTAATGATTGTTTCAGTCACATAATGGAGGCCAAGGAATTCCACTGCAGCTCCCCTTTCAGCATGGGCCCTTTGTCTTCGTCTTAGCAAATTTCAGCAGCCTGTTTAAACTCCAGCTATTGTCCCCTTAGCTTCATAGATTTCTCTGCCTGCCACCAACTCACAATGGGCTGATATGAACATCTTTGTTACTGCTTTTGTACTGTATATCAGAGTAATGTTTCAGCAGATTGAAGCCTAGGAGGAAGAATTAAACCTGTACTACACAGAGCATGATGAATTGCAGGATTTACATATCATTTTGAGACTTTGAGTGGTACTGGGAGGGTAGGGAGAGGTCGTTGTTGAATGCTGTTGTGTCTCAAAGGATGTTGTCAGAAGACAGAATGACAGAAAAGGAAGTGATTTAGATAGTCCCTGACAGCTTAATACACAGAATACAGACAAATTGTGGAAATTCACAAGCATCTCATCCTTTTCTTATATACAAATATCTAATTCTGAATCTCAGTGTGGTTCACATGAAGGAACTTCAGGTGGTAGTCTCATTTTACTGTTTCAGAACTTAAGTAGTGGAAATACTACTTAATTTTAGATCCCATTATTTTGGTTGACAAGAAAACTTCCATTATTTTGGGGCGTACTCTTATGTTGGAAGCACATTTTTTTCATTGTTAACGGCAGTAATAATTTCCAAAATACATCATCGCTTTATGCAATTAAGTGATCTTTATCTATGTTTAAGTGTTTTCTAAGTATATAGGTTTTTGAAAGACATATTCAAGTTGTCTATGAATTTTGTAATGATTTTCCTTCCAATACTGAAGAGTAATTATAAAGAAATATCCAGTTGTGGGATAATAAATTTTTAATAACTGATTTTTCCAGGGAAAAACAAAACTGATGAGTTGCATTTGCTGATTTCCATGATGTAGATTCTTCCAAGATGGCCAATTTTAACTTGCCAATATGAGGTCACTGAAAGTGGAATTGGGAAAGGAATGTACCCAACCAGGTTCTGTGAGCCTTACAAACCAGATACAGCACAAAACTGGAATTATCTGATTATATTTTTTTTCATTATTTTGTTAAGAAACAGCAGGCTTCTCAGTAATCTTACAAACAGGTGAATAATGGTATAGAAATTCATAGAATGATAATGGTGCTTAAAGTACTATAATTATAATGAATTATCATCTAAGAGATTTCACTGATTTGGTTGATATAATTTACTGTAATTTATGTTTTTTTTTCCTTTTTTTTTTAACCAATATCAATATGGTACATGATTGAGATCAAAATAAAAAGGTAGAAATGAATTCAAATAGACTCATTCTATATGCTTCAAGTTTCCAAGAAGAAGATAGTTAGGACAGAAGGATTTTTTCATTCCTTGATTGAAAGAGAAGAATCATTTACTTGATGAGTTGTGATAAATATATTTAAAGGATAAAATGTTATAATTTCCATTCATATGCACATTAAGATCACAAAATCCCATGTAAATGTCTATTTATAAAAGAATAAAAAATTAAGAAAAATAGTTTTAAAAAATCTGTTCTATATTCCAAAAATCACTGAAATGCCTATGAATCCCAGAATACACAATGTAGTTTCACACTTCCATACTACTGCATCTGCTGTACTTTCCACTTTGAGTGCCCTTCCATCATCACATTTACAAATTCTTTAGTGAGCTGTCACATATTTTGTACCTATTTAGATATTACTCTTACAATATTTGAACACATATCTTTCTGCTCTATTAAGTAGTGAGTTCCTTTAAGAGAAACTCAATGTTTTATTGAGCTTTCTATCACCAAAAAACATAACAGAGTGTCTTAACAAATTGTGGTTGAACACAAATTAATTGAATCATAAATTTATCAGCTTTCATTTTTCTATTTCAATGCCTTCGCACTTTTGTATTGATTTTGTCTTTGAAATTCTGTATTTTAAATATTCTGACCATTTCACTGCAAAGTGATATTGTCTGAGTAAATTATAACATGGTTTAATCATCCTGTTTTTATCATCTGTGTTTCCAATTTTCTCAATTTGTATTTTCTTATGACAGGTATACTCACTGTACCCAAAAACTATAGTTTTTCTAACTTTCTCATATTCATACATTTAACCATGCATTGGTTAAACTTCAAGGTGTGGGTTCCTTTGGTAATTAGTGTTTCTACCACTTTGAGTTTTAAAAAATATAACATTCAATCAGGTTTTTGTCACTCTTTGGCTTATTTCATAAGTTCTTTAAAGTGTACTAAATCATCCATGACGTCAGATAATATAAAATACACAGATTTTATAACATATCCTGTTCATGATAAGCTGTTGAAAAACAAAACAAAATAAAACTCTACACAGAGATCTTATAGACACAGTTCAATAATGTTAGTGGAGACAGTTTATCACCTTCCCTGTTACTTTTTAAAAATCCCATTTTCAATCACATTTTGATCTTTTAACCTTCATCTCATATGCCATTTACAACTAGTCTCTAAAAGGAACCAAGGCACAAGCCTTATACATTACACAAAAATGAACTCAAAATAAATTATAGGCTTAAATGTAAAATGCAAAACTGTAAAACATCTAGAATAAAACATATGAGAAAATCTACATGAACCTTGGCTTCGAGATTAGTTCTTAGACACAATACCAAAAGAATAATTTTGGAAAGAAAATTAGATAAATTAAATTTTATTAAAATTAGAAATGTCCACTCAGAAAAAGATATTGAAAAAGGAAGACAGCTTTGCTGCATCTACTGTGAGGATGAAGACCATTCTCAGACAAATTAAAAAAATAGACTAAAGTTCCGAACAAATATCTCATCATAGGAGATATAAAGGTGGAAAATAAGCATGCAAAAAGATGCTCAACATCATTTGTCATCAGGAAAGGCAAATTAAAAGAACAGCAAGATAATACTATAGACCTATTTGAATGTTCAAAATTCAAAACATCTCATAATGCAATTGCTGACGAGGGGATAGAGAAACAGGAATTTTCATTTATTGCTAGTGGAAATGCAAATTGGTATAAGCAAGTTGGAATACAGTGAAGTTGTTTTTTTACAAACCTAAACATAATTTTACAATGCATTCCAGATATTGTGTTACTAGGTATTTACCCACCTGATTTGAAAATATATGCATACGTACACACGTGTGCACACACACACAGAATATGAAAGCTTTAGATTCATTCATTTTTTCATAATAACCCCAAATTGTAAACAATCAAGATGTTCTTTAACAGTGCATGAATAAACTATGTTATACCCATACAATCGAACATTATTCAATGATAGAAGAAATGAGATAACAAGTCATGAAAAAATATATATGGATAAATCTTAAATACATCTTTATAGGAGAAGGAAGCTATTCTGAAAAGACTGCATGCTATATAAGTCCAATTAAATGGCATTCTGGATAAGGCAAACCCTACAGAGGTTAAAAAGTTCAGTGATTTCCAACAGCTTAGGGAGCAGGAAAAATGGAATAGACATAGCATAGGAAATTTGTAAGATAATGAGATTTTTCTGTATGATACAGTAATAGTGGATATATGAGACAATGCACTTGTTAAACTCTGTAGAAACTTACAACACAAACATTAAATCTTAATGTATAGAAAATTTTTAAAAAATTATGTAGAAGTTGAGGGATTCCAGAATGGAATTAAGACTGAGACAAGAAATCTAACTGTACTAAAAATGTATTAAATAACCCCACTTTTAGGGTTAGGGGGAAATAGATGCTGACCTACGTAGCACTGGAAATGAGTGGAGACTATATGACTGAAGGTAAAATTAAATCTGTACAAGAACTGTACTCTAGTCGATAAATTGTTTTCCATGGAGTATAGGATAATAATTCTGACACTTCTATACATGTGTATTGAACAGTTAAGTAAACGGATGACAAACAATAGCTGCCAGGTTTCTCACAGTTGGAGTAAAAGGCTACAGACAAGCAAGGAGATAAAGCTAGAATGATCCACGAAATACTGGACTAGATTTGAAATATCAGTATAAACTTATATTTAAGTTAGTATTGATGCATATATAATTTTAAAGATATATGTTTATACACAAGTTAGTCTATACACATAAATTTCCTTGCTCTAGAGGGCCAGAAAGCAACAACACTCAGTACCAATCAGCACATCTAGCTCACAGGTATGGTTTCTAATACCAGTGTCTAAAGGAAGGAACAAGGGCTCTGTGGAGAATGGCTGATTCTAGAGTTGAGGAAAATCGTATAAAAGATAAACGTAGAGAATTTTGTAATTCTGTATGGTAAGCAACTTTTTTTTTTTAGGAAAAAAAAACAATAATGCAGATGTGTCAAATATACACAAAAGCCAACTGAAAGAGCTCCCTATGGTGAAATTTGGAACAATTTAAATATCAAAATACACAACGTAGTATTGGATTATAATTAAAACTATAAAATAAATATCCATCAGTCCATACCGATATACACGACCAAATAAACAAATGAGTTGGGGAGAAAACAAAGTTAACTGGTGCAGAATTCCAAGTAAGTTATATACACACTTGCTTGAAAGAGGGGCAGCATTTCTCTCCACTCCCTCAAGTGTGATCTATTTACAGAGATTTTATTCTGAGTTCAGTATGGAAAAGGAGAGGAAAGCATGACATTACAGTAGAAAAATTTGACAAACACTCTCTCATCTAAGTGATCAAGGTTAATATCAAAATAATTAGTCATGTTTATAGTATGTACTTTTTATGTGATGTGATTAAAATGGCTCTTTACCTCTGGAGCTTTTCTTCAAGAAACCTATAACCTCAGTTTAATCATGAGAAGAACATTAGACGCATCCCCCAATTGAGTTGCATTCTAAAAAGTGCCTGCACACGACTCATCAAAACTGTCATGGTCATCAAAAACAAGTAAAATTTAAGAAATTGTCACAGCAAAGAGCTTGGTGAATGTAATAGTTTGAATGTTTTTACACACCCATTCATATGTTAAAATTTTAACCCTTAAGGTGATGGCATTAGTAGGTGGGGCCTGTGGGAGGTGCTTAAGCCACAATCGTGGAATTTCTGTGAATGGACTAGTGCTTCAATTAAAAGACTCCAGAGAGCTCTCTAGCCCTGGCCACCAGGTTACCATGCAGAGAAAATACAGTCCTCTATGAACCAGAAAGTAGGTCCTCATCAGGTCCTCATCTGTCAAAACCTTGGTTTTGAACTTTCCAGCCTCCACAAGAATAAGCTATAAATTTTTGGTGTTTATAATCTAACCAGTTAGTGGTACCAATAATTTCAGGAGTTAAAAAAATAACTAGATGAGCAGAATGAGTTCTTTAACAAGGAGATCAAAACCCTCAAAAAGAACCAAATAAACCTTCTAGAGATAAAGAACACACTGCAAAAGTTGAAAAATGAAATAACAAGCTTGGGAAATAGAGTCGACAAAATGAAGACAGAAATCTAGAAATAAATCAGAAGGAAGAAGAGAGAAACCAAAGAATGAAAAATAATAAAAGAGAAATACAAGAAATCGCTGATACCGTTAGGAGAGGAAACAAAAATAATGGTCATTCTCAAAGGCAAGGAAAAGTAGGAATTAGAAAGCATTTTCAGACAAATAGTTGATGAGAATTTCTCAAATCTAAGGAATGATCTAGAGCTTGGAATTCAAGAAGTCAATAGAACACCCAATTATCTCAACTCAAAAAGCCCTTCACCAAGACATATTGTTTTAAAATAATCCAAAATCAATGACAATGTCTATGGCCATGCCACCATAAACTGGCCCGATCTCATGTCATCTCAGAAGCTAAGCAGTGTCGGACCTGGCTAGTACTTGGATGGGAGACCACCTAGGAAGACTAGGTGTTATAAGCATAAAAAAAAAAAAAAAATCAACGACAAAGATAGAATTCTCAGGGCAGTCAGGGAAAAGAAGATGGTAACCTATAAAGGAAAACCTATTAGATTATCATCAGACTTCTCAACACAAACCTTATAAGCCAGAAAGGAGTGGAATCAAATATTCAAACTGTTAAGTGAAAGGAACTACCAGCCAAGAATAATGTATCCAGCTAAATTCTCCTTTAGATATGAAGGAGAAATAAAGACTTTTCCAGACATACAAAAATTGAGAGAATTCTCCACTACAAGGCCTGTACTACAGGAAATACTGAAAGGGGTCAGCTCACTTAAACTAAAATCACACACACACACACACACACACACACACACACACACACACACACACACAAAACATAATTAGGAGTAAGGTGACTAGCAGGCTATAAAAGCAGAGGAGTGCAACCCTTACTAGGAGCAGGGCATTACACACTTAATAAGAAGAGAATGGCTATAGCAAGATAGTAATAAATGTTCAGCATACTTAGGGACAAATTGAGACAACTGAAAAAGGCAAGATTCAAAGATCCAGTCACAAAAGGGAGTGAAGATAAGGCACGAGAAGAAAAAAATGGATGATTATATATATATATATATATATATATATATATATATATATATATATATACCATTCGTAATGGTAACCACACACCAAAGATTCAGAACTGAAGTATATAACATAAAACAAAAAGGACCAGAGGCAAAACCCAAGAAAATCAACCAAAATAAAGAAAACAGAAACACAAGGACAAGGAAGCAACGGAAACACCAAGCTACCAAAAAGAAAAAGATAAAATGGTTATAAGAAGATCTCATATTTCAATAACCACCCTAAATGTAAATGGACTGAACTCATCAATAAAAAAGTATAGAGTGCAGATTGGATAAAAAAAACAAAACCCAACCATATGCTGCCTCCAGGAGACACATCCCAGCTCCAAAGACAAACATAGACTCAAAATGAAAGAGTGAAAAATGATTTTTCAATCAAACAGTGTTCAGAGAAAGGCTGGAGTACTGGTACTAATATCATATGAAGTAGACTTCAAAATAAAAAAGGCAAAGAAAGATACTGAGGGATACTTCATAATGATAAATGGAATCATGCATCAAGAAGACATAACACTTATTAATATCTATGATCCCAATCACGGAGCCTGAAAATATATAAAGCAATTGCTAACAGAACTAAAGGGAGAAAACAGACCAAAATGCTATCATAGTAGGGGACCTAAATACACCATTGACAGATATGGACAGATCATCTAAACAGAAAATCAATAAGGAAATCACATCCTTAAATGATACATTAGACCAACTGGACATAATTGACATTTACAGAGCCTTTCATCCCCAAACAGCTGCTAATAATTCTTCTCTAGTGCTCATGGAACATTCTAAAGAATCGACCACACACTGGGATACAGAGATAGCCTCAAAAAATATAAGAGGGTTGAAATCATGCCAACTATATTCTCTCTTCATAATGCTTTGAAACTAGCGATCAACTGTCAAAAGAAAGCGGAAAGAACCACAAATACATGGAGATTAAACAATATGCTACTGAAAAATAACTGCATCATGGAAAAAATAAAAAGAGAGATCAAGAAATACATAGAAATGAATGATAATGATAGTACAACATATCAAAACTTTTGGGACATAGCAAAAGCGGTTATAAGAGGAAAGTTCATATCATTACAGCACTATCTCCAAAAACAAGAATGAGCCCAATAAACAACTTAACATTTCATCTTTAAAAACTAGAATAGGAAGAACAAATAAAACCTAAAGTCATCAGAAAGAAAGAAATAATCAAAGTTAGAACAGAAATAAATGACATTGAAAAAAAACAACAAAAACAAAAAAAATAGAAAAAATAAATGCAACAAAGAGCTGGTTTTTTGAAAACGTTAATAAAATTGACAAACCACTGGCTAGTCTCACTAAAGAAAAAAACAGAAAGGACACAAATAAACAAAATTAGGGTTTAAAGAGCAGAAATTAGTACTGATATCACAGAAATACAAAGCATCATACAAGAATACTATGAAAAAGTATATAACATCAAATTTAATAACCTAGAAGAAATGGACTAGTACTTAGAAAAACACAATTTTTCTAGACTGAATCAGGAAGAACTGGAAAATCTAAACAGACCAATCAGCAGTATGAAAATTGAAACAATCATCCAAAACCTACCAAAAAGTAAAAGTCTAGGACCAGATGGTTTCACCAGTGAATTCTACCAAACATTCAAAGATTTAATACTTATTCTCCTCAAACTCTTCCAAAAAATAGAAGAGAAGGCAATACTTCCCAACTCATTTTATGAGGTCAATATCACCGATACCAAAACCTGATAAGGATAACACAAAAAAAGAAAACTACAGACCAATATCTCTCATGAACACAAATGCAAAAATCCTAAATAAGATACTAGCAAATTGAATATAACAACATATTAGAAAGATTATACACTACAATCAAGTGGGCTTCATCCCAGGAGCACAGGGCTGGTTCAACATGCACAAATTGACTAATGTGATATACCACATAAAGAAATTTAAAAATAAGAATCATATGATTATATCAATAGATGTAGAAAAAGCCTTTGACAAGATCCAGCACCCATTTATAATCAAAACAATTAACAAAATTGGTATAGAAAGAAAATACTTTAATATAATAAAGATCATATGTGATAAGACCTCAGTCAACATTATACTGAATGGTGAAAAACTAAAAACCTTCCCTCTAAGATCAGGAAAAAGGCAAGGCTGTGCACTATCACCACTGCTATTCAATATAACATTGGAAGTCCTAGAGAGTACAATCAGACAAGTGAAAGATATAAAAGGCATCCAAATAGGAAACAAAGAAGTCAAACTGTCAGTATTTGCTGACGACATGATTCTCTATATAGAAAACCCTAAAGACTCCACAAGAACACTACTAGAAACAATAAGCAAATACAGTAAAGTTTCTGGATACAAAATTAATGTTCAAAAATCCATAGCATTTCTATATTCTAAAAACAAAGTGTCAGAATAAGAAGTGGAAAAAATAATTCCTTTTGTGATTGCAACAAAAAGAATAAAATACCTAGGAATACATTTATCTAAGCATGTGAAGGGCCTATATAATAAAAACTATAAGACCCCATTAAAAGAAGTCAAAGAAGATACAAAGAAATGGAAAGATATTTCATGGTCTTGGATTAGAAGAATCAACATGATTAAAATTATCTTATTACCTAAAGCATTATACACATTTAATACAAACCCCATCAAAGTTTCATCGGCTTTTTTTAAAGAACTAGAACAAAAAAAATCATTATATTTGTATGAGAGCACAAATGACTTCGAATTGCCAAAGCCATCCTGAGGAAAAAGAATGAGGCATCATTCTGCCCAACTTCAAATTATACTACAAAGTGACAGTAATTAAAATGGCATGGTATTGGCAGAAAAACAGAAATACGGACCAGTGGAACAGTATTGAGAGTCCATAAGTAAATTCATAAGTATGTGGGCAACTAATTTTCAAAAAACAAGCCAAAAACATACAGTGGAGAAAGAAAAGCCTCTTCAATAATGGTGCTGGGAAAACTGGAAAGCCACCTGCAAAAGAATGAAACCTGATTATTGTCTATCACCACACACCAAAATTAACTCAAAATGGATCAAGGACCTGAATATAAGACCTGAAACAATAAAATATACAGAAGAAAACATAAGAACTAAACTCAAGGACCTTGGACTTAAAAAAGATTTTATGAATTTGGCCTCAAAAGCAAGGGAATTAAAAGCTGAAATAAATGAATGAGACTACATCGAACTAAAAAGCTTCCACTCAGCAAAAGGAATTCTCAACAAGGTAAAGAGGGAATCATCTAAATGGGAAAATATATTTGCAAACAACACTTCTAATAAGGGCCTAATATCCAAAATATACAAAGAGTTCATGTGACTCAATAATAACAAAAATAAAACATATGATCTAATCAAAAAATGGGCAGAGGACCTGAACAGATACTTCTCCCTAGAAGACATATAAATGACCAAAAAATATATGAAAAGATGCTCAACATCACTAGCTATGATGGAAATGCAAATCAAAACCACAATGAGATACCATCTCACACCTGTTAGAATGGCTATAATCAACAGGACAAATAAAAACAAATGTTAGAGAGGATGTGGAGAAATAGGAACCCTCATACACTTCTAATGGGACTGCAAATTGGTACAGCCACTATGGAAAACAGTATGGAGTTTCCTCAAAAAACTAAGAATTGATCTACCATGTGATCCAGCAGTCCCTTTATTGAGTATTTACCCCAAAGACTTGAAAACTCATATCCAAAAAGATATTTGCACACCAATGTTCATAGCAGCATTATTCACAGTGGCCAGGATGTGGAAGCAACCGAAGTGTCCTATGATAGATGATTGGCTAAAGAATCTGTGGCACATATACACAATGGAATATTAGCAATAAGAAGAGATGAAATACTCCATTTGCAACAACACGAATGGACCTTGAAATAAACATACTAAGTGAGATAAGCCAGACAGAAAGGTTGAAAATCACATGACATCACTTATATGTGAGATATAAACCTAAAAGCAACAAATGAACAGGACAACCAAACAGACTCATGGACATGGGCAATGGACTAGTGGTTACCAGAGGGGAGATGAGAAGGGGGACATGGAAAAACATAAATAAAACGTTAAAAAAAAAAAAAAAAAAAAAAAGAGAATGTCATACTCACTTATGCACCAAAAAAAAAAAAATTTATAAACCTAAGATATTAAAGTTTCTGTCCCATTTCTGTCCCCTCAAAAAGTAATCTTATTGTTTAGTTTTCAACCATGACATGATTATAATATTATTTATCCAATACTCTCCCCAACACATATTTTCCCCTCTTAAATATGGCTTTATAATGAATTACTTGATTTTATATCTTTTCTTGAACTTCCCTTTTCACTTTTTATTCTGCAGATTTTTCAAAAAAATCAAGGAGTTTTTGTTAAAATTGAATATTCAAAGGCCCCAACCATGCTATTTTTATACAGTAACCTGTGGTCAGCCTCAGGAATCTGAATTTGTATAAACATTTCAGGGAAATGTTGTACATTTCACAATTTGAGAAACAAAAGTCTAAGATGTCTAAGGGTAGAGTCTTCATTTACTTATCTTTTCTCATATATCTTTCTAACAGTTTTGTTTTTATATGTAAAATTATCTTTCTATGATAAAAAAACTCATTGTCCAATTTATTCTCCCTACCCTTTCAAATTCTGCACTCTACTAGACAATTCTATAACACTCGTTGGTGCTATAAGTTTTAATAAACATGCTAAAATTTTCAAATGTCAGCATATTTTACAAATCTCTGTTATTTTGAAAGAAATTTTCCAGATTAACCTTTCCTCTTATATTTGCAATTTCATTCTGTTCTAAAGAGATTTATTTATTCACCAATCCATTTTCCAAATTTCTAGTGTTTTGACAACACTATGACATCTCTAACCATCCCCATCTAAAAATATACTAACACTTCAAATTTAGAATGTCTAAAATTAACCCTATCTTTTTCTCTTCCAATTCTGCTCTTTCTTTGGTATTTTGTAGTTCAATTAATGACACTATTCTCTAAACATGAAACTTCAAAACTATTTCTTTCCCTTATCCTATATATCAAGACCAATATCAAAATATAACTTTAAATTGTCTAAGCCTATTCTTCCTTTCCATTCTAGTGAGCACTGTGTTAACTCAAGTATCTATTTTTTCTCACCTGAAAGTTTTTATATACCACTTCTCATTCATTTGTGTGTGTGTGTGTGTGTGTGTGTGTGTGTGTGTGTGTGTGTGTGTATAGTATTAGTTAGCTATGGCTGCCATAATCAAGTACTACAGACTAAGTGACAAAGTACAGAATATTTTCTCACAATTCTGGAAGTCTGAGATCAAGTTTTTAGAATGGTTGGCTTCTTCTGAAGCCTTACTCTTTGACTTATAGGTAGGTATTGTCTCTATTTTCTTTACATGTTCTTTCTTCTGTGTCTGTCTGTGTCCTAATCTCTTATAGGACCTTAAGTAAGCGAAGCATGCTTCAAATTTTTTGTCTGTGAACTTTATCCATAACACATTCATCACTAATATCTTGTGTTTTAATTTTAATTTTAAACTTGGGTAACTCCAATTATTAAGTTCTCAGATATTTAGTTTCCTAGAAAAGAAATGCCTTGTCCTTGACCTATGTTTTAACACCTCCAGCTTAGCCCTAATTTCTGTAATCTCTCTTAGATTAAACATTTCTTGATAATCAGATAACTGATTTCAAAGTAGATTTAACTAAGGGTCCCAAGGTGAAATCTAGTACATTAAAAGAAAGCAATCCTACTCTAAAAAAATGAAAGAGGTCTTATTTGTTCTTGAAATTGAAGGTTTGTGGGAGGAAAGGTAACAAATATTGCATTAAAAATATTCTCTTACATGCTTGCAATGAATTTTTTACTACTTTGATTGTAACTTAAAAATACTATTGTACAATATATAGGAATTTCTGGGGGTTATCTCAGGTTCAGTTCCAGCACCTCAATAAAGTGAATATTGCAATACAGTGAGTCACACAAACTTTTTTGCTTTCTCAGTGCATATAAAACTCATTTTTACACTATACTATAGTCTATTAAGTGCGCATTAGCATTATGTCTGTGAAAATAGTGTGCACACCTGAATTTATAAATAGTTTATTGCTAAAAATGCTAAACATCATCTGAGCCTTCAGCTAGTCATAATCTTTTTGCTGGTGGAGGATCTTGCTTCGATGTGTCTGGCTGTTGATCAATCAGGCTGAAGGTTAGGGTAGCTGTGGCAATTTCTTAAAATAAGACAAAGTTTGCTGCATCAATTTATCCTTTCATGAACAATTTGTAACATGGGATGCTGTTTGACGGTATTTTACACACAGTAGAACTTCTTTCAAAATTGAAGTGAATCTTCCTAACCCCTGCCACTGCTTTATCAACTAAGTTTATGTAATATAAATACTTTGTTATCATTTAACAATCTTTACAAACAAAATCTTCACCAGGAGTAGATTCTATCTCACTTTTTTTACTCATTCATAAGAAGCAAGTTCTCATCCATTAAGTCTGATCATTTATCACATTTTCAGGTTCCACTTCTAAATCTAGTTCTCTTGCTACTCCACCACATATGCAATTACTTCCTCTACTGAAGTCTTGAACCTCTCAAAGTTATCCATGAGGGTCGGAATCACCATCGAAATTCCTGTTAATGTTTATATTTTGACCTCTTCCCATGAATCATGAATGTTTTTAATGGCGTCTAGAATGATGAATCCTTTCCAGAAGTCTTTTAATTTTCTTTGCCCAGATGTATCAAAGAAATCACTATCTATGGCAAGTATAGTCTTACAAAATGCAATTCTTAAATAATAAGACTTGAAAGTAAAAATTACTCCTTGATCAATGGGTTGTTGAATGGAAGTTGTGTTAGCAGCCTTAAAAATGACATAAATACCATTGTACATCTCCATCAGATCTCTAGGGTGACCTTAAGGAATGTTGTGACTAGTTGATTTTCCATCTAGACCATTAAAACTTTCTTTATATCAGCAATAAGACTGTTTTACTTTCTTATTATTCACGTGTTCACTGGTGTAGCAATTTTAATTTCCTTTAAGAACTTTTCCTTTGCATTCACAATTTGGCTAAGTGTTTTGCACAAAATATTTTTTTTCTGCCTATCTTGGCTTTCAATATGCCTTTCTCACTAAGTTTAGTTATTTCTAGCTTTTGATTTAAGGAGAGATGTGAGACTCTTCCTTTCACTAGAACAGTTAGAGATCATTGTAGGGTTATTAATTGGCCTTATATCAATATTTTTGAGTTTCAGTGAATAAGGTGGTCTAAGGAGAGGGAGAGAGGAGGGTTAATGGCCAGTCAGTGGAGCAGTCAAAACACACACATTTATCTGGATATTAAGACTGCTATCTTAAGTAGGTGTGGTTTTTGGCACTCCAAAATGATTACAAAAGTAACATCAAAAGTCAATGATCACAGACCACCATGACAAAAATAATATGATGAAAGTATTTAAAATATTACTAGATTACTAAACTGTGACCCAGAGACACAAAGTGAGCAAATTCTATTGGAAAAATAATGCCGATAGACTTGCTTAATGCAAGATTGCCACAAACCTTCAATTTGTAAAAAACACAGTCTGTGAAATTCAATAAAGTAAAGCACAATAAAAGAGTATATCTCTATATTATATTGTTGATATTTTAGCTAAGCTACTCTATAGTATTGCTGCCTCGGTACCCATTTTGTTTGGCCAAGTGGCCAGTAAGTTCTCTGAACTGTCACTAGGCTCTCGTAATAATAGCCTACAGAGTCACAAGCAGATGTAAGTTCTTGATATGAGCTTCCCAACAGCTCGTGTTATCAGTAGTACTGAATGTCTCCCAGAGCTTTCTCCTAGAGTTTATCCAAACCCTATTCTTCAGGTTTAAATTGGCCAATACAGCCTTAACTCAAAGCACTCCACCTGAACATGGACCCTAGTAATAAGTCTTGTGTCCCAGGTCCTGTAGCTCTCTCTGCCTATATTCTACCTTGACCTCTCTGTGTGGAACCTTTGAGACATACTGTGCACTCTCTCCAGGACCTGTGAGTAAAAAAAACAGCTCCATTTCAATTTCTCTTGTGGTCTGTTGTCGAATTATGGCTCACTGTCTGGCTCCCTGTGTAAATTTGATAGGTCTGTAACATATCATAAACCTAATAGAGATAATTATCTTATAGATAATAATCAGCCAAGGTAGAAATATTAT
Source organism: Eidolon dupreanum (assembly GCA_028627145.1). Classification (NCBI taxonomy): domain Eukaryota; kingdom Metazoa; phylum Chordata; class Mammalia; order Chiroptera; family Pteropodidae; genus Eidolon; species Eidolon dupreanum. The sequence goes on along the minus strand of CM053507.1, from coordinate 86,437,658 downwards.
ATGGCATTATGATTACTCTTATTATTGTTTGCTAATCATATCAGTTTTTTTTAATTCTATAAAGCTCTTAAAGATAAGAACTGCTTCTCAAATATTTGTATACTCTTCTATCCTCTATCCTGCATCTTACCTCACAGCCCCTGTCAGCAGCACATTTCATTGTGTGAGGCCTACAGTGCTTATAGTTAAATATTTACACACACACACACACACACACATATAATGTTTAAATGATTATTTTTTTCACATCAAGCTAGATAAATTGTGAGCATTTAGCATAGTTCCTTTGTAGAGAAAGAAATTGCTGATTACTTTTTGATAATTACTTTTAGATAATTTTAAAGGATTTTGAACAAACTGTAAAACTTAATTATACAGACACTGCTAATATTTGCATTACTTGAAGTCTTAATGAAAATCTCTTTACTCTGTTTTTTGAGTTCATTCTCCTCATTGTTAGCATTTCCTAATGCTTACTTTTTATCAGTATTTTGTGAAGCTGTCTTGGCACCTGATCAGAAGAGGAAGGCATAATATTCATACAGTTCTCTAACCTTGTTCTTATTCTAAAGACAGATTTCTCCTTAAGGACCAATTTCTGAGAATTCAGACACCTGGTTTCTCAAAGAGAACCCTGAAGGAGTGTTTTTAATAATTTTTCAGTATTCACATACAAATGGAATATAATATTAAACTTTTAAAAATGACATTAGTATTCATACTCATAGTTAGTCTTTATATAATATTCTGAAGAAAAGTAGACTCTTTGAGTAGAATATGCAGTGAAATCATAGAACTGAAAAATAAAAGGAAATCACTAATAGAAGTTAGAACTTCAATGTAGTTTTTACTTTGAGACCAAGTAGGCCCTGTATTACATAGGTTTATATCAAACGTCTTTGTAAAGTACACAAAACCACATAATTATAACCCCATAAGTATGTACTAATTGACTTGTATAGGTGAGATACTATGAATGACACAATAAATGTCAAAAATTAACACAATTAATAATAAGAATTTATCTAGAAAATTATTTCCTTTTGTATTAATGACAATATCTATAGAAACAACTTTGGAAATTTTCCGCTTGAAAATAAATTACACTTTTGAAGAGGAATTTTCCTCTCAAATGGCTAACCTTGTTATCAGGTCTTTGTTCTGCTTCTGTAGAGATGCTTACCACATAGACTGAAGGGCAAGATGACCTTGAGGTCAACTGAAGACTTACCCTCCCCTTTGTTTGTTCTGTCTAGATAACAGATGTATCCTTTTTACTTGTTCTGTCTAGATAACATGTATTGCCTTTGTTAAATTCATGTCTGAGAAGCTCATGAACCAATCAGCACATGCCAAATGTAACTGCACAGATAAGCCCTATAAAAGTAAGGTTATCCCCTGAGCTTGGGGTCCAGATCTTCAGAGCACTAGTTCTTCTGAGGTTGCCGGTGTAATAAACCTGAGCTCTCCAACTCTCTGAGTGGTGTTTGATTTCTTGTTGGTCTGATTTTTCTGCAACACTTTGAGACAGGTTAAAATTAGACAGTTTTTGCTTTTAGATGAAAAGAAATGAAGGTCAGCCCATAGCTTTTATACAGTCACTTAGCAAATAATTATCACCATTTAAATATTTCCGTATTTCACTTCAGACTGACTACTACACTCAGAATGAAATTCTATAACATTCTTAACAGAACTTTAAATCCAGATATAATTGCATTTACCATAAATATTTTTCTGTTTATAATGTCCTCCAGCTTTTGTAGCAACTCTCATAGGTTGTGGATTAGTATAAATTTGCCTCCATAAAGTTGGATTATTGTGTTTCATACAAAAACAAATTCAGTCCTATACATTGACAGGGTCTTAACCTTTTGTCTTTTTGTGTGAGGTTGTAAAAATAAAGAAGAGTCTGAAAGAATTCAATTATTTTGCTTTTGTGTTCTACAATTAGATGGATTATTGACCTCTTCAGGGATCTCTCAGCTCTACAGTAGAAAACAAAAAAGCAAACTTTAAGGACAATTATCTTGCTTTCCTTTTGACATGAACACATTTCTTTTTGCTCTGTTATTCCTTGGAAAAATGTATTTCCTGTGATACTACCATAAGGGGTGGTTTAGTTGAAAGGTTTTAAATTTCTTTGATCTTTTCAGATAACTAGTGCTGTATGAGGACACTGTGATAGTAATTAGCACCATTTTCATCATATAGTAATTATACAAAGGTCAAATAATAAGGAACAAATCCTTTAAATGCAAGGCATTTAAATCATTTAAATTATTTGTTAATATATTCATGCACCATACCAGCTTTCCTCAGGAAGAGTTACTTTCAATTACAAGCATGAATATATTTATTCACCAGTTCACAAAAAGCAACCAGGTAGGTTAACCAGTAAATGACATTTTCTTTCTTGAAATATATAAATAAGTGTCCCATGAAAATAACTGTTCAACCCTTCATGATGGATTTTCCTGTCATTTTGTTACTGTATCATCATTTGTGTGTGTGTGTGTGTGTGTGTGTGTGTGTGTGTGTGTGTGTGTGTTTGAATTTGATATATCTATATCCCACTACCAGTAAAGATTCATGCTTTCATGCTTTGCTGTAATGGCTGTCACATTGTTGGCCTCAGAATTCTAACTTTGAAAATTCCCAAATTAAAATAAGTTTATACCCTGCTAAATATTGTATCTCTAACAGGAAAATAATTTCTAAGCATTTTTTCTGAGACTCAGACAATTACCAGTTTCTTTCTTGTAACCGATTTTCGGAAAACTGAGACTTTAGGGTCAAAGATTTGGTACTAATGTATTTGAAGCTCTACCAAGTAAAACCTTCCTCTTTTATGTATTCTACTAGGTAACTAATGTGAAAATAAACAGTAAAGTGTTATATATTAAATTAATAATATTTATATGAATTTTCTCTCATTTACTTTACTTCATTTTATCTACTTATGACTAATGTAATACATTTAATCTCAACACCTCTAAAATAACTATGAAATAATCCTTGATAAATTACTCTACTTCTTACACCATACTTAGGGAACGGCCCCAATTTTTAAGCCCTAACTCTATAAAGCCAATTTTTCTTTCTGAAAAGCTACTGTCTAAATTCCTATCAAATTCTTTGCCATTTGATATGAATGGTTTTCTATGTTTTCCATCCTTTTCACAGGGTACTGATGTTTTCTCATTTGTCATCATATTCTTTTCTATGTGTTTTGTCATTTTTGCAATTAGATTTAGATGAGAAGTCTAAAGAAAAGCATTTCCCTTCTCTTCAAGTCTATCTTAGTATAACTTAAAAATTACTTATAATTTTAAATTTAGTCCTGCAAAAGCAGAGAAAGCCTATTGCACACTTTATAAAATCAATTTTTAATATTTTAAAAGCAGCTCCAGAAAATTATGTAGTTGTATATTGGTTTTTATGCAAATATATTTTCAGAATAGCAAAGATTTTAATTACCAGAATTAAAAAATAATATCTAGGTACCACTATCTTGTAATGAGATATGAACATTTTAATACTGGCTATGTATACATTATTTTTTTACTAGTAATTAAAATATTAAATGCCTTAGAAACACAACAGCTTAAGCAGAGATAGATCCTTACAACAGATGCTTCTTATTACAAGGTACAATGCCAGTTGGCTCGGTAGTTAAGAAAAGTTATTCTATGAGCTGGGAAGTGCTCCTAACTCATGCTATGGCACATTACTGTGATGTTCTTGTATCAGGACCATTTGGGTTTACAGAGACAAACAATGTTGTAAGCACAAGAGATCTCAGACAGTGTCTGTCCAAATCTTCTTATTTTATGGGCAAGGAATCCAAAGATTCTGGGAGTTAAGTATCTCAGTAAATATGTTCTTAAACAATGGAAAAGAGTAGAAGGGGTAAGGAGGTAGAGAGAAACTATCTTTTATTGATCACCTATATTTGTTGGGTATAGTACTGAGTACTGTACATTTTTATTTTATGTATCTTTTGAACTCTAAGAGGTAGGGATTCAGTTCTGATTTTATAGATAAAGTAAATCTATAAACAGGGCAAGCTACATAATTTGCTTTTTGGGGAAAACAGAGGCTCGCAGAGCCCTAAAGTCTTGACAAAGACATACCCTACTACTGGAGAAACACATAAACTCAGGAATTCTAAATTGGTGGTCCTTACAATATCTGTTTTCCATAATTGTAAACAATAAAAATGTATAAAATAAAATAAGTGTTCTAACATACCTTTATGAAGCATTACATTACAATTAGTCTATTTTCATCAAAATATTTAATCTATCCCAGAGGTTACTATTAAAATGTTCAAGGGTCTTTCTTGTTAGTGCACCATCTGATATATCATGTTGAATTTGATCATGATTTCAGAATGTGTTCTATGGATATATATATATATATATATATATATATATATATATGTTGTACCTGATATAAATTGATTCAGAGACTTACTCTTTTTCAAAACAATTATCCAGGACAGAATACTATGCTGGTTCCATGTCATGATTTGCAAACCCTGTCCTTTTGTATCTATGTCTCCTAAGCCAGAGATCACCATTAAATAATATTCAAATAACTACCCCTTTCATTACTGGCAAATTAGGACTATCAAAGGGAAGAATGTTTTCTGACACATCATCAGAGTACTAAAGTGCCAACATCAATGTTTTCCTTTAATCTTGCAAGAGTGATTGCATGATAAGGGTATAATATAACTTGTCCTATGTGATTCATGATTTTCTTAAAAACAAAGTTTCTTTTTTTATTAGTATGCAGTGATATTCTTGGTGCTATAATTCTCTAATGACAAAATGGAATATGTGATTTCATTCCAGAAAATAAATCTTCAAAAAAATTAAATAGACCTATTAAAAAAGCTGCAAATTTATTAAGCTCAAAAATGATGGTAGTTGGCTATTGGTCCTGCCCTGAAGAAGATGAACTTACTTTGAGGGAAGACATAATCTTCTTAATATGCTTGCTAGATGGAATTCTAAGTATATTCAAATGACATTATTTAAAAATAGATAGTGACTGAGAATTTAAATGGGTTTTGTTCTAGTATCTTGAAAGAATAAGACTTTGAGTTGAAAATTTAAAAAAAAATCTCTAAGTCTGAATAGTAAAAGAAATAAGTACAAGTTGACAAATCTGAGGATTACATTTTTCTCAAGTGTATCTTTTTTTATGAAAATGTTACTATAATTTTATTCATTTATTTTAAATACAGAGCTCAGTTATACTTAATAACATTAAAAACAAACAATATTGAGTTAATATAGCAGCATTTCCATCCTTAAAATGATTAAAGGATGAGCATTTCCATTTTTTATTTATCTTGCTGTAATAAAAGTATCTGGTATAGAATGATTCTATATAAATTACTAAGTGTAAAATATGGTTGAAAAATATAAGTGGAACAGATACAGATTCCCTATCTATGGACATTCTAGGATAGTTGGAGACCTGTTACATGCATATAAACTATAGTAAATGGAAAATAATGCTTATCATAGAAAACTTAAGAATCAAAAGAAATGGTGATGTAGAGAAAGAAGACAGACACTTAGCTTGGAGAATTCGGCCAGTTTATGGAGTAACTGACATTTATATTTAGAGATTGTGGAAGTTTTGTTGCATGAAGATGAGAAATAGAAGTAGGACAAATGAAGGTAATTGTTCATATTACTTGAAATAAAACTATAAAAGTACATAGTTCCACACATTCTTGAATTTAGAGTGAATATAGATGTAGAGAAACAAACTATGGGGACATAAAAGACAACTTGTGGCCTGGGCTGAGGAGGAGCTTGAATTCAAATAACGGATGCTCTGAGATTTGTGAACAGAGAAATAGCAGATCTTGTGTGTGTGTTAAGAAATATAATCAGTAAATAGAAGTCTTCTTTTATTTAAGAAAAAAGAGGCAAATCAGACTAGGTAGAAAACTATGAAATCAGACAAGGGAAAGATAGTGGCAGCATGATCTCTTGTAGAAACAAGCATATTATAGCAGAAAGTATGGCTGTAATAGCGCAATGCCAGAAAAGATGGTTCCTAATCACCCACTAGATATGAGGGCTAACAAAAAAAGTTTAAGATAATTTCAAAGTTCAAGAAAGACTCATCTCTTTAACAGTAAACAAAGAAAGAAGAACAAGTTTTGGAGAGAAATGATGGATTCTTTTAAAATAATTCCATCTATAGGCATTAACTCTGCTCAATGGCAGCCACCATATATGAATAGAAGAATGAACAAAAAAATTATATTTCATAATGTCATCCTCTTAAAAGTAAATGAAAGAGAAAAAGGGTAACTATATTCACAACTATTAATGATTCATGAGCTAATTATATTGTAGGCTGTCTTCATTTCCAGTTAATTGTGTTAACTGAAATTTGTACGTATAGGAACAGTGTCTTTGCTTTGCATGGCTCTAATATATGTGAGTCGCACTTAACAGCACCCTGCAAAGCAAGAACTGCCTGTATATGGTGAATTACACACAGCTGTTATAGGCATTTATTTGATTAATCTGACCAAATATATACTATCTTGCCATTAATTAATACCATAACTTCAAAGGGAAGTTAGCTAGTGGACACAAAGTATGTACTTCCATATCAGAATCAGGTGGGGCATATGTAAAATGAAATATGAGTGAGTTTAATGGGATTTTTCTTTCTAGATTTTCATATATTTATAATTTCCTACTTACTAATTATTGAACGTTTACTATGTGTCATAGCACTTCACACATACACTATGTTATGTGTTTTACACAGCAATCTTGTATAGTAGATATTGTTATCTCCATCTTATAAACATCAGTGTTGTGACTCAGAATGCTGGATGAGTTGCTCAACATCACACAACTATAATGCAGATGACCATGGTCAAAGTCACCTGTATACTCATTTCATAACTCATAATTCCTTAAATCTCTTTTTATTCGTAGAGGAACAAAGTGAATTCACTACTGAGAGGAAAAACTGATATATCCTGAAGACTAAGCCAACTATTATTTTATTTGGCATCAAATGTAAAGTTATTATTTTTTTTTACTCAATGTACCAGCAGTGTTCAGATTTTACCATTGAGAACAATATCTAGAAGGCTGACTTCAGGGTAGAATTTTACTACTTTGGTGAATTTATTAGATGCAGGATCTGGCCTTGGATACTCAGAAGCTGGATTTTGTTAACATAGGTGACCAGGGTTAGTACCTCCTTAAGAAGGCAAGGGAGGGACATTAATTTAGTCTGAGAGATTTTTACTTAAAGTCAGGATCCTATGTCATGAATTTATAATGAGAAATTGTTATTACATGATCTTACTTTCTTGCTAGACAGACAATTGCGTAAAAGCAGTCATAAGCAGTTAAATTTTATTAGCATGGATCAGAATTAGGAGATGTGAAGATTCAAATATTTAACAGTATTTATTAATATAACTTTGTATATTTATTTCATAGAAGGGAGGTTCTGCCAAGGAAACCGAATTTAAAGACAATGTTTTCCCTGTAAGTGTCCAAATGGATACTGGAAACTTTTATTTCTGCTGTTTCTCTTTTCTCTGCTTTTATGACTGACCAATGCTCAGATTTCAACTCTTTAGAATGTTGTAAAATGTCCTGCACATCCTAATATAACTCACACTTGAAAATTTCCATTACCTGCATTATGTTTTATGCTGTAATAGTTCATTTATTAAGAAAAGGTAATTATTTGGATTTCTCAAAAGAATTTCAAACTCAAATACAAGAAAAAATGTGTCATTTTCTGACCCACTTGTCCAAGATTTCCAGTGCGCATTTCATCAGTGAGTCAAACATACAGTTACACACACCACGAAATTGGGAGTCCTTCTCTGACAATTTTTCTTTTCTTATGCTTAACCACCCTCATTCATTCGTTCAACAAATATATCTTGACTGGCTACACTGCTTCAGTTACTGACAAAATATCAATAAAATGCAAGGAAGCCTCTTGTAATCAAGTTTAGATTGTAGTGGGGAAGAGTGTAGACAGACAGACAATAAAGCATTAATAAATAAATAAAACATGTAATATGTCAGTAGTTGGTAAATGCCAGACCCCAGAATATAACTGTATGAGAGAATAGGATTATATGTGAGAAGAGAGTCAGGAAAGGTATCTCTGATAAATTGGGTTTTAAACTTAAAAAAACGTATAAAGTGATGCTGACTTTAATTCTTAAATTTTGATCATATTTGCCTAACTTTTTGTCGTCAGAGTCAACACAATGTCTGGCCTCCATGAATAGGCACCTCTCAGATTGTGTCTGTTAAGTGTGTTGAACAAAAGTGCACAGTTGACAGCTGCACTCTGAAGTCTGTCACCCAGTTATGCTAGACTAGACTTCCCAGGGACTGCTCCCAGCCAGCGACTGAGCACCACAGAGATGTCAAGGTAGCTCGATCCTGGGAGACGCAGGACTCACCCAGAAGAAAACTTTAGCCCAATGCTTCTCATTAGTACGTTGAACTCTGGGCTCAGAACTTTCTGCTCATATTTCTTTCTTCCATCTCTCTCTAACAAATGTGGATAGTCTGATCATTCTCATAGCCCCTCCCAATTTTCTCTACATTTTTTTGAACATCTAATCTCTCCATTTCCTGAAAGCCTGGACTCACACATCCTGTTTGAGTTCCTCCACACTCTCTCTGGCCCCCCCAACCTCTTTTCATACTGTAAGTACTTCAAACAATGAAAATCTCATTATGCTATTAATACTGCTTAGAACCCTTTAGTTTTATTTTGTTGTTTTTCAGAGACTCAAATCCACAACAGGGCATTCAAAACTCAGCATGGCTGCACCTGACCACTTTCTCACTCAACTCCATCTCATACTTTTCTCCCTCTCACCTACTCACTCCAACTTATCTGTCCTCCTTTTGTTCTGTGAAGTCGTCCTGCTTTCAGCTGACACAAGCTTCTACATACTGTTCCCTTTGACAGGTGTGCTCTGACACCCCATTTCTCCCACCAATTTATGAGCAGAGAACTCTTATTCGTTCAACGATTCTATTCAGACTTGCTCTAATTACCATTCTCCTTCATCTAAATTAAATTCCTTTATCTTTCACATTTCCTAAAACACTTACATATGCATTAATGTGGTTGCCTTCAGAAACTCTGTCTGTTTATAATTATGCATTTATCAGTATGATTATTTGATTAATGCCTGCTTCCCACACTGGACTATAAGTTTACCTTTTTATCACCATGGTATCTCAGCATTTAGCTCCACATTTGGCCTAAAGTAGGCATATAATAAATATGTATTAAATAAAAGAATGAAATAAAAAATCTTTGTTCTTAGTCTGATTAAACGAATCTTCTTAAAGCTTGATTTTTCTCAATTCTAAATACTTCTAAACATTCTATATTAAAGCAATCATCTACATCATGGGAACATAATACAAAATTGATATAAATTTTAGGACTCTATATCAAATTGCAAAAACATAAAACAGGTTGACTATGTACTGAGTACTTACTACACAGTGGGTGCTACTAAGGACTCCATAGCATTAACTTGTTTAATTCTCACAACACCCTAAAGAACTATTCCTATGATTTTCTCCTCCTTGATGAAGATCATAAGGCTGAGACATACTAAGCCATTTACCAGTGGTTACTATACGATGAGCCAAGGTTTTACGTAGGTACATTTTACTCTAGAACACATTCTCCTCACTGCTGTATTATGGACCTTTTTAAGGGAATTTTGGTTTTCTAATTATGTTCCCAGACATTTAGAGAATATAAAATATTCTCTAAAATACTTCTATTTAAGGAAAACCTTTGAAAAATACAGTATGCTTTATATTGCTTGTGATTTCTGGCTGGCAACATACCATAAGGTGTTTCACACTGCATTCTGTTAAGATCAGCTTAGATGTAGTCACTTATGTAAACCTCCTCTGAACACTGTGCATGGCCAAGACCCCATATCTGCTTTGCACAGCATCCTGGGGACAGAATAAATATAATTTATCTTTGACACACTTTATTAGTATTTTCTGTTCACTTATCTGTTCTTCCTGAGACTATAAATTTCTTGAGAGGAGTAACAGTGTCTTAATAAGAGCAAATATTTATTGAGGCTTCTGTTGAGCCATTGCCATATTAAACACTTTAATAATTCAATTAATTCTACTGACAACTTTACACAGTATGCTAGTTAAGTACTAGCATACCCACAATTTATAAGATTAAAACAAGATAACTAGTAAATAGCTAGAGTAAGATTTGGTTTCATGTTTGTTTAATTTGAAGTCTATTCTCTTACCTACTCAATACAGCAGAGCAGATCTTTGGATTTTCAAAAAATAATCACATTTACCTGGCACTTAGTAAGCATATGTAGTCTCTTATTTGCTTTCTCTTCATTTCTCTGTACTCTTCTTCCCTCTCTTTCTGTTTCTATCCCCCTATCTTCTGTGCTTATGCCTGTGTGTGTGTAGGGGGGAGATGTTTAATTAAACATTTTCTTTCTCATCATAGACATTTAATTTCTAACAAAGGAGAACTAACAAAAAAAGTTCATATATAAAAATAAAAGTAATAAGAGATACTAACTTGAAAGATGGGATATATTATTAGAATTTTAAAAAAACAGGTTGATCAGAAAAATATGAGTGGTTAAAATTATTAGGCAGATTACCTGAGGGGTGGGGGAAAATATTCCTACTAGTAATATTTCCTCTTTATGAGTGAAAAACTCAGAAAACCACTGATATACATTTGTTTTTACTTTTATGATCAATTTTAAATTAAGAATTTGTTTTAAATTAAATATTTATTGAAATGTATAACTTTTCATAGGGTGCTGCTGTTTTCAACACCTTTAGCACATTTTTTTATTTTTATTTGGTTTATCTTATCTTGTAGCAAATTAAATCTTATCTGGACATGAAGGCTACAGGAAAGAGGTTTACAGTGATGTCCTTTTCACCCTCCTAAAAACAAATATAATTGATGTAGCTACATTAACAGAAAACAAACAAACAAACAAAAACAAAACAAAAAAAACAGGCTTAAATGTTCTTATGCTAACATATCACATTCTTTATATCATTATATCTGGTGAAATCATTGGTTTATTACAGAAAGAATTTTTTATCAATGTCATTTACAAATGACAATTCATGGCATGTAGAGCGTGGAGATATTTTCCGCCTCCTTTGTTTACTAGTGAGCTAATTTTGAAATGAGCAATTTCAGTAAGAGAGAGATTGCTCTTCATAAATTTTATATCACTTATTTTTCTGTTGAATAGTCTCCAAAATGTGCCAAGTAAAGGGAAACTTAAAAAGAAACTGGTTGTTTTTCAGTTTAAATAAATTACTGCTTTATTATGTATCTTATTATGAGGTATATTTACCTACATTTCTCTAAAAACTAGCATCCATTAATCAGTGGCAGACTAAAGGCAGAGAAATTCTACAGATTGCTTTAAAATAATAGAGCAATAAAAACTTTTCTTTAGGGGAACATGTATCCAAAAGGATATAACACAAGTCGATCACAGTAAGAGAGAAAAAAATGACATAGTAGACTGGAGTGTCATGTCATATAGTAATGCCATATACAGAGCCACTCTTACGTGAAGTTCTGGGTGTAAACTCCTGACAAATACTTATAGGAATTATGTCACCAGGCTGAGACATGCTGAGTTTGGCTATTCTACATTATTTTAGTATTTTTCTAGAATGATGCATTTCCTGGAAAATTAATAGCTATGATAAAATTGTAAGTTTATTTGTAAGTGGTGAGTTTATTTACCCATTGGAGAGGTCAAGCTGACAAAGTTATAATGATGATTCCATGTCCTCACATGTCTTGTAAGTTATCATTAATTGTATTTTTTTTTCTTGATAGTGTATGGATGTTTTAAATGCCAGCAATATGAGTCTCAGAAGAATATCTACGTACACTTGGAATCAGCAGGGATGGACAATTCTACAAAGTATTTATGGTTGTTACCTAAAATCTTGTCATTTTTGCAGTATTTCTAACTGACTGGTATGAAAAATTGTACAGAAGATTAGCAACAAGGGAAATTTTCATCTTTTGTGGAAGTCAGATGATACAAGCTACTAAGGTTAAAGGGTCACAAAATGAAAAATAGGAATGAATGTGTCAATTAAAAACACTGGAAGGTAAATATAGATACTAGTTTTTTCTTTTTTTTTTTGTATCAAGTGTATATTCAAATGCTATGAAACTTCATACTTCCTGTTGAACTGTCAAATCATTCCAGAAAGAAAGCTTCCAAAGACAAAATGTCAAGAAGTGATGCCATAATACTAGTGATGGTATTCATCCAGAAAGAACCAAATATGTTGTCAGTATCCTTTAGGTGCTTCTATAAGCCAGTCGAAAATTACTTCCAATATTGTCATGAAAATTGGACTGCATAACCTCTCCTTTCATTCTCCATGACTGGCAAATAAATATTTATAGCTCTATAGTGATGTATAATAGATAATAGAAGTTTTTCATTATAAATGACCTTAGAAATGACCAGATCCTCATGTGTGAGTTGGGAAAAAATGAAAGGCAGAGATATCAAGTGACTCATTCAAAGTCATTACACAGATTTTTAAAGGTGGAAGAGAAAACCATTGTATTATTATTATTTTTTACTTAAACTTCATTGCTTCATTTTATACTATAAAATGCTAAAGTTAATTTTCCAAATAGAAAAAGGATTTTGGTCATCTAAAAATATTAGACATGTTATGATTAATGCAAAATTGTCTACTTATTTGAACTGTTTATGATTCCATAAACAAATTAAATGAATAAATTTGGGAACACACTCAAAAAAATACTTAATCATGTATTTGGTACAGAATAGCTTGATCCAATGATTTCTAGATAAAAAGCTGTCTTTCATTTTTATTTAAAGAATGCACGGGTAAGTATAGTTGTAGAAAATTGGTTAGTTGAGGGTGTTGGTCAGTAATGCGGCAGTTTGTAATTAGTCATTATTTGAAATAGGAAAAGGACTATATAAATGTCAAAATTGAGGAATGTAAGCTATATTTGTTTATTTGTTTCTGCCTATGATAGAGTAGGCTAGAGAGTACCAAAGTCTTTAATTCCTGAAATATTTATAAAAGTATATATTGCTCATTTTTATTCTAAAATATATGTAGAAATTTCCTTTTGATCTATTTGGTTTCTGTTTGGGTCCATACAATAGTGAGCTAATGTTTTATTTTTCTCTTATCTTCTCTTGTCCAATGTAAAACATACTTTAAGAAAAGCATGTGAACTAAGATATTGATATTGGACTACAAAAATATACTAACATTTATAGAGGACAAGAACATAGATAAATTAATAATACAGTTCTTCTCTCAAGAGATTTTGCATTTCTTTTTGAAGGATGGTAATATCGAGGTTAAGGTTATGGGCAAAACAACATGGGAGAAATTCCTTTGCAGCTGCTTGCTTAAAGCAAGCATGTGGAAAAAAAGCAGATGACTTCAATTTGCAGTGTCATTACTCACCCCATTCCTGACATTGTCCTAGCACACACACACATACCATGAAAAGCACAAGAGGTATATTCCCACATGCCTGATATTTGAACTAAAATATGTCAAAATAGATTTGGAGAAGAAGGTGTTTTGTGATAGATGGCATATATTCATTTTAAATAAAGATAGGTAGGTCTTCACCTTAGTTTCCTTAAGATAGCTAAATCTTCCTGGCTTCTTTTAAAGAAACACCATTAAAACAAGAGTTGGCCAACTGTATTGATCACATTGGACATCTGACAAGAAAAATTCATTATAATTTATGGTAGATTTTCAGTAAAATTTGTCTGCACATGAAAAGTAAGGCATTGAGAATTTAGGGGAAATTTCCATAAAAATATAACAGAGAAGACTTTAGACCTGAAATATCAAATTTTCTTTTATGTAGTTCTGGGTATAGATCACATAATGAAAACCATTTTATAGCTCTACATACTTTTTCTTTGAATAATAAAAAGGATTCTTGTATTATGGTATTGTCTTTAACTTGCAGTTTAGACCAAGTTCCTCTAGATGCATTTATTTTAACCTGCAATTTATATTTATGAATATATTTACTTATATTTATAAATATAAATTAAAAGTCATCCATGATGTCACACAACACACTCAAGATAATGTTTTTATGGAAGTAATTTTTCTACTATGTATTTATGAAGTTTTTAAAGCGCTATTAGTTCTTTTTAAAATAATAACTATTGATGTAATTTTTACATTAAAAAGCATCTACTTTAAGCATATAATTTTAAGAGTTTTGACAATCATATACACCCATATAACCACCACAATGGAGACATAGATTATTTTTTTCACAATTTTTTGTAACAGGGAAATTTGTTTAGCACTATGGACTTGAACATAGAAATTATCCTTGTCTCTAAAAATATTTCACAGCCTAGTAAACCTTATAATATCTCTGCTATTGTATTATGACAAAATTATTAATTTGGGCAATCACACATGTATGTTGCAGTCACAATAAGATTGAGAGCTAATTGAAATCAAGTGTCCATCCAGACATAGATGATTGTTTCATAATTGGTAATAACATGAAAATTTACTTGGCTCTAAAGACTAGGATATATAAGCATATCTCTCTGAAGAGTCCCTCATGTCTAAAGCACTACATTGCATAGTAATTGCTAAATTAAAGTAAGCATAGATTGATTTTTGACCTTTGTCTTTTGGTATTACTAGTGGATCAATTTTTTTTGAGCTATAAAATAAGAATGATTTTATAACATGAGTTGTGGTACTTCAAAAGGAGAATGAAATCTTTGTCTGGTGATACTTATAGAATAATTTCAATAAATGGGTAGAAAGGATAAGGGGAAAATTAGAGGAAAAATTTCCACCCAAGAAATTTGTCTCATAACTTTATATTCTTTCTTTTAATTGTTTTTTTTCTTAACAGTAAGCCAATTGCAAATGTCCTTATGTAGTTTTATTTGATGATCAAATACAAAGAAAGATGAGTTTGTATATTTAAAATGATACACTTTTTTTCTGATCTTCCTTACAAGTTTGGCCATTGAATTCACAGAGTTGTCCTTATATATAATTATACTGTACAAAGAGACCTTGTTTTGTCCTCAACTCCTATGTAACTTGATCTCTACTTCTGGAGTCATTTGGCCTCAATGGAAGACTCAGCTCTGCTTGCTTTGCGATTAAAGTCTCATCATCACTTTAATTAGAAGAAACTCTAATCTCAAAATATTGGAGTCAACATTATGTCATTTAGTATAAGGCATATTCAGGCTTTACAATCCAATTATGTAACTGCCTCTTTTTGAGAAATATGATCTCATCTGTAGTAGTCAATTCCAAAACATGTTATTTTCAGATACAAAACTCTACTGGATTCAGGATAAATTGAGATAACTTAGAATATTTTTTCAAACAATTGGTTGTACCCATAATTAAAAGAGATGCCAAATAACAGTGAAGTTGAATCGCTTCTAGAAAGGAGATGAGAAAAAAAAGAAACTCAACACTTTAAGGGATTGGCCTGAGTGACTCTCAATGAGTTTAAAGCAAAGATAAGTTGTTACTACACAGAAGTTAGATGAAAAATTTTCCTACAGTGTATGGAAATTGTCTAAGGTAAGATTATGATTCTAAACATAGTTTTAGATATTTATCTTAAATATTTTATATATCTGGAAAATTATAAATATTTTGCTTCTTTTATGTAAGTAACAATAACTTAAGTACCTCAGTTTTTTTGGAAAGATTAATTAAAATAATTAAATCCCCATTTTTAAAAGTTTTGAATTAGCAACCAGAAATAGAAAAATTACATATGAAATAGAGTCTATTATCCCAAAGAATTGCAATGAGGATAACTAAGATAAAAATATTGACTTGCACAAGCTGGTTTCTTTTAAACTTTTAAACTTTCTGAGATATACTCTCTTTCCTTTAGGAAAGATCTTGTCCGTATAATTACTTTTAGATATTCTTCTAACTCTATCATTCTTCAAGAAAGAAAAGATTCTGTTATCAGTCACTCAGAGAAGTTGTTTAATTGATGTAACGGTAATTAGAATGATTTTTAATCTTTGTGTTGCTTTATTAAAATTTTCATTTTAGACCATTGTTATTGCTGTTATTTCTGCATTAGAGGAATTTCAGACACAGCAGGCAGGATAATATGGGATTATAGGGAAAAATGAGCAAAAATATAATATATTTTGACAAATGCTTAAAGAACAGATATGTTTTTTTTTTTCATTTTTATCTGTTCCTTAATAATTTCAAACATTGATCAGTATATAGTAGAATCAAAGAATATAGCACTGGTTTGGGCTAGCATGGTCCACATTAAAGGATAGAAAGTCTCAAGCTATGGGTCTCACTATTCTGCATCATAATTTTTACAGATGGAACCAGGCATATGTATTTTTAGAGATTTACAGATGGCCTTGATTTATACTCCTCATTAAGAAACACTGTGTAATATGTTAACTGCATAATATTCAGACAATTAGCATATATTGCTAAATAAGACATCAAACGTAATTTGCTAAATTATTGTTGTGGACGTAGTCTAGTAGTTCTCAATTCTGGCTGCATAATAAAATCTCTTCAGGAGCTTTTAAAAAAATCTGGTAGAGTTTAGACCAAGATGGTTAAGTAAGTAAACACTGTGTTTGACTCCTTTTATGACTGCATTAAAACTTTAATTGAATTAAAGAGCAGTCAACCTGGAAAACCATCTGAAAGCTAGCTGAACAGAACTCCTAAAACTAAGGATATAAAGAAGAGGCCACATTGAAGCTGGTAGGATAGGTGCAGACATCAAACAAGCCAGCACTGCCCCCACATGTGGCAGTTGAGCATAGAGAAGTTGTAGAGGTATCCCTGGAGGAGTGAGGGGCCTCAGCCCACACTAAGGCACCTCTGCCAAGGTTTCCAGTGCCGGGAAGAGGAGTGCCCACAAAATCTGGCCATAAAAATCAGAGGGAATTCCTACCATCTGGCTGAGATGCAAGCTGCTGGAAAACCAGACAACTCTTTAAGTGGCCTGTGCACAGACTCATTTACTTGCAGGGCTGGCAAAGAGACAACAGCTCAAGAAGTGCCACAGACAAATAGGAAAAGACTAAGTTGTGTAGCTTCAGGGTGAGGATTGGAGGGACAGCTGTCATTATCCCTACATTGAGCCCTTCTGTGCAGCCTGCAGGTGAGGACCATCTTGCCTGTGTTGACCCCTCCCCCAACACTGAAAAATCTGAATCAGCATTGGCCTGGTGAGATCTGTTCACTCCACCCTGGTGACTCCCTGTGACCCCACCCCACCCAACTAATGAATTACTGAAGGCGTATTCACATCTAGAGAACCAGCCCCACTCCACACTCTCAGCCAGTGGCCCTTCAAGAGACATTTTAGGAGGCAGGAAACCAGCTCTGGCCCAAGTTGCAGTATTTCTTGAACAAATCTCTGGGCATCAGCTGGCCTCATTGTGATCTTAGACTTCTGCAAGTGGCCACAGGCTCACCACTGGCACTAATATTTTATCTATAATAACCTTAGAACTACCACTTGCCCACCTGGTGACTTCCTTGGATCTTACCTCACCCAACTCATTTACTGCCAAGACTCTTTCAGGTGCTGAGTTTTACCAGCAGCAGGCAGAAAGCCTCAGGCTTTGGGGTGACCTAGGCCTTTTGCTAAGCTGTCTCAGGACTAGTACTGGTGGCAGCTGACCTCAATTCACAGCATGGCCTCTCCCACGTGTCCCCAGGTCCAGCACAGGCAGTGACCAACCACGATAGCTTTTCAAGTAGCCCCTGGTCAGTCACAAGTAGTAGATGAACGTAGCCTGCATGGGAGCTCCTCCCAAAGGGCTCCAGAACAAACAATCCCAGAGGCTGGCATCATATCACAACAGAGTACCATGTGATAAGCACCACAAGCAGCATACCAAAGGATGATCTCAACAGGCATACAATCCCACTGGAGCTAATCCCATTCCATAAGGTCAGTCCTCACATAGCAGTTCATATGATGTGGGCATGGCCAGCCCTTATAGCTAGTCAGCTTGAGGGTCAGTCCTACTCACTGACATGCAAACAGCAATCAAAGCTCAACTACAACAGGAGGATACACACAACCCACACAAGAGACATTCCTGAAGCACCTGGTAATCAGGTTGCACACTGGACCATACAAGGTACTTACTATATAAGGCCACCCAACCAAGACAGGGAGACGCAATAGATCTAATTAATGCATAGAAATGAACATAGGAAAGTAATCAAAATAAGAAAAAAAAATGTCTCAAATGAAGCAACAGGAGAAAACGGTAGGAGAAAAACAAATAAACAAACAAACAAAAACACTAAATAATATAGAGGCAAGCAACCTACCAGATATAGAGTTCAAAACACTGGTTATATGGATGTTCAATGAATTTAGGGGATAATCTCAATGAGAACTTCAACAAAGAAATAGTAAGCCTAAAAAGACTTAGAAACAATAAAAAATGAACCAGTCAGAAATGAAGAATGCAATAACCAAAATGAAGAATACACTAGAAGAAATCAACAGCATGTTAAATGAAGCAGAATACTGAATCAGTAATTTGGAAAACAATGTAGCAGAAACCACTCAATTGATACAATAAAAAAAATAAAAATTAAAAAAATTTAAAAAGTTTAAGGGACCTCTGGCGCAACATCAAACATACAAATATTTGTATCATTGAGTTGCCAGGAGAAAGAGAGAGAACAAGAAATTCAGAATCTATTTGAAGAAATAAAGAGAAAAATTTTCTAACCTTGTGAAAGAAATAGACATATGAGTCCAGGAAGCACGAGAGTCCCCAAAAAAGGAACCCAATCAGGCCCACATCAAGATATATTATAATCAAAGTTTGAAGAAAAAAAAACCAGTATCCTAAAATCAGCAATAAAAAGGCAGCTAGTTACTCACAAAGTTACCCCCATAAGACTGTTAACTGATTTCTCAACAGAAACTTTGCAGGCCAAGAGGGATTGGCACAAAATATTCAAAATAATGAAAAACAAGAATCTACAACCAAGACTACTCTACTTAGCAAGGCTATCAATTAAATTTGAAAGTGAGATAAAGACCTTCCAAGACAAGAAAAAGCTAAAGAAATTCATCACCACCAAGCCAGTATTACAAGAAATGTTAGAGTAACTTTTTTAAGAAGAAAAAGGAGGAAAACACATAAATATGAAAAATAAAATAACAATAACTATGTGCCTATCAATAATCATTTTAAATGTAAATGAATAGAATGCTCCAATCAAAAGATATAGGATAGCCGAATGAATAAGAAAACAAGACCCATACATATGCTGTCTACAAAAACTCACTTCAGATTGAAAGACACACACAGACTGAATGAAAGTAAAAGGGTAGAAAAAGATTTTTCACACAAATAGAAATTAGAGAAAGTTCAGTTAGCAATACTTTTATCAGACAAAATAAACTTTAAAACAAAGGCTATAATAAGAGACAAAGAAGGACATTACATAATGATAAAGAGATAAATCCAACAAGAGGACAAAACCCTGGTAAACATTTATGCACCCAATATAGAAATACGTAAATATATAAGCAAATACTGACCGAATTAAAGAGAAAGATTGGCAGTCATAGTGGGGGACTCTAACACCCCATTGACACAAATAACTAATATTTTTAGAGCATTTCACTCCAAAGCAGCAGAATATACATTCTTTTCAAGTGCTCAGGGAATATTTTCCAAGATAGACCACACGTTGAGCTGCAAAACAAGTCTCAATATATTTAAAAAGATTCCAATCATATCAAGCATCTTCTCTGACATAGTGTTATGAAACTAGAAATCAATTACAAAAAATAAAAGCTAAAAAATACACAAACACATGGAAGATAATTAACATGTTGCTAAATAACAAATGGGTTAACAATGAGATTAAAAAAGAAATCAAAAGATACCTTGTGATAAATGAAAATAAAAACACAATGATCCCAAGTATATGGAACACAGCAAAAGCAGTCCTAAGAGAACAATTCATAGTAATAGAGTCCTACCTCAAAAAAACAAGAAAAAAATTTAAATAATTTAATCTTACATTTAAAAGAATTAAAGAAAGAACAGCAAACCAAGCCCAAAGTGAGTAGAAGAAAGAAAATAATAAAGATCAGAGCAGAAATAAAAGAGTCTGGAAAAAAAATAAAAAAGATCAATGAAACCAAGAGCTAGTTTTTTAAAAGATAAAGAAAATTGAAAAAAAACTTTAACCTGACTCATTAAGAAAAAAGGAGAGAAGACCCAAACAAATAAAATCAGAAATAAAAGAGAAATAAAACTGAATTCACAGAAATGTGAATAATTATTTTAAAAATACTATAAATCATTATATGCCAACAAATTGAACAGTCTATAAAAAAAGGATACATTTCTAGAAATGTATAATTATGTATGACTGAGTTGAAAAGAAACAGAAAATCTGAACTGACCAACTACTACTAACAAAATTTAATCAGTAATCAAACAACTCTCAACAAATAAAAGTTCTAGACCAGATGGCTTTACTGGTGAATTTTACCAAACATTCAATGAGGAATTAACATCTATTCTTCTCAAACTATTCAAAAAATTTCAAGAAGAGGGAAGTCTCTCAAGTTCATTTTACCAGGCCACAATTATCCTGATTCCAGAGCTAGACAGAAACACTATAAAAAAAAAAAAAAAGAAAGAAAGAAAAGAAAATTATAGGTTATTATCCCTAATGAACATAGATGCAAAAATCCTTATCAAAATATTAGCAAACCAAATTTAGCAATATATTAAAAAGATCATACACCGTAATCAAGTGAGATATATTCCCGAGATCCAAGATTTGTTCAACATTCACAAATCAATTAATGTGATATTTCACATAATAAATTGATGGATAAAAATCATGTGATCATATTTATAGATGCAGAAAAAGGATGACAGCACTATTTACAGTAGCCAAGATATGGAAGCAAGCTAAGTGACTATGAATAGACAATTGGATAAAAAAGAAGTGATATATATGTACAATGGTATATTACTTAGGCATAAAAAAATGAAATCTTATCATTCACAACAATATGGATGAACCTAGAAGGTATAATGCTAAGTGAAATAAGTCAAAAAAAGACAAATACCATATAATTTCACTTACATATGAAATCTAAAGGACAAAATAAATGTACAAGCAAAACAAAAATAGACACATAGAAGTAAAGAACAAACTGGTGATTGCCAAATGGGAGAGGGGTTGTGGGGTTAGGTAAAAAAGGTGAAGGGATTAAAAGTACAAACTAGTAGTTACAAAACAATGATAGAGATGTGAAGTACAGTATAGGGAATATGTAATAACTATGTATAGTGTAGTTGAAACTAGACAATCATGGGGATCACGTCATAAATTATATAAATGTCTAACCACTTAGCTATACACCTGAAACTAATATAACATAATATTGAATATCAACTCTAATTGAAAAATAAAAAATTTTAAAAAGAATACCGGTCATAAATGTAGGCAGAAGTAATTAATGCTCTTCTAGGCCTGGTCCCTAAAAAGAAAGAAAGAAAGAAAGAAAGAAAGAAAGAAAGAAAGAAAGAAAGAAAGAAAGAAAGAAAGAAAGAAAGAAAGAAAGAAAGAAAGAAAGAAAGAAAGAAAGAAAGAAAGAAAGAAAAGAAAAGAAATGAAAAGGAAAAAGAAAAGAAAAGAAGAAAAGAAAGGAAAAATTTTTTTAAATCTGATAATCGGATACTAGAATTCAGTGTTTTAGAAGAGCTCCCAAATAGGTCTAATGTAAAGCCAGAGTTAAAAACCGTTAATGTAGACCAATTATTTATCATATAATTACCAATAGAGCACTTTTGTTTTTCTTAATTCTAATTAGATATTTCTGGTTGGTCATGAATATAAGAATTTATATTAATATTATATAAGAATTTATATTAATATTAATTTATATTAAATTTACTCTTCCTTCAGGTAAATGGATTATGTATATAATATTTGGTCATATTTCTTTCACAGAGTGCTTAATAGAACTTATTGTTTATTAATTACATTAAAACAATTTTTAGAAATTTAAAGATGTGTTAAATATATAGTACTTGAATTAGTTACTTAAATTTTCTATCTCATTTTTTTGTAATTAGACTGTGAAGAAAATGCTAGTTGCTACTACAAATAGGCCAAAGATATAGGAAGGCTCAAACACAAGTACTACATGAGTTTGCAAGTTAGCCAGGTGATGACGCTCTATGCATTCATCCAGGAACTCAAGGAGATGGAAATCTACTATCTTCAACATGTTATTTCTAAGATAATTCTGATGCCTGGGTATTCCACCCCTCTATAAGGGAAAAAATGCTTGGGAGTACTTTGTATCCCAGACTCGGAAAATGTATACATTAATTTCATTCACATTCTATTGGCTAGGATCAGTGACAATGTCTAAACGAAATGAAGGCCAAGTTATATAATCTCTCTGTGCAACCAAGAATAATATTACACAACTATCATTTTTCTCTCATAGTCTAAACTTATGCTCTCTGAGTAATTATTTGCATCTTTCTTCTCATTAAAAATAATACATCCTCTCCCCTCCCCATGAGAAATAACCCAGAGCCCCAAGCAGATGCCATGTTCAACTCAATGTACAGGATCTCTGTTTAGCCTTCTCCATTAGGTACAGATGTTATTCCCAGGGATTAAAAAGAAAAGCTCTCTGCTCACCCTCAAAGACACATTCAATAAACGTTAATGAAGTAAGGGGGGTTAAAGTACAAGAAAAACTTTTCCATCCAGAAAAGAGAAGGAAAGAAAGACAGCAGTCATTGGTCAATAGCAATAATGAGTGAATACATGTGTGTGTGTGTGTGTGTGTGTGTGTGTGTGTGTGTGTGTTGTATATATAGTATAAGACCTTCAACTGCTATTCTTCCTGCAGCACCTTATCCAAAATTATTAAACTAATGTCCAATTCATAGATGTGATCCCAGAAGTTGATCTGATTCTAGGCATTGAAATTTGGTACAGTTCCTAACACAAGTCATTGTGTCAGGATATGTTATAAACAACAAAACTCTTAGTCTGGCTCAAAGAATTGACTTGGTAGTTGGTTGGTAGTAGTGTAATTGCTTTATAGTATATCTACTATTTATTACATTTTAATCTGTAAAAGAAAATCTTACTGCAGGATAAAAACTAATTATATAGCCCAATTCTACCTACCCATTTCAAATGTCTTTTCTATCTTCTAAAATTTCTGTAATGACTATATTACATGTATCTCTGACAGCAATTTTTATTGACTGCCAAAAAATATGTTCTCACATACGATCCACTTTCAGAATAAAGAATCTTAAAGTAAATTCCAAACATGAGCTGAAGTGTGTTCTTATTTCAAATACCACTCCAGTTGATGGACGACAGCTATGATAAAGCTCCTTATAATTAATTATCTCAGATCAAATTCTGACTTTTATAAAAATACTCAAAAAGTTTTCAGAAATTTGATTTTGATCACTTATATTTAGAAAAAATAATGCTTGTGGGTCTTCACAATATTTGTACAAAATTTTAAGCTGAAATTTGTATTTAAAGACATTGATACATTTAAGTAGTAATAAAAGTTGCTTTTTTCCTAAAAAATTAAAAATAAAAATTGATATTTTTTATTTAGACAATAATTTTTCTCTAATAAATATGTAGTCTCTAATAACTATATTTTATTTTACTATGAACCTTAATAGAAATTAATACAAAATTTTTTGAAATTCACATGTTAAAGTTAATATTTTTCAAAAATAAAGCTTCAAAATAAAACTACTTCTTAACTGTTCTTATTTATTTTGTTTGTATTATGATTTATTTCATCTAAGATTCCTTTCATTTCTCTGGTCAACCATGTTTATAATATTATTTTGTCTTTATATTCTGAGTAATAAAAGTTGAAAGTGGTTTGATTAGATTGAATTCTGAACAGACAGAATTCACAGTATTATATAACTTGCTTAGTGATCAACTTGAGTCATGTCTACACAGTAAAATCAATTCTAGTCCCTTTCTAACATTTCAGATAACCAAATTGGTTAACCTCAGCAAAATTATATTACTTTTGAGAGTACACAGTGAATTCTGGCATAGATGACAAAGTTTATAGGGAGTTAATCAAAATCCTATTATAAATGAAATAAGAAATTTGAATTTTAATAAAATAATAAAATATAGTCAGCTTCTATGTAGGGAAAATTCTATTTTGTGATTTGAGTTTTCCATTAATTTACTTATTTCTTTTCAAAACATACTAAACATAATAAGTATCTACTATGTTCCAAACATTTTTCTAAGTTCTAGAATTTTAATAGTGAACAAATTAAATAGGTCTGCTTTGAACTTTAAATTATATTGATGAAACAGGTAGTGAACAATAAACAGAAATACAATATAATTGTGAATTGTGCTAAGTAATCTGAAATAAATTTAAGTCATTGTGCAGTTCCTAATATTTAACTGAGATTAGAAAAATAAGAGCAGTTATTCAAGAAAATAATGAAGTTATGGACATTATAAGCAGTGGAAATGCACAAGGGTAAAATGCTTTATGAAATAAAAGATT
The DNA here is from genome assembly GCA_028627145.1 of Eidolon dupreanum. NCBI lineage: Eukaryota > Metazoa > Chordata > Mammalia > Chiroptera > Pteropodidae > Eidolon > Eidolon dupreanum. The sequence goes on along the minus strand of CM053507.1, from coordinate 86,412,914 downwards.
TGAGTGATATCAAAAACTTTAGGCATCACTGGCTAAGGAGAAAAGGCATGGGGTAAAATGAAGGTGAAGAGATACATAGATGTCAGGCAATATTAGGGGCATTGTAAAAATTTATAATCTTGCTCTACATGCAAAAACTTTTTTAAAGGTTTTTCTTTATTTCTTTTAAGAAGACAAATTACATAACTCCTGTTCTGCATTTTAAATGTCATTGTGACATTTGAAAGCTTGAAGGAAAAATAGTTGGACCAGAAGAGGGAAAGACAATTAAGAAGCAGATATTATCGAGTATAGCAGACAGAGAGATATGGTGGCATAGACTATGGTGGTAAAATGAAGAGATCGTAGTAGGCAGATTGTGGTGTATTTTTCAGGTAAAACTGATGACACTTTGTAATGCAATATATAAGGGTAGGCAAATAGAGGTTAAAAGGAAACTCTCAACCATCTGAGTTGAGCAACTGGGTCAATGTCATCTACGAAAATGTGAAAAATGGGGCTAGGGTGTTTATAATACAGTAGTTGGCCAAGTCATGTTAATTTTGTGATACCTGTAAGACATCCATGTGAGAAGGTATGTAAAATAGTAGCCTGGAATTCAAGGGAGACATTGAGATTCCTCAAAATGGAAATATTAATTAGAGTTATATGACTGAAAAAAGTATTCTAGTTAAATATTTGAGGATGAGAAAAGAAAAGATCTTAGGGTTAAACCCTAAAAATGTGACATATGAGCAAACTCTTGAGGGGAGAGCCTAGTAATGACATCTCCAAACAAGTATCAACAGTGATACAAGGAAAACCAAGAAAGTATCATATCACGAAAGCCAGGAAATATAATATTTTAAATTATATTTAAAGTTTTTGATATTACCCAAATCTTTTATTCCATAAAGCATTTTATCCTATAAAGCATTTTACCCTTGTGTATGGTCAGTGCTACAAAGAGACCTAGGAATATTAGTCTGAAAAGTTTATATTGTATTTAGACAATATGGCAGTCTTTGGTAGTCTTCACAAGATGTTTCCTGAAAGGCACTGTGATTAACAGCTAGAGAACTGTGAATAGAACATTGGGGTTGAGAAGTAGATGTACAGAAAGTTTATCTTTGACAAGAACTTGAGTTAGGAAAACATCTGGAAGAAATTTGGCATTAAGGAGACTTATTCTTGTTTTAATTGTTCTAAAGATGATTCTAAATCATGTTGAATACTTATGGGAATGATCTCATGGAGAAAAAGATAAAGATTTACTAGAGAGTGATGAAAAGTAGATCAAAGGTTTATCAATAATAGTGAAGGACTGAGATATTTTATCTTGGTTACAAGCCAAGAAGGTAAACTGCCACAATATGACACATGCTGTAGAAGACACAGATCTACTAGATTAGAATAAAAAGACTTTAGGATTCGTGAAACAGAAATGTTGAACTTCGGGCTTGTGACAATTCCTCTTACCTCTCAAATCTTATGAGGGTAAAGTAAACAGGCCTCGATTAATGCTAAATGCAGTGGGGTTTTGTGTGTGTGTGTGTTTGTGTTTGTTTGCTTCTTTGTTTGTTTTTACACAGCTGAGGAAACCTTAACTTAGGAAACCTGAATCTTTTATAATATCTTCCCAATGTTTCTCATGGTGGAAAACTTGATCTTTATTACATGGGATAGCAAACACATTTGCCCTCTGCCTCAGAAGGAGTCAGGATTTTATCTTCCAAGAATTTCACTACACAGATGTTTAAAAGATAGTTTAGAATAATTACTGTCAGTGTATCTATTTGCATTGTACATGAGAAACCCATTTAGAATGTCATTCTAAGATGGCAAAATGAGGGATTTCATTTTGCAAGAAGAAGGAACATTTCTTTTATTTCAAAAAGAGGAAAGAAAGAAGATAAGAGTTGATGGGAGTAAGTTTAAGCTTGATAGTTTGAATGAATATAAGTGTCTTGTTTTCTCAAAGAAATATAGGTAAAGTCATAGCTGAATTTAAGTGAGGAAGCTTACTTAAAGAGAGTGGAAACATATGAACTCATCATTGTAGAAAGTGAGAAAGTAAATTTAGTAAAGATTGGATTATTGCTTTGAGGATATGAATCATGTATTCATAGTGATATTGATCTGCCTAGTTATAAGATTTTCTTCAGATATCAATAATAACCCAAAGAAACTGTTTTGCAGTTTGGAGCAACAGAAGTAAAAGGGTCAGATAAATTTATACTACTGTGTGGAAATAATTACATTGATAAATTATGTCATCTGACTTGGATAAGGAGAGAAGTGTTGAGAGATGGTGACAAACTGAAAGAATGTAAAAATGTCAATGAATGGAGTTTTAATAAGGTTTAAGAATCATTTTAATGAAATGCTGTAGCAAAAAAAAAAAAAACTTTGGAGAGCTTTCAGAAGAAAGTGAAATATTTTAATTAATTCTTTAGAGGTAGTGAAGCTTCTGGTAATGATAAAGTGTGGTAGAGAAAGTGAGTAAATGAGAAAGAATGAAGTAAATTGTCATTGGAATAAGAAGGTCAAGTAACAGAAAGACAGAGATGAATGGATTTTTGCGATAGTTGTTGAAATTACTAGAATGATGACAAGAGTAGATGTGTACAGAGACTATGATCAAGGAGTCAACGTCTTTACCAATTTAAGTGGAATAAAGAAATTGACATATGAGATTAAGGAGGAGAGGTGAGGGTGGTGTAGCATCATAGTGTGAGCTCAATGGAGCGCAGAGTTTTAAAAAAAGAACATAGTGAGTTCTTTATTCCTTTTCACTATCAATTTATGTAATTGATTATAATTATAAGATCATCAGTTAATATTTAAAATGGTTTAACTGTCAGTTAAGTAAAATCTATACCTAATTTTTCTACTTTTATAGTAAAATATTTTGGGGGGTTTCTTATTTCTATTTATAATATTTAATTACCTTTTAAATGGTTTTACTTAAATCATGGCTTTGTTCCAGGCATCTAAAAAATGAAAACAAACAAATCAAAATTAGAGTAAAAATAACCTCAATATACTTATTTCTTTTTTTTATATTTTATAATATACTTATTTAAAAGTACAAATGCTTGTAGTCATTTGATCAGTATTCAACTTTACAATAAGAACACATTCCAACTACAGTTTTTAATTCTTGTTGCTGTAGTTACAGGAAGGACACCACTAAGATTGAAAAGGTTAAGCAAAATGACAGTAACTAATTCAGAGGTGAGATGTGAAGAATTGAAGTTACAAAGCAAGAATTAACCTATAAGCAGTTCAGGTACATTTTTATATAGAGAAACACACACATATACAGACACATAAAAGCTAGTTAAAACAGTATATGAAAACAAATTGACAAGGTCAACAAAAACAGCAAATTACGTGTGCTAAACAGTAAATTTATATAAAAAAGGGAAAGCGAAAGTAAACTATAAGACTAGAAAGTACTTATATGTTTTAGAAATGAAACATTTATACTATATGTACTACTAGTGAGCTATACATAGGCAAAGTTCTATTTACATCATGGATACAAGTTAAGAAAAAAGTTAATTATGTGGTGAATTCGTTAGTTTATTCTGTGTTTATGAAAATTGTTTTGAATGTTAGACTATGTTGCAATTTGGGCTTCAAAAGGATCATCCCACATTTAAAAGGCCTTTGTTAGAATACTGACAAATATTTTCTAATAGCATTTGAATCTATGATTTAGAGAAAGAGCTGAAAAGAAAATAGAAGTAATATATTTTCAAGTGATTTATGGAATCATAATCATTTATTAAACATTTTCTATGTAGCAAGCATTGTGCTAGCAATGTTATTATCTACTTCAATCCTCATCTTATCACATCAGAATTATCATCCGCCTTTTACGCATTGAAAAAAACCTGATACATTCATAAATTAAGTTTAAAGTTACATTTTATTAAATATTGGATCTGATATTTCAACTCTTTTATTAAGCTTTATATCATATCTTGAATTTCGATGAGAAACAGAATGAATATAACTGAGCCTCCCATCTAAAACATGAACCCACTAGAAAAAAATTTATAATGAAACTTATTCTTCTCTTGTGCCCTTTCTTGCCTATGACAGAAATCACAAAGCAAAAACAACACAAATTTATGTATCACCAAATTACTAGACTCAGACCCAGAATGCACCAAACCACAGAGCTTAGACACAACCAGCAGATGGAAATTAACCATTGAGATGAAATTTATTCATTTAACTCTGAGCTCCAGAACGATGACTCCAAGTTTTCTATCTCAGAGTCAAACATAATTTTTACCATACTTTTAATAATCACCGGTGTATTTAATGTCATTCAAAATTTGTGGCCATATTATATACATATACTAATATTCACAAAAATCAGCCATAAATATATATTTAAATCATCTGTGTGAGAATACTCTGTAATAGATAAGGCATTTCAACCAAAAACTTAGATGTGCAGAAATTATAGCGTTTATGCTTTTTCCACAAATTAGCCTAAATCTCATTCTGAACAGGAATTTTGTTGTATTGTGAGAAAACTTATTTAATCGTAAAGATAATTACCATTAAAATCAGAAATGAAGCAAGCATATTCTTACTTGCCACTCCTTTTAACATCATACTAAATGTCCTAGCTAATGCAATGAGACTAGGAAATAAAAGGTATGCATATTATAAAGGAAGGAATAAAACTGTCTTTATTCATAGATGATATTATTATTTATACAGAAAATATGAAAGAAGTAACAAAAAAACTCGAACTAATAAGCGATTATAGCATGGTTGCCGATGTAAAAATCAATCACTTTTCTAAATATCAAAAATGAACAAACAAGATTTATGCAAGAACATGGCAGAGTGAGAGATGTCCTCAGATCGCTCCCCTTGAAACAGCAATAAGCTGAACATCTAAAACTCAACAAAAAACACCCATACTGCACACCAGCACATCTGAGCCTGGGATCTCTGCATAAGAGCTACCACAGGTCAGAACTTAGGGTGTCTGGTGGTGAACGGGACAAATAAAGAAGCTGCCTCTTCTAGCCACAGTTGCTCCTTGCAGGAGGAGGGGGAAGGGTGAAGGTGAGGCAACTTCCCTGATCAGCCCTGCCTGGAAGTGTCGGGACTCTTCTACACAGCCAGCAACAAGGCTCAGTCATCAGGGCAGAAAGCAGAGAAGTGGAATGGAACTGCAGAGAAACAACAGTTGATTTTTACTGGCCCTGGTTGCAAACCTGAGACTCAGCCGTAGCCTCCAAATCCAAACCCAGAGGTCCACTCCTCCCATTCCCTCTGAGACTGATTACTGCGGAGCCCCAGGGGAATCTAAGCAAATGTTACCAAAACTGTTGCTAATACAGACGGGGACTGAAATTGAGAGTAGTGAGTGTGATTAACATCTACAAGAAAATAAAAGACATTAGGCTTTATATAAAGCAGGGATCCAAGAGGCTTAGGCACTACATAGTGGAAATCAAAAGAAAAGCACTTTCTTTGCAGCAGGCTAAAGAGAAACCTTTATATAATAAATCTTTTTTCTGGAAAAACAATAGAATATACTTCCATTAATGTCCAGGCAGAGAAATAGTCTATTAAACACCATGAACAACCAACGTGACAAGGCATCTCAAAAAGAAAGAGAAAAATCTCCAGAAAATGAGCTTACAGATATAGAAATATATGACTTAAGTGATAGAGAATTCAGGATTGTACTTCTGAACAAACTCAGTGAGTTCCAAAATGAGTCATATCAACAATTTCAGAAATTGCAAAAACAGCTAGATGAGCAAAGCAAGGAAATCAAAACCCTCCAAAAAGAACCTTAGAACTTTTGGAGGTGAAGAACACACTGCAAGAGTTGAAAAATGAAATAGGAAGCTTGGGAAATAGAGTCGACCAAATGGAGGAAAGGATCAGTGATATCGAAGACAGAAATCTAGAAATAAATCAGAAGAAAGAAGAGTGAAACCTCAAAATGAAAAATAATGAAAGAGAAATACAAAAATTAGATGATACCATCAAAAGAAGAAACGTAAGATTAGTGGGCATTACTGAAGGTGAGGAAAAGGAGCAGGGATTAGAAAGTATTTTCAGAAAAATAGAGGATGAGAATTTCCCAAATCAAAGGAATGAGTTGGAGCTTGGAATTCAAGAAGTTAACAGAACACCCAAATATCTCAACCCAAAAAGGCTTCACCAAGACACATTGTATTAAAGTTATCAAAAATCAACGACAAAGATAGAATTCTCAGGGCAGCCAGGGAGAAGAAAATGGTAATGTGTAAAGGCAAATCCATTAGATTATCATTGGACTTCTCAGCACAGACATTACAAGCCAGAAAGGAATGGAATCAAATATTTAAACTATTAAGTGAAAGAAACTACAAGCCTAGAATAACGTATCCAGCTAAGCTCTCCTTTAGATAGAAAAGAGAAATTAAGAGTTTTTCAGATATACAAAAATTGAGGGAATTCTCCACTATGAGGCCTGCAACGGGAAATTCTAAAAACGGTCAGCTCACCTAAAACAAAATAATAACAACAAAAAATATATATAATTAGGTGTAAAGTAACTATCAAGCAAATAGAGGCAGAGGAGTGCAACCCTTACTAAGAACAGGGCATTATAAGCTTAAATAATAAGAAAAGAATTGCTATAGCAAGATAGAAATGTATATTCAGCATACATAGAAACACATTGAGATAACAATGAATAAAAAGAGGAGGATTCAAAGATCCAAATTTGCAAAGGGGAAAGGAGATAAGGCACACACAGAAGAAGAAAGTGGACGACTGTGTGTGTGTGTATATGTGTGTGTGTGTGTGTGTGTGTGTGTGTGTGTGTGTGTATATATATATATATATATATATATAAAACTTTTTCATATTTGTAATGGTAATCACACACCAAAGAGGAAGAGCTGAAGTATATGACATAAAACAAGAAGAGAGGCAAAACCCACAAAAACCAACGAAAATAAAGAAAGCAGAAACACAAGGACAAGAAAACAATGGAAACACTGAGCTACCAGAAAGCAAAAGTTAAAATGGCTATAAGAAGACCTCATATTTCAATAATCACCCTAAATGTAAATGGACTGAACTCACCAATAAAAATGCATAGTTACGGAATATATCAAAAAACAAAATCCAACCTTATGCTGCTTCCAGGAGACACGTCTCAGCTCTAAAGACAAATACAGACTCAAAGTGAAAGGGTAGAAAATGATATTTCAAACAAATGGCACTCGGAGAAAAGTGGGAGTAGCAGTACTAACAGCGGATGAAATAGACTTCAAAATAAAAAGGTAAAAAAAGATACTGAGAAACATTTCATAGTGATAAAGGGAATTTTGCACCAAGAAGACATAACACTTTTTAATATCTATGCTCCCAATCAGGGAGCCCTGAAATATATAAAGCAATTATTAACAGAACAAAAGAGAAACAGATCAAAACACTATTGGAGTAGAGGACCTAAATACCTCACTGTCAGATATGGACAGATCAACCAAAAAGAAAATCAATAAAGAAATAACATCCTTAAATGATACATTAGACCAATTGGACATAATTGACATTTAAGAGCCTTTCATACCAAAACAGTTGCTTATACATTCTTCAATAGTGCACATGGATCATTCTCAAGAATAGACTACATACTGCGGCACAGAAATAGCCTTAAAAAGTATAAGTGGGTTGAAAACATATCAACCATATTCTCTGATCATAATGCTTTGAAAATAGAGATAATTGCAAAAAAGAAATCAGGAAGAACCACAAATACATGAAGATTAAACAATATGCTACTGAAGAGTACCTGGGTCAGGGAAGAAATGAAAAGAGAGATCAAGAGATACATAGAAATGAATGATAATGATAGTACAACATATCAAAACTTTTGGGACATGGCAAAAGTTGTCATAAGAGGAAAGTTCATATCATTACAGGCCGATCTCCAAAAACAAGAATGAGCCCAAATAAACAACTTAATGCTTCATCTTAAAAAAACTAAAAAGAAAGAAAAAATTAAGTCTAAAGTCAGCAGAAGGAAAGAATTCATGAAAATTAGAGTAGAAATCAATGAAATAGAAAACAAACAAACAAAAAAAACAATAGAAAAATATATACAACAAAGAACTGGTTCTTTGAGAAGGTTAATAAAATTGACAAATTCCTGGCTAGTCCCACTAAAGAAAAAAGAGAAAAGACACAAATAGAGAAAATCAGAGATGAAAGAGGGGAAATTATGACTGACATCACAGAAATACAAAGGATCATTCAAGAATACTATGAAAAAGTATGTAACACCAAATTTAATAACCTAGAAGATATGAACCAGTACTTAGAAAGATACAACCTTCCTAGACTGAATCGAGAAGTACTGGAAAATCTAAATAGACCAATCATCATGGAAATAGAAACAATTATCCAAAAGCTAAGAAAAAATAAAAGTCCAGGACCAGATGGCTTTACCAGTGAATTCTACCAAGCATTCAAAGAAGATTTAATACCTATTCCCCACATACTCTTCTAAAAAAATCAAAAAGGAAGCAAGACTTCCCAACACATTTTATGAGGCCAATATTACTTTGATTCCAAAACCTGATAAAGATAACACAGAAAAAGAAAACTACACACCAATATCTCTCATGAACACAGATGTGAAAATACTAAATAAGATACTAGAGAACCAAATACAGCAACATATTAAAAAGATTATACACCATGATCAAGTGGGCTTTATCCCAGGGGAACAGGAATGGTTCAACATATACAAATCAATTAACATGATACACCACATAAACAAATTAAAAAATAAAAATCATATGATCATATCAATAGATGCAGAAAAAGCCTTTGACAAGATACAGTATCTATTTATGATCAAAACACTCAACAAAATCAGTATAGAAGGAAAGTACCTTAACATAATAAAGGCCATATATGACAAACTCTCAGTCAACATTATGCTTAATGGTGAAAAACTAAAAACCTTCCTTCTAAGATCAGGAACAAGGCAAGGCTGTCCACTATCACCACTGTTATTCAATATAACATTGGAGGTCCTAGCCAGAGCAATCAGGCAAGAGAAAAATACAAAAGACATCTAAATAGGAAAGGAAAAAGTCAAACTGTCACTATTTGTGGATGACATGATTCTCTATATAGAAAACCCTAAAGACCCCACAAGAATACTACTAGAAACAATAAGCAAATACAGTAAAGTCTCTGGATACAAAATCAACATTCAAAAATCCATAGCATTCCTATTCTCCAATTATGAAGCATCAGAAAATACAGTGGAAAAATAATTCCTTTTGCAATTGCAACAAAAAGAATAAAATGCCTAGAAACACATTTATTGAAACATGTGAAGGACCTATATAATGAAGCTACAAGACTCTTAAAAAAAATCAAAGATAAAAAGAAATGGAAAGATATTTCATGTTCTTAGATTGGAAGAATCAACATAGTTAAAATGACTTTATTACCTAAAGCATCATACAGATTTAATGCAATCCCCATCAAAATCTCATTGGCATTTTTTAAAGAAATAGAACAAAAAAACATCAGATTTGTGTGAAATCACAAAAGACCCTGCATTGCCAAAGCCATCATGAGAAAAAAGAACGAGACTGGAGGCATCACTCTGCTTGGCTTCAGATTATACTACAAAGTGACAATAATGAAAACAGCATGGTAATGGCAGCAAAACAGACAAACAGAATAGTGAAACAGAATCGAAAGTCCAGAAGTAAACCCATACTTATATGGGCAAATAATTTTCAATAAACAAGCCAAAAACATAGTGGAGAAAAGAAAGCATCTTCAAAAAATGGTGCTGGGAAAATTGAAAGATCACCTGCAAAAGAATGAAAGTAGACTGTTGTCTACCACCACACACCAAAATTAACTCAAAATGGTTTAAGAACCTGAATATAAGACCTGAAACAATAAAATTCATAGAAGAAAACATAGGAATGAAACTCAAGGACCATGAACTTAGAGAGGAATTTATGAATTTGACCTCAAAGGCAAGGGAAGTAAAAGCAAAATTAAATGAATGGGACTACATCAAACTAAAAAGTTTCTGCTCAGCAAAAGAAATCGTCAATGAGGTAAAGAGACAACCATTCGAATAGTAAAATATATTTGCAAGCAATGCCTCCAATAAGGGCCTAATATCCAAAACATACAAAGAACTCATTTAATTCAATAACAACAACAACAAAAAAAAACCAAACAATCTAATCAAAAAATGGGCAGATGACTTCAACAGACACTTCTCTCTAGAGGACACACAAATGACCTACAAACATAAAAAGATGCTCAACACCACTAGCTATTAGATACATGCAAATCAAAAATACAATGAGATACCATCTCACACCTGTTAGAATGGCTATAATCAATAGGATGAGTAATAACAAATGTTAGAGAGAATGTGGAGAAATAGGAACCCCCATACACTGCTTGTGGGACTGTGAATTGGTATAACCACTATGGAAAACAGTATGGAGGTTCCTCAGAAAACTAAAAATTGATCTACCATATGATCCAGCAATCCCACTACTGGATATTTACCCCAAAGACTTGAAAACCCATATCCAAAAAGATATTTGCACACCGATGTTCATAGCAGCATTATTCACAGTGGCCAGGACATGGAAGTAACTGAAGTGTCCTATGATAGATAATTGACTAAAGAAGCTGTGGCACATATATACAATGGAATATTACTCAGCCATAAGAAGAGATGAAATACTACCATTTGCGACAAACTGGATGGAACTCGATATAATGATATTAAGCGAAATAAGCCAGTCAAAAAAGGTTTAAAATCACATTATATCACTTATTTGTGGGATATAAACCTAAGAGCAACAAATGAATACGTCAAACAGAGAGCCAGGGACATGGACAATGGACTAGTTGTTACCAGAGGATAGGGGGTGGGGGAGTAGGGAAGAGGTGGACAGGGTTAAGGGGGTCAAATATAGGAAGTTGGGGAAGGGTGAAGTGGGTAAAGGGAATCAAATATATGGTAGCTGAAGAAAACTGGACTCTGTGTGTAATCACACAATAGAATATATAGATGTCAAAGTATAATGTACACCTAAAAATTATATAATTGTATTAAGCAATGTTATCCTAATAACCTTAATTTTAAAAAATCATCCATTCAACTGTACAATGTAATATCTTCTAGTAAATTTACTTAGTTGTACGACCATCACCATAAGTGGGAGAGGATAGGGGGTGGGAGAGTTGGGGAGAGGTAGACAGGGTAAAGCGGGTCAAATATGAGGGGAGAGGGAGGGTGAAGTGAGTAAAGAGGATCAAATATATGGTAGCTGAAAAAAACTGGACTTTGGGTGGTAAAAACAAAATAGAATATATAGGTGTCAAATTATAGTGTACACCTGAAAATTATATAATTGTATTAATCAGTTATCCCAATAAACTTAATTAAAAAATGAACAAAAAATTTAAAATTAAAAACATGCCATTTGTATTAACACACTCTCCCAAAATGAAATACTGAGGTATAAATCTAACAAAATATATACAAGATTTGTATAAGTAAAGCTACAAAACTCAATGAACAAAATCAGAGAACTACAATAAATAAGCAGATATTCCATGTTCACAGATAGGAAGACTCCATGTTGTCAAGATGTCAGTTTTTTCCTAATTGATCTATAGATTCAATGCAACCTTAATCAAATCTTAAGTTATTTTGTAGAATATACCATATAATTCAGCAATTTCACATTTAGATAAATATTCAAGAGTAATCAAAACATGTCTATATGAGAACTCATGCTTAAATGCTCACATTCTCATTATTTGTGATAGCCAAAGAGTAAAAACAACAGAAATGTTCATCAAATGCTGAATAAACAAACAAAATGTGGTATACCCATACAATGGTATATTATTTGGAACTAAAAAGTAATGAAATACTGATACATGCTATGATATAGATAAATCTTGAAAACATTATGCTAAATGAGACAAGTGAGTTATAATGGATGACATATTGCATGATTCCATTTATATAAAATGTCCAAAATAGGCAGATCTATAGAGACAGAAAGTAGATCGGTGGTTACCAGTGACTAGATTCAGGGTTAGGAATTCTCAATAGCTACTAATAATAATAGGATTTCTTTTTGGAATGAGGAGAATATTCTAAAATTGGATTGTGGTAATCTAATTTACACAACTCTGTGAATATACTAAATTCCACTTAACTTTAAATGGGTTATTTAATATTAAATAAATTATACTTTAATAAAAGTGTTAATTAAAAAAAAAAAAAAACAGTCTAAGTTGTCCAGCACAAAGTCTTTACTGACATGCAGTTGACAAATAAGGAGATGGAAAGATGCACATATCATAAACCATCAGGGAAATGCAAATTAAAGCAACAATGAGATACCACCACACATCTATTAGGATAGGCAAAATCCAGTACACTGAAAACACTAAATGCAGGTGAAAATGTGGAGGCAACAGAAACTTTCATTCATTGATGGCGAAAGTACAAAATGATATAGATAGACTCTTTGGAACCAGTTTGATAATTTCTTATAAAACTGAACGAACTCTTAGCATATAATCCAGCAATTGCACTCCTTGGTATGTACACAAAGGAATTAAAAGCTTCTCTCCTTAAAAACCCTACACATCCATGTTTATAGCAGCCTTATTTATACTTGCCAAAGATGGGAGTAACAAAGATGTCTTTTGGTAGGTGGATAGATAAATAAACTCTGGTATATCCAGACAATAAGATATTATTTACCACTAAAAAGAAATATGTTATAAAGCCACAAAAAGACATAGAGAAAACTTAAATGCACATTATTAATTGAAAGAACCTCTGAAAAGGTTACATACTGTCTAATTCCAACTATATGGGATTCTGGAAAAGCAAAACTATAGAGACCATAAAATGATCAGTGGTTGCCAAGGGTTAGGAGAGAGAAAGAGGAATTAATAGGTAGAATGCAGAGGATTTTTAAGGTAGAAAAACTACCCTGTATGATACTATAGTGATAGATACATGTAATTTTACATATATCCAAATCCATAGAATGTACACCAGGAGTAAATCCTTTGGGTGTTAATGATAGACTTTGGGTGATAATGATGTGTCAATGTAGGTCTATTGATTGTAACAAAGGTATATGCTGGTGGGGATGTTGATAATGGAGGAAGCTATGCATGTGTGGTGAAATGTCATATATGAGAAATCTCTGTACCTTATGTTCAATTTTACTGTGAATCTAAAACTGCTCTAAAAAAGTCTATTAAAACGTTTAAAAAATAAAGTAACTCCTGCACTGTTGTGCAGACATCCCAACATTTTTCCAATAATGATCAAAGGAGAAATCTCTCTAGCTTTATATTATGGGGATTACTGATAAAACTCCTGATGTCTGAGCACTCGTGATTCTCTAGCTCTGAACTGGTGGGCTCTTGCTTGGGTCATGAGAATCTTGAGATGCACTGGACTTAGGGTCTAGCTTCCTTAGATCTTGTTGTCTCCTTTCAGGTCTTTCCATTTCCTTTGGATTCCTTTACTCGACCTTTAACCTTGGTCTTTTTCATTGCTTTTCTAGCACTCCCAGTCTGAGTTGTCCAGAACAAAGTCTTCATTTAGTTCAGACATTTCTAGAAGAGAATAAGTGCATTTGATTTCAAGCAGCCTTTTCTTATTTCCTCTTCTAAATTTCCTCAGGAAAAAAATGAAAAATGTCTGCTTATCTGTTTGAGTCTCTTTTCTCAGCAGACCTTTGATAAAACAACCACAACAACATCAACAGTGTTTGAAAGCTAGAGATCAAACACAGAATGAGGAGGTCATTTGACTTGACAATTAATCAAACAGAGTGGTATTCTGAATGGCTTGAACTTTTAAGTTTAACTATCACTGCTAATTAAACCTGACTAAATTAAACCATACAATTTTCAAAGTCCCTTTGGGATGATCTCATGTTAATTTTAAAAGAAAAAAAAAGTATGTATGTATATTGGGGGTGGTGATGGTGGTGAGTAAAGAGAGTTGCCATATTTTGTAGCTGGAAGGTATTGCAGAGATTCAGTTCCCAAAATTTGAACCTTGGTCTTCTTCCTCCTCCTAAAGAAGTTATTTATACTAACTCTTACTGCCTCTGAATTACAAATAAAATCCACTTTTTGGAAAGAAAATTAAAATAGTGTGCAAATATTTCTTCGTTGTTCCTCTAAGCATTTGTTAAGTAATCTAATCCCTCTTTGAGCATATCAAGAAATCAGGCTTAAATCAGTTAATTCCAGAATCTCTTCACTCAATCAGCAGGCTTGCATTAGGAGGAACAGAATTTCCTCTCATTTAGAATTTCAGTTTCTGAGTGGGAAATATTTCTACTGTGATCTCTATTTTGTAGCTAACAGAGAATCTCAAGTCCCACACCAACCTGTGTAGAAGATAAGTGGACATTCCTTGTATTGTAAGGAACATCTGGAAATCATCATTCAACTATTATTAGCTAATCATTTGAAGATCTCTGGTAGGAAAAAGGGAGAATGCTTTCTATTATCAAACTAAGCATACTGTCCAAGCCTATGGGAGCAGTGGATGAAATCCCTAATAATGAAAAACAGGTTGTATTATTACTAAAGGGTTATGTAAGTATTCAGTTGAGCATACTAATAAATAAGGAGGAATCTCCTTTCTCTTTCTCTCTCTCTGCTGTGCTTTTTGTTTTAAAGTCAACTCATCAAAAGTGAATATAATAAAGGTACATAAAATTTGCGTGTCACAATGTATTTTTCTCTAGTTATACAGTGCTCAGTAAATATTGTTGTATGGATATCAAGATTGATTATCAGAATAGCAAACTCAGAAATTCAATTAGTAATAGTAAGCATAAAGACAATAAGATATGTTTGATAGTTTTCGACTGTGAATTATAGAGGATAACTGTACTTGTCGGTACACTCTATTTTTTCTATTAAATCTCTCAATTTTATTCATACTTACAATTAATAAGACATTCCCAGAAATACATGATTATTGAGGTTTTGTAGATTTGCCAATGACTCATAAATCATAACCATCAATCTTTTGATAATGAGTACCTTCATTTTTTCACATTGAATGTTGTGTTGAACTTTAAAACTTACTGTTGGAGTTTCAAGTATGTGATCTAAGTAGGTCGAAGAAAAAGTATCAATCACAAACAATAATGTGATGGTTTGCTTACTAAATACAAATACATTAGTCATTCTATAATTGAGGAATTCTAGATTCATTAGAATATTTTTTTACATAGGTTTTAAGATGTACAAGTAAAGCAAGTAAATGTGATAAGTGGGAAAGTGCTTTTGGTTTATCAGTGGTTTATTTAGTAAAACAATGAAATTCTCAATCCCTAAATCTGACATTGTGAACATTTTCAATCACTGGCATCAGAAATGAAATTTGCTTTTACACATTTAAACTAGAAAAATTTCATCACAATAGTTTATAACTGGAGAATAATTTTTTTAACATACCAAATATGCTGATACTGATTTCTAAGATACCCAGAACTTATATGACCACTAGAAAATGATAAATGAATCAAGTTTAAAACCAGCCAAGTACTTGTTAAACTATGCTATAAAGAGTAGAATGTTTAGTATAATAATTATGTTTATATCTTTGAAAATAATTTTTGTACCAAATAAGTTGTACAAAAGCTAACTTACTATAAGTAACATTTATTTGTTTAATTTTACCAGAAATAGATTCAGTGTGAAGTGAATCAGAGGAATTGCCTCGAGAGGTGTATATTTTTACTAGCAGTGATTTAGGAAAACAACCAATGAGGGAGAAGGTGATTCCTCTGCCTATTGTTTCTAAAACTGATTGAGGGCACATATGCATGTGATACATACACATATACACATATGCATATGTGCATGTAAGTATGTGTGTATGTGTATATGTATGTATATATGCATGTGGGGGTACATGTGTGTACCCTCATATACAAACACAAACACATACCTTTCACCTTCACCTGTGCAGATCAAAATAAAAAGTGTTTGTCTTCTCCATTAGTCATCAAACTTTATGTTTAATTATGTTTTTTTCTTTAAATATCTTTGACATAATTTCACCTTTATAAAATATTGTCACAATGAGTGAACAAATTTCAATATGCCCCATGTTTTTTACCCTCTTAAATTCTGTTCTTAATATGATAATATCTTAATGCTAGAGTGTCTTGGCTAAAGTTTTTCCTTTTTCTTTATCAAATGTATTAAGGATAATTAAAATTGTAGAACTCTTCACTCTGCAATTTCATTATTATATGATTAGCTTATTTCAGACGTATTCTAACTATTCTGTGAAAGCAATGATGTGATCACACCCAGGAACACTGCTTCAACCATCCAAATGACCAGGTGGTTTTCAGCTCTATCTCTAGTACCTCAATCTTGAGTTTCTGTATTTTATTTCTAATGACCTTTGGAATAATTGCATATAACAGGCACTTGAAACTCATGTATTTACAATCTGCCTTTTTCTTTTTCTTTTTTTTTAGGTTTCTAGACTCAATTCCAATATGGGAGGATGGGTTACTCCATAGCACCAAGCAATTCTTGGATATCGACTTGGTATCTGAGAATTTAACTCGCTTCTGACACTATGTACTTGGAGATAGCATCAGATTCTACAGGTTAAAAATTCAATCCTACGTGACCTCCCTCCAACCCCGCCATCCTTTAAGATGGGTAACAACCTGGGCTTCTGACTGACTGGCTGCATTTTGGAGATTCCACGACCCCCATCATCTCAAGATGCCAATCTCAAATCCAGGTTGTTTCCTGTATTTTTGACCAAATAGTTATAAATGTATAGAGATTCTCATAGCCTTCACTTCAGGTTCGATTAATTTGCTAGAGTGGCTCATAGACCTCAGAGAAACATTTTACTTACTAGATCACTACTTAATTATAAAAGGCTATAACTCCAAGCCAGGTGAAAAAGATGCACAGGGCAAGTTATGAGGAAAAGTTGTGGAGCTTTCAAGCCCTTTCTAGGAATATCACTCTCCCTCCATCCTCATTGTTCACCAAACTGGACTCTCTCCAACCCCTGTCCTTTTAGGTTTCTATAGAGGCTACAATATATAGGCATGACTGATTAATTTATTGACTATTGCTAATTGAACTCCTTCAGGCATTGACACTTTCCTCCCCAGAGGTCAGAGGGTGGGACTAAAAGTTCCAACCCTAGAATCACAAGGTTGGTTCTTTTGGCAACCAGATCCTATACCTATGTTACCTAAGGGTGTTCCAAAATGTTCCTCATTAACATAACAAAAGACACCGTTTCATTCTCATCACTTAAGACATTCCGAGGTTTTGGGGAGCTCAGTGCCAGAAACTGAGACAAAGACCAAATATATATTTAGTATTATAAATCACAATTTTACACTATCCATGTCTCTTTCTTTTCCAGATGTGTTCTTCTTTTCATTATTTCTAAAACAATCACTTACCATCCAATTGCCTAAACAAGAAGGTTAAGTTTTGTTCTTTATTTTTGTCCATTATTTTTATGTCATCAGTTTTTTAATAACTTTTAATTCTATATTGAAAAAGTTTTTGGATAACACATCCATTTTTCTCCATTCCCACTGTCACTATCATTGAATTAAGTATAGAAATAACTCCTTGACAATGATTTTTCTTTCTACATTGCAGTCAGAATGGTATTTTTAAAATATAAATTTGATCATCGGCCTTAAAATTTTTTTTAATATGGAATACATTCCAGATTTCTTAACATATGAAGTGTTTCTGAGTGTTCAGATTCCCAAATTAAGTATTTAAATATGTGATTTATGAAATTATTATAATAATTTTGTCTCTCATTATGAACATTAACACTTCCTGGTTTAGTTTAATGACAACTTAAATACAAGAAAATTCAGCCACCTTAAGATGTAAACTTGGTCAGCCAAACATTTAAACTCTGTAAATTTTGGATACACACTTCTGAAAAAATTTTTGCAGCAAGAACAAAGCTACCTGTATTATAAACTGATGTTTCATGTGCAATAGAGATACAGATAAAATTTCTTTGATAACTTTAAATTCAAATTATGGTTTATGTGTTTTTCTATGAAAAAGTTGAAATCTTCTAATAGCTAGATAAGTATAGATATAAATGTTTGTGAGTCTACTTTTATTAAGTAATTATATAGCCAGTATATAAAGTTCTACATTGAGCTTGAGAACAAATATTAGCTTTAGTATTTGTATAGTATGTATTTATCTGTGTCTGCTTTAATGGCAAGTAAGTAGATTTTATATTTTATCAAGCTAAAGGAAGCTTCAGTTCTAGCTGATGTGGTCAGTGAAATTTTCGCTGAAAATGCAGCATTTGAGCCAGTCTTTGCAATTTAAATGGAAATTGGACAAATGGATATGGAGAAAGGCATTTTGTATTTTCGCGAACATGAAAAAAAAGACAAACAAGATATTAAAAGACTGTAGCAAGGGCCAGACAGATCGACAAAGAGTTAAAAAATAGTTGGCAAGAGAAAAGAAACCTTTGCTAAGTACAGACTTTAACTTGCTACTAAGAAAACTTCAAAACGTGTTTGTTTTCTATCTTCCACTCTTCTAGATACTTCATGAGCATATCAGGAGCCTGACTACCTCTAAACCTCTACTGACTTCATTTCATTCATTGAAATGTTTCCTCTCTTTGACTTCAGTACCAACAAGTTATATATTCCTCCATCATTAAGTAAACACTGACATTTGGGGCAGTCACTGTACTGGGCAAGGGCATAATAAGTTAAAAAGAGTTAAGTGCTATGCCAATTTCTTCTTGGAATCTATTATGTACTCAAAAACATATTATAAGGATAATAATGAGAATTT
Source organism: Eidolon dupreanum (assembly GCA_028627145.1). Classification (NCBI taxonomy): domain Eukaryota; kingdom Metazoa; phylum Chordata; class Mammalia; order Chiroptera; family Pteropodidae; genus Eidolon; species Eidolon dupreanum. The sequence goes on along the minus strand of CM053507.1, from coordinate 86,393,975 downwards.
AGTTCTCAAATAACTTGTCTCATATAGAAAAAAATAAGCAAGTGTGTGAAATTTCTATTTAAGCAGATATTGCTATTATCGCAAACACTAATATCCACATATTCTTGTGGATATGGATGCATGTAGCTTCCATATCCCTTTACACCATAGATTCTGCCAGCAGTAGAACTTGTCAAGCCCTTGTCTTGTTCCTCTCTATCAGGCAAAAATTGTGCTTATTTATCTTTCTGTTTCCCTGTGAAATTAAGAAAAGGCTATACACATAAAAGATGTTCAGTAATATGTTGGTTTAAACAAACAAAAAAAATGAATAAATAAATAAGTATACAAACAAGCAAACCCAAGGAATGTACTCAGCAGTGTTAAATAATGGTGAAAATTTATGGAGACTGAGAATGTAGATAAGACCATTGGAATTAGAGTGGCCATTGGTGACCTTAGAGATAACATTTTCAATAAAGTGGTAGACATCTATATCAGATCAAAAAGAGGTAAAGACAAAATACAACTCATCCTGCTATTATCTAACTCATGCATTCCTAAAAACCACCAGACTGTGCAAAACAGAGCAATTCCATAGTACTTATAAAGAAAATGGAGTTAGGAGAATAGCAGTTAAAAATTCTGTCAGTGACACAGTACAATAAAACAAAATAAAATAGAAAACTTTAGAAACTTAACAACAACTATAGCACAGTTTTAAACCTGTTAAATAAACCAGAAATATATAAAATATAATGTATCTCGATAACTGTAAGTATACATAGTTAAGAAATATATGATATATAACATATACTACAATGAATGTAGTACATAACCTTAGAAAAGAGATCTGAAATTGACTTGTGGAAGTAGGCATAAGAAGGGTTGTAGCAACTTGAGAGTTACTGTGAAATGGAGGGAAGTTTATCTGAAATCAAATAGAAAGTTGTACCAGCATATGAGGCTGGATATGCTCATGAGAAACACGATGGATGGAAATATCTGCAGATATTTGAGTTGTGTGTGTGTGTGTGTGTGTGTGTGTGTGTGTGTTGAGGGGTGGGGGAGGGGAGAGGTATGTGTTGCCCTGCGGCTGGTATCAGCTGAGTGAAATTTTCTACATTTACCTTATGTTTTTTATGAACAAAGTCATCCATAAGCAAACATAAAAATTTTCATTTTTTTTCAAACTATTTCTTAATATATCACTCTTATTGGAAAACATTTCCATTTTCAAAACAAGCATTACAGCAGAACTCACTGTAGGTGGTGAAAAAGTCTGATGGCTCTGGCAGTGAAAGGAAGAAATCAGAACGAGTATTAAAAAAGTGTTAAGAGATTGAGAAAGTTAGTGTTTAGAACCAAATGAGACCAAATTAGGAAGTATATGATTGATAAAATCTTAAAATAACCTACCTAAGAAAATTTATGTTCTTTCAAAACTCAAACCTTAAATTGTAGAAATGAAGTTCTAGTGATTGCATGTAAAAGAGAGGGAAGAATATGCTCAGAAACTATATCGGAATTCTTTTCAGGGGCCCTGCAATCCCATTCCAACTTGGCATCATGCTATACCTGCAAGTAAAATCATTCCTATAATGGAAAGATGACTGTATTAAAATATTAAAACTTTTTGAAAACTTTCTTTTAATTCTGTTTTTAGATTTTCTTTCTTTCTCACCCTGAGTCAAAAGTGTTACATATTCATAAGTTTAAAATATCTTATTTAGCAGGAAATCTATGACTGTTTCCAAATTCATTTGTACAGGAAAATAATGTTATCCTTTCCACATTGAGGGCTCCGTTGATTTCTATTTAAAAAGCATAAAACTTTTAATCTAGTGGATAAAATACGGATGGAATTTCAGACGTTGTTTTTTGGAAGAATCAGGAATCATAGAGTCTTCTGGGAATAGTTTTCTTCTTTCCAAGGCCAATGTAGGATTTTCCTTTTCAGCTCCCCATAGGAATTTATTTATCTGGAACTAAACAGCATAGAAAAGAGAAGCAGAGTGAAACTGACAAACCTTATTTGACAAATTTCACTGAGTCATTTCTCAAGAACGTATTTGGAATTTTAAAAAAGACGAAGATCAGATCTCTATTTTAAGCTAATGGGGTCATTTGTTTCTATTGATAAATATCTTCCTTAACAAAAGATACTTAGATATAGCTACAACATAATATTCTGAGAGCAAAGCAATACTTTTATGTAGGAAAATTATGAAAACTGGCAGATTTAATTCAAGTAAATAAAGAATGATGCAGGGATCAAATAGGGATCAAATAAATTTTGATTTCTTATAACAAAGTTATTCACAAACATGTGTATATCTCCTCAAGTTCTACATCAAACACAGAGTGGCAGTTCTGTTGTACATAAACTCCAACTGTATTTCAAGGGCCTTCAATAATCAAGTAAGGAAATTTTCTGACTCAGTCTGATTTTCCATATTTTGCTTAAGAGATTTTTCCAGGAAAGCCAATGAAGTTCACCTCTGGTTCAGTTTTTAATGTTTCAACTAAGGAGCTCTTATTTATTCATTCATTTACTTATTCATTTATTGATTCATGAAAGCTATGGGCCTTATTCCTTTCATAGGCATTTATTCTGTTCTAATTTTTTTTTCACTTGAATATTATAAGTGCCAGACTTAGTTTAGAAATAATAGCTATATAGTTGACCCTTGAACAATACTGGTTTGAACTTCACAGGTCTACTTCTACACAGATTTATTTCAATAAATGCTATAAATGTATTTTTCTAACAATTTTAATAACTTTTTTTCTAGCTCGCTTTATTGTAAGAATACAACGTATAATACAAACAATGTACAAAATATATGGTAATTGACTGTTTAAGTTATTGGTGAGGCTTCTGGTCAACAGAAAGTTATTAATAGTTAATTTTGGGGGTAGTCAAAAGTTATACACAAATTTTTAACTCTATGGGGTGTCAACACTCCTAAACCCTGTATCAGTTGTTTAAAGGTCAATTTATGTGTGTGTTATATGAATTACACATGTTATATGAATTATATATATAAATTTATATATAAAATATATAAATTTAAAAAACCCTATCTTTAGAAAATACAAAAATGATATCACAAAGCCCAATGACAGGCTTAATTATGCAAAGGCAAACTTCTGCTCTTATAAAATTTAACAAAGCTTGAGGCTGGCACATTAATATATCTAAATCCCTTGGCAATATAATTAAAACACCACTATAGATAGTTAGAAATGAACTAGGGCATATGTTTATCAGAATATGCTAAATTCTTTTATACTGATAGTCTGTTTCAACAAAAGCTTAATTTCAGATTACTGTAAATTGAGTGTATTACAGTAATAACAGAATAAGGAAAATATCCCAAAAAAATATTTCTCATAAACTGAAATATACCATGGCTGATAGGTACTCTTTCCAATTGAAATGCATTTTTACTTAGAGCAGAATTTCTTTTTTTTTTTTCTTTAAAACCTCATGCTATTTTATAGAAAAAAAATTAAGTTTCCATTGCTGGGAAACTATAACTAGTTCATATAATGAAAACATCATTTTCAAATAATTTTTTATATAAAACTAAAATTAGTATTTATTATATCACTAGGTGACAGAAAGGAATTCATTCTAGATATTAAAGCTACATCACAAAAATATTACAGTAGTTGTATATATTTCAAATCTGTAGACTATTACTCATCATCCAACTCTGAGTTCTATATAATAAAAGTTAGCAAATCAGATTATGAAATTAACTGCTGATAGTTACCCTCAAGATGGTTGTTCCCTGTCTCTCAAATAATTAAAATTTACTGTAGTTCACATAATAACCCTCTTTTAGAAATCCCATCTCTAATACTTCTATATGACTAGGAAACATTAGCTCAGGTTATGCCATTATTATATTATATTTATACTGGATTTTGTATGAATTCAGTTTTATTCTGTGGTACACTAAACATTTTTATGAATTCCCAAGTAAGAATGAAAAAAAAAAAAACTGAAGTTATTTGAGGCGGGAGAAATGTTTGAGTTGAGTGGAACCTGAAACATAATCTGCAAACCACGGTTCCTCTTCATTTTATGTATATTTCAAGGGGAATTTAATTCAGATGTTTCTGATTAATGTACACTTAGCTCATCAAACTTGTTGTGCAAGAGTTATTTGATTTCCAGGAAGCCTTTTCTTTGCAAGACATTTTCCTCTGAACGAGAAAGTCTAGTGTTGCCTGCATTAGATGATATGAAAAACTGGAAACACTTTTGGTGCTTTTTAAAAAAAAAATGTATGTGAGCTGATACTTTTATTTGATGAGAACATTTAAAGTAACCACATCTCTTGTCTTTTTACAAAAAAAACTAAAAGAAAATAACTGATATTCTAGAAGTGAGTTAATCAAACTCCCCAAATTAGAAAAATAATTTGTGAATTTATATTACATTGAACCATACAATCTTTGACTGTAAAATATCTAACATATGTTAGGAGCAGTAATGGAAAGAAATTAAAAAGTCAGTGAATCTGGTTTCTAACCTCAGTTCTGCCACACACTTTCTAGGTGATTTTGAAGAATCACATTGTTTTTCTTTATCTGTATACATAAAATGAAGGGGTTGGATAAAATGATTTCTTTAAAAACAATTCTTAAGTGTGTCTATTTTCTGAATTCAGTATACATTTTATCAATATATTGATAAAATATGTCTCTATCACCAAAAAAAATCAGCTTTACCTCAAGTAATGGTCTTAATTCATTTAAATGAGCAAGATGCATTTTGGCCATAATTCAACTAACTGAAGTCTCACAATATATATATTTTTAATTTTTCTGTTACCTACTTTTATGAAAAAGAAGCAAAAAATATGACAGGGACTGAATCATTGGTTATTATTAACATTTTTTTCCAGATTAGATTATGGTATTTACATCAATGGTCTTTACATAGATGATCTTTACATTGATTATCTTTACATGAGAAGTAATATTGCAATGACTATCCTAAAATACTGAAAACTTTGAGATTATTTTATTAATTATGATAATTTGTGTTATGCTGCAATAACAAACAACCCCCATATCTTGTTGGCTCATGGCAACCACAGGTTAGATCCCTTGTTGGTTGTCTGGGGGGTGTGTTCCAGGTCTTCACTCAGGGATCCAAACTGATGGTACTTCATCTCAAGATTTATTTCACAATCATAACATCAGTGGGAGGGATATGATGAATCATTAATTCATTCTCAAACTTTCACAAAAGGTAACATAGAACATCTACTCACATATTAGTGACCAGCACAAGTTATCTCCCTACAGATGAACTTCAGGTCTTTCATGTGCCTAGGAAGCAAATGAGAAATAAATGATAGACAGTATTAATGACTCCCACAGACACATACACAAATGTTAAGAAATATGCAGTGTAGCAGACTAATTAAGAGAATAAAGTTGACTAATTTTAAATTTTTGAAATCAAGAAGTAAAATATTTTCCTAGTTAAAATAATTAAAAAATATATAATTAGACATCTTTTAACCTCTATTTATTCAAAATGTTAATTTTAATTGCTATATTCAAAAAATAGAAATTTTTAGTATTATCCATTATGCTAAAAATTACTTTTCTCACATTTCTATAGCATTCTTTTTTACTTAATAGTGACATCTTTGATTTTAGAAAAATTTACTGCAATTTTAAATAATAGTTAATATTCCATTAATTTAAACATATCACATCTACTTTTATTTATATGCGTCATATGTACTCTGTGCCAACAATTAATAAAATTTTTTTAATCTTTGACTCAAAAAAAGAAGCAATATATTTGTTTTGTCTTTACTCACATATCTTAAAAGTAACTGTCTATTACCATTCTGGATGTATCGATAAAAGTAGATGTATCAATTTAAGGTCAGATATGACCTATTGGAGTCTTCTTTCGATAGATGAAGAATTGTGAACTCAAGTCACCCTTTATTTCTCCTTCAAGACTCTTTCCAACATGCTTAGAGTCCAATTTTCAGTTCCTGTGCTATTTAATATTATATCTAAAAATTAATAATGTTTATATTGTCTGGGCTATTTTAGTTACTGTTAGTTGTGAAGCCAAGTAGAGTAATTTTATTATACTTTTTCTTTTTATACAGTATATCATCTCCATTTGTGTAGCTAAAGTGAATTATCGAGAAGTTATCTGATTCTTAGAACACTGAGTATTCTAAATCAGCTCCCACAGTCTGCTGAAGTATTTGAAAGGATAAGCATTACCTACTAATTTTGTTTGTTTATTTGTAGGGGAGGGAAGGATCTTGGCTCACTACCATAAAGACCAATGGTATAACTTCAAAGTTATTTCTCATACATATTTTATGGCTTCTTCTTCTGTGTTACCACAGCACAGATATATTCATGTACCATTTTGAGCAAATTTAATCTTTATTGAGTATGAAGCATGTGCCAAGCACTTTATAAATTATTTTTTAGGTTTCATCTCACTTAACCTCCTCAAACATTCAGGAAAAAATGATAGTACTCCTATTTTACATGTAAGAATATTAAAACTCAGATAGTGTAATTGAAAATAGCCAATGCTGTACAGGAACAAAAACAGGATTTAGACCTAGTTATTCTGACATTGATAATCTTTTGCCTAATGTTCTATTGCTTCATCTACAAGGAATCTTATACAAGATAAATAGCCTATGTTTATGTTAAATGAACCAAAATGATCATCTTTTATTGCAGATTTTTTAGCTGTAGAGAGTATAACAGATAGTAGGTGTGATAGGAAGTTGCTGACAAGTATCCAAGGCACGAGTAACACAGCATAGTTAACTCTAGTCAACCACAGGAGATTCTGGAAGAAATGAAATCTACCATAAATGTGGATTGTTAAAAGGGCAAAACAATTGCATATCATTGAATTGAATGATTTATTGTGAACAAAAGGCAAAGTAAAGGCAACAATGCAATTACTCATAACCCTAAATTGTTTAATAATAACTGACTCCTTTTTTCCCTCTGCTTTCCTTTTATATAGCTACTTATCAAAATATTGATGAAATTCCTATCACCTTTCTAACCTAGCCATGAAAATAAATATATGTTTTTTACTTAAATATAATCAGAATGTATCTAATAGAAATTGGAGACCATGCCTATAAAAAAAATTCAATGTATTGCCCTTAATTAGATTTTCCTTTCTGCTATTTCTGTTTATTTTTTATGGGAGTCGGTATTTTGGAGGCAAACAATGGTTTCAGGCAAATACATTATTTTAGTTCAATAAACTAAGAGCTTAGTATAGAGTTAAAAAGAAGCTAGATAGACACATAGGAAAATGGACACAGCTTAAATACAGTATATTTTGATCCTATCTATTTTAATTTATCAAATTTTTTCAACTTAAATGTATTTTGATCTTTATTTTCTTCTGGTTGAATTATTTTGATATTTCTTATAATAGAGATTATTATAGAATATCATATATATATCCATACCATTCTCAACTCATTATGCTCTAAGAGAGTCAGTTTTGTTTTTCTATGTAGCTAATACTTTTATATATTTTGTTATATTTTTCTATATAGCACTTTGATATGGTCTATTCTCTAAGTTTTCTTATGTATATTTGCCTATATTTAAAATATTTAAAATATGTTTCTGCTCACTTCAAAGTTCATTTTGAATTCTGGACTCATTTGCAAGGAGGAAAATAAGAACCTCCCCTCTGAAACATTTTCTCCAGGTTCTGTCAACAGAAAACTTAATGAACTTGCTTCTAAAACATCACTTAGAACATTGATGAAAATAACTTGTATTGTTGAGGCTAGAAGTGCAAGGTTATATTTCTGTCATCTTTGAGCTCATTCTTGTGACTCTCAGAGGACACTTAATTGAATTTACTAGGTGAACACAGGTATATCTGTTTATTACATAACACAAATGTAGTCTTACCTCAGATCACTGTACTGTTTCCAGAATGATACTAAAGATGTCAATATTGCTCAAGTCATGCATTTTAAGATTTCCAAAATATAAATAAGAGGCAAAACGATTACTTACATAAATACAATACTTTTCAATTAAAATTAAAACATTTTAAAAATGAAAGAAAATTAGTAGTCCCACATCATAAATGAGCTAAGGGGAGTCAATCTTGATTTATTTAAAATAATTGTTCAGATTTCTCCAATATGTGTTATGGACGAAATGTTTGTGCATCCCCCCACTTGTCCCAAATTCACATGTTGCAGTATTAACCACAAATGTGATGACATTAGGAGGTGGAAATTTTTGGTAGTAATAGTTTCACATACAGTCATAAATTGGAGCCCACATTGTGCCTTTAGTTTTCTTATAAAAAGAAGAGATCACAGAGATTCTTTTGTCTTCCATACAAAGAAACAGGAATGAATTTCTTAATGGATCCAAGATTCAAGAATTTATTTGATGAGCCAATGACAGAAATCCAAATAAATGCAAATGACAGTTAAGTAAATCTTCAGACAGACCAGAATGGACATACCGATGGTGGTAGATGTTTGGAGATATGGGCATAAGAAGGAGGATAGTATACTACAATATCAAACTTTGCAAAAATTACTATTTATTATAATCTTACTTTAGATTGATTATTCTTTATTTTTTACCTAACTTGAGGCTCTCTTTTACTAATAAAAATATATACATAGTCATAAGTGTGAACAGGAAAATAATTTTTAATAAGATGTATGTTTTGCCCAATTTCAGGATATCACTGCAGCATGTTGAAGCACATTGCTTGCTGAAATGGCATATGCATCATACATCTGCTTCTCTTCTTTGCAGTCAATCGATGGCATGACTAAAAATGAATTTTTCTCATTTATGTCAGTGTTTAGGGTAATCACTACAGTTATTTTTCAATATATATCATTTACATATTTAGCACTCTAGCCTTTCCACTTCCCCTACAAATCTAAGCTCATAACTTTGAATGACAGAAAACATTAGCTTTCTTATTTTAAATAATTCTCCTAAATCCATTTGTCAGTTTTAAGAGAGGGAAGAAAGGAAGAAAGAAAGGAATGAAAGAAAGAGGGAGGAAGGGAAGAAGAAAAGAAGGTTAGGTACTCGCAATAGAGTATCAAATGGATATAAAGGATAACTATTACTGACATGGTTGAGCTGGACCAGGATCGGCTCCTCAAATCACAGAAACCATGATACTAGTTTGCTCACCAAACTAGTAATAATTTTGAATTTAATAGAGAAAAATTAACCAAAATATCATATCAGGTAAATATGATTTTTATTTCAACTTTTGTCCATAACCATATTTCTGTGTGTGAACTGTATTTCCCCATTGAGTGATTTTCCACATTGGCTGCATATACCCCTAACTGCTCCCCTGCCTTAGAACCTGTGTGTATTCCTCTTTTATAAATTTTGACAAAAAGATTGGGGACTTTTTACCAATTAGATAATAAAAATAACTTCCCCTATTTTTCTCTATTACTCAGGGAAATCTCAGTTGTGCTCTTATTTCCTCGAATTATAAATGATCCTAATATATGCTCATTAATTCAGACAAACTGAACATTTATTTTATTTACAATTTTTGTTCATTGATATTCTCTGGAGATGCACATCTCAATTTTATGAGTGACTTGGGGGTAAGTAGTTATGCAGTTATGCTCCAGCTTGCTTCGGTGTCACACATTCATAATGTTGAACACTCAATCTACAACCCACAGCCACACATCACGGTCACAATTCCAATTGCACAGTGTCCTGCTGCAGTATTTCATGTTATACCTTTGAGACAGGCAATTCCTTATTAGCCCCTGGATTTCCCCTGCTTTTAATGTCGGGGCCCATTTGGCTGCTGATCTAGTATAAATGGGGATGGCGAGTATGTCTTTGGTCTCCTGTAGCTGCAGAGGGCTCAGAGCAGACATAAAACAGGCCTACAGCCCTACAACATCTGAATAGTGTTTCCTGTCTGTAGTTCTCATTTTTACACTTGGCATGAGCTACATTGACCTTTACCCTGTTCTTAAAAGGGATGCCTTTTATGGAGGTTAAGAGTGAGTTGGCCCCCAAACTTACAAAGTCTTAGGCTCCCACTGAACTCCGACAGTGCCATATGTGCATGGTGCTGTGAATGCTGATTTAGTGGTATGGGCAACAGTCCACTAGAAATGAGCACACTGAGATCACCACAATTATGCAACTTGAAAATATTTGTGTGCCTCACTGATTATTACCAGAGTTATGAAATTTCGGCTGCGAGCTGCACTTATCTGCCAGCTCAGCAGTATTTTGACCATATGAATTAATGAAAGTATAGCATGCATAGAAAGTACATGCTATAGCTACTGGTAACTATTCTTATTAAAGTCAAACATGGAACTTGTCCTGAAAATAGTCTCAACCACTTGCCTCTGGATAAAGCCATGAACATTTACTGTATCCAGTTCTACACATAGATTTGACTCCATATGTACCGCCATGCATGAGAAATCATTTAACCTAAAATTTAATAAATTAAATGTATGTTTCTACAGTTTTTTTACTTAGGAATTTCATCTATAAGAGATGGTGAGAAAAACAAATATTTTCCTTTGCTTGCAATGATATGATAGTTTGGTCATTCCTAAAAACTTTTATGTGACAAAATCTCTGGGAAGTAAACATAATGTTTATTAAGTGAAGTTTTTGAAAAGCTATAGTGTAAAGTTTTACTATGAAAAATCTTTATTGAGGTTGTAAGGATATTTGTTTATTGTAAACTTCTTTGATTCTACTTTTAATATAAGTCAATAGAATAGATATAAAACTTTATTTTACACTTTACAAATTTCCCTGAATTTTTGGTTATTTTGAAGATGTTATTTTCATTATGTCATCTCAGAAAGAATAGAGACTTTGCTATTCTTATAAAAACTATAAATCTGTTATACATCACTTAAAATACATGTTATCTTTGTCTGCCTTATTATTCCCCTTACCCTACAAATAAAGCTCTTGAAATAATAATAATAAAAAAGTAACTTGAGCTAATTAGTCTTCCTGGTCCAAATGCATGTATCAGTAATAAATAATGCTATGTCTCTTCCATTTAGCCTTTCCGTTGATAATTTTTGGCTTATTTAATTGGTAGCCTGATCCATCATGAAGATATAGAGTTGAGTATGCACCTTCATTGTTTTCTAATATACTATGTCAAAAGCAAAATCCCAACATTCAAATGTCATTGAGGTCAGAAAATAAAGAAGTGACAAGCAACTTTTATTCCTGAATTTAGATTTCTGCAGTTTATTTAAGTAAGTGTTTGTGGCCAGAGAGAATGCCTTATTTCATTTGTTTCTCTATTTTCAGTATCTACTTAATAAAGTGTCTAAGGCAAAAAAGTTACTCAATACATATTTGTTGATTTCAATGAATAAAGTAGGAATATTAATTGCCGTTAACTCCTTAAAATGAAGAAAAAAATAAACTGTATTTCTTCCTTGGGTATTCCTTTATCCTGAAAGTCTTTCTCAAATAATTTTTTCCTTTTATACTGACACTTCTCTCTTATGGATTTTCTTTTTTCAGAAATATATTTCATGAAAATTGATATCTGCATTCTTCTTACTTGCCCAGAATAAATTATCAATAGCCATAGTTAAATGAAATTTCTAAGTCTATATATATTTCCAAGAGGAAAATAAAGTCCTAAGTTTTAAGTTTTTCTTAATTTGTTAGCTACTTAGAAAATATGAGGTGTGTGCTTGTGTGTGTGTGTGTGTGTGTGTGTGTGTGTGTGTGAGAGAGAGAGAGAGAGAGAGAGAGAGAGAGAGAGAGAGAGAGAGAGTGAGAGACCTGAGGTGTAATGACCTGAAAAGGAGATTCAATTAGTACTTCAATTTGTCACAATGTACCGGTAAAATATGAGAGATTCATAGCGTAATACAAAAGAATAAAATATGTTCTCTCTGCCTTTGATTTGCTTAAAATCTAATGGTAGACAAATTTAAATTTAAAATGACTAAAAATCCATATGTAGCAATATTTTTTAACAGCTTACACTAATTGCATAAATGCAGAACAGCATTAAAGAGATTCTGTAAATTTAAAATTGAATCGCTCTGCATTATTGGGGAAAAAAACTAACTCTTCACTCTCAACGTCAACATTTGAAGTTTCAACATATAGATTCTGTAGGCACTTTGCAACCTGCAGAAAACTCAAAAGAAGCTGGAAAACATCTTAATCAATAAGTTCAATAAACTGCTCATCTAATTGAAGGTAGGGCAAACATAACTCAGAACATTTCATTTAACTGACAAGTCTTGGATGCAGAGCTTGCTTGCCTTTTTAAAGTAGAATACCTATACTGTTTCCATTGGATCATCTTTCTAGAGGCTTCTTCTTGGATCCTTATCCCCAACTGAACTTTGAGAATAAATGAGAAAACATGTGTTGCTTTCTGAATTCTTTTAGAAATAGCAATGTATGAATTTGTGATTTTGTAATTAGAAGCCCTAAGCATTGTTTCTCATTATATGGTGTACATCTTTCAAGTTGTATCATTTTACATTTTCTTTGTGAGTATAGCTTGTTAGAGAAGCAGGATCAGAGGAAAGGCTTTGAGATTATGCTTAATTAATGAGTAGATTTTTTAATGTCTGTAATAGTTTATTATAGAAAAAAGTGGTGTGTGTTATTGAGTGTCCTTGGATAGGTGTTACCACCTCAGTTATTCATCACTATAAGGCATGCAAAAGTTAATCATCACATTTTTTTTTACAGATAGAAAATGATGGGACATGGAAGGACTTACTTATAGTATATTAATAATGCTGTAGTAAATTAGTAATGCTTGTTTTATTCTGGCTTCATTTGACCATTAGAAATGTACCTCCAGTATATTTAATACATATTTGTGCAGGGACCTCACCTGAGTTGATACCATTTCATATTATTGTCCTCAAACTAAAAGAGTGATAGTTTCTAGAACATGCCCCAAAGTGGTTTGGTGGAGAAGTTTGGGCAACAAGGCTTGTTTGCTTTCTTTCTTATTCCTCGACAATGTGAGACCTTTAGCCCTCCTTGGACAATCAAATGTCATTGCAAAATTAGAGGGTATTATTTGTATCCTGATTTACACTTTTATTGTCTAGTTTTTCCTGTTACTCCACATTTAAGAAATTGAAGTGTTTTTTTTAATTAGCAGTGGAGAAGTATTTCAGAACAGTCTACCAAATATAACCAAGTATCGAGGGCTGCTTTTCTTTTATATAATCTTGGTCCAGACTCAGCATGATGTAATCTTTGATGATGATGATGATGATGATGATGATGATGATGGTAAAAATAATAATGTTCAATCAAATTATTGAATTTAGAAGGTTGTGAAAGAAAGAAAGGGAAACTCTGTCCTGTTATAATATTGTGATGCCAACAAACTGGAAAGGTAAGCTTTATAAAGTGACCTGATTTTGCAAAACACTTTGAGATGCTCTTTCAACAGCCTTTTGACATTTGGCTTCAGTTATATACCCTATATATTGTTTACCAGCATTGCAAGACATAAGTGGTAGTTGTTGTTTTTTCCTTAGTCACCAAATCTGCTGAAATAGTCTTATCTTCCCTTATGAACCACAAGGTATCTTATAACTCACATATCTGGGCTCTCTGAAATGGGAACATAGTAATATAATAGTAACAGTAATAGAAATTTTTAAATTAAAGTGTGAAGTTAACTTAGTACTCATATAATTATTTAGGGATTGTTTTAACTGTTATCTGTATTCCAGCTGGTCTGTCATCACAGAATTCTCATAATGTGAATTAATTCCATCCCACTGAGAGTTTTGTTTTTTTTACCTGGTGATAAGATATGGAAGCTTCTCCATAAAAAGAACATCCATGAAGCCTGTTTGCAAGGCAGATTTCAGTTTGTGTAAAAATCAATTTTATACTTATTGTAGTCTTTAAGAACCCATAAGAACCTCATTAACTAAAGACCTGGATAAAAGTAGTATGGATAATAACTCCATTTACCATTGACATCACCCAGATGTACTTGGAATCTTTCATTTTTAAATATTAATAAATATCACTGCTTATATAATAAGATACTGAATACAGAGTTTTGAATATATGAGCTGCTTGCTTTTTTGGCTTGTGCACAATCAAGATCATCTGAATCATGCAAACAAATCATTAACAAAACAAGAAATTCCAGTGACAATAGCATTTTATGAATATCTATAAATAATTAATATATGCTAGTACTAGCAGAGATATAATTGTCCACCTCTATAACTGACATAGATTATTTCCTTTTAAAAGAGAACACCTGGTATTAGCAAAGTATATTGAAAAGATTACTTGTGTATTGTGTGCTAATACGGTGTAAATTAATAGAAGTATTGTTGAGAGCAATTTGGACTAGTTTTAATAATCTAAAAAGATTTGCCTTTAGAAAATGATTCAGAAGAAATGAATTCAATTTGCTATAAAAACAATCTATAATTGCAAAAGTATAGAAACAAACAAAATTACTAATAATAGGAGAATTGATTGAATTTTGCAGTACACATATGATGCAATATTATTCAGCATTAAAAATTCATGTTTTCAAAAGTATACAGATGTGGAAGTGCTCTCGCTTGTTAAAAATTAAAATATAAAACTACCTGCAAAGTCTGATTCACAGTATAGAGAACATATCTATATCAATATCATCTAGATGATGGCTTGGGTGACTCTGTCATTTAATAAATAAATTGTCTGAGTCCCTTAAACAGTCTGACTCTCTCCAAGATTTTTTTAGACCTCCCAGCAACTGAAATATCAATATTTTCCTAGCTATTTCTCCTCTTAATGTATTATTATAAATTAATGAGTAATATTTTTCTATTTCTCTTTAATAATATTTTCCTTGTATTTAGCAATGCTTGTAGTAATATTTATTTTCAGTTCTGATATTGGTAATTTGCATTTTCTCCTTTTTTGCTTAGTTATAGTTGTTTGGTGTTTAAGTCTATAAACCTTTTCAATGATCTAACATTTGTCTATTTTCTATTTCAATGATATATGCTCCTATTTAACTACCTTCCTTTTCACTGTTTTCTTGTTATTTACTCTTCTATTTAAAGAATTTATTATGAAATTAAGTTAATGATGGCAAGCCTTTCTTCTTTTTGAATGTAAGTAATTAAAGTATAAATTTCCCATTATACACTACTTTGGTTGCAATCTATTTATGCTATATTTTTATTATCATTTAATTTGACATAATTTCTAACTTCCATTGTATAATTTTCTTAAACCTTTTGGTGATTTAAGAGTGTTTAATTTCCAAATATTTGGATATTTAATAATATTTTTTTGTTCTTAATTTGTAATTTAATTTAATTATATTCAAGGGATATATTTGTAAAGGTTTTAATATTTTTTGAAATTTATTTTTACCTTATGGTCTATCTTATAATTGTTGCAGTGGTTGGGTTTAAATCTAGCATCTTGCTATTTGTTTTATATTTTTTAGTGGGCAATTGAAAAGAACATGTTTTTCTGCTAGTGATAGGTGTGATGTTTTGTAATTATTAATTAGGTCAAGTTCACTGGTGGTGTTTATAGTATACATGGAAATAGGCTGCCTAGTTCTGCTTTCAAGGTTGAACTTGCTGGAGTGTAATCAATAAGAGTGTTTAGATGTCAGTTCCTTCAGGTTTTGTTTCACCTGCAAGAGTCATCCCACCAGAAGTCACATCTTTCCTGGGGAAGCTCACATGTAGGATCTAAAAGAAAGGTGGGAATTAAGGCACTGCTGGTTTAGCCTGATGTGGGGAACTCCCACAGAAAATATTATCTCCAATGATTCTCACTAATTTAGACTGAGAATTTCTTGGATCTGTGTCACAGTTTGACTTTTAATCTTACTCAATTCTGTTTCTTCTTACTTTCAAAGATGTTGATCTTGAATACTATTCTGCCACAAACTCCCAATCAGGATTTGTTTTAGGAGATCCCACCTGAGAGTGTTGTTTATATATTTCCTGATTTTTTCCAACAATTTTTATTAATAATTTATAGAGGACAATTAAAAATCTTCAGCTATGGTTATAGATTTCTCTGTTTTCCACTTTTATTTTATTAGCATTTCTTCATGAATTTTGAAACTCTACCATTAAGTCATACATATTTTGGATTATTATGTCTTCCTGATGAATTACCCTTTTAATAATTATTAAATGCCCTCTTTCTCTCCTGTAATATTCTTTGGCTTGAAGTCTAATTTATCTGATATTAATATAGATATAACATCTTTCTTATGTGTACAGTTTGTATGATAGATCTTTTCCCATAACTTTAATTTCAACTTGCTCTGTTCTTTATGTTTAACATCTGTTTCTTTCAGAAACAATAGAGTTAGTTCTGGCTTTTTTATCCACTCGGTAAATTCTTTTCTTTCTGATTAGAATGTCTTTTTCATCTACATTTAATGTAATTATTGATATTGTTGGATTTAATTTATCATTCTGTTACATTTTATATATTTTTCTTCTATATTTAGCTTTTCTCTTGCTCTTTTTCTGAATTTTCTTTGGACAAAATAACTTTTAACATTTCTTTCTATTAACTCTATTAGATTCTTACTTATCATTTAAAATTATTTTCTTAATGATTGCTTTAAGGTTTACAATATGCATCCATGGACTTTCATTGAAACTAAAAATCAGCTCAGAGGTTAGGAAATCTAAGAATGGAATGCAGGTGGAGACAAAATAATCTGTCTGCATTATAAGTGTATGGCAAACTTACACTGAAGAAGGTGGGGGGATGCCGACCTAAGTAATTTTGAAAATGAGTAGAAATCATGAGTTAAAACAAGAAGAACTGTGTATAAACACTATACTTCAGTTGGTAAAGTTGTTTCTCACTAGGGTATAGGCTAACAATTCTGAAGCCCTGTACATCATACTAGGATGGATTAAATAAGTAAATGAATGGCAATGGTAGGAGCTAGGTTTCTTACTACTAGAGAAGAAAGTAACAAATAAATAAAGGGAGAGGCTAAAATGAGCCATGCAGTACTGGAATACAGTCAGAGCCATCAAAATGAGTTCTTGTTTAGCTTAATATTGATGTAGATGAGTAGAGAAAAAATTATATATACATATGTATTCATGTGTTAGTATACACACATATTTTTCCCAGCTGTGTCTGTTGAAAGGGCCTAGAATACTCATACCACAGCAGAAATGAGGACACCCAATGCCCAGACGCTGGTTTCTAATACCAGTTTCTAAGAAAAGGAATCAGTCTGGAGAAATAATTGATACTGGGAGTAAGGCAGGAAATACACAAGATGTGTGTGGAACATCTTACGGTGCCAGCCAGCAGGTTAGAAAGTTCTAAAAAAAAAAAGACGGAGATATATCAAGGGGTCATAGGAGCTAATTGAAAAATCTCCCAATGGATAAGCTAGAAAATTTTGAGTAACAAAATAAATAATGTAATATTGGGTTTAGCCCAAAATATAAAATAAATATTCATGATCCCAGACCGATATAAATTGTTGAATAAATGAATAAAGTGAAGAGACATATTGTTCATAGAGAAGACATTCATCCCTCCAGAAGGTAGAATTGAACTACCACCTTTTAAATGTGAGCAGCAGAGTGAATTCCTTCTAAAGGATGCAATATGAAAGGTGAGAGAAAAGAGAACGTTACAGTAGAGAAGACTGACAGCCAGTACTTCAGTCACATGAATGACAGAATTATCAATGATAAGTCATGCTAATAGCATGTCCCTTTAATATGATGTGATGAGAATGGCCCTTTTCCTCTTTGGTCTTCCTTCCCAAAATCCATAATCTTAGTCTAATCACAAGAAAAACATCAGATAAATCCTCATTGAGAGATATTTTATAAAATTCCTGATCATTACTCTTCAAAATGGTTAAGGTCATCTATAATAAACAAAGTCTAAGAAATTGTCATAGTCCAGAAAAAGCTAAGGAGGCATAATAATTAAATGTAATAAAATATCTTGGATAGGATCCTGGAACAGAAAAGAAACATTGGTGAAAAAAACCTAATAAACAAATAAACCATGCAGTTTAGTTCATAACAACCTACAAATGTTGGTTCATTAGTTACCCAAATATACCATAAGAATGTAAGATGTTAATAATAAAAGAAAAAGCACAGGGTATATGGAAACTTTCTGCATGATCTTTATTCTAATATAAAATGTTTATTTTAAAATACCTATTTCTTTTACACTGTAAAATTCAATGAGTTTTTTTCAATTATAGTTAGTATATAATAATATACCTGTTTCAGTTGTACAGCATAGTACAGCAAAGTAATCACCCCACTAAATTTATTACCCCAACTTCCCCTTACATATTTATTACTATTTTAAAATAATAACTATTTATTATTATTAACCATTTTCCCCTGCTACACTCTACAACTTCATGTCTATTCTGCAACTATCCATTTGTACCTCTTAATCCATTCACCCTTTTTTTGCTATCCCTCCAACCCCTCTCCAATCTAGTAGCCTCAAAGTTTTCTCTGTATCTATGTTTATTTCCACTTTGATCATTGTTTTTTTTAAATTGTGTTCTTTAGATTTCACATGTACGTGAAACCATGCGATATTTGTCTTTCTCTCTTCAACTCACTTCATTTAAAGAGGCAGTATCTTTTTTCATCCCCTTCCTTTTAGCCTGTGTGTGTCTTTTAATCCTAAGTAAGTCTCTTGTAGGCAGCATATGTAGGGGTATTGTTTTCTTACCCATTCAGCCACTCTATCTTTTTGTTGGAGAACTTAATTCTTTTCCATTTGAAGTACTTGTTGATAGGAATGCAGTTATTACCATTCTTTATTCATGTTTTTCATACATGTTTTTTCTTCTTAAAGAAGTATCTATCTAGATTTAATAGTTCACCATGTCATAGCTAACACATCACCCTGAGACCTCGAACATCACATGACCTATTTTGCCTATACTTACAACAGTATAATTCTATTTATCAATTATATCATGTGTGCTATTGTTATCATATGTGCTTCTTCTATATATGTTATGAACCCCATTTTATAGTGTTAAGTTGTGTTCTCTTCTTCAGCCACATAGGTTGTCCCAAACTCTAAACTCACCTCAGCAGGATGTATCTACAATTCTTGGATGTCAGGTTCATGCACTGCAAATAGGGAAATCAACCAGGGGTCACATGAGGCTTTCTTTGTGAGTTCATTGTCAGAGATCAGAGAATTATGCTGCTGTTGTCAGCACTTGCACAGTGACAAGCACAGAGAAAATACTCAATATTTATACTTTGATATATAAAGAAAGCATTTGTCTCATATATTTTGCAAAGCTTTATAATTATTTGCTGTATAACAGTTGATCCAACACCAACAACTCCATAACATCCAGGATTTGAAATACTTTTGTTCAACTCTAATCTCAAATACATCTCATCCCCCATGGTCATCCTCCTTTTTCCTCCTCTGCACTGACCAATAAATTAAAATCAGACACTTTTACTGAGCTTGTCCAAAGGTAAGACAAGATATTTGTATTTGTTATAGAATTTACTAAATTTGAGAGAAGAGAGGAGATTTTATGTTACACAAACAATAAAATTTTAAATTATTTAGTAGGTCTATGATTAAGCACATTTTTGGTCATTCTGTCCCTGCAAAATTCTTCCTGCTCATCTTTCTTTGTAGACTTTAGTGTCCTCACACATAACATACCTCTTCCTCCACCTTCATTTTTTCTCCTTTCTCTACTATATCACTCACAAATGTCTCATCATTTTTTTTATGCATAGAAGTTCAGCTATTAGTTTTATTTTTCTGTTTATTTTCATAGTACTGCCTCAGGGTCTCATTTTCTACATCAAAGGAGCTTAATTTTCTAAACAACTTTCCCTTCTTAAGAAGTTTGGTACTATTTGATAAAATTATTATATTTATAAATGAATATTTGCAGAGATTTAAAAATATGAATATTCAAATATATTATGCAAGTATCAATGTAAGTCATTTATTTGACAGACTTTTATTAAAGTTTTTCTGTATTTCATGTGCTGAGATTAAAAAGACTAAAAGTACATAGTCCAACCTCCCATAAAACTTCCCATTCAAATGTGAAAGTCAAGTCAACATAAAACAATTTATCAAGTCCTATGATTGATATATACAACATGTTTGCCATGGGAACATGGAAAAAGAATAGTAACACAGACAATAAAAAGAACTATGATCAATTTTTTACTGTGCAGAATGATCTAAGCTCAAATATCTCTTTCTCTCTGAAGCTTTCCTTGACTCTCAGACTATATAGCTATGCTTTTTGCTATCATTCCCATTTTGTATTTTTCTTTATAATTTTAATGACATTAATATATGTGTCTCTACCACAGGACAGTAAATTCTAAAATGTGGGCCCTGTGTTCTCAGAATTTTCAGTGTCTAGAACACAATAAGTGCTCAATAATTATATTTGGAATGAATCAATAAGTGAATGAGAAAGTTTACATTGTGTGTGTTTTTTGATGTTTAAAGTAGATTTATTTCGCTATTTATTTTTGATAAATAATGTCTTCAAGATACAGTCTTTATTTTTTTTTATGTGTTCCTGATTGCTATTCCTAAGAATCAAGCATATTTTCATAGTTGTTCTTAATATTTGTATAGCCAAAATTATAGTCTTAATTTTTATGCATTCTTTTTTAAAGAGGTATACATGCTTTTGTTTTCAATTTTTGTGTATATGATTTGAGGAAAACATTTCATTCTTTGTATTGTTATTTATTATTTCTCAATAAAGGCAACATTGATAGGTCTTTGAGGATACTGCTCCTTGATGTATTCAGAGGATAGAATATGTGTCCCCTTGATTGATTTAATGCTTGTGACTGCAGCAGCAGGAGGGGGTGGAGAAGTATTTTTAGGTGTGTTAGAAAGAAGTGTCAAAGCACCTCAGGCTAAACAGACAGGCCAAGATAACACTCTTGCCTGATGTTAAAGACAATCTGTTCTTGCCTTCTCTCCCTCTGACTAGAGCTCATTCACCCCTACTTCAGTGCTGATACATTCATATTTAGATGAATATGTGTCAGGAAAGCTTTTAATTTTGAAAGTTATGAGAGTGAGGATACATTGTTTGCTCCTGTAACAAATTAATGTTTAATTGTTTAGAACCTGTTTAAGGAACTAGATAAATTGAAAGATTTATAATGATATAGAATTGTCAGCCGGAAGAAACACCAGGACTCATTAGTTAGTGCCCCAACTTCTAGGCAGGACTGGATTCAAGCCTACCCCAACATATGGATAGCCTTAGGAAAGAAGACTTCTCGTATCATTTACATACCTAGTTCAGTACCTTGAAATGTTGTGTTGTCAAAAGCACATTCTATTTGAAGATCTGACTTCTATTTTTAACACAATTATTTACTCCATGGCATTATGCCCACAAAACCTACCTGTATTTTTTTTTTTTATCTATAAAGTAACAACAGTGCTATTTTTTAACTATAAAGTAACAAGTTAGTGAAAAGTTCCCTTGAGGGGAAAAAAATAAGTTGAGTTTGGAAGAATGACATCACTTTTGACCTTTGTGAAAAATAACTCTGGATCTTATGAATTACAAATAACAGGTGCTTTTAATATTGGGCTACTAGGATAACTCATTGATTTCACTTTGTTAATTATTGGTGCTATTCTTCAAAAGCTTTTTGTTTTAAAAATTGTGAATTTTAAGATTGATAAGTAATTTTGAAATGCACAGACTATTTTTGTTCCTTCTATGATGGGATTTATACATCTGGGCACCTAGAAAGAGGAGAAATGCCTTACAACTTTTGGAAGAAAGAAAATAACCAAATACCAATTATTGTTGGTATCTTAACTTATTCAGGAATAGAAGGAACACTTTTCTTCAAGGAAAGAAAATTAATCCTTTTAATTAGTAAGATAATATTTAGCACACTGGAGCCCTCAATGCAAACCTTGGGGTCTGAGAATTCAGGACAATCACTACCTACCCTTGCTCTCCACACTATTTCTTCTTCATAGAGTAGTGTGGGTTGCTTGCTACATGTTATATTATTAACTACTGTCCTGGTCTTTCTGAATCAAAACTCTCTGAGAGTGACACTTGGGAAGCTGCATTTGTCACACACATCTCAGATGGTACCATTGCAGTTGGTCCAAGGACCACATTTGGAAAATGCTGGGAGATATGAATATGAAAGAGATGTTGGTGTTTTACAGCTATAGAAGAAAACATATAGAATACAGCGAATACATTCAAGAAACCCAGTCACCCTGAGAGCCTTCATACTGTTTTGTTCTTCTGTGATACCTCATTCCTGACATTTCTATCTACTAATTATGTTTCTTGACACTTATGTTTGGTTATTATCTATCAAGCTTCCACTTAGGTTTTTAGAAAAGGTGACCCCTTCAGAAAAATGTAAGTCTTTAGGAATAATCTTTGTGGTATATTGCATAAAAAAAACCCACAGATTATTTCTCTTTCTCTGTATCTAGGCCTGTTATAGGGCTGTTCCACTCTGAGTCTAGGCTTGGCCGTGTGAGTTGCTATAGCCAGTAAGATAGAAGCAAAAGTGACACAAGCTGGGATTTGAAAAGTATGTATGTCCTTGCTGCTATTGAAATCTTATGACCATCACATGTAATGCCTGAGCTAGCCAACTCTAGGATGGGAGACATATGGCTCTGTAACCCCTGTTACCCTTACCAATAGCTTCCAAATGCTACACATGTGCATGAAGGCTTCTTAGGT
Source organism: Eidolon dupreanum (assembly GCA_028627145.1). Taxonomy (NCBI): domain Eukaryota; kingdom Metazoa; phylum Chordata; class Mammalia; order Chiroptera; family Pteropodidae; genus Eidolon; species Eidolon dupreanum. The sequence continues at coordinate 86,371,162 of CM053507.1, read as the reverse complement.
CACTCAGCTGCTAGGAGATCCATGAGCAAAGTTGCTTTGTATATTTAGGGTGAAATAGCAATACTATAGTATTAAGTTAATTTAGTCATTGATTTAAATAATTAAGATGTTAATGACGGTTGCATGAGATGAGTTATTGAGGCATTTTCAAAAAACGGAAGCGTTGGTTTCTTTTAGCTTCTGTGTGAAGTATTTGGACAACCTGCTGTGATTGTGTTTGTAATTGAATAATTTATATATTTAAATTAAATAATTGATCATTCCATTGCTAAATTCCTAAATCTCCAAATAGAGAATATACATGTCTGTGGAACAAATGATTTGTATGATAAAGATGCCTACTTGTGCATTTTCCTTAAATACCTACATAATAAGTTTATGCCTATTCTATATGAGATGAACAATTCTCATCAATAACTCATGTATGGTTAATGAAGGTTCTTAAATGTGTTAATAAGAATAATTACTAAGATAATTCAAGATTGGATATTTTTTGTAAAGTATAAATATTATTATGTATATATATCAAAACTCTTAAAATTGACTTTACAATAAATACTACATCATTGTCAACATCAATATTTAGTAGTAAAACAATGAAACTTAGATTAATGCTCCCTGCAATACCTAAATTATTGTGTTGCTGTAAATTAGACACTTCGGACACTTAGTTTTCTGAAACAGTTGTAAATGCAAATACCTAAGATGCCTAATGTTCAAACAGGGAATTATTAGGTGCTTGGGAAAATCAGTTAACTAGCAGAGAACATGCTTTTGCATAAACGTTTGTGAATGTGTATGTGTGAATCAATATATAAGACATTATTCATAATAGTTGGGAACATTTGTTTTGTTTACTTATTATTTATACAGCATCAGGAATAAAAAAGTATTTTTAGATATCTTAGAAAGAAGTGGCAAAGAAATTCTGGCTGAGCATACCTGTGTTTACTTACCTATTTTATTGTATAGATCCTGTACATAAAACCATAAACATGTGAGATGGCCTCTCTTTAGTACTTACTAAAAAAATTACCAGTCTATAAACACTTCTAACATTGACCAGAGCTTGTCTAGCTCCCAAGACAGATGTCAAGTCCATATCATTTAATATAACACTCCTACCCTAAATCCCATGGAAATATTAAGTTAGTTTGAATAGTAATATGTGTATAAAAACAAATTATAGAACAATTATTACTTCTACATATCAAAGAAAAGTATTATAATAACTTTTCTTTTTTAAATAAATCAACTTCTTCTCTGGCTCTATAAAATTTTAATTCACACTAGGATATGTGGACACCTGTTTATTTACAAAGCCTTCAGTCATGGAGTCGTAGATTCAGATAGTTGAGACAAGAATAAAATAAAATGGATGGCTTCCTTTTAAATCCAACTGTGACTTTCATCTTTGTCACAAAATAAGCACAACATTTGGCAAGATTGGAAGCCTCATCTCTAGGCGGGGCCAAGTTGGCACCGGATCACCTTGACAGACTCCCAGATCAGCAAGAACTCTGAGCTCTGAATGGCTCCTTTTGCTAAATTTAACTTTCCTTGTGTACAATGAATAAAAAGCTTCTGAGAAGAAGAAATAGCTTCAAGATCATGAAGAGGGGGCATCAGACTCAGTCAACCCAACCAGGTATATAAGATACCTAGGTAAGCTAACGTCAGCCTGTGCAAGAGAAATACTGAGTGTATAAAAATTAGGATATGCCTGCATATTTGGAAAGATAAATGATTTATTCTCTTTTATTTTTCCTGTAGGGCCATATCATTTCCATTTACTTATTTATTTATTTTTTGGAGGCAGTTGGGTCCAACAGTAAGAGTAGGAAAGAAGAATAATTTTGTTGTGTCTTGATGTTACTAATTCTGAGTCTAAAATCTATTTTCATTGTTAGGCTTTATGATTAGAAAGGACTCTAACTTTCTTCTTCCTAAATTAAATCTCTTCCTAAAACAGAATCTGAAGAAATCCATGTAATAAAAAGGTTGAAATTTTGGCAAGCTGTGACACTACCAGGCTGAGTCATACACACAGCATGAACTTTGAAGTCATGATATTTTTGTCTTTATTTAGGTTCACGATTTGCACAGAGGGCTGCATCTTTTCTCACGTTACACAAAGTTTGTTGGCAAAACCTGGATAAGGTGCTATAGCATAAATGCAGTTATTTTAGGAATAGTTTTGGCTTATGTCACTGTAGAGTTAACCAAGCTGTCAAGCTGCATAATAAAGTTATTTAAACGAAAGAGTGTCTTAGTAAATTAAATACTGATGAAAAAAAGTCCTTAATCTCCTTCTGCTGCTGGACATGCATTTGCTTAATTTCAGGTTTATTCACTTTCTCAGTCCTCTTTTCTTTATTAGATAGCAGAAACTAGCTTGCCAGAAATAGAATGTAACTAGTTCTCTTTTTCATTATATACTCATGGTTTTAATATCTTTAATCAGTCTGTATTGATAGAACTTTTCCCAGGCTTCATTTGTGTATCAGTGTAGCATAAAACACTATTTTGCTAGGACCGAAAATGCTATGGTAGTCTACAGGGAAAATCTCATGTGCTTCACAAGCTCACATTTTTCTCTTGTTCATTTTACTCTTCAGAATTCCATAGTCAGAGAACCTTAGGAAACATCTGTTCTACGCTGTTCATTTTACAATTAAGAGAATTAAACTTCTAAGAAGCAGAAAAACATATCCATACTCACACAGCTAATCAGTAAAATCAAATCAGAAATCAGGGCCACTGGATCCTGGGGCTTTTTTCTCTGATGAAAATGTTCTCTGGAAGCTCCCAAGGCTTTTTTGATTCCCTACCTATTTCCCACATCAAAAAATGGAGGAGGCTTATTTTATTATTCCCTGATCAGGCATAAAACTCTCTGCTAAAGAGATAAAGTGTTAAAGAATAATAAATATCTAATACTGCTATCTCCAAGATCTCTCAGAAGATGAGTTGGACACTGAATGTTTAGAGTTTTACTTTTTTTTTACATTTTTATATTTTTATTTTTTATATGAGAGGTCTATTCTAAAAGAAGTAAAATAAAGAGAAAGGATGTGAATGTTCAATTTTAAAAACAGTTTTTTACTTATCTTAAAAATTAATTTTTTTATTTTTTGAAAAAATATTTTCAAAGTAAATTTAGTTTAAAATTGATCCCTCCAAAAAAAACCAAAAACTTGTTAAAAATACACAATAGAAAGTATATTTCACCAAATTATCCATTATGTGAAGATATCACTTTCCCAAAGGACTCTAAATTCCCTTGAGATTATAAAATAATCTAATAATGATACATTAACTCCAGCTTTTGTTGTTCTATGGCGACAAATGCATTAAATTCAATTTTTCCTGAATTATTAAATTCTAACTTTCTTAGTCTTTACTTTATAAGACTGTTAGATAGCAAAAATATCTGTACTGTGAATATTGGAGACCACCCCCCGCCCCAAAGAAACTGAAAGTACAGATGAGGTATGGGGTCCAGGGTACATCATTTCCAGCTCACACATACTAATTAGTGCATATTTTCAAAGGATTCTTGACTTTTGTCAAGGATGGGTGTAGGTGGTACTTATACCATGGGCCAGATGGAATTAAGCCAACCACAAGATCTGATCTAGAACTTGGAGACTTTATGGATTTTAAATCATGTGAATAATTTATATGTAAAGTATTTCATGAATAATTTGTATGTTAAGTATTTAAAGTAAATTACACAAATAATTTGTATGTAAAGTATTTCATGGAGGAATTTCTTTTGTATTCTGAAACCATATTATGTGCTGTGTCAAAATCATTAATCTGAGAACCAAAAAACCTGAGTTTCAATCTTTAATTTTGGTATTTACTAGGTTTTGAGAAAGTTACTTTATCTCATCAATTTTAAAGTTCTTTCTCTGTCAAAAATAGCATAATAGGTTAGTTTCCAGAGTGGTTGTGAGGAATGATGCAACACATGCAAACTGCTTATCTTAACACTTGTTTTTGTAAAATACGATTAAAGAAATTAGGCGACTGTTACTATGCTTACACGAAATGCCACTTGTGTTGATTCAAAAGTATTGTGCTGATTATAGTTCTGTTGATTAAGCTCTACAAATTCCACAAATTTAACCACCAGGGCCTAATCTGTGTGTGTGTGTGTGTGTGTGTGTGTGTGTGTGTGTGTGTGTGTGTGTGTATACACTGTATCTAATCCTATTATATCTTCTTCTACCTTTTCTTCCATGTGCTTTCATTCTCATAATTGATGACCAGTCCACCTCAAAGATATCTTGCTTCTCAGTATTGCCCTCATGTCAGGGATTGCATGGAATATAATCAAGAATTTTCAGAAGATTTGGCCACCATGCTGGCTCTTAAAACCAACTTTGCAACATATTCCTTGAACCAACTCAATAAACAAGGCTAGATGTCATTCTCAGGCCCACAAATGGTAGATCAAGTGGTGAGCAGCAAACTATGCTTGAGAAAAAAGCACTGACATATATAATATTAAGAATCAGGTTTACTGGAAGTGTCATGCCTGTGTTGTAGGCCAGAGGTATCCAATCAATAGATGAGGGAAATTCTCTTTTCTTGTGCTGTTCAATATGACAGTGTTGGCTCTGACTATTATAGACCAGAAATATAGCTAATGAAATTAAAGAAAAAATTCTGAATTTTATTTAATTTTAACTTATTGATGTTTAAATTTAGCTAGGCATGTGGCTAGTATCTACTCTACTGAATGTAGCTCTAGACTATATTTTTTACAATAGCAATATTGTTTTTTAAAGTTTTAAAAGACTTATTATTTATAGTGTTATGATTTATGTTATAGAGATAGAAATTAAAACAAAATTCAATATAAGATCTATAAGTAAAGTTGCAAATATTATTTTATGTTTTTGTAATTCATATGTATTTTTCTTTTTCTGAACTTTTTTTGGTCCAAAAATAAAGTTTTCTATCATCTCTTACTTTTTTTTCTTCTCTGTTTATTATCCAAGATGCTACTATCTACAATAGTGAAGGAAGTGAAAACCTCTAATTTAGACATTTCGAGAAGCATCTGTAAGAATAAAAGTACTTAATAACCAGAGCCACATGAATTATGTACTTCATAAACCAGATTAAATGGCAAAATTGTCTAAGTATAAAGGGTCAGAACTAATAAACTGAACATAATCTCCTGTGTCCTATCTCTAAAGAAAATTAAATTTAATGATCCTGAAAGCTCACTGTTCAGAAATGTCACTCTAAGTAATCACGTAAAAGACAGTTAAACTCCAGAATCAAGTTAAAAGTTAAACATCCTCTGCAATTAGGACTTAAGTCCAGAGTTACTAGTTGATTCAGGCAAACTCTTAGGAATATCAGAATATTGACAAGAATATATAACAAGATGCAAGAGAAAGCTGTTAGATCTGCAAAATTCATCACTGTTGAATGCCTTATTGAGTCACATTCTGGAAAAACATTACACTAAAAAGTATGTTAAACATTTCAGAATTTATAGAAGTGTAAGTTTCAGGCAACATCCTTCTCTCAGAAAACTGTATCATAGACTTAATGGTTCAGAGACACACAGAGCTCTCATTTTCTCTGTGGATATATGAGAGAGTACCTGAAGGAGGGAGAAAGGAAGGGAGGGAGGTAAGCAAAGAGGGAGAAAGTAAGAGAGTGAGAAAGATTATTAGATTATCTCTTAGACTTAACTCCTAGAAACACTGAGTTTCTAAACTTTCTCAGCCTAGACATTGCTGTGATGTCAGTCTTATCTCTACACTTTAGCACATTAGAGAGGTTTAGATTTTTCCAATGTTAAGGGTGAGAAGAAGTACGTAAAAAAATAAATAAATAATCCAGAGATCTGTTGCTATTTTATGACAAATCTTTTAACTAATTCAGATAATGTGTTTTTTTTTTTTTTCTGGTGCTATGAGTTTATGTGTTTAAGAGAAAGAACAGGTATGAAATGGTATATTGTCACGGAGCTTTTAAAGGACCATTAATTGAAATGAAGAAAAGTAATTGGTCAGTAAAGTGTCTATGTCAAAAATACATAAAAGAAAGAGACTGAGATGGCAGCAAATCTAATAAAATCATTTCATAAATGATAAAAATGATATTAATTTAGATTTATATACCTATTGAAATGTAAAATTTCATAAAGTTTTAAATTAAAAATATATAAGGATGAAAATGAGGGAAATATTTGAAAATATAATTAGTGAAACAGACACTATGCCTTGCAATTGATGACTTTCAGTTGAACAATAAGAAAAAATATTTTAAAAATATAAAAACATAATGTACTGTACACATGCATTGAATTATTATTAACGAATAATTGGAGGCAATGGACTTGAAAGAAGGAACACTGTCAGTGAAGGACTCACAGAGACCCTCAGTGATCAACTGTCCTGTTGGCAGCAGCAGGCAAGTAGATGTCCTTGTATGCACTGTAATTTTATATTCCTGTTATCTGATAAGAAACTTGAAAAATAAGAACCGAACAATAAAAAAACAAATTAGAGTGTCTTCAATAATTAGGATATCTAAAAATATATTTAAATGACTATATGAATGAAATAAGAGTATCACATGCTCTTTGACTAACTGCATATATCAGATGAAGACTGTATTGTTCCTCAGCAATGCTTGCATCTGGTATAAATGAGTATTTAAAAAGTTAATTATAATTATGGAGAAATTTTTTATGTTTCTAAGATAGTTAATTTTTTCTGAATTTTACTGTTTCTTCAATTGAATTTATAGGAACCATTTATCCTTGATGTTAAGAACTTTATAGTATTTGATCGAAGTATATTTTGTAGAAATTACTTTACCGTATACATTTAACCAATGAGAAAAAGTATTTTCTAAATTTCTTAGACTTAAATATAAAAAATCTACTAAAGATAGGACATTCTCAGTATAATTTTATATGATATTTTTATAAGTAAGAATATAACTATATTTTTTTCAGTAATTTCTACTTGGCCTTGGGGGGTTAGGATAGGAACAGGCAAATAATATTCACATTTTGATTTAAGAGACAAAACTTGTCTTTCAAGGCATAATAGTTCTGCATTGGAGTCAAACTCTGACTCTTTCCGGTAATCATTTAGGGATCTTAGGCAGACTATTTAATCTCTCTGTGCCACAGACACCTCATTTTCATTTGGAAATAATTAAAACACCCGTCTCCTAAAATTGCAATGAGCACTAAATCAGTTACTATTTCTAAAGGCCTTAGCTCGGTTCTGCTACATAACTGTCATTTTTTTAGCCTACCTTTTTTCTTTTCTCTTTTTTCTTTATTTAACCAGATATTTATTTAGCTAGGGAAGCATACCTGAACTTCTCTTTTATAGCACACAGCTCCTCAACTATGCTTCTGAAAGACATACCTAGGAAAATAATCTCAATCAATTAATATGGAAAATTAGATACACTACCTACTTATAAGCCTGATAGCCCCTTTAGATCTGAGCCTATAGGAGTGGCCCAGCCTGTATGGAACTCCTTAGAACATTTGCTGTTTTCTTTTTCTCTTTAACCACTGACATTAGTAGCATTAAAATTTACTGCTAAGCAGCAGCTTCAATGTAATGAATGCCTATAATGATAATTTCTTCTAATAATAATAATGTACTTCTTTATCCAGGTCTTTATCCAGGGCTTTTTTTTTTTTTTTTTTTTTTTTTTTTTTTTTTTTTTTATTCCTACCAGTCACAGAAGCCTTTTTATTTTGCACACAAAACCACTGGGGCCCGTACCTGTGAACACCTTGGAGATACAATGTGGATACACTTGGCTGCAGGGCCTTGGGAAGTGAGGTATTTTTTGTTTTAAAGTTTTTTGTTTTAAAAACTTTCTGAAACAGGTGATATCAATAGGATCCAAAAAAAAAGTCACTGGAACTGAAATATTCTCTCTAAAATCATAAATTGGAATACATGCGGAAACATGGCAGAGTGAGAGACGTCCTCAAATCTTTCCCCTTGAAACAACAATAAGCTGGACATCTAAAACTCAACAAAAAACACCCAAATTGCACACCAGCTCGTCTGAGCGTGGGACCTGCACATAAGAGCTACCACAGGTCAGAACCAAGGTGTCGGGCAGTAGACTGGGAGAAATAAAGATACTGCCTCTCGCAGCCACTAGAGCTCCCTATAGGAGGAGGGATACGGGAGAAGGTGCAGCGACTTCCCTGATCAACCTGCCTCAAAGTGCCAGATTCTAGCAGCCTGCAGCAGAGCCCAGACATCAGGTCAGAAAGCAGAAAAGCGAGATGGGACAACAGAGACACAAGTTGACTTTTATTGGCCCTGGTTGCAAAATCAAGGCTGAGCTGCTGCTCCCAACTCCCAATCCAGAGGGCCTCCCATACCCTCCGAGACTGATCACCGCGGAGCCCCAGGGGAATCTGAGCAAACGCTACCGAAACTATTACTAACAGGGACAAGGACTGAAATTGAGAGTAACAAGTGTGATTAAAATATCTACAAGAAAATAAAAAAAAGACACTTAGGCTTTATATAAAGCAGGAATCCAAGAGGCTTAGACGCCACCTACTGGAAACCAAAAGAAAAGTGACTTCTTGGCAGCAGGCTAAAGACAGATCTTTATATAATAAATCTTCTTTCTGGAAAAACAGCAAAATGCACTTCCATTAATGCATAGGCAGAGAAATAGTCCATTAAACACCATGAACAACCAAGGTGACAAGGCATCTCAGAAAGAAAGAGAAAAAATCTCCAGAAAATAAGCTTATAGACATAGAAATATGTGACTTAAGTGACAGAGAATTCAGCATGGTACTTTTGAGAAAACTCAATGAGATCCAAAACAACTCAAATCAACAATTTAGGAACTTAAAAAACAACTAGATGAGTAGAGCAAGAAGACTGAAACATTCCAAAGGAACCAAATAGAAGTTCTGGAGATGAAGAACACACCACAAGAGTTGAAAAATGAAATAGTGAGCTTGGGAATTAGAGTCAACCAAATGGAGAAAAGGATCAGTGATATTGAAGACAGATATCTAGAAATAAATCAGAAGAAAGAGGAGAGAAACCAAAGAATAAAAAATAATGAAGGAGAACTACAAGAACTAGCTGATACCATCAGGAGAGGAAACATAAAAACAGTGGGCATTATCAAAGGTGAGGAAAGGAGCAGGGACAAAAAAGCATTTTCAGACAAATAGTTGATGAGAATTTCCCAAATCGAAGGAATGAACTGGCTCTTGGAAATCAAGAAGTCAACAAAACACCCAATTATCTCAACCCCAAAAGGCCTTCAAGGAGACACATTATATTAACTTATCAAAAATCAACAACAAAGAATTCTCGGGGCAGCCAGGGAAAAGAAGACAGTAACGTACAAAGGAAAACGTATAAGATTATCATCAGACTTTTCAGCACAGAACTTACAAGCCAGAAAGGAATGGAATCAAATATTTAAACTATTAAGTGAAAGGAACTACCAGCTTAGAATAATGTATCCAGCTAAGCTCTCCTCTAGATAAGAAGGAGAAATTAAGACTTTTCCAGACATATAAAAATTGAGGGAATTCTCTACTACAAGGCCTGTACTACAGTAAATGCTGAAGGGTGTCAGTTCACCTAAAACAAAATAACAAAATAAAAAATAATAATAATACATAATTAGGAGTAGTGACTATCAGGCAAATAGAACCAGAGGATTGCAACCCTTACTAACAACAGGGCATTATAAGCTTAAATAATAATAAGAGAATTGCTATAGCAAGATAGTAATGAATGTTCAGCATACATGGGGAAAAATTGAAATAACAATAATTGAAAACAAGAGGATTCAAAGATTTAAATTTTCAAAGGGCAAAGGAGATAAGGTATGCGAAAAAGAAAATGGACGACTGTATATATATATATATATATATATATATATATAACCATCATTTTCATATTCATAATGGTAACCATACATCAAAGATTCAGAACTGAAGTATATAACATAAAACAAAAAGAACCAGAGGCAAAACGCACAATAACCAACCAAAATAAAGAAAACAGAAACACAAGGACAAGGCAGCAATGGAAACACTGAGCTACCAGAAAGCAAAAGATAAAATGGCTATAAGAAGACCTCATATTTCAATAATCACCCTAAGTGTAAATGGACTGAACTCACCAATAAAAAGGCACAGAGTTGCAGAATGTATCAAAAACAAAACCCAACCATTTGCTGCCTCCCAGAGAAACATCTCAGTACCAAAGACAAATACAGACTCAAAGTGAAAGGGTGGAAAGTGATATTTCAAGCAAATGATATTCAGAGAAAAGTGGGAGTCACGATACTAATATCAGACAAAACAGACTTCAAAATAAAAAAGGAAAAGATACTTTATCATAATGATAAAGAGAATTATGCACCAAGAAGAAATAACACTTATTAATATCTATGCTCTCAATCAGGGAATCCAGAAATATATAAAACAATTACTAATAGAACTAAAGGTAAAACAGACCAAAACATTACCATAGTAGGAGACCTAAGTATCCTATTGTCAGATATGGACAGATCATCCAAACAGAAAATCAATAAGGAAATCACATCCTTAAATGACACATTAGACCAACTAGACATAATTGATTTTTACAGAGCCTTTCATACCAAAACAGATGCTTATACATTCTTCTCTACTGCACATGAAACATTCTCAAGAATCGACCACATACTGGGACACAGAGATAGCCTCAACAAATATAAGAGGGTTGAAATCATACCAACCATATTCTCTGATCATAATGTTTTGAAACTAAAAATCAACTGTAGAAAGAAATCAGGAAGAACTCAAATACATGGAGATTAAACAACATGCTATTGAAGAGTACTGGGTCAGGGAAGAAATAAAAAGAGAGATCAAGAGATACATAGAAATGAATGATAATGACAGTACAACATATCAGAACTTTTGGGACATGGCAAAAGTGGTCATAAGACAAAAGTTTATATCATAACAGGCTTATCTCTAAAAATAAGAACAAGCCCAAATAAACAACCCAACACTTCATCTTAAAAAAAAAAAAAAAAAAAAAAAAAAGAGAAGGAAGAGCAAATAAAGCCTAAAGTCAGGAGAAGGAAAGAAATCGTCAAAATTAGAGCAAAAATAAATAAAATTGAAAATGAAACAAACAAAAAACATTAGAAAAAATAAATATAACAAGGAGCTGGTTCTTCGAGAAGGTTAATAAAATTGACAAACCCCTGGCTAGACTCACTAAAGAAAAAAGAGAAAAGACCCAAATAAACAAAATCAGAGAAGAGGGGAAATTATGACTGACATCACAGACATACAAAAGATCATGCAAGAATACTATGAAAAAATATATAATAACAAATTTAATAACCCAGAAGAAATAGATCAGTACTTAGAAGAATACAACTTCTTAGACTGAATCAAGTACTGGAAAATCTAAATAGACTGATCAGCAGTATGGAAATTGAAACGATCATTAAAAAACCTACCAAAAAGTGAAAGTCCAGGACCAGATGGCTTTACCAGTGAATTCTACCACGTTCAAAGAAGACTTAGTTCCTATTCTCCTCAAACTCTTCCAAAAAATAGAAGAGAAGGCAATACTTCCCAACTAATTTTATGAGGCCAATATTACTTTGATACCAAAATCTGGTAAAGATAACACACAAAAAAGAAAACTACAGACCAATATCTCTCATGAACACAGATGCAAAAATCCTAAATAAGATACTAGTGAACCAAATATAAGAACATATTAAAAAGATTATACACCACAATCAAGTGGGCTTTATCCCAGGAGCACAGGGATAGTTCAACATATGCAAATCAATTAATGTGATACACCACATAAACAAATTAAAAAATAAGAATTATATGATCATATCAATAGATGCAGAAAAAGCCTTCGACAAGATACAGTATTCATTTCTGATCAAAACATTCAACAAAATCAGTATAGAAGGAAAGTAGCTTAACATAATAAAGGCCATATATGACAAACCCTCAGCCAGCATTATACTTAATGGTGAAAAACTAGAAACCTTCCCTCTAAGATCAGGAAAAAGGCAAGACTGTCCACTATCACCACTCTAATTCAATATAATTTTGGAGGTCCTAGCAAATGCAATCAGGCAAAAGAATGATATAAAAGGCATCCAAATAGGAAACCAAGAAGTCAAACTGTCAGTATTTGCAGATGACATGATTCTCTATATAGAAAACCTAAAGACTCCACAAAAACTCTACTAGAAATCAAAGCAAATACAGTAAAGTCTCTGGATACAAAATCAACATTCAAAAATCCATAGCATTCCTATTCTCTAATAATGAAACATCAGAAAAAGTGAAAAATATAATTTCTTTTGCAATTGCAACAAAATAAAATATCTAGGAATCAATTTAATGAAACATGTGAAGGACCTATGTAATGAAAACTATAAGATCCTATTAAAAGAAATTGAAGAAGATACAAAGAAATATAGAAATATTCCATGTTCTTAGATTGGAAGAATCAACATAGTTAAAATGACCTTATTATCTAAAGCATTATACAGATTTCATGCAATCCCTAACAAAATCCCATTGGCTTTTTTTAAAGAAATAGAACGAAAAATCATCAGCTTTCCAAGGAAGTACAAAAGACCCCAAATTGCCAAAGCCATCCTGAGAGATAAGAACGAGACTGGAGACATCACTCTGCATGACTTCAAATTATACTACAAAGAGACAATAATGAAAATGGCATGGTATTGGCAGCAAAACACACATGGACCAGTGGAAAAGAATCTAGAGTCCAGAAGTGAACCCATATTTATATGAGAAAATAATTTTCAACAAAAAAGCCAAAAACATACAGTGGAAAAGGAAAGCCTCTTCAATAAATGGTGCTTGGAAAACTGGAAAGCCATCTGCAAAAGAATGAAACTAGACTGTTGTCTATCGCCACACACCAAAATTAACTAAAAATGGATTACGGGTCTGAATATAAGACCAGAATTAATAAAATATATAGAAAAAAACGTAGGAATGCCGGAGCCAGCCGGGCAGAGTCGAACAGTCCTGAGTGGGGGAGCGAGGGTTAGGAAAAAAAGACAGAGAAGAGAGAAAGATCTCGGGAGGGCATACAGTCAAAGCTGCAGCCTCGAGTTTATTTAGCACCGTATACTTATACAGCTTGAGTACGCGACAAACTGCCCCAAACAAAACCACAAGTATCCAGAAACAATAGCTGTGGTTAACATGAATTAACATAAGGCCAAGAGAAAAACTCCTCCCTTGGAATTTCAGGAACTGATGCTTATCCTCCCTTCAGGGTTACAAAGGGCTCCCAACATCTCCGGCTCCCAACATAGGAACTTAACTCAAGAACCTTGGACTTAAGAAGAGTTTTATGAATTTGACCTCAAAGGCAAGGAAAGTAAAAGCTAAAATAAATGAATGGGACTACATCAAACTAAAAAGCTTCTGCACAACAAAAGAAACTGTCAACAAGATAAAGAGAGAACCATCCAAATGGGAAAATATATTTGCAAGCAATACCTCCAATAAGGGCCTAATATCCAATATATAGAAAGAACTCATACAACTCAATGACAATAAAAAACACACAATCAAATAAAAAAAAAAATGGGCAGATTATCTGAACAGATACTTCTCCCTAGAGGACATACAAATGACCAACAAATATATGAAAAGATGCTCAACATCGCCAGCTATTACAGAAATGCAAATCAAAACGACAATGAGATACCGTCTCACACCTGTTAGAATAGCTATAATCAACAGGACAAGTAAAAACAAATGTTGGAGAGGATGCAGAGAAAAAGGAACCCTCATTCACTTCTGGTGGGACTGCAAATTGGTACAGCCACTGTGGAAAACAGTATGGAGGTTTCTCAAAAAACTAAGAATTAATCTACCATATGATCCAGCAATCCCTCTATTGGGTATTTACTCCCAAAGACTTGAAAAACCATACCCCAAAAGATCTTTGCACACCAATGTTCATAGCAGCACTCTTCAGTGGCCAGGACATGGAAACAACCAAAGTGTCCTACAATAGATGATTGGCTATATAAGCTGTGGCACATACATACAGTGGAATGTTACTAAGCCATAAGAAGAGATGAAATACTGCTATTTGCGAAAACCTGGATGGACCTCAAGATAATCATACTAAGCGAAATAACCTAGACAAAAAAGTTGAAAATCGCATGATATCACTTATATGTGGGTTATAAACCTAAAGGCAACAAATTAACAGGACAAACAGATAGTCATGGACATGGACAATGGACTAGTGGTTACCAGAGGGTAGGGGGTGGGGGAGGATGGAAGAGGTAGACAGGGTAAAGTGGGTCAAATATAGGAGTGGGAGTGGGAGGGTGATGTGGGTAAAGGGGATCAAATATATGGTAACTGAAGGAAACTGGACTCTGGGTGGTAATCACACAATAGAATACATAGGTGTCAAATTATAATGTACACCTGAAAATTATATAATTGTATTAACCAATGTTCCTCCAATAATCTTAAAAAAAATAAAATCTGAAATTGACTTTATATAATGATTTTTCTAAACTATTCTAAGTAGTGGTTTATACTGCAAGTTTCTTGTTTACTTTAATCTTTTTGCAATGAAGCAATGATCAACTCTTCACAAATGATGTGAAATTACTTTAACTTCGGTTTTTCAAAGCCATAGTAAAGGAATACTATATTTTCTCATATAGTTTTCTTGTTTTGAATATTTATTTCTTATAGCAATTATAACTAAGATCTAAACACATTTAACTGACAAAGCACATTGCACAGTGTTGATACAGTTTTAAATCAAGTCATATAATTCTTTAGAACAATTTATTTTTTAGAACAATTTTAGAACAATTTCTTTTTCTTTTAAAAGTAATAATCAATAACCAAATCATTTGAATTTTCTTTCAGACCTGAAGAAGCAGCATTGTTTAGTACACGAATAGGGAAACATTTCTGCTGTTATGGCCAAATTAATGCCCCATCCTAAATTCATTCAGTTTTCGGGGAGTTTATTGTTTATCCTCATTCCTGTCATTAAGAGTAATAGATTTAATAATGTCCATCTGTGACAGGCGGTCTTCAGTTTTACAACCTTGCTCAAGCCATTCACCATTATAATCTATCAATAACTTGTTTTTAGATTTCAGAAAACAGAAAAAGTTTTCTGATATTCCTTTCCTTCAACTTGGTTTTCTTCAGAATCTTCCTCTTGCATAATATAAAGTATAAATGTAAGAAAATGAAAGAGATAAATCCTTGAGAAAGAGTGGATAATGTGAAAGAATGGTGTCTGGCTCAATGACAGAAAATTTCATTAACAAAAAGGCATGACCAAAAGAATAGAAGGGATATTTTTTAAATTACTAACATGAAAAAGTCCAGGAAGTTAATTCATGACTGGCTGGATTCAGGAACACAAATATTGTGCCTCATACTCTCTTAATCTCTCAGCTATGTTTTTCTCTGTGATACTTTGATTCCTAGACAAATTTAAAAGCCTATTGCACAGCTTATCCTTTTAGGCTTGATACAGTCATTCATCCTTTGATTACAGCATCTGAGTTCCTTTCCAGGAGTTGTGCTCAGCTGAGGAGATCCACTTCCCGAAGGACATTGACTCTCTTTGGAGGCAGCCTTCATCCAATGACTGCTCAACAGATGGTATAAAGGCCCTGAATCCTTGCCAAAAGGACTATTTCTAAAGGGCAATCAAGTTCTAGAGCTCTAGAGTATCAATTGAAACCTTCGTGACTCATCCCAACTCAATCCTCCCTCTTCCTGATTCTACTTCCTTTACTCTTTGCTATGTTTTAAATATATTCTCCTCAAATTCATATGTTGAAATTCTAACTCCCAAAGTGATCATATTAGGGGGTAAGGCCTTTGGAAATTGATTAGGTCATGAGGATGGAGCCCTCATGAATGGGATTAGTGCCCATATGATAGAGGCCAGAGAAAGCTCTGATGCTGCCTTCTGCCATCTGAGAACACAGCAGAAAGATGCTGTCTTTGAACTAGGAAGTGGGCTCTCACCAGAGACCAAATCTGTAAGCACCTTGATCTTGTACTTCCCAGCCTCCAGAACTGTGAGATATAAATTTCTGTTATTTATAAGCCACCCAGTTTATGTCCTTTTTGTTACAGCAACCTGCACAGATGGAACATCCCCTTTTTTTTACAGATCCAGTGGGCAATCCTCAACAAATTTCTTCAACACGTATCTCTGTTCAAAGTCTGTTTCTTGGGTAACCCAATCTAGAACACAGTGCTAGATTGTTATCTTCCTAGCTTCAGCAGTAAAAATAGCTTTCTTTCATATTACTTCAAAAATAGCTCATTAATGATCCCCATTACCTTGGCTGGGGCCACATGCCCATTGTGATGCCAGTCATCCTGGACATCATGGTGGCAGATGGTTGGGACCAACCAACTCATGTGTTCTCTAGAGCTACTGGAAGCTGAGGGATAATTAGATAACCCTACCCAAAGACATAAACTGAGAGTGAGGAAAGGATGGTTCCCAGAGGAAAAATGAGGTCAGTTATCAGAAAAAGATGAAATAGATGGTGCAGAAGAAGAAAATAACAAACATGCACTACTAAAGCAGAGTTATACATATTTTTCATAATTTCAATTTAAATGTTTTGTTATTTTACTCATACATTAAATGAGATAAAAATAAAGGTAATAATTGCTAATATTTATTGTCTTAACCAAGCTCTGGTTACTGTACACTTTAATTTTATTAACATATTTTATATTAACAACAATTCTATAAGCCAGAAACTAAAATTCCCACAGTACACACAAATAAACTGAGGCTTAGTGAGGTTAAATGAATTGCCAGTATTACATAACTGATATGTAATATTTCATCACTACTCCTTTCTTTCCTCCATTACAGTCACAACTAAATTAAATTTATTTATAAACATGCATGAGTTGCTGTGGTAGATTATATTACCTTTTGTTGAATATTCAAGTCCTCTTGTCTAAATACTTCTTGGAGGCTTTGTATATTTGCATCCCACTGAACTTAGAAATGTACATGTAATTTGACCAGTGACATTTGAGTGTCACTTCTAAAAAGGAGCTTTGAGTCTAGCACACGACTTGCTAAGTACTTTTTTTTATTACCAAACTCCCAGATAAAGACTGTCGCATCATCCTGCATTCCAGAATGAAGACAATATGTAGCAGAGCCAAACATAGATATTTGATATTATCAGGAAACAAACATTTATTCATAGAGTCCAGAATCAAAAGTACAGTGAACATTGTATATTTTTCTGGAGAGACTCCTCTGAATAACTTCCTTGTTAACTTTTGGCAACAAGTGGTAATTGTCCAGATATTGGGGAACATGTCCCAAAATAGGCAAGTCACAATTTTCCAAAAGGTAAATTTATGTAACTGTAAGATAATAAATTTAACATTGATAAAATTGTTGTATTAACACTTATAAAAGTAAAACCTGAGCATTATGAATCAGAATATTCTGAGAACACATAATTCAAAAATATTTTTTTCTCTTTACTCATATAACTTAACTAATTGATCAAAGTAACAAAATGTGCACAGTGCATTTAAATTGTGCCTCAATATCCCACAAACACATGGATTTTCTTTTTCTAAGCACAAATAATTCTAATATCTGTTTTCATCCTGTAAAACAGATATTATCCATGTTATAGATGGACAAATTAAAGCTCAGAGACATTATATAAGTTTTCCAATTTTACACAGACAAGATGAGATGAAAAAAGATTGGTTAATATAGTTCAATTAAGCAAATATATAGATGACAGACCTACCTCCAAATTATTGAATAAGCTGAGCCTGGATTTAATCAGTGTCAGAACATGGTCTATTTAACAAAGCAAAGAATTATCCCCAAATTGTCTTTCAAGCATGTACATTTCTGTGATGTGCTTTATAATTTATAAATAGAAATTGTTTATTCTTTACATATATTGCTATGTTTTTATTTTATAGAAAATATGATTAATTCCTCCTCCTAAATATTAGGTTATTCTTTTTTTTTAAGTTATATATACCAGAAATAAATCAATTGGCTATTTTTGTACTAATCAATCAGGTCACATAGATCATTTGTTGTCACCAACGAGATAGGGATTTCTGATTCTCTCTAAAGCTTACTTCCTGTTAGGTGACAGAAAATGACATATTTCTTAAATAAGCTTTCTTCACAAATTCCTTGTGTTTGTCAGACTCTGTTAATCTGCAAATATTTCAGAAGTCAAATCTGTCTGAGTTCTCTTTCTTCTTCACTCGTGTTCATTCCATCAGATAAAATGTCCTATACCCTGTCAATACTTCTTTGACAATAAGTCTTAAATTTGACCATTTCTCTCTATAAGTATTACAGAGTCCCAACTTATATAAGGATAAGCAAACTGGATGGAACAAACCACCTTAATAGCCCCAACATCTGTAGTTTAATGTAATAAAAATTTGTTTCTTGGTCATGTCACAGTTTGACGAAGATAGTGTGACCTTTCTGGGAAATTCTCTTTTAGGGGTATATGTAATGAATGAGGCTTATATCATTTTATACCTCTTTTATCTAGACCCCTTTAAAGACTGCTACATTAATGGGAGAGAGGAAAAGTGAATGACCAAGTGAAACATTTTATATTCAAGGCTGAAAATCACATCTTCCCTTATTCAAAATATTCTACCACCCAGAAATCTGTCACGAAGTTCAAGAATAATTGATATTTGGCCTAAGAAATTATACTTGATTTTTTTTCCAATGGACACAGAAGGAGAAAATGAGTTTGCTGAACCCATGACATTACCTCAGCCACCCTACCCCTAGAACTATTTCCTACTTCCTGGATTAGTACACTGCTATTGTTGCTGATTTTATTTTTTAATTGAACTTTTAATTTTATAGATATTTCATAATAATTTATTTTTTCATTCAAACATTTTTTTTTCTGATCACCTAATACCTATTTATAGAGTATACACACTAAATCATATTATACTGTCTTACTTTAGCTATCATAGCTACTTAATAATTGACTCTAATGCATAGGCAAATGACTTAACTGGTATTATAAATCTAATTATAATAATACATAATGGGCAGTAGTTGAAAAAGTAGAGCAAATTATATACATATATGTGTGTGTGTATATATAAAATGTTAAAAGAGGTGACACAAATAACTTTTTTAGGAATAAGTGCATCCACACCTAAGTTAGCACTTAGAGAGATATCAATATTAAGACTATCCAAAGTATCAAAAGTGCTCATTTCGAACTTTCTGAGTATTTCACTCCAAGAGAAGACTCTATACAAGTACACAAAGTAGAATGTTGGCTGTATTACTTGATTTAAGATGTAAAAACTCTTCTATCTACCCAAAATATCTTTCTATCTAATTGATTCAATTCTTACCACTAAAATCCTTGCATTGAAATGAAATTTTGTTTCTCCCAAATAAGCTTTTCTCTTTGGAAAGTTTAATGCATTCATTCTTTATCATGTATGTTTAAGTTAGCATAAGGTAAAAGAATATTACGCAGAATGTGAGATAATGGGATGTGAAAAGCACAGAGAACTGATGGGGAATTACAAGAGCACATGACCATCCTGTGAGGCTCTGGATATCCAGGCATGAGGGTAGCACATCTGGGCCACAGAAATATGAAATGAAGATGTGAATGTAAAGAGACATTTCACTTAATCCAAAGCTTTTTTATATGACTGAGATTGGTAATGAACGTGTTAAATTAATGGCTGCATTTATATTTACCTTTCTTTGGCTGTACATATTTTCATTTTCCTATAAAAAGATGTAGCTACAACATGCACACAGCAGAAACTCCAGTAGTTTAGTATGTTAGCCATGTGTTCCTAAGAAAACAGAGCCCAAGATGAAGATTACATATTAAGGCTTTATTGGTGGAGGAGAGAGAGAGAATAAAACTTAGAAACAATAAAAATGAGACAGGAAAGGAGGAAAACTCGAATATAAGATTCTGCATTACTGAGAAACACAGCTGGTTATTCAACCACTACTGTAAACACTGAAGCTGCCATCAACCCACCGTGGCAGGTTCAAAAGAGGGGGCGACACCATCCTACTTTTGGAAAGCAAATAAAAAACATATACTGGGAGAACAAGGTGACTGTGGTGGTAGTCACAACTTTCCAACCTTAAGAAGAGTGGGGTTGGTATCTGGGGCCAGCCACTCAGGCTTAATAATTGTTGGGTGACCACTCTCCACGAATTTCTCTCATTTGTGCATGGTTTGGGCCTTTAGTTCAAAGGTGTGCTTGAATAATAAGCATATCTTGGTAGCTAGTGTCCCTCTAAAGATAGAGACCCCAGGATATCCTAGGATATACTTTACCTTTCCCACCTAGGAAATATTTTGTTGCATTCCAAAGGAAAGTGTAATTTGTTTCTCTTGAGAGGACAATGGGTAGATGTGCCAGCAAATATAAAAGCTTCCATCTTTTAATTGTGGGCTTCCTCTCCTGTGGTACAACCTCCTGCATGTGCAGCTAAACACCTGGCCTTCCACGAATTGCCTTGCGGGAATCCATGCACGAGGAATGGATGCAACTGCTCAGGCTGCTGCTTTTTGCTATAATAAATTATCTGTGTCTCTGACCAGGATTTTGTGTTCTTCTGTCAGTATGTGTATATGAACCTATAACAAGCTACCTTATTAGTTTGCAAATGGGGTAAATTCTCAGGCCCTCAACAGTTCCTAAATCAATAGGAATGAGAAAAGAGACCAAGGCCTTGGGGTACCAGGGTTTGTATAAACCTAGACCACTACAGTTAACTATGTCAGACTGTGTTAATAAATAGCACATTATAATTAAGATTAAAATTAAATTCTTGAATCTATTCACTAATTTTATAATTTTATAATCTTTTTGTATTTACTTTTTTGTATGACTCCATCTTCTGTTACTTCAAATTGGGTCTCATTCAACAAATTTTATGAAATGTTTACTTAAAGACCATGTTGTGCATTATGTGTTTTAAAAAATTGGAAAACAAAAGAAACCACTATATATTAGTATGTATGACGTGCTTAACATTATTCTCTTTGCTCTGTACACAACTCATTTGATTCTCAGGACTCTCATAGTAAAATTATTATTATCTGCATTTTAAGGAAGAAAAAGCAGAGCATCATAGGAATTAAGCAAATTGCCCAAAGTCATATAGTCAAAAAGGGTAATGTCTTAATTTGAACCTAATACTACTTAGATGTATAGCTTTGTACTTTTTGTGGTTTTAATTCTGTCACATAATTTTAAAATTTATGAGAAAGTAATGAGATAATTCTACAAGTATCATTAATATATTTCAACTCACAAAAGGTTATTTTGGGAGATTCTGAATCTCAGAATTTATACCTGTTCTCGCTCCTAACACTCTCCACAAGCATCTCATCAACACATACAGTTTCATTTGCCATTCATCACCCATACTTCCTAATGTGCACATCAGTCCAAAAATCTCTTCTAAATCTACCTATTTGATCTATCAAAACCCTAAGAATGGTTCCAAGCATAAAATTCAAAACTCTAAAAAGGATCTGTAATATTCTAGAAGATCTTGTATTTGCCTTCATATTCTAAACTTTTCTTATAGTTTTCTTTCCCTTGTTTTTCAAAATTTCTGTGGGTTTCTACCTGCATTGTGTTGCTTTCTAATATAGGGCACTATGCCAGGAAATCAATTCACTCCGTTTATACACCCCTCATCACCCACCTCTCACCCCATCCTTATAAACATACATGTTAATAAACATGCACACTTTTAGATGGTTAAATCTTATTTTCAGACCTCAATTCCAACATCACATTCTCATAGACTCTCTCCCTAACCCATCCAAGAGTAAATTAGATCCTCTTATTTTGCAGCATATACTACCAATGAATCAGTAATTGGTTTCAGAGCACTAGCTAGTTTATAATTGAGCATCACTGCTTCATGTTTATAATAGTGGGATATAATCTCATGAGAAAGACTTTATCTTACTTTGCTCATTATTGTGTGCCTTACATTTATCACAGCCTTGACATGAAATAGTACATGAATAAATGAATGAATGATTGAATGAATGAATAAATAAATTATTAAAGTACTAATAGAATGATACAAAATATAATAAGATTTCAAAGGCAAGAAAGATTCACTCTCTCCTGACTTAAGTGGTTAGAAAGTTTTATGGGAAAGGTGACCATTAAAATCATCTTTAAAAGATGTTGAGAATTTTGACAGACATAGATAAGTAAAGTACATTTTCTTGTGATCAAAGTCTAGTTTAGCAAAAACTAAAAGTACTGCAACAAAATAGTGAAAGATAGGTTAGGAGTTATTATCAGATGCAAACCATATCTTCCACTCCCTTTAAATAATACTGACAAACTAAACTCAGAAAGAGAAGAAAACAAAACTTTATTTTCTAGCAGTTGAGTTGAAGATGACATTCATTAACTTAAGATGAATGAATCTGCTAGTAATTTAAAGATAGTTCTTCATCAAATTGATAGTCAATTGCTAGACAACCATGAACTAGAGAATATAGACTATATAATTTGAAATAGATTCAGACATCATCTAGTAATACTCTTTAATTGCACAGATGAGGGTTAGGTCTACCTTGATATAAGACATGCACTAATTTGCAAAAATGGGATAAAAAATGGTGATAAAAATGGGACTAGAATTCAGGTCTCCTCGTGATGAGTTAATGCCTTTGGGGGAAAAATACTCTGTAGGAAAACATTTGCCAATGGTAAATTTTTATGATTCACAACAATATTCATCAGTAACAATAACAACAACAATAATAATAATAAACCTCCATACCTCTACACACAAGTCATAATAAATCTCAAAACACTGTGTTGAACAACAGAACTCAGACACAAAACCAATATACTGTTGTTTCCATTTATAGGAAGTTCTAAAACAGAAAAAATTCTATAATGATGGAAGTGAAAATAGTTGCATGTGGAGTTGGGGTAAAGGGATTTATTGTAAAGGGGTAGTAGGAAAATATCTGGGGTAATGAAATGTTATATAGCTTGACTGGGGTAGTGGTTATGTGGATTTATATATTTACCAAAACATGTAGAACTGTAGTATTAAAATCTATGCTTTTGAAGGTATATAATTATACTTCAATTAAAAAAATACCCTATTGACACAATCATATAATACACTAATTCTACTTCTTAAAGGCTAAATAGAAAATGAACTGATTGCCTGATTATAATGAGTATAGTCAAATATTATTTAAATAGATGATGATGATAGTTATAGAATATAGATATATAAATGTACGGATAGAATTATCATAACATTTATTTCTGTATTTCTAGTTCATATTATAACATTACAAGCAATGACCCATTTTAATAAGATTATTAACTACTCAAATTATAAAAAGTAGTGAGAAACCTATGGTTCATTTTGTATTTCTATTTGAACTTATTTTTTTCCTTTGATATTTTTAATCTTGTGTGATCAAGGGCCAAAGAAAAAAATCTCAGACTCTTCCATTGTACTTCCATGCCTGATAATTTTGATTTTTTATTCAATTGAAAATGATATCAATATGCTTGTGTAAATTTCTATAATACTCTGAAAATCTCATACATCAAATATTGGTGTTGCACATATTTCTCCTCTCACACTATCAATGCAGTTCACAGGAGAGGAGAAAATTATCTCTTTTATAGTCACCACTTGTGGCTATAATGAACCACTGCATTTGATTTTATTACATTTATGCCACCTTTTGATCTGACCTTTGGATTTACCCCCAGTTATGCCAGTTTCTGGGCACTTTGATGTATTATCTCAAGCTGGCAAATTTGTACATTTCGAACTTTCTATTTATGGCAACATCTATGAGATTTTCCTTTCACAGCTTCCTCTCTCCAGAGGTAAACAAATTTAGATTAAAAATAAGAGCAACTATTAATTAACATCTTTCTAAAAAGAAGGCTATTTTGTGCTGGATTTTAATTCTCTGATGTATACACCACTCTGTCTTTCACCCACTGCCTCTGTTTTCATAAAATTAATGTCTGTTTATACAGATTATAGCAAGAGATAAATACTTTCTGTTTGTTTTTATAAGCTCATTCTGACATTTAAGAATATGTTCTATCAGTTGAACACAGTTTTTTATATTATCAGGCTCAGTATTAAAAAGGACATTTATCACTTAATAAATCACAGATGTTCAGTATATGCATTTAACTACATAATGGGTGTGTGGAGACAGAATGATCACAAAGACATCTCCAGCTCAGTAAAAGGATATGCTATTGTTGCCTGGAAGGAAGATCATTTTGCTCTCTTGTGTGGGAGGAAAGATAATTTACCTTTCTTATTTTGTTTAAATGAAATAGATAAGCTATTCTGTAAGTTTTCCTTTCTGGATATATAAAACAATTTCCCTAAGACAATAGAGAACAACAATAGGTAAATAAAATGTTTGACAGAGAATTCTGTTTATTTTAGTCCTGCTTGATTTGGTTTACCACTCTATTGATCTAATCAATTGTAGAGATTTTAGTTATTTGATCAATAATTGAATTTTAGAGTTGTGTTATTGCTTTCCCAATTGCCAAAAAAAATGTACATTATTTTCTTCTCCTATGTAAGTGTAATTAATATTTTCTTACTCTAGCTTCAGATTATTTATCTAAAACTAAAGAGAATTCTGAAGTTTATTAAGAATATTGTTCCTTGACACCAGCAAGGTAATTTCTAAACAACTTTTACTTCTCATTTTTGGCTTATATACACGGTACTACCTATTTAGCTTCACCTAAAAAGCAATTACATAATTTGGGCTTAAATATGCAATATTTTTATTGCTCATTTAAATCCACCTTACTGACTAATTTGGAAAATAGACCACATTAACCTAGTGCTCTGTGATAATTGTTGAATGTATTCCAAGAGTGTGAAATTATCCCATTATGTACACTTCTATTTTTTTTTATTTCCTTTTGAGCCAATGAGAGGTAAATGTTAAGTAGAGTGAACTAATTATTTCAGGAGAGCATTTAAAAAGATGTTTCTTTTTATTTAGTTGTGTCCTGCACATAATGTAATAATAGACTACTGATGACTTTGATTATTATAATCATGTTGAATGATGAGATATTTATAAAATATTTCTTGTAAAGCTGGACTCACGAAAGATAAAGATAAAAATAAGTCATAATTCAAAAGGTTATCCTGTTGGAGGAATATCATATGATAGCTATTTATTCAAAAGGGTAAATTATTTCTTTTTTTCTTAAACCTTCAATTATTCCTGTCATATTTTTAATCTATAAATTCTTTAGTTAACACTTTATTTTTCTATAATGTTATAATATTTAAAGTTTAAAAGCATTAAATACAGATTAAAATGAAACATTTTTCACTGTTATATCTTTGCAATGATTTTTTTGTTTGTTTTTTTTAGAGCAAGCATGTTCACAAACAAAAATGTCCACAGACCCCAGGGATATAAGCAATAAAAAGATTAATTTTCTCATTAACAAGTTTTGCAAGGCATGTGAGTTAAAAAAAAAAAAAACAGTAATAACAAGTCCTTATTTTGAAATGTGAAATCAAACTGTGTTGCCTGTCATTTCAAGTTATAACCTGTCTCAAATTCACAGGATCTCAGAGATGCCCTGAAAATTGAAAATAAAAATGGCCTTGACAAAACAAATTAGATTTCAGATGTCTAAGCAATCAGCATAGAACTTAAAATGCAAGAATAATAGTTTTTATTACTTAGAAATTTTTCTCACTCAAGTTATATTACAACCTAAATTTAAAAAGAATAGTGTAGAATAAACAATTGTCTCTAACCCTTAAGTGTATCTTTACAGTTATCAGATTTAAAAGATGGGTGGGAAATAGGAAAAAGACAAGTCTGAGCAGTTGACTGCTCAGTGGATGGGCATAGCAAGGGTACAAGTAACTGGAAGGAAAAAAATATGTAAAGTCTAAGTTAAATTTTATTAGCAATCGATTACATATAGCAGGAAAAATCTAGAGGGAGTAGCTAGGCAGCAAAGATATACAAGACATCACGTACAGTTACAAATTAAAAGATAAGAACAAGATAAGCAGAAATATTTGGGGGGAAATCGAGTTTTTTATTAAATAGTGTAAATTGAAATTAAAGGAATAGTTAATGTTCAAATGGAAATTTTTATTCATTGTTTTCTATGTAACAATGCTAGAAATGACAATGAATAAATTAGAATTCTTGCCCTAAAAATATTTTACAGTTTAGCAGATAACTAACATGTGTATACTTCTTTGAAATTTAACAAAAGTGTTTAGTTCTACTGCTTCTTGCGGTGGTCAACCAGATTAATTAGAAACAATCACCTTTCTGAAAACAATGAGGAAATTTGAGATTAAAAATAATGTACTTGGAGACCTAAAAAGTCATAGAAAAATAACATGGCCAAGATGCAAGGCAACACAGAAAACCAAAAAGGTAAAACCAGAATTTGGGTCTAATATCTTTGAATTCCAGAAAAAGTGTTTGGGAAGATGGTGAGGTCAGAGTTCACAAAGTAGAGAATAATAAACCCTCCTACTTTTGGACTAGAAAGAGCAATATTATAAAAGTGAACTGAGAAAGAAAGGTACTTTCAGGAATGTGTCTCAGCTTTAAGTCATTATTTTAGACTTTAAATTATTTCTCAATTCAAAAATGACCAAGATAAATACTAAATATAAAACAACTGTAGAAAGTGGAGTTATCTGATACAGTCTTTAGCTAGATCTGACATATTTAAGAAGATAAATAAGATTGAAAATTTTAGCAGAAAATTAGAAATTTAAAAATGAAACAAATGAAAATTATTAAACTGAGAAAATATAATAAATCAAAACCTTAATAGATGAACTTAATAGTAGATTACATGGAGCCAAAGAGAAAATTAGTAAACAGAAATATGCAAAGGAAGAAAATATTCAGAATAAAACGAGAGATATAAAAGAGGAAATACAAACCATGCAGAAAAAAATCAAATATCAACAAGAAAAAGAAAAGAGAGTGGAATATAGACATTAATCAAAAAATAATGGATAAGTATTTTTCAAACAAATGAAAGACATCAAGCTCCAGATTCAAAATGTGAGACAAACTCCAAGCAGAATAAACAAAAAGGAAGCTATCTCCAGACACAATAAGGTTACTGGGAACCACAGTTTAGTTTGCTAATAAAAAAATATTTTTGTGTACTGAATAGCATAAACTCAAAATATATGAGCAAAAATTCACAGAACTAACATCAGACAAAATTAAGAAGAGCTATAATTTAATCATATGACTAGCACCCATGCCAACAAATATTTAGTGAAGGGACCAACCTAGATAAATGCTTTATGGCTACCAGAGATAGATTAAAATTTAGGCATGAGTAACTAAGAAGTGTTTCATTTTTATTTTATTATACCATCAGTTTCGATCATGTACCTATGTACATATCACCATTTCTTCTATTTTTACTGATTTTCTTTGCCAATATACTTTACCCTCACCTAGAAAATCCCTCATATTATTATTCTCCATAATCATCATGTTTAAAAATTTATTGTAGAGACTACTATAACTACTTCAACATCAACTTACTTTTTACCCTTTGTTTTCTGGCATATGTACTTCCTACTCTACCAGAAGCCTTCCTTCAGAAATTTCTATTGACCTAAAACACAATAAATAAATCTTTTCTTCAAGTACCTCCTAGTAAATATATTCATAATATTTCACATTGTAGATCATTCCAATGACAGAATTCCACCATTCTCATAGAGATTTGCTGGCTGTTCTGACATTAAACTATCTCATTTATCTTGCAGTCTTCTTAAAGTCTCTTCTCTTATACAAATTCATATCTTCCCTCCATTTTTCTATTATACTAATTTTAAAACATCTGCCCATAGCTATTTTTCATGTGTACTTTTTCTCTTTGAAGTCTTAGCTAACTTTACGATTTCAGCTACCATCTACAAATCGGTGACTTACAATTTTTTCTTAAGAAACAACTGAATTTCTAATTGTATGTTTTTAAAGCCTGAATTTAATAAGTCTAACATTAAATAACTTATCACCACCTTTTTCATAATTCTCTTGGGTTTTGTATATCTCTTAATGCACTTATTTTTTTAACTTACTCTAACTAAAAATTCTTGAATTGTTTTTGTTTTATTTCTCTCCATTGTCTCTAATCATATGTAAATCATTATATATAAAATATATATAAATATATACACACTTTTTTTTTTGCATGCAATACTTCTTCCCAACCCCTTTTTCACTATTCTAGTGAAAGTAATCATTACCTCTTGAGGCCACTGTTAGTACTTTTGAATATTTTCAGTCTTGCTCACTTCCAGGTATATTATAGGACTGCCCTTCCCTGTGTTCTCTGAAGTCAGACCATGTTATGTGACTTCCTTTTGTCAATGACATGTAAGAGAAGTATTATGTGCAAATTCTGGACAGAAGCTTTACAACCTAGGGCATGTTTCACACTTCCACCACTTTCCCTACTACGGTGATAATGGAGAGCATTCTAAGTAAAGTATCCATACCCTGGGTCCACAAGAAACAGCAAAGAGCAGAGCCCACCAGCACATGTTGGATACAATGTGTGAGAAATAAAATTTTAAAAACCCTGAGATATAGGGGATTACTTTTCATCTAAACTTGTGTTCTTTTTTTTAATATAAAATCTTCTCATTATTGAGCTTTTTATAAATCTCTCAATGTGCATATGACAATAGTTATTTTTTATTATTTTACTCTCCTTAATTCAAATAAATAATTTGAATTTTTCCTCGAGTATGTAAATGCAAAAAAAATGGTTTAAATCAAATTAAAAATTTTTAAAAGGGGAAACAAAGTGTAACTAGAAGCAGAACAAAAATAAAGGACTTATTATGGGGAAGGTTAAGTAGGATATAACATTGGAAAAAAGATTTTAACAGCTAATATGTGAAGAGCAACTCAATAAGTTATGTAATTTATATTTTCCTTAAGACAAAATTAGTTCAATTGCTCAAAATTTACTTTTGAGTGTATAGAACAGATTAATTAATTCTTTCTCCACTGTTTAAAGTGGTACTTCTGTTAATGGGTTATGTGTCACTCCAGAGGGACTTCATGATTTACTGACAGGAGATATTTGAGCCCACAAACTTCCTATTGGGGAACGTGACGATGAGGTGTATACAATCAATGGCTCAGTCTTATGTGGCTTCCTTTATTGACTTTTAATTTTAAGTTGAGTAATCTATCTGCTGAAAGATAGTATAATCAAGAAGGAATAATGTCATGTAGGATAGGCAGAGTGATGAGTTGGTATGTTTTGGTTTTATTATAGGATCGTTACTTTCAGGATTTCACAAAGTATGCTATTTTCTCTATCCCAGGGCACATCATTCAATTTTCAGCAATAATAATGTAGGTCAAATTTCCATTTTGTGATTATTGTATCTTCATTCTTCACCCTTTACTTTGTATTACCTCCAGAAGTCTCTCTCTGCTAGAGTAGAGTTTCTAACCAATTAATATTGGTATGTCAGTGTGATTTATCCTTCAGTTTTCCCAAATATACAAAACACCTCTGGCTTTACTTTCAGCTTACAATTTAGCTAGATCCCCTTATTCTTATCCCTTCTGTGACAGCAAATTTTATTAACTTTTTTTCTACTAAGGTTTGAGTAACTATGAATCAGTTTCCAGTGTTCTCTATCATTTTGGGTCATAAGACACACATTGTGGTTTATAATTTCGGATTGTAGCTGATTCTTATGGAGTGAGCACAACTTTTACAAGTAACAAAATTCAGATGTACAATAAAAACAGCTTTATTTTTCTATAACAATTTATATTTCAAGTCCAAATTTGGTACTCAAAATTGATCTAGTTGCTTTTATGTGCATTCATCATTTTAGGATTCAACCAATATTTTTCACTGACACCCCTCCTTTTTCTCCCCAAAGTGTCATTTAAATTCCTCTTGGCTTATGTATTTATCCCAAATCTGGGAAAGGTAAAACCACATGATTTAGCATTTGTTTATTCTGGTGTCTGTTGAGGTGATTAATCCCATCAGTGTCTTGAATGTGGAATCTGAGATATATCTAGTCATAGCATCACATTGATACCTGCTAGACTCTGATGACCAAGCCAGTTTTGGAACAGCTTTGGCCCTTCAAAATCTCTGGTAGTTTCTCTTTAAACTTCTTTACCTTTTTCAAGGCAAGAAAAAATGTGACTTCCTTCTCATAACACTCCAGTGACATGTGATTTTTGGTGAGGATGCCTCTCCTATATGTCTCCAGAAGCTTCTATATATATCATTTGCCCTATTACCAGATTCTGGTGGTGCAGAGAAAAATTTAAAAGTCTGATGTTATTAGTGTGCCATCAGAGTTCTAATTAAACTGCTTAAGAGTCTCTTCCATGCTTAGATTTACCCCAAGGCATATCGAAAATTCCTTCATCATATTCTCTCCAGGAATTAGCTCCTTCCCAGAACCCATCGCTAAGCCTTTCTCTTCCCTTGTTCAAGGTATCTTAATTCAGTTCATGGTGGTAAAATTGGTACCTACAGCAGCACTCATTATTCCCAATTCCATATTTAGTCTACATATATCTATCCTAAATACTTCAAAATATTTTGTAACTCTAAGAGATCATCTTTGGCAAATCAAATGCTTTCAAATTATATTATCTGTGTGATAAATTTGGAAAAGCATTTTCAAGCTCAAAAGTCAAGAACTTGACACTTTTTCTTTGGTGTTCTACTGTCCAACCTCTTTTATTTGATTCAATATTTCTGGACTCACATGGCCATTTCCTGAAATAGGGAGAACATGGTGGAAGCAAAATATGTCATAATATCACTCTAGTGTACTTGTTTCATTAAAGATGGAATTGTCCTCTACTTGTATTTTTTAATGATTTTGTTCATGTTTTTGGTGGGTGTAAAAATGAGGAATAAAATTTTAAAAACGCTATTATTTGATGTCTTTAGCCACATTGCCTTGAAAGTACGCTGATGTTACCACCAACTGAAAATACTTAGCATCACACTGACAGTACCTTCCAGCTATTGCTCTAATTTCTTTCTCTGCCAGACTTCTCCAAGGAATCTTCAACCTTTCGAGTTCATGTCTTCACTGCTCTTATCTTTTGAAGCAAAATATTCACCCTGAGAGCAATGTTAAATAACTAAAATGTTTTACCATCATAAAATTAAAAACTCCAAAGGACCTATTTAGTTTTATGTAATATGGTTACTATCTTTCTAGTTATATTTTACATACTATTTCTTCTTGTGTTAAACGCCTAGCCACATATTCTTTTTCACTTTGTAAAGGTCCTTCCTACCTCTGGCCTTTGCACATCTAATTTCCTCTGCCCAAAATTCTCTTCCTCTCCCTTCCTCTCTAATTTAAATACTAGTTGAACTGACTCTCACTTATTACAGTTTTTTCTAATATATGCTCTCTTAAAGCTTCATGCCTCTCTTTAATAGCACAATCACTGTTGATTTTACATGCATTTGTAATTATTTGACTAAATTATAGCATCCTTACTAGACCAAGAAATATATATGTCATGTTTCTTATTTTATTCTGGATATTTATGTTTATCCATTCATAATGAACACTCAATAAACTTGTTGAAAGAAAGAATGAATCTTCCTTTTTTAAGAAATCCTTTAAGGAGCATCCCTCTGACATAGTAAAGAAACTGTTCGGTGAATCAAGACATTGTTGCTCTTTTATATTATAGACTGAATTTTTATTTCAAATAAATACTAAGTATCTGAAAATTTACAGTATCAAAATTATTCCTAATATAGAACTTCAGAACAATGAAAAATATTGTCAAAGATCAATATGATGAATAATTTACATTCATTTTATATTAACCTGAACAAATATATTGTGCAACAATTGTCCAAGATTTCATGATAAAACAATGGTCTTCAAGGACCACATAAACTTCTATTTATGATCGTCTCATCATTTATCTAACTTCTCCTATTGTTGAATATTTAGAGTATTTCCATTTTTATTAATACTAATGATGCTTTGAATAAATATATATGTATAAACCTGGAAGATATTTAAAGGTTACCCTTTGGTGAGTATTTTTTTTTTTTTTATTTCCAGAGGCCACCACATAGAAACTTCTATTGCATTTTGTATAATATGTCTTTCAGTTGTCTCTTATTTCTTTTGTACTCTTATGAATATAACCAACTCCCATGCAGCTTCCAAAAGGTCAGGTCTCATTACCTATTAAAGAGGCACTACTAGATAGGAGCCAATGTGAGCCTCAACATTACCTTCTCCTGGCCTGTTTATGGATCAGAGAAAAAACTCAAGCATTTCTTACTTGCACAAATTTTAATGCTGCAGGCATATTCCAAGAAAGTAGCACCTCTCTCTATTTCATCAAAAATAACCACATCTCTCATCCTTTAGATCTTCTGAGCCATAGTCATTCATGGTTTTCTACTAATGACAAGGAAATGATTTTAAGCTCTCCCTATGGTGTCACTGATATTCCTCTTGTAAAGTAAAAGTCTCACCCTTTAGCCATTCCTATCAGCTCAAGATGGGGAATACAGGAGGATTCTCTCCAAAGACCTCTTTTTTATTTATTTTTTTCTCTCTCTCCAACAAACTGCCTCCTTAATGGTCCCAATATGTGTGAATATTTAATTGATTCTTAGAACCTACTTTGACATTTGTACATGGTGGTCTGTGTCACAATCCACTTTTGAATTTAATATCTATGATGCTCTTGCTTTTGTGAGAAAGAACCCAGAAAGAGTAACTAAACACATTTTTGTATAAAAATATTTCAGCATCGAAATGTTCTTAGTTATTGACCAAAGACTGTTATGATCTTAGCACTTTAGCATACATCTATTTAGTATTCCAAAAGGTTATAACTGTTAATTTATACACCACCACTCATCTAAAAGTACCCCTAAAACATTGAACATTACTTAAACATCCATGTCAATTATTTTTTTTAATTTTATTTATCTGACTGCTATTAATTGTGAATATATTTTAAATATTTGGTTTTGACCAGTGATCTTTTTTTAGAGAATTGTTATCATTTTTGTATTGGAATAATATAATTTTCCTACCAACTTTCAGGCCCTCTAAAAATCTTAAGAATATTTCTTTGCAAATATTTGTCATTAGTCCTGTATTCTACCTGAATATTTATACTCTCTCCCCCTTTCCAAGAGATTCCTGTATCTCCACTATCTTAATAGCAAACTTCATAACACTCAAAATTGGCATATCAAGTTCTAATAATGTAACTTCGCTCCTCAAAGAGTCAGCTCTACATTGCCAAATAAAGTAAAATTCAATTTGCTATTCAGAGGCCTCAAAATGACACCACTATTAACAGCACTGACAATGGTAATTACAATTTTTATTCAGTGCTATGTTAATTGGTTTATGGTTCTTTTCCTCATTTTAGCCCCAGGACAACCATGTAAAATTTTATTATTCTTATTTTATAAGTGGAAAAAAAAAGTTAAGTTTCAGGAATTAGATAATATTCTCAGGATGTGGTAGGTTGAATAAGAGTCCCCCAAAGATTTCCACATTCTAATCTCCAGTAAGTATAAATGTTTTATCTTATATGGCAAAGAGGATACTGTAGATGTAATTAAGTTAAGGATTAGGAGATGGTGAGATGCTCCTAAATTATCCAAGTAGGCCTAACATAATCACAAGGGTCTTTTTAAGAGAGAGACAAAAGGTCAGAGTTAGAGAAGCTGTAACAACAGAATCAATCAGAGAGGAGAGAGATTTGAAGATGTCGTAGATGTGATTAAGTTAAGGGTTAAGAGATGGTGAGATGCTCCTAAATTATCTAAGTAGGCCTAATGTAACCACAAGAGTCCTTTTAAGAGAGAGACAAAGGGTCAGAGTTAGAGAAAATATAACAACAGAAGCAATCAGAGAGGAGAGAGATTTGAAGGTGTTGTGCTGTTGGTTTTAAAAATGAAAGAAGGGGCCACAAGCCAAGGAATGTAGGTGGCTTCTACAAGCTGAAAATGGTAAAGAAATAGATTTTCTCCCGGTATGTCTAGAAAGAATACAGCTCTGCTGATCTATTTTGGACTTCTGACCTCTAGAACTGTCAGGTAACAGATTTGTGTTGGTTTAACTCACTCTGTGGTAATTCATTACAGTAGCAATAGAAAACCGATACACTGGGTCACAGGACTGGTAAGTAATGACACAGTGACTTTAACACTTCTCTGTTTGATTTCCAAATTTCTGATCTTCCTTTTCATGTGGCCAGCCTATCTTTCCAACTACAATTGAATATCTGACAATAACATGCAAGTCTTCATTTTAAATATTCTATACTACTTTTAAACCGTGTGTCAAATAATTCACTTTAATATTTTCCTCTAAAAATATGTCTCATATAATCTAGCCAAAATGTTGCTTTCTGAAATGCTAACTTTAACTTCTTGAATATATTCTGTATTTGCTAACATTTTAGCTGGAATCCTGCCCTCAACTCTCCTACTTACGTGCGCGCGCACACACACACACACACACACACACACACACACACACAAATTATGCACCATTTCATCAGTATCCTAAATTGTAACTTTCCCTATAAAAGTAGTCTTGATTTTTTCAGTATCTCTAACTCCCAGTTGTACAGTGTACCTCTTTTATAATCTTTAATCAAATTGTGCCATATGTTACAGTTATTTGTATCTGCTTTTTTCTCTACTAGATTGAGAGTTGACTGAATCTATGGATGACATTTGCCTTTTTTTTTATTACAGTGAGTTTGTAGCCTATGATTGTACTTCAGGTAGGTGATCAGTAAAAGTATGTCGAATTGAACTATGATTACTTAGAACTGTGTCTTTATAAGCCAGCTCTCACCCATTTAATAACTTCTAGTTCTGCCACAAGTCTTTAATAAATATGGTGCAAGCCCCAAAAATGCACTTTTGGGTCAAATATATTGAGTTCAATCCTCTTCTCCACAAATATTGCTGAAATGAGCCTGGATTCCATCCCAGTTTCTGTCAAAGAGAACTTTATAGGCAACTCCTGGCTTTGGCTGAGGCCTTTATCCCAGAAACTCAAAGGCCATTACAGCTGCAAATGCTTCAAATCATAACAGTAAAGGAGGTTATATTACTAAATTATGAGAACTTTTTCAAATTCAACATATCAATCATTCTCCTTAAAACTGTAAATTCTCTGTACAGTATAACACATTTATGAAGTAAAGAAAAATGATTTTATATCTTTCTGGTTAGCAGTAGAAAACATGACTATTTAAAAAATATTTTATTTAGCATTCTTACATTATTAGGGTCCAATGGAAATGATTCATTAGCAGGTAATATTTTTCGTAGTTGTTATAGATGATCTATTGTGTCTTTTCAATATAAACATCTACACTAGTCTATTTTGGACATTTATTTGAATTCTTCTCATAGGGAATATTATAAAACTCTGGATCAATTATAATACTTGTTTTAATTTTCTTACACTTTAATTTGTAGTTTCCTAATACAGCCTTAATGGTTGATGAAAAAGTCTTAAAAATATGTTTGAAAGTTTGCATCTAGACACAATAGATAAAATTTTCTATATGTACCTATCTGATCAATGTCTATGTCAACTAAAGAATTCCAAAAGTTTAGCTAGATCCACATAGAAATTTTATAATTTTGGAAAGATCTGTCATACTAAAATTTTATATTTTAGTGCCTCAGGTAATTTTTCAAATACTTAACATTAGTCTTTTTTTTTTATGCTTCAAATATCTTATATCAATACACACTATCCATGGCTGCTGATAAAGTCATTCCTAAAGTCTGCTTTGAGTGTCTGTGGTAGATCATTCACAGAACAAATGGTTAAAAAGTCAGATCCTCAATGCTCACTTTTCTCTAAAAGGTTACTTGAAAAAGATTTTTGCGTCTTCACAGCTGTAAAGTTTCCAGCTGAAAGCAATGGGTGTTGTCTTAGACATTATGACTTTTGGCAATTGGGGAATTTCCTGAATTGACTATTTTCAGCATGTAGATGAGTGTGCCCATTTTGGTGGGGAGAAGTGAAGAGAAAGTCAAACATATTTAGAGGCCTTGGGAATTTTGTTGATACTGTTGTACAACAATTTATCTTCAAGTGCTTATGCTCACATGTTCAAAATATACTGCTTTTACTGTCTTGTGTAAAATCACCATAGTGTAGCGGAAAAAGTTAGGATGCTAAAGTCAGACAAACTTGGTTTAAGTTTTTGTCAGTGTTCTTACTGTAGTTGTGTCAGTTTTCTCACCTGTTAAGGAAAAACTTACCTACTCTGGGATTGTGAAACTCACATACAATATTTACCTACAGCTCTTCATACCTAATGTACATTTCAAAAGTAAAGTCATTATTCACTGTGGACATTTGTAAAGTGAAAAATTAGACTTTATTATCATTTGAGAATTACACAAATGAATTAAGGCTTCACTTTATGCTTAATTGACAAAAAGTAGTCTAAGTTTTCATTAAGGATAAGATTTGAATATTGTCATATGTTCATTCACTAATTTGAAATTGTGGTGTTTGATATATTGCAAGATTGTAGCAAGGGGTTGTACATATAGGATGACAATGGGAGTACCAAGTTAATAACAGAAAAATACAAGATGCAATAGCTGGGGAACATTAGGGAAGAGAGAAAATTTAGGGAGGAGTTAAAAAAATGCAATATATCCACAATCTTTATTTATGCACCTCCAAATAAACCTTCAAGAAGGTCTGTATCATTTTTCAATGCTTTTGAATTGAACTTGCACATGTGCATATGTGTATACATCTATGTACAATCATGTCTATTTTCTTGACTGCAATAAAATACTAAGGTAGGATCTAATGTAGTTCAAAAACATCCAATTCTATTTAGGTACTTGAGCCCACTTAAAATTATTTTTATTATGTATTTATACTTAACTAATTATTTCAATGCATAATGTTATTGTTAAAATGCATAGAGAGAGCCAAAGAGAGAAAGAAGCAGGCAAAAGCTTAATTCAATGATCCACTTTTTATGAAATTTAAGTGAATAAATTCATGCTAACTATACTCATGAAGAAAAAGTATCCATTTAAGTTGAAATGCCATCTCATGTAGGAAGGCTTCAGTGGACAAACCCAGGCAAAACTGATGTTCTCTCTTACTTTCATTTAAATTATCAAGACATCAGTAAGCATCATGTAGTAGAGTTGCACATGAGTCTTCCCTTCATCCTTTCACATTGTAAATATCCTCAATATAGAGACTGTGCCTTACTCATTTCTATATACATAACTCAATGAAGATTTGTTGAATTGTTTTAACAAAAGTTTAGTTATGGAATAGAATACCAAATTTTCACATATAAATATAAATATAAATATAAATATATATTTAACATTTTTTCTAGTTCCTGGAATAATTATATTTGCAAACTGTGCCTTTTTTTTTTTTTTACTATAAAAATATATGCTGAACATGTAATCCAGGCTAAGGGATCTGTGTGGTCCTGAGGGATAGTTCATTCAGGCTGTGGTAGAGCTTGGAAAATTATCTTTGTTTTTTTATAGAGTACAATTTTCTAATAGCTCAAGTGCTAATGTCTCACAAATACTGTGCTGTTTTCATTTTAATAATTCTAGAAAAATATTGATTGTTTTTACTTATTTATCTTCCCAAAATTCCATACAGAATCCCATGCTCCTGAGGGGGTGTATTTCCTTAAATAAATTTAAATGAATTAAATCACAAACCTCTTGATTTCCAATAAAGTTACAAACCATCTCTTTGTGTGGGTTATTTCTATAAATTATTAATTTCTTCACTGTGAATTTATTCTTGTAGTAAGAGAGGGACATTTTACAACCTGGTCCTCAGATTTCTGAGGCACATACGTCTTGGAGCCTACCAATGTTTTCCTAATCATGGAGACATAAGTAGATGAAATGTGAGGTTTTAGGACCTCTGTTATCTTCCAAATTTAGAAAAGAAATTGTTAAGAATCCGTCTCATTCCCTCTCTCTCGCTTGCTCTCTCTCTTAAAAATTAGGTAATGAAAGAATTATTTTCATGCATTAAAAAATAAATTGAATGAATTTACTAGTTATTTTAGTTTCATGTAAGTTTAACATGAAGGTTAAGGGGAAATAAAATTTGGGATACCTACTGAGTTAATTTCCATATCCCTGTTAGATCTTAGTCTTATGCCTTCCAGCACTTTAAAAAAAACATCTGTAACTAGTGAGTTGGGACAAAATAGTAAAATGTAACATCCAAATGGAACTATGGCGGTTTGGATTTCCTAATGGAAAACTGGAAAATATTTTTCATACTTAGTGAACTCTTTCAATTGGCAGAATATTATACATAGGCCATAAATGAAAGAAATTAAATACTGCATCAGCAAATGTGACAGGGAAAAAACATACAGACATAAACATATTCTTACAAGGAAGCTTTTGGGTGGCCTGAACAACAACAACAAAAAAAAACCAGAAAAAAAAAACCACAATTAAAACCAAATGTTTAATGTGTATCCAAACTATAAAACTTACCTGTCAAAATTAACCCCATATTTAGCCATTTAAAATATCCAAGTCTGACAAACAAGAAAACAATTCATTCCATCTTCAAATCATGTAATAGTAGACTATTAAGCTATTCCATCTCTACCATTATAGTGATTCTGTAATATCTCTGAAAAGCAGAAATATTAATGTCTTTAGTTTATTACAACCACCATTTATTGCATTTCTATGTTAAAATCCCAGTACTTTCATTGAAGAGACTCACAATCTAGCAGGATAAGAGGAGGTGGGGCTGTAATTTACTTTTTAAATCAATGAGATTGATTGTAGTTTCTAATACCAGCATTTTTTTCTTCAGCTTATTGAGTTTTAATAAGATGTGGAAGAGATTGTTTAATGAATAAATTATTTGAAAATGAAATTACCTTCACAGCTAGTCTTAGATTGTGCTTACATGCATGATCAAACAGAGCAGATTTGTCACCTGAGCAAAGTCCCATTTACCTCTCTTCCAGAAACACACTGCTAGCAGGAATACACTGCATACATGGGAAGTAATCTATGTAATTGTTTATTCAGATTCCTAATTTCTGTCTTTAACTCACACCAAAATCATGACTGTCCCCAAATTAAAGCTGCAAATCAAACTGCCTGAACTAAGTCCTGCATCTGATGTTAGTGCTTAGATATTTTGTATCCAAAATCTTTATCATTGAGAGAGGTATTATACTCCTTTAAAAAAAAAAATAAAACCTTAATAGCAGCTACTTTCCAATTGATTTGGTGAGATGAATGCCATTTACACTTCAGTTTGCACCTTTTTGAAAATGCTCAGAAGGGAATAAATCTACACGTTCCAGAATGATTGTGCATAAGGAAGTCTGGGGCTGCTAAGAAGAGGTGTTAGACACGTATGGGAATGTATTAGTTACAATCACACCTAAATCACAATGATTTCTAAAGTGATAGAGCTGAAGTATACAGGATTGCTGAGAGAGTTGGCAAAGATTAATTATTCTTAACTTTTCTCTTGTTAATTATAAATGGCTAAAACTTTGTAACTTGTCAGGGGTAGGGCATTTGGTTATAGAGGTTTGTAGAAACAAATGTGAGATGTTATACAATTATTAAGCACATTTAAATTGCTTCTATGTACAAGATAATATATGTATTATAGCATCTTGCCATTAAAATATGAGCACTAGTTTATAACTAATTAGATTTTCTGGATTTATCAAGAACTTAATAAGATTCTTTAACCTTTGTAACAATCACGCTTGTGCCATTTGCTTTCCTATAGTGATTTGCAGTAGTCTTAAAAAAAAACAATAAGAAAAGAAGAAAGTGGTGAACTTGAAAGACTATGTGCTATTAAAGCCAGACATTTAGGGGGATGAAACATAAGAGATTAAATGGGTGGAATTTAGACTAGGCATGAGTGAAAGTAGCCCTAAAGAAGTAAAGGAAACCTAGCTGACCCTTAACCCTTTCAGCAGGGAAAGGGTGGCAAGCCTTGGAGTCAGTCTGGCCATGGCCCAGGAAGGCAATGTGTATATTGAAAGATTCTGGCTTTGGAGTCATTTAGATTTGGATTCAAATTCTGCCCTGCCATTTATTATTTTTATAATCTTAAAGCATCTTCAGATACATCATTTCTAAACTAATGAAAATAATACTCATTCAGTTAGGTTATCATAAATAACTAAAATAATGAAATAAGTTCAGGAGGAACCAACATAAGAGACTAAAAAGTGATGGACAGGAATATAAGGGGGACAACCAGGATTAAATGTTGATACAGAAAGAAGAGTGTCTTATGATGGAGTGCATAATCAATAAGAGAGTGTTTTATGATGAAATGGAATGTTGCTTAATGTTGCAGAAACTGAAAGTATCTGTAAGATTTGATATAAGATGAGTAAAAAAGTTATAATGTAAAAGTTTTCATGTAAATAAGGGCTAAAAGAAGAGAAACAATAGATCCAGTCTGGGGTGAAGACTGCAGAGAAATAGGAATGAAAGAGAGAAATGCTCATTAGAGGAGAGGAGTGACTAAAGGACTAGATGAAGATATAGTAGTAGTATGACCAGTAAGACCATAGTAGTAGTATGACCAGGGGACCAGTATGGCCCCAACATTTATTGAATTGTATCACTCTAGTCTAAAAGTTTCATTAAAAAATATTAATTTTTCATGAGAGTAAACTCTCTTAAATAATCTAAAAATAGGATTAATAATTATTATGAAATATGGATTTTTCTTGAATAAGTGTTAAATGTATAGAATCCATGTCAACACAATACACTTGGACAATGATAAGTTTAGCGTTACATATTACTTTCTTTTGATATATTCATCCTAGTTTTTCTAGTATTCATTATAAAACTTAAAATTACTTTTGAACATTAAGGTAAGCAACTTTTCAGCAAATGAATGGAGTTAGTGATAGGCAATAATACAACTCATTTGAGGTAATGTTAATAAAAATTTAATCATCTATTTTTACTCATGAATAATATCAAAAACTAAGAAATTATATAACACCAAGTAAAATAGCTTAATTATAATTAATATAGCATTTATAAGGAGGATGATTGGGCATTAATTTCTCTAGGCTTTTATAAGAAAAATATATAAAATGGATATTAGAAAAAGGTCATCTTGAAATAGGATTGTTTATGATAGCAAATAGCATACCATAGAAAATTATAATAAAATTCAAAATTCTTGTGGGAGAAAGTGATTTTGAATACAGTCTTGTTTAAAGAAGTACATATGATTATCTTGAACATAAAATGGAAAATAGCTGTCTCAAACACTTTCTTATAAAACCATCACAACATTCCACCTGTGTATCTTCTTTTGCATTCAGGAGATGTTCCAAATGAAAAAATTGTGGCTTAGTAGAAAGGAAGGAACTCTGTTTTACATGAGGAAACTCCAAGCAATATTCTAAAGACATATTCAAAGAGAAATTTCGAAAGCACCTACTATATGCCTTAGGCATAAGAGAACATATTGCCAAGTTTTAAAATCACTTTCTAAGGGGTTTATAGCTTTGCATCACACTTGAAGTTTAACAAATAAGACATCTTCACTTGGTGAAGAAAAAAATGAAGAAACTCTCACAAGGATTTTGGATAGCTCTTACAAAACTATATTTTGATGATCTAATTTTAAATGGATTACAAACATGAAGATTAAATTTCTCTAGAAAGAAGCTACTTAAGAATTGAGGGTAAGTTGCTGGGCCTAGGATAGCTTGGCACTGGACAGCCTAGTGTCTCTGAAAATAACCCTCAAATATTTTATGAACCTAAGTGGCAGCCAAGTTTCCAGAAAATATTAAGTGGTGGGTGGTTACTCACATGTAAGCTAAATCTCCACGTGGATTTAAAATCACTAGGATATTAACAATGGGATATGTAAGGGAAGTAAGCAATCAGAAGAAAGATAAGTAAAGCTAAATGTTTCTTTTCTTTATATTCACTTCCTAATTGATTTTGTCCCCCATATAATAGATGTAATGTGTGTGTGTGTTGTGTGTGTTGTGTGTGTGTGTGTGTGTGTGTGTGTGTTTAAATCTGTTACTTTGAATCCAGCATGATGGATACTTACTTAACCTTTTATACTCTAGTCCCATATATGTGTATTTTGGCTATCACTATTCTTATTGCTTTGCAACATAACTTTTAAAGGAATAAAAATTGATTTATGGTTCACCAAAAGCTCATAAAACTTTTAATCCATTTTGGTTTTGCTTGTGTTATTAAACATGCCAATTAGGGCAGAGACCAAATGCAGAAAGCATGGGTGACCACATAAGAGATGAAATACCAAAACTCCTTTGAATTTCCTGCATAACCTATCATCTCCATCTTTTTCTCCACTTATGTCAACTATCTTCAGAGCCTCTAATATCTTCAAAAGTATAATACCTGGTTTTTAGTTATTTTTCTAAAAAATTAGTTTATGTACCCTACAAAGCATTTTTCAATTGAACAACTTGCTTATTTTCCAGCCAGCTTTCCACACCTACACTTGATCCTTTTGGAGTTATTTGTCCTCAGTACCTCTGCAAATTGTAGTTCCTTTTTAGAATATCATACCTTTCCTTTTGTGTTTGTGAACTATACTCATTCATGACG
This sequence comes from Eidolon dupreanum, assembly GCA_028627145.1. Lineage (NCBI taxonomy): Eukaryota > Metazoa > Chordata > Mammalia > Chiroptera > Pteropodidae > Eidolon > Eidolon dupreanum. Next base: position 86,328,267 of record CM053507.1, on the reverse strand, counting down.
TAATGTATCTATATCCTCTCTAAAGCATTGTTTGACCTCCTCAAACATATTGAGGAACCTCATCTCTTGGTTTCTAGCTTTGCCCCACCATTTTTTCCCTTGATAAATGAGAGCAGGTCTTAGATTCATCCCTGTACCCTTGTGTGGAAGAAGTGGCTAACCATACAACAAAAATGGTTCTCCCTCTTCTGTAGGATAGAGTTGTTTTTCATTAATAGCTACCTTACCAGAGTTTTCATTTCCCAGATCCTCTTGCATCTGGATGGAGCCTTGTCAAGTAGAAGTGGTATTTGTTATTTCCGGGACAAAGCAATTAAAAAGCAATGCCAGCTTACCTGTCCTTTTCTATCCCATCTTGTGATGAGAAACATAGTACTCTGAGGCCCCAGGGGATAGTGGATCCACAAGATGGAAGGGACCTGGGTCCCTGAGCTACCACCCAACAATATCCACACTGGACTGTTACATGAGCCAGAATTAAACCAATACTTTATCAAGCCACTGAAATTTTGAAGTGTATTTGTTATAGTAGCTAGAATTACCCTACTAGCATGCATGAGAATAACAAATAATTTAATAATTTCTGAAAGAATAAATGAATAATTGAAAAAATTGATTAGTGAAGAAAAGTACCCAGCTTTATAAAAGCTCTCTTCTACTAAGTGCAAGAAACATCGGCCTGAGAGCCTATTCATTTACCTTTAGGTTTTTTTTTTTTTTAATCTCAATTAAAAGCACAAATTACACTGAAGAGGAAGACAGACCTGTTATCAAATGCTGTCAGTTAGAAGTTTTAATTATGCTTCTTAAGTCTTCACAGTTATCCACTATCTTCATATTCTAATATCTAACATGATACTGGGCTATTATTACTACTACTAGCAGCAAATATTTATTGAGCATTTCCAATGTACCAGGCACTGCTGTAAGCATTTTATATGTATCCATTCATTTAATCTCACAATAATCCTATGAAGAATAAAGTAGATAATGAAATTGAGGCATCAGAAGTTTACGTAACTTCAGTAATCAGGCTCCAGATATTACACTGCTTAATAAGTCTTAGTTAAATTGAATTTGCACTATAATGTAATAAGAATTGGAGCCGGAGAAGGGTATGACAACAAAAGGCTAGCAACAAGAAAGACAAATGTCATGTATGACACAGCTTTGTCCACAATGTAAATTGAACTAGATAGTAAAGTAAAAGTAAAATAAACTTGTTTTACTGAATAATATTTCAGATGTTTACCAGTGAATAACAAAGGGATTTTAAAACATGTTAACCATTTTCAAGTGGTAAAAAGTCTTGGTGGGGCTCAATGGATTCCATTTGTTTAAAGGGTTTTCTGAGGAGGAAAGTGTATCACGGTGTCTTTAGTACTCCTGGAAATAGAAGTGCACTGTAGCTACATGAGCCTATGAAGAGGCTTATTTTAAATGTTAGTAATTAAGACAATAAATTAAAAAAAAAAAAACAGAAATAGCAGAAACAAAACTGCTTCTGTTTTCTCACTATCCAATACTTTTATCCCTTTATTTCAAGTTAAGCAGGAATCATTACTTAGAAGGCTTAGTTCTCAAGACCTCTAACCATATACAAATGTGATTCAGGTGGTTTCTTCTCCAGGGGCCCAAATCAAGCTAAGGAGAAAGGAGCCAGGCCAGCAGGTCTCGTGGTTTCCATTGTTTCATTTGGCTACGGCTACAGCCTTTGGCTTGTTCCATACACTTATGGAAAGGCAAACCTCAAAGATTTGGCTAGAACTTCATAAGTTATTTGTGAAATTCCCAAAGACAGAAAAATAAACCGTAGCACTTTGGGTGAAAAATGTAACACCGTATTTTTAATGGAAATTCTCATAACAACTATCCTCCTTTGAGTGTACAATTTCTACCCTCAAGACTTGTTGCTTCAAAGTATGCACTTTCATATATGTCCTTAATTTTTTTCCTGAAGGAGGGTCTCAACAAGAGTAGAATACAAATTAAAACATGAAAGCAGGTATGGAAGAGTCATGGAAATAGAATGCAGGTCAAGAGATCGAGGATTTAGTCCTAGTTTGTTGCTCAGAATATAATCTTTAATAGGTCACACAGTCTTGGTTTCATGTATATAGCTTTTTATATGTTATTTAAGATAATCAGAGTTAATTATACTCTTTCATTTATAGTACATTGTCTTCAAGCTCCATCTTTTGTATTGTTTTATAGTTTCCTTTTCCACTCTGATATCTCTAGATTTTATCTCCCACAGAGAAACTCACTATAACATATATGGATTATGTCTTTGGGTACATATTGTATAAGTCAATGGCCAGTCAAGAAAATAGAAGCCATTTAGTGTTTCAAATGGAAGAAATTTCATATAAAGGAATTGCTTTATAGCTGATATGCCAAACAACAGATGCTGATGCAAACAAAGTTAGGCAACAGCAGGAATATTTCACATTTTTCAGTAAATTCCTTGCAGCAACACACCAAATATGGCATATATCATCTCCATAGTCTAAAGTGATCTTTCAGTTTAGAGGGAATATTTCAACATGACCCAGCTTAGAAGACCTGTAAAGACATCATCTAAGTAAGAGGGCTTCAAGTCTTCATGGTCTTTATCTCCCAATCTCTGACACCCTATATCTCATTAAGGCATCAAGAGTGCTTGCTCCTAGATGCTCCCTAGGAATATCATCAACATAATTGACCTGTGTGCTGTTGTGTGAAATGAACTGATAATTAAATATCATATTGTGACAGAGAGCGGGAAAGATAAACATCCCTGAGCTTCTTTTCTTTACGTAAATTCTTGATCACAGTGAGAAACAGCTACAATCCTTGTAGCCATCACTGCTACCATGGTGGTTACATGCTGCCCTTACTTGATCCTCCAAAGACTTGCTTGCGACCACTGTTACATCTCAAAGCAACTGTAATTTTAATGCCTCTGTCTCTTATAGACAACTATTATTTCAGTTTTCATCTATAAGAAGGTTTCACTGTTTTAAAGGTGAAACAGATAAGCCTCAAAATTTCAGTTTTTCATTTTAGGATCTATTTCCTGGGGTCACTCCCAATATCAGATATCAGTCCGATTTCAACCAGAAAACCACTCTAGCATTTCAGGTAAGAAACTCAACATACGTAATTAAACAGATGGTAGAAAAATTGAGAAGACAAACAGGATGGTGAAGAAAACTGGAGATTATTAGGAAGAGACCGATAAATAGCAAAGGAGATAGTAGGAGATCACTATACTCTCTTTGGATTTGAAATAAGATTAGGAAAGGGGGATATTCATAAGACTCTGGCAGGTTCTAGAACTATGTCAGCAGCTGATCCGTAGGAGTAAGGGCCACAGAAAGAAATAGACCCTGTCTAGTGAAGAGTGAGAACCATGGAAAAGATATGTTTAGCTGAAAAATGACCAAATGAAACAGAGAGAGGAGAGAGAGACAGAGATTTTATTCTCTTAGTTAATTCTCCTGATATTTATTTATGTCAGTGATTTTCCTTGGTATAGTGCAGAGTATAATATGGGTCCACAACAATTTACATATTAATTTTTATAGTGACAACTCCATCGGTTGTCTTTAGATCCCCGATACTATAATCAATGCTACAAAGAATGTCCTGATTGAGATGCCCTTATGAACTTTATTATGGTTGTTTTATGAAGAATGGAATTTTTGAGTATTGGGTTCTATGAATATTAATCTCATAAGTACTGCATAATATTCCAGAATGACAATTCCAGTTTATACTGCACAAAAACTGCATATTTTTTGCCACATTCTCACCAATATTTAGTATTCATAAACTTAAAGGTTTTCATTATCTGAGCTGTAGCTCATGTACTCATCCCTATTTTAATTTACTCATAAGAATTTCTCCAAATATCTGTTAATCATTCAGTTTTCCTTTAGTATGTCACTTAGTCATAACTTGAAATATTTTTCTAATGTGTTTCCTGTCTTTTAGTTTTATCACTGTTTATTTTACAAATTTCTTTATTATATTCTAAATATTAATACCTAGGTAGTTTGATTCCTGCAAAAATCTTCTATAGTGGTATTTAGAGTTAATGTTTGATATAATTATTGTAAAAAATGAATTTTGATTTAAAAAATTCAATATTTTTTATGGTTTGTGTTCTTAGGTCTTATTAAAGAAAACTTCTTAACACAAATGCACAAAAATATTCTCTGTACTTTCTTTTAAATTTTATAACTTTATTTTCACTTAGTCCACTATAATTTACCCTTGTTTTATATAAAAAAATGAACTTTTTTGTTCCAATTACTGTATCACCATTGCTTTACACCATATGCACAACACTCCATCTATCCCCAAGAGCATGGTATTTGTGCCTCAAATTTCTTTACTTATGAGCACTCTGATTCTGACCCTTCTACTTTGTTTTATGTGTATATTTGTCTATAACTGGTACAGTATTAGATTGTTTTAAAATGACAGATGTATAGCATGTATTACAAACATCTGGTGAGATAGATAATCATTCTTTGGCCTTTTACTTTCTCTTATTTTTAGAAATTGATTCAGCTATTTATGAATTTTTGTTCCTGTACAAACATCTTTTGTAAATGATTTCTAAGATTATTATTACAATCAGAAAATACAGCATTTATTGTGTTGATTCTTAAAAAATCTGTTAAGGTTTTCAGTCAGTTTTGTTAATATTCTATACAGATTCTACCCTGTTCCTGAGCAGAGAAGGACAAGATCCTAACTCTGTTCATCCTGTCTGTAGATGTGAAACAGGATATCTTCACTGACTGGTCCTTGCCCTCTCTATGTTCTTGTTCAGCCATGTCAACTGAGTCAGCAAATTCTGAAGCCATGAGACTGGGAGACCAGGTGTCATCCTCAGAAACCAAAGGGAAAGGGGGATGCCCTGGTCCATCGAGTCTATGCATGTTGCTGAGCACATCTGATCTTAAGCATCAATGAAGCATCAATTGATTGTATGCCAGGACTGCACTCAATGCTTGATATGTAATGGTTCATTCAGCCTCAGAACACCATATGCAAAACACCCCATATATTCCCAAATGAGTGATATTTGTGAAAGGAATGCCATCATCACTCCCATTTTATAGATATGGTTACTGAAGTATGTGAAGTAAATTGGATTAAAAAAAAAAAGCCTGTAATCTGAAAGCTCCCAATTTTTAAATGGTGATAAGTAATTCAAATATTTTAACATATAACCACCAACAACAAAAACCAATATCTTTGTCTTACAGATGCAAGTGAATATCATATAGGAGCAGATTTGGAATCTAGCACTTTTTCTAAGAATTTTTTTTCTTAACAGATATTATTCTTTGGAATAATTTGCTAAAGTACAAAATGATATGTTTATAACACAACTTCCTGTGGAAGCATTGCAGTCGCACATTTTATATTATGCACTCATAGAAACTGATTAAAAACAACTACATACTCAGGTAATCAGCAGATTAGAAAACAAACTTATAGGTTTAAGAGATAAAAGGAGGGCTTATTTATCATCTCATCTCCATTTTTAAACTCACATTCAAAAATTTTAAAGTGCTCAGCATTAATGTTCCATGCTAAATAGAAACAGAATAATAAAGCACATTCTCATACTAGAATAATAACTTTAAGGGATTCAGTGGAGAAGCTGGAAAGTGTTAGATATGTGCCTGAAACTTTAATGGTAGTAAAGAGAGTTAAGTAAAATAATAAAATCAGAGCATTCCATTTCTCCAGAGAAGACTATATAGGAGGTCATATGGTAGCTAATCTGTCAGTCTAGTGCTGTGACTGAGGCAGTTCTCTGCCGTTGTTTCAATGATCCTCAACATGGAAATAATGACATCGTAATATGGATGTACCTGGGTGTTGTGCATGTATATAAGATTGCCAATTATTTCTTCTTAAGGTAATCTGTTTTTCAGACTGCTTAGTTCTAACATTTTGTTGTTTAAAAAATCCTTATTTTTTTGAAATAAATTATAAATGTGAATATTTTTTAGTTTTTTTCCCCCTCTATTCATTACACGAAAAAGATGTTTCTTTGTCAAACACAAATTTGTTAGTTTAAAAATAATAATAATAATAATAATAATAATAATTCTTTACAATTTTGTTGGTCCAGGAAATACAAAACTCTGGAAATTGCTGCTATTGGGTTTATTTCCAATGCCTCTGTGTTTATCAGACCATCCCCTTCTCCTAGGCTGTTACACTAAATCTTTAGCAATGCTAACCTGAGGCTGTGTGTGTATGTGGTGGTGTGGTGGTGGGGGAGTTTTGGTCATGTCTAGGGTGACTGACCTAATTTAATCAATCCCGATGATCACTTTACTTAATATCCATTATCTATAAGGAAGGCAAACTTTTGACTTTTATCTGAGCTGCTTTTCTTTTCTGTAGTTTCTGTTTTATTCAATTCTTTCTTATTAAATTTTTTTCTTGATTTTTATTTAGTTCATAGTCTCTCAAAAGAATATAAAATATATAATGATCAAATTGCTCAATTACTGGATGGAATTTAGATAACAACCTATTAATTTTACACATTTTTTTGACTGGAGCAATAGTTATGATAAACATCACTTAATCACTTTCAAGGCAATGAGCTTCTCATTGATATTCTAGACTGCTATCTCTGGAAAGTGGAGTGATAAGTAATCAGCTATCATGAAAATGAATCCACAGCACGATATTTTGAAACTCACAATGAAAAACAGCAAACAAAAAGATGATTATCAATTACTATAGACTTTTATCTTTAAAAAGAATTTATAGGATGGTAAATAAAATGGTAAATTTATTAAATATAAATATATAAGTATTAAGTAAATGACAAAAGTATCAACATTTTTTATATCACTAAGCAGAAAACACTAAATGCTTTTAAAATATATTTGTATTTTTAGAAAACCAAGCTTATATTATTTCATACATTTTATATAGATTTTTATCACATACAAATGCAATGCATGTCTTTTTCTCTTCACCTAATGTTAAATATCTTAATAAAATAAAATACTTTATTATGTATTCTTATATTCTCATTGTAATTTTATTTAATGCTAAGTTAAATCATTCTAAATATATCATAATAAAAATTATACTAAAAATCAATTAAAAATTTAATATTTAGACAGGTTCTTGGTATAAAAATGAAATATATTTTATTGAGATATATTCATGCATGTCGTATTTTTTGCCTATTTATTTATTCTCTGTCATCATTCAAAACCTACTACATACATCATGAAAATGTCACTGATCTAATGAATATGGATCAATGAACAGTCAAAAATATGACCTCTGATTAAAACAAGAGAAGGAAGGAAGGAAAATAACCAATATTTTTTGCTTCATTATTATATGCAAGTGTTCTACTAGTATATGAATAAATATATATGTATATTTACTATATATGTATATATTTATACATATAAATATATATTTACTAGATATTTACATATATATTCTCATATGCATACATATGCATAGGTATATATTCTTGTATATACATATACATATATACATATATATGAGAATATATATTCTCATAAGAATCTTATAAACACTTATTATTATCCGCATTCAAGGAAAGAAAACTTATATACAGAGATTCTTTAAAATGCCTAAGTAAACATTTCTATTACTGTAGATGAGAAATTCAAACCTAGACTTGCCTTCTGTCTTCTGCTTCCTTCTATGATTAACTTATATCAGATGAACTCTTCTGTCAAGAAACTGTTAAAGCTAGTCAAAATTAAAACAAACAAGCAAACAGCAGTTACAGAAATCTTGGAGCAGACAGGAAGCCAAGAGGGGCCATAATCCCAAAAAAAAAGGAAATGCAGTGAAGGAAGACTTTCATTATTATTAATTTTTTTTCACTTTGAATATTTGCTAATTTTCAGGACAGGACATAAAGGCTGAACAGGAAACATCATAGATTTTTTGGCCAACTTGCTGAGATGAGAAGGAAAACTAATAGAGTCATGGATACCATGGCAGCAGGAATTTGAGGAGCTAAATTGAAAGAAAAGGGAATCATGGAGAAATGAAGTGACATTTGATATACCTTTCCCTTCAAGTTTGTACCAATTCCTAATTTTTTCATGAAAGGGTAAAAAGTCAAGAAACTCAGAGAAAAATGGTTTATAAAAGCTTAAACATTACAAAAGAATTAACAATCTAACAGTGCTAGGTTGTCCACCAAAAAAGAGGATCTTGGTGATGTAGGAAGATCCTGAACTCATTTCTTCCCACAACAAATCAACAACTACACATGAAATAATTCCTTCGGAAAGGGCCCTGAAAATTGGATGAAAAGAGCTTCCACAACAAAAGGCAAAACAACAACACTGAGATAGGTAAAAGAGGAAGAAACATGGTTTCCCCCTGGAAGAAGTATACACCTCAAATGTAGAGATCCACAATCAAGAGGGATCTCAAAAGGTACAAAACTTTTCCCGAGGAGTGAGAAATTCAAGCTCCACACCAGCTACCTCAACCCACAGATCTTGCACAGGAGAGATGACCCCCCCAAATACTTTGTTTTTAAATACAATGGGAATCATATACAGGAAAACTATAAAACAGCAGAGAACATAATACCTGCTCTTAAGGGGCCTGAATGCAGCCTAACTCAACTTAGAAAGGAGAAATCACCAGACTGAAAGTGTATAAAGCATGAATAAGGAGACCCATTTGCTAACCTTAAGACATCTGCTGGAGAGATAGAAACTAGCTGGGACTCTCCCTCAGGACTGAGACACCGGTGGGAGACATTTTTGCAATTTCAATCTACCTTGTTAATACTGGCACTAGTCTGGAACTTTCTTTTTAACCTACTAGAGCCAGTGGGAATGACTTGCTGAAAGCCCCACCCAGCAGCATGAGACAGCAGTTGCAGATGTGTCCTGCAGCTAAGCTGGGGGTCAACCCCACCCATCAGTGTGTTTCAGACATGTCCTCACCACAACAGGAGGCACATACAGCCCACATAGGAGACATTCCTTGAGCACCTGGCTTTGGTGGACACAGGGAATTGTACTTCTGAGCTCCAGAGGACATGTCTTACATAAGATTATTCCTTCAAGAGTGGGAGAGGTAGCTGATTTACCTAATACATAGAAGGAAACTCAAAGAGTTAGGCAAAATGAAGAAATAAAGAAATATGTTCCACATAAAAAAAAAAAAAGACAAAACTTCCGATAAAGAACTAACTAAAATGTAGATAAGCAATCTACCTGATAAAGAGTTCAAAGTAGTATTCATAAAGATGCTAATTGAACTCTGGGGAAGAATGAATGAACAGTAAAACTTCAATAAAAAGATAGAAAATATAAAAAAGTACCAAACAGAAGTTGTAACTGGACTGAAAAAATATATCAGAAGGTTACAACAACAGACAGGACAAAGTTAAAAAACAGATCAGTGAGCTAAAAGACAAAAAAAAAAAAAAAATAGAACTCACAGAGACAGAGTGGCAAAATTAAAAAAAAAATTTAAGTGAAGATATTTTAAGGGATCTTTGACACAATATTGAATAGAATAACATTTGCATCATAGGGGTCTCAGAAAGAGGAAAAAGAGAAAGGGCTAGGAAATTTATTTGAAGAACTATGGTTTAAAACTTTCCTACTCTAGAGAAAGAAATATCCAAGTCCAGGAAATCCAGAAAGTTGCAAATAAGATGAACTCCAAAAGGCATATGACAAGACATAATAATTAAAATAGTAACGTTAAGGATAAAGAGAAAATCTCAAAAATAGCAAGAAAAAGCAACTCGTTCCATACAAGAGAAACCATGTAAGGTTAAGAGCAGATTTTTTTCAGCAAAAATATTACAGGCTAGAAAAGAGTGGCTCAATAACTTTAAAGTGTTGAAATTAAAAAAAAAAAAGAAAAAGAAAACTTCCAACCAAGAATATTTTTATCCAGTCAGATTATCATTCAGAATGAGAGAAATAAATTTTTCCCAATAAGCAAAAGCTAAATGAGTTTATTACCACTAAACTGACCCTACAAGAAAGGTGAAAGGTACTTCTTTAAGCTGAAAAGAAATGACACTAAGAATTAAAAAACACAAAAGTAAAAATCTCACTGAAAAAGGTAAATATATACTAAAGGGTATAATAGAGGTAGTAAATCAAACACTTATAAAGCAAGGACCAAGGCTTAAAAAAGTAGTAAAATTAACTAAAATTACAACAATTAGTTAAGAGATGCATAAAATAAAAAGAATGTAAAGTGTAAGAGAAGGAGTAAAAATATAAATCTTTGGAATGTGTTTAAATTAAATTGTTGTCAACTTAGCCCACTATTTACATAGGATGTTATATGTGGACCTCATGGCAACCACAAGGAAAAATATAGTAAATATGCAAAAGAATATAAGAAAAGAGTATAAAGATAACATTAAAGAAATTCATCAAAACATAAGGGAAATAAAACAAAGAGGAAATACAAAAACAACCAGAAAGCAAATAACAAAATGACTAAATGTATATATCTACCGATAATTATTTTAAATGTAAATGGACTATTTTTGCCAATCAAAAAACATAGAGTGGCTGAATGAATTTTAAAAAAATGCTGCCCATAATATACTTATTTCAAAAGTAAGAATACACACAGACTAAAATTAAAGAGATGAAAATAAAGGTATTTCATGAAAATGTAATTGAAAAGAAATCTGAAGTAGTTACGATCATATCAGACAAAACGAACTTTAAAATAGACTGTGATAAAGACATGGAAGGGCATTAATGATGATGGAGGGGTTAATCCAGTGAAAAGATATAACATTTATAAATATACATGCACCCAATATAGGAGCACTGAAATATATAAAACAAGCATTAACAGATCTAAAAGGAAAAATTAAAACTATACAATAATAGTAGGGAAATTTAACACTCCACTTACATCAATTGATAAATCATCCAGACAAAAAAAAAATCTCTAAGTAGACATTAACCTTAAGCAATACATTAGATAAGAAGAACTTGATAGATAGATAGATAGATAGATAGATAGATAGATAGATAGATAGAACATTCCATCCAAAAGCATTGGAATATACATTCTTCTTAAGTGCATATGAAACATTCTTCAAGAATGATCACATTAGGAATCAAAACAAGTCTCAATAAATTCAAGAAGATTGAAAACAAATCAAGAATCTTTTCTGACTACAGTGGTATGAAAATAGAAAATAATAATAAGAAGAAACCTAAAACACACACACACACACACACACACACACACACACACACACACACACAAATATGCTACTGAACACCCAGTGGGTTATTGAAGAAACCAAAGAAGAAATCAAAAAATACCTAAAGACAAATAAAAACAAAAATACAGCATACCAAAATCTATGGGATACATTAAAAGTAGTTCTGAGAAGGAAGTTCAAAGCAATGTAAGCCTATCTCAAGAAACACAAAAAAAATCCCAAACTCATAATCTTTTTAAGCCTAAAAAAAAACTAGAAAAAGAAGAAAAAATTGACCCACAATTAGTAAAAAGAAAGATATAATAAAATTCAGAGCAGAAATAAATGAAAAAGAGACTAAAAAGATGACAAAAAAATGAAACAAAAAGCTGGTTCTTTGAAAAGATAAACAAAATTGACAAACATTTAGACTAACAAAGGAAAAAGGAAAGGATACAAATAAGTAAAATAAAAAAATGAGTGAAAAATTACAATTGATTCCAAAGAAATACAAAATTTCATGAGAGACTACTACAAATAATCAGCAACAAATTGAGTAATCTAGAAAAAATGGATAATTTCTAGAAATATACAGATAATGACTGACAGGCATCACAAAAGACAAAAATAAATTATCAAGAACCACAAGAAAAAAAATAGGCAATATAAAAAACCACTAGTGATCAAGATTTTGACATTATCAGAAAAAAACTTTAGTACAATTTTGATTAAAATTTTTTAAATCACTACAAAAATATATAAAATGATGAAAAATTTTACTGGAGATGACATCTAAAAATGAAGCAAATGAATATTTATGTACCAAAAACTGCAGTTTCTGAAATTAATAGCAATAGTATATTTAATAGTAGGAGAGAGGAATAGTGACTAGAATATTGCTCAATAGAAAAGCAAACACCACCTACTTCTCTTTTTAAGGTCATTGCACTTGATATTACTTATTTTGTGAAAAAACTTGAATTTTTTATAACTGACTCCTCATGTTAAGTTTCAACATAAATGTCACCTCAGAGAAGCTTTCTTAAACCACTTTGTTTAGTAGGTCTCCTTCCATTCCACCTACCTATCCATCCCATTTTCTTCTGTTTCCTTCAAAACACTTAGTGCAAAAGACTATAGCTGATAAAAATGATAGGTATAAGGCCCTTTCTCCGTGTGTGTAAGCTTAAGCAAGTTGCTTACCTTCTTTGAGTCCATCTTTTTATTCAGGTAGTAATACTAATGCACAAGTTAAAAATTATTGAAAAGTAACTGGGATAATACATGTAAGGCACTCAGCTAAGTTTGAAGGCAGAGTTTTCAATTTATCGAAGAGTAAAACAACAACTTATTGAAGAGTATAGGCTATTTGAGAAATTAACTAAAAACCCATGGACTTGCTAATGTGAAGATAGCTGCATTACAGTGGAAATCATAAGGGATATTTGATATCGGATGCCTTGATCCTAGCTCTCATATGACATCTTACTTGTGCAGTGCCATTGGCCTATCAATTTTCAAAATTATAAATTGGGGGTAATGTATCCACACACTGATCCTGATATAGCAAACATTCCAGAGTTTCCATTCTTCAAAAATTAATTATCATTTTTCTTCTGAGTTTTAGTAATGCATATTTTGATGATATTTCTGTTTTATAGCAGAAAAAATGGAGAAAGATATAGAAATGAGGTTCCTGTCTGGGAGTTTGCCAAAATCACATTGCTTTTATAATTAAATGCTATTTCCTACATGAAAGATTTAATTTTCTGCCATTCAGGTATTGAAAATGATATTGTCAAGTTAAAAAGAAAGTAAATCATCATTTGCTTCTTTTAATAAAATATTATTGAAGTTGGCTTGAGATCAATGAAGAGATCATTTATGGAGAAAACATTTTTCATTCAATGTCCTAAGCACATATATGCAAAGCTGATTTGGGATTTTCTAAATCAGAGGTCATCATGCTTTTCTTAAAATAAATATTTCAGGCTTGTAGATTATAAGTCTCTGTTAGAAATATTCAACATTGCCATTATACTTTAAAAGCAGTCATAGCCTATATGTATACAAATAGGAATCACTATGATCCAATAAAACTTTATAAAAACACGCAGTCATCCCATAGGTGTAATTTGCTGACCTCTGTTTTAAGTGATTAAGAAATTTCTATGAAACATAAATGTGTAAACAAGAAAATACTTTGACTTTTTAAGAAAAATAATTTATCACAAATCTATGACTTAGAAGTTTTTCAGATCATCTAAACTCTAATAAGAAAAAATAGAGGCTGATTCTTACTTGCAGGAGAGACATAACTGTACATATAATCCGTCCCTCTCATACCTCTATGCCCCCGACACATACCTTGCAGTGAGGTATGGCCTATATTCTGGCCAACAGAAATGAGCAAAAGTTTTAAAATATGTGTCATTTCTAGTCTTGAGACATCAAAATCTCTCAGGTATCATCTTTACCTACTTCTCCGTCAGTCAGATGAGAAGGACCCAGCAAAAGACTAAAACCCCAGGAGGTAATGGAGAAGCTTGAGTCACTAAGTGACATAAAAGAAACAAAACCCCTAAGGACTCCTTCCTTCCATCAACTGAACACTATGTGCATGACAATTAACTTTCATTTTACAAATTTACTGAAATAATTGGAGCTGACATTTTACCAACTGGCATTAACTACTATAAAACATAAATCGATGGATGTGAGAAAACTTAAATGTGTAGAATTGACTTAGTAAGTTGGCAGCAGGTGGTGAGAATGCAGATATAGAAGTTCTGATACCTTAAAAGTAAGACCCTGTGACAACCAGACCTGTGATTTTAGAGAAAATAGCTAGAAAGAGTCAGAATGTGTATGGGTTACTGTTAGCTCTCTCTAACAAGGTAGTTCAAGAAAAAGATGACCTCAGACAATGATTGGCTGGCTTTCATGGTGAGATCTAGGGTTTTATGATTTGGAAAAGATGATTGTTGGAGGTCAAGTGATACACAAAACTGAAAAAATTAATTTGAGTGCCAAAGGCCTATTGAGATTTCTTAGTTGATCCAAGTACTGGATCTTGTGACTAAATTTAAATGATCAGATGAAGGTGTTACCTTCCCACCCAAGACTACATTTTTCTAATAGCTTTAAATTGTCTGCTATTTAAAAAGTACAAAACAAATAGGGGATAGGGATAAGGAGATAAAGAGAGAAATGAGGATGAGAACAAAAGAAAGAAATCATGCTTGAAAATTGTGTCTAGAAAAAACTTGGATGTGGTTACTGGCACATGAAATTGAATAGCAGGAAATAACTTCAAAGTCTCTTATTTTTGATGCAGGTTTGTTTCCAGAGAAACCATAAACCTGGACTAAGAAATATTTTAGTGTCAAATCCTTAAAACAACCTTTGGGCCCAAAGGTAGAAAGGAGACGGCAAAAGTTCTAAATCCCCAAAGGTGACAGTGATGGATAAAAGAGAACAACACAGAGGGTGAAGCTGGAAGCCTGGAGAAAACCTCCCAGAAAACAGAATTTAGATTTTGACTTGTCTCCCAGTTCTCTCTCTTCCAAATGAGAAACCACCACAAATCTGTAAAATGAAATAGAATTGTTTTAAATAGATCCAGTTCAAACAAAGAAAATAACAATTTGATCAATACTACATATAATAATGATATAACCTACAATATTACATATCTATGTATGTGAGTATACACATATATATATAGCTTTTTGTTTTTTAAACCAGTATTTGATCATACTTTCTGTAGTCTATGATTATAATCTCAATAAGTGTAGATAATACACTGGTTGTATGTCCTTGATTTTGGCACAACCCAGTTGAAGGCCCTCAGCACATGCACCTTCTCTAAAAGTCCTTTCCAAAGGATTTTGCACAAGTATTCTGCTTCCATCAGTGTTCTGTAAGGTGAGCAGCCCCTCAAAATGGATTCATCAAAATCAGGTAAGCATTAGTACCATTTCTGTTTTGTCATTCTTAATGCAAAACTACCTTCTGAGTGACTGCTGAGTTATTTCAATTATGAATTGAAATACTCAAAATCTATTCTTTGTGAAAATATAGAATATCAACTTAATATGATTGTAAATAAAATCAAAATAATACTTTCAATTTTCTTTCATCATGTATAACAAAAAACAATACCCT
Source organism: Eidolon dupreanum (assembly GCA_028627145.1). Taxonomy (NCBI): domain Eukaryota; kingdom Metazoa; phylum Chordata; class Mammalia; order Chiroptera; family Pteropodidae; genus Eidolon; species Eidolon dupreanum. The sequence goes on along the minus strand of CM053507.1, from coordinate 86,312,858 downwards.
TCTCTGGTGTATAAAAGAATACATCTAAACTCACCTACTGACTTTTAATGCAAAAGAGCACTTTTGATATTATCAACTACCCAGATGTAAAATATATTTTTAATTCCACTATAGTGACTGAACATCTTGAATAATTAAAAGTTAATGACCTGAAAAAACAGCAGAAATAAATAAATGTATTACTTTTTATCCCTGTTTGGGTTGTTTAATCTAAATGACATAAATTTTAGTATCATCTATTATAAAAAATAATTTTCACTTCAAAAATTCTCATGTTTGAATCCCAGAATATAAGAACACCAAGGACACCGTATCATATATCATACATTATAGTGGTGTGGATAAAGATAATAATTACAAAAAGCTGATGTATTTCTACAAAATTTTAGTATAATATACCTATACTTTTATTATATTTACAAATATAAATGCAGAATAAAGCCTCTGATTTTGTCAGATTTAAATCTGACCATAAGAAAGACAAACAACTGATTCTGAGGTTTTTATCCTAGCGCTGTGTTTTATTTAGGTGTTTTCACAAACGAGCTAATCCAAATGATTAGTAAATAGTATTGGAATAAGAGCTAAGATTAATTCACAAAACATATACTTAATATTTACCAGTTGCAATGAGTCAGAATACTTCCAGGATGTGAATCACAGCAGTTTCCAACATTGTCTCCTGGAGCTTTGGGCAAAAAACTCTCTGGAATTGGTCCAGAATTCACTCTCTGTCATCTTTATTCTTTGCTTTGGTCATGGTTTGATGTGCTTGAAAAGCAAAAGATGGCTAAGCAACAGTAAAAATCAAGTAGACTCATGGTTTGATTTCAAATTTTTAGATTGCTTTAGAAAGGCACCAGGTTAAAAAAGCAAATGAGAAAAAAGTAGAAACATTACATGGACTTAGAGCTCATTTCATACAGGTAACAAAGGCCAATAAAGGAAAGGAAAACTTTATGAATTGAATGTGATGAGAAAAGCCAAGGACCTTAGATGCCATGTGACAGTGCACTAAGATCTTTGACAGGTGATAAAGATACAACTTGGCACAATCAGCAATTATTTTTGGCACCTATGAAAGAGGTAGTGAAGCAGAAAAATCTGTCCAAAAATTAATCTGCAACTTGCACCACACAGTGCTTCATCTTCTCTAGTCTATGATATGAGGTACAGTCAGGAAGGTAGAAGTTTCTTAAAAATCACACCATCAAAAAACTTTTAACAATTGAGCAATTGTTGAATTATTAATATTTAAGAATATATATTAATAAATAGATGCTGTATATAAATAAATATGGATTTTTCACACATTTTATTTTTACCTTTAATAGCCTCAAGAATAAAATGAAATTTACTAATGAAATGTCTTCAAGAAATCTTATTACATGCACTCCAAAATAATTTTATAGTTTTCAACAACACAACTCATTCTAACAGCATTCGCTGACATTAACACAATTCTGTTGTTGGGTAAAATCTCTGCTTGAAACAGAGGCATTGATGCCAAGCCATGTATATCAGTCACTCTTGGTCATCTTGTCATGACTTTAGCTATTGCCTCCATTTTCCAGTTTCCTCAAAGGCAAACATGTATATACACATGCAAGATATTGTGCCCAAAGTGCTGCCCTGAACACATTAAAATCTGCCATTATTTCAGAAGGAATAATCAAATTACTTCCTATTGAAAATAACCTTTGGCCTGGTTTTTACCCAGCAGTTTGATGTTTGACTTGATATCTACTAATACTTTTTTAAAGAAAATGAGAAGAATGAGAATTACTTTTAGTAAGTTATTGAATCATGGACATACAGATATTTTTTAAGTGAAAGGACATGGTATTAGTGTGATATTTTTGTATTATAATTTAATTATGCTTTTTAAACTACTCGAGTGTTACATTTTTTTTTCTTTTTCTCCTATTGAATCACTATTGTTTTAGGTGACTTGACAATATTTTTTATCAGGATAAAATCCAATAACTAATTCATATAAAGTTATCGACTCATGAATATAAAAGCACTGATGAATTCTGGGAGCTCCACTGCACTTGATTTTTCTTAATATTATGTAAAACATTCAAGTTGCTTAATAACTGATAATCAAGAGATTAAATGTTTAAACATATTTTTCATCTACAATCTTTGAGTTAGTATACTTTAATTATATTTTCAAATTCTCTTTATTTTTCTCAACAAACCATTATTTAAAATTCATTACAAGTATGAAGAAACTAACAACTCAAAAAATATTTTATGCAATGTTATCTAATTTCTTGGACTTATACTTTAACGGTTGTGAGAGAACTATAAATTGAGCCAAAAATGTGGAATAAAATCTCAGATTTCTTCATATGTGAGTGTTACCCAAATCAATTGAAACTACTCAAGGGTAATCAAGTGTACAACTGGAGTTAATAATTTCATTTAGCTGTAATATCACTTTTTTAATGCTGGCTTCTTGCCTTGTGCATTATGTATTTTTGTTATGCTTAGCTTGCTTAAAATCATAAATTTGAATCATTTGTAACTGAATATCACAACTAGAAAATATTCACTCTCATCTTGACCCCAATCTCTGACTTCTTATATTCAGGCTTCCTTTGTCTTTTAGTAACTAGGACCACATTTTAAATAAAACTCACAACCACTCTAAAATGCCTCATCTCTGAATTGATTTCTTCACCATATCCTTAGAAAATACTTTCCCCAACAGCCAGCTGCTGAGTCTTGTTAAAGAAATCTCAGCTAACTGGGCCTTCCAGAAATTCATGTTGTGTAACCAATATTACCATTTGACAATCTTTAAGATGTTCTGTAAGGGCAGGATTCAAAGTTGACTTGTCTGTTCTCCTCATTGTTATAGCCCCATAACGTGGAACAGAAAGTTCTACTTGGTATATGCTCAGTAAATATTTAATAAATGAATACATTGCAGTTGTTCAGATCATCTCTGATTTTTTTCTACCTCTACTGTTCTTCACTTTCAAGACCATTCAATATATGCTCCCATTTCTCTCTCTCTCTCTCTCTTTTTTTTTTTAAATCATGAACATTTGGTGATGATCAAAGTTAAGATTATTCCTGTTAGATAGCTTCCAATATCACAGCAACTCTTTTCAACATAGCTTCTCTATTCATTCATATTTTTACTTTTTATCTTCTACATCTCTGGTCTCTTAAAAAAGGCCAAAATTCAGGACTGTTTTGCTATTTCATTTCACTTTCTCTTAACATTCTTTTTATTTTTTCTCCTCTCACTCTTAATGTCATAGAAGTAGACAACCATTAGAATTAGAATGTAATTTGCAGCTCCTCTGATCTATTTTTCTCATTTAATCAATAATGTAACTAAGACAGAAAAGATGAGGTGGCATTTTGAAGATTATAAAATAGTCACAAAACCAGGATTGTAAGTAGTATTCTAGATGTCCGCCCTATGCTCTTTTTACTTCACCATACAATTATCCTTTTTCATGCCTCAATTTTTTAATTTTTCTTAAAGGAGCATCTAATGATATCTACAACAGGCCAGAGAAGACTCTCTCAAAGAAGTATTTTTTAAGCACAACCTCAAAGAATGAATAAGCATTTATCTAGTGGTGAAAGCACAAAACAACTTATATGAAAGCAAGCAGCCTAGAAAGCTTGGAAACTACAAAGAACTGGATGGTGGAGGAGATAATGGGAAATGAAACGGCCAAATTTTAAAGTCTTTTTATGCCATGCTAAACAATTGATAATTTTGTTGAAATACTAGAAGGTCATTGAAGTATTTATAGTTAGGTAGTAACAAGATCACATTATTGTTTAGACAGATGCCTTGAGAGCTCTGTGAAAAAAAAGCTGGAGTAGATATTGATAAAAAAAAAAAAATACACACACACATATGTGTATATATGTATGTATGTGTGTGTGTGTGTGTGTGTGTGTGTGTGTGTATGCCACTTGTATGTGTGTACAAGGCATTTGGAACTACTTTAACAGGTTATTGCAGTTTTAATCATTTTTAAATAAGTTAAAAAACTTAAATTGTTTTCTCTGTCAAAACATTTGAACATTTCAAATTATTATTTTGAATTATAAGACTTTAATTATCTACAGATAATGATGCTGAAATAATTAGAATAGTGTGTGAAAAATTTCAATGTTTTGTTTCTTTGGTTACTTTAGAAATAATATGGTTTCATATACATATAATAATATGTAAATTCATTTTGAACAGTTCAAATAAACATATTCATCCACTTCTATGTTATAAAGTAAAAGTTTCCTAATATTTCTCTCTTTTTATGAGATTACTTTGCTTCTAAGGAGCTTTTCCATGAGTTCTTTAAGGTACCCCTCTGACAACAAATTCTAAATTATTCTCTTACTCCATCTTTCCAATTCTTATTAAAAGAAGTAAAGTGTGAAGTTTTTTACATTTTTAAATGACCTAACTCAGCTGGCTTCTGCTCACAAATAAAGAATAGAAAAAACCTCATCTCAGATGCCAATTTAAGGTTGTATTAGAAATCAGACCTTTTCCATGCTCACTCTGTACTAGCCTCTAGTCCTCAACTCAACAAGAATAATCTTACTTCCAAATGTGGCTGCACATCAAAATTATTTGTAAAGTTCCTTAAATGTGCAGATTTCTGGGCCCCAGGAAAGGCTTAGTGAACCAGAATCTCCATTAGTGGATCATGGAAAATTGTGCAGGAGGCTACAGTGTAAGTTGAGTAGGAGTGCTCCATAGTGGGTCTGGTGGTGGTTGTCTCCACCCAGGGTTAGCAGCACCATGGCACCTTTGGCAGGTGACTCTAGTCCATTCCCAAACTGAGAAAGAAGATACCCACTGAGAGGGGCACCTGATGACTAACTTGGTTTGGATTTAAAAGCAGAGCCTAGCAGCCATTTCTAAACAGGGACCTCTCATGTAAACTACACTTTACAGAGAAGCCTGCACTGAACTGCCTGCCTGTACTGTGTTCCTGACAACTGAGGCAGCCCTTATAAAGGAATTCCTAAAATTATATTTCAATTGGTACAACTGAGGTTTCCCCAGTCCAATCGGAGCTGTGCAACTATATCCCCATCAGCATCTTCTCTGACCAATCAGAATGACTCTATTTTGACCAATCAGGACAGTGCCTTTTGGATCACTCAAACTATAAGCATCTGGAGTCCTTATTTTCATGAGGATAGACCAATCAGGGACAAGGGGTCTGGACTTCTGTCTATATAAGTCCATTTTCATCTGGCTCAGAGAGCTCACTTTCCCATTCTACCAAGGACTGAAGATTGTGTTTCTCCAACTGGAGGTGAAACACTGGAAGGTAAAACACTGGAAGATGAAACACTGAAGATATGAAACACCGAAGACACCTCTCAAGACCAATGTGAAGATGAGCAGGTGGAGCAGAGCAGGGCAGAGTGGAGCAGACTAGCTGGAGAGGAACCTCGCCCCAAGGCCAGCTCGAAGCCTTCCTGTTTTTATAGCTGTGCTGTGTCACAATTGAGCTGCCTGCACTAAAATTTTCCTTCTTCACTTCACCCCAAACTGTGAATTTCTGTTGGCATTGAATTGGCACCAAAACCCATCAATTGATAGTATTAAGGAATCCTGGGTTGAAAGTTGCATATCCATGGGAGTTGACCGGCCTCTGTGGGTTGGGGTGGCTGACCATAGGAAGGAAAAACTGATTTCCTTGGCCTGTGAAAATGTACATGTGGGGTCAGGAGTCAGAACCCAGGGACATGAATGAGAGTCTGTACTCTCAGGAGAGTATCCAGTTCAGAGCAAGAGGTTATTAAATCGTGAATAAAAGCCACCATGACAAGACAAAAGAAAAAGACTGGAAAAATTTTAAAGTTTTATACTTTATTACTTTTAATGATACTTTCTCCTCAGCTTTTTGAACAAGTGCCCTGATTTTTCATTTTTCAGTAGACCCCAAATTTACATAGCTAGTCCTGTCCTGAGAAATGGCTACAGGTTTGAGGTTGGGAGGTTGTGGAAATTTTTACATAGCTATTGTAGCATTAAGGAAAAAATAACTTTGTACTGGTCACTTCTCTCAAGTCAACTACCCACTGGAGGGGGAACCTATATACATACATATTTGTTTAGTAACAATTCATATAATTAAATTGTACTTCTCTAAAATAGCTTACTTAAAAAATGTGTCTTAGCCAATATGTAGCAATAAATTCTTCAGAGTTCTAAAATTTGTAAGTCGTCTTTTCTGAATGTGTGGTCCAGGAAAAGTTATTGCCTTGAGAAGTGTACATACACACACAAAAAAAATTCTGTAGTTTTTTCTTTATTCAGAATAATCAAAGTCTTTAACATGTTAATAGGCTTTGTGATTCTCCAAAAGGGAGATAGTCTCAGTATATTCTCATATTTAAAAACTACCTTTCAAATCCCATATAGTGACATTTTGAAATCAAGATCTATCTCAAAATTCCATGTACATTCACTGTAATATTTCTACCTTTAAGAACAAAAAGTCTTTTAAGTCCTATGATTATTTCCATTTATTTTTTAGAGTAAAATTTTCGAACAGTAAAATTCACCCTTTTTAGCATACAATTCTGAACGTTTTGACAAATACAGTTGTGAACCAACAATACAATCAAGAAATAAAACAAATGAATCCATATCCCTTTGGAATCAACCACTCTCCTAACTCCATATCCTGGCAACCATTGATCTATTTTCTTTCCCTATAGTTTTGCCTTTTCTGAACATGATATAAATAGAATAATATAATAATAATACAGCTTTTACATATAAAATACAGAATAATACAGCCTTTTAAGTCTAGCTTCTTTTACTTAGCATAAAGCATTTGAGATTCTTCCATATTGTTGTATAAGGCAGTAGATATGGAAATAAATAGCCTTATGCCTGGAAATAGCCATTCATATTCTTTTGCCAGGCTTTTAGTGTAGAGTTTGTTATAATCTAGTTTGGTTTGTATTATTATTATATTTGCCCTCAGTGTACCATAGTTTTCTAATTTTTCTAGTTTAACTTGTATTTTGGATGGAAATTGTGTTACCAGAGGATTTTTGTCAATGTCTTCTCCACATTCAGCATTAGATCTTGGCACTGTGCCTGCTCTCTTGTCTCTCTCTCAAAACTAGATCTTTGCTTCTTATCATTCAGTGCTTATTGGCCTCACGGTGGGGTACAGAGGGAGAGAAAATTCTCTGCTGATATGGCTTAGCCTCAGTCTTAAGCAGGCACTGTGCTTGGGTCTTAGAGGTGAAGAATTATCAGTGATTTTCCTCTCCTAACTTTTGTCTGGGCCCAGGATGTATTCACACCCAGAACATGTTTTTTTGTTCCCTTCCCTCTGCTGCAGTGGTCTTTTACCAGTGCCACAAGATGACAGTGCTTGCTGCCTTTCCTCCAGCATCATAGGGCTTTTGTTCCCAAGGGGAGAAAGATAGATGGATTCAGGTGGGGCTTTATGCATTCCCAGCAACAGTTTCTATTCCTGTCCCCAGGCCTGTGCCATGAGGGGTGTTTACTCAGGACTCTTGTGTTGCTCAAATATTTCTCATAAGCACTTGGATGATCTATGAAGAAAAGCCCTGGATGGTAGTTAATTCGCCTTGTGAATTATCTGGTTTAGGTCCTGGGCATTCTAAATTCTCATCTTAGTGCTTACTCAGACTTTAGTAATTTGTTTAAAAAATTTAGACTTTAATAATTTGTTAAAAATTTTAGTAATTTGTAAAAATTTACTTTAGTAATGTGTTAAAAATTATTCTTACCAACTTACATGCTAGATGGCAGAGTTTGCCCAGGTAAGCAAGAAATTGTGTTCCATTACTCCTTGGAGGGACTGTGTTTTCATGGACCTGGGGTTACAGTATTTGGTTACCCTAAATCCTCAGCTCTCTGTTGTTGTAAGGATGACACTGACAGTGATGTTCTTTTTAGCTTTCTAACTCCTTGGGAGAAGCCAGAACTCTGGATTGAGTTTTATAACAAGACATACAGCAGTATTTTGTATTTTCTTAATATTTTTACCACTGAAATAATTTTGAGAGACTAATTTGCTGAGTAACGTATTTCAGAATTTGTTTTTCTATTTATAGTATCTTTCTATTAGAGAAAAATGTTAGTGGCAGCTTATCCTAATAATGATTCATATAAATGTTATATTAAGGTAAAAATAAAGTTTTCTTTTTAACTCTACATGGAATTTTTCAATATCTTCAAAAGGAAGGAAGAAACAAGTTTGTAGGAGAGAGTAATCTAACAAAAAATAAGGCATTTGGTAAGGGATATCATCCTGTGCACTGTTACCTCCTAATAAACTATGGCCAGGCCATTTGCACCTAAATGTATAGAAGGGTAAGTTTTAACATGAGAAGTGAAAGGTGGCTGTATGTAACCTTGGCACAGCAAGAATCTCCCTTTGTTGCAGGAAAATGAACTTTTGGTTTCGGATTTCTCAGTCCTGATAGATTCCTCATAACTAGCGTAGCGCTAAGCTTCCAGAATTACTGGTGCGTCTCTAGGTTGAACAAGGAAGGTGAGGGTGATTCTGCTCACTGTATTCTTGACCTTGTATTTGTCCTCTGCACAGCATGTTTCAGGTTTGATGGTAAATTAAGGTGATAGCTACCTTAACCCAATCAAGTCATCACTTTCACTTGTTCTCAATATTGAACCAATCCAGCCAACACGTATAATATATTTTGCAATATTTTTGTCGTTGTATGTTAGTAGACATTTGAATACAATGTTAGTAAAGACTTTAATATATATATGCATGCATATATATGAATGGAATATTGAGTTGCTTAATAAAATATTTAAAAATATTCTAAAATACTTGTAAACCCCCCTGTCTTCTATTATACCTTATGGGAAATGAAAAGAAAAAAAAACTGAAAAAAAATTACATACATGAAAATATATATAAAAAGTAAACATATACTAAATATATAAATATATATGCTTGATATAAGTAAATATATTAATTTATTAGATGTGTTATTTAATATGTAATTTAAATATTTTATGTATTTAATACAATAAATACATATATAATATAAATTTATAAAAAAATAAATGTATAAAAATGAAAAAATATTGAGATATATATTAATATATGTTTTGTGTAGTCCCTGTATCTTTTGTTTTTTATATAAACAAGGCTACTAGCACTGAAAACATTCATGATTATTGCATATCTATGACAGGTAAAGAGTCTCAAAATCATATCCCAGCAAAACTTTAACAGTAAAAGTCTTTGGTAGGGTCACAAGGAGTTTGTGGTATGGTTTTGCTTGTTATTATCCAGAGCAATACTTGGGTACAAACAAGGAAGAGAAATGACTACTTTCAAGATAAATTCATATACTGTGCTCTATTAAAATATTTATTATTTTGAGTGGTTTCCAAACATCATTTTTCTTTACATATTTATCTTTTCTCCTTGAACCTTCAGATTTTAAAGAAATGATTACTCTGTATTCATTGTGGGCTTTTTCTTGGAGAGCACAGATATAAACATCGAATCCAAGGTGACATTCTGTGTTTTAATGGTAAAATGGAGTCATATCTATAACTCCAAGTTCTATATAAATAATAGAAATTTCTCTCCAAATTTGTTAATTAGAAGCATTTTTACACTTATAACTTTGTTAAAGCACCAAATAGAGTACATAAGTGTTTTGTTTTGACTTTCCAAATTAATACAGTAACTTCTGAGAATAGAGATCTTGAGGCAGATGCTTCTTGCTGTACTAAAGCCACCAATGGCTTTCCTTGGCTAATATTCAAAGAAATTGTTTCTGTCAATTACACCTTCAGCCTGAGTAAAGAATAATCATTCAATTATAAAAGAATCATTCGAGTAGATATAAATCACAACGATTAGTACTAGGAAGAAAGATACCATTTAAAACATAGTACCATCTACAGATGCTTCTTAATCTCAATTTAAGATTGAGTTACATCCTGATAAACCCACATTGAAAGCATCATAAGTTAAAAATACATTTAATACTGCACTCAGAATATCAGTTGTTTACCCTTGTGATCACATGGCTGACTGGGAGCTGTGGCTTGCTGCCACTGCCCAACATCACAAGAAAGTACTCAAAAATCAGAATTTGAAGTAAGATTTCTACCAAATGCATATCACTTTCACACCATCATAAAGTCAAAATATAATAAGTTGAATCATCATAAGGCAGGGACTATCTGAATTGCGTATAATTTTTCATATTCAGCTATTTGAGTAGTTAATATGTGCTAGGCATTAATCTAGATGTAACAATGTTCATTGTGTTCTTTTACCCTCACAAAATCCCTTTGAATAACTATTGTTTCCATTTTATGACTGAGCCATGCAAAGTTTATTTAGAGAGAGAAGTGCTTAAGTACACACAACTGTTAGCATTGACATTGCTGTAAATTTATTCAGCCTCTGTTTAAGTCTAAGCCACAACCCTACTTGAGGTAATTTAAGAAAAGCTAGCACACTAGACAGAAAAATAAATGTGTCTTTAAGTTAAAATAGGCATGAGATGTTGTTTCTCTAGCTTTATTTTCACATAACCAAAATATTTACTGTGCTATCTGTCCCATCCAGATAGCTATATAGAACAATAGAGGGGAAAAAATGTTAATTATGAATACAACAGAAACTTTGTAAAACCTGCCAGGACCTATGTTCTGTAATGAGAACTACAACTGACGTAGAGTTATTTGTATAAAATAAATCATAGAAGACACGTAATAGATTTTGTCATTCATCTTTGGATTCTCATCACAAAGCTTTGATGATAACCCTTACTCAATGTGGATCAAAAGTCACTTATTTCCAGTATTATCCTCTTCTTACTAGTCTGTGCAATGATCTATTTCCTCTTCAAGGCCTATAGAATTTATCACTAGTAGTTCTTACTCTTTGTTTATTAAAACTGACTTTGATTATATGACCCTGTAAGTGGAGCATACACTTATCCTTCTGGGGTAGTTCTCTTTTTTTTGACTTCTGGATCTTATTCAAAAACTCTATGAGCTTCTCATAGAAGAGACAGGTTTGACTTCTTTGGGCAACGAGGTCTCTTTTTTTTTTGAAAGTGAATTTCACTTCCTGAGCACCATCTCACACCATAAGTAACTTTATGTGCACCCTGGAAATAGTTGCTAAGAAAATTATTACTCATGTCCTAGAATATGTGGGTTGCAAATTTTATGTAGCTTTGTTTTCTAATAAAAGCAGCATCAAGGGAACAATCTTGATCCAAATATTTTACATTGAATAATTATTTTCTTTTTGCAATCTTAATAAGATGAAAAAATCATAGGTTTCCATTACAGAAAGTGTAAATTTCTACTATTAACTCACATATCTTGAAAGATTATAAGATTGTGTCTTTTCACAGGAAGTATCTGACAGATATGAGTCTTTTGTTTATTTTTCATACATTCTGAATTTTTGCTAATGTCTAAAAGTTAACTATGCAAGCCTTGGTGTTAGAAGTTAAGTTTTTATATTTTATGTCTAAAATGTGAAGTGCATTTTTTGGAATTCTATAAAAGAAGTGAATATATTTTAATAACAACAAAAGACTAACATTATTGTTTATTGAAACTGTCTTGTGAAAGAACTTCCTCGTGGCAAACATAATGCTACTAAGGGAGACCACATAGTCTCTGTAATTAGAACAGGAGATGCATCTGTCTTACAGTGTTCTTTGCTTGTAGGCAAGTAAATGGCTTGATTATATAATTGCTTTAGGCCACTAAAAGTATATACTTTATGATTTGGCTTACATCACAGCCTCTGTGATTTTATGGATTTTAAAAATTGTTCTACTAAATCTGCTTTTTTTCCCCATTTGCCTTAATTTTTATACAGAGTTTACAGAAATACCAATGGTCTAATCTTTAACAATGTAAAGATAATGAGTAATGCATTATGTCAAATTAACACAAAAGGACTAATATTATTTATTCCTCAACATAGTTCATTTTAATTAAAAATGTAGTTCCTTGATTAGGGTCTAATACTCTATTAATTTGAAACACATCTATTGAGACAGTAAATTCAGAGAGAAAAACTGACATTACATGAAACATAATTTATCACTCTGAAGAATGCATTATGTCATTACCCACAATGCATGCAAGTTTCCATTATGCATTAAAATGCGCAATGCAAGCACAATGACAGATTTCGGGAAAAGCGTGTGTATCAAAGGAAACTCATGAGATATTCCTATTCTAATAGAAAAATATTTACAGTTTGTAATACCAAGAGAAAAATAAGCATGATGGAGGAATAGACATTTCACAGAAATGTTTTCTGAAAGGTAGTCATTGATTTCTTAGTGACTGAAAGCTTATATCAATTTATCAGTGACTTTCTTGAGATTTATTAAACACCAATTGTGTATCAAATACTTAAAATTTTAGAAAAGTTAAAAAAATACTAGATAGCCCAATTTCATTCATTGGGATGTTTATAGTCAAACCAAAAGGCCAAATTACACCATTCAATAACATTAAAATATTTACAAACAACCATTGTCAAAACAGAAAATAAAAAATATATTTACTGAGAATTCAGAGTAAAACGGTATGTTTTAAGATAGAATATAAAATTTATGGAGAATTTTCTATTACGTGAGAAGAGGAACAAATTTATTCTATTTATAGCATAATGTTCAAAGCAAATTAAGAATTTAACCGACTTATGAGTGAATGAGTAAAGGAGTGAAAGACTTGTCACAGAAAATATGCTTAATAAAGTGGAAAAAAGCTTTCAATATCAGTTGTCTCGATAATGTGGAGAATGAATAACTAAAGAATCAGTGACAGCTGGCGATATTTGGACTTTATCAAACTAAATATCATAGTAATCAACTAAAACTGATACACTACTATTGTACTAAGGAATTTGCATGAGAAAAAATATAGCTCATGTGAATGCAGCCAGTGAATAATTACAGAACCGCTAACCAAATAATCATTAAGGAACAGCTGAAATATGCAAATATACAGCAAAAACATGTCACTACATTCAAGGCTACACTATGCTATGCTGAGGAATTATAGCTTCATTGAAAACCACTCTAATCAGAGGGAAAAAGATCATTGACAGAATAGAGTGGAGGGAGTAAGTTATTTTCTGACCTCAAATTGGAGATTCGAATATTTTATATTTAATATGCAAGTAGCTAGTCTTACTTGCATTCATTTTTGTTTGGTTTGGTTTGGTTTGGTTTGGTTTTAATTGTAAATTAAAGAGAATGAGCATATTTTGTTATGATGATTTAAACAAATTAAATCTACAATCCTAATATTTATTTTCTGCTTGGTTTATTTTTTTTCTTTGTTTCTTTTGTACACTAACATGTCTGCTTTGGGATCAATTTAGTTTATTTTATGATTTCATGCTATCCTGAATAATGGCGTTTTTATAACTATTATTTATATTTTCAATTGCCCTTATAATTACTCTATTTATTTTTAATTAATCACTTTATAATATCAAATAATGTTATGTCAATTATAATATGAATAAACACACAACAGTGAAGTTTTAAATCCTTTCTTACTTTATATTTTACTTTTACATATCCTATAAACCCACATTGCTACCATTTCTGCTTTAGACATTCAATTATTTTTAGTAATTTAAAACTCCCTGTGTCTATTAATCCCAAGGTTTCTATATTCAAGCAATCACTTCCATTCAACCTTGAACACATCACTAAAAATTTACCTGTATTCTTATATGCGTGTATGACATTTAGTATCTCTTCCCAAACTCTACCAAAGGTGAGCCAAAGCTCACTCCCATGTCCTCTCGGGAAAATTTGTCCTTCCTTAGGTTTCATGCTGCTTGTTTACTCTGCATCTTGTCTCTGGGTTTATGAAAAGTTTTGATTTTGTAGTTTCTCCATTTTTTCTTGTTGTTAGATTGGTAAAAATACTCTTTCCTTTTTTCTACATCCTATGTGGAAGCAGATATCCTACAACTGAAATTTAAAAACAAGAGTTGCCAAGGTAAAAAAGTGTTAGTTTTGAGCTTATTGCTTAATGCATTATGTATACACTATAGAGGAAATGAGTTAATATGCTACTCTAAATTATAATTATAGTTTATAAAATATTCAATTTTAAACTGGGTGTTTTATGGGTTTGTCATTTAATATTTGTGTTCTATAACTTGAATAAATCATTCAATTGATTAAGGTTACTATAGGGAATTGTCAGTATGGTATAAATATATAGATGGCAAATTCATTTCAAATGATTTTTCAGAAAATAATTATTAAAGCTCATTAATGAAAGTCAGGGTGTTAATGTGATAAAGACTGTTCAAATTCCTTTTCTTGATATGCCTGAATTTTTACTTGGAGGCTATATTAACAGTAAACCAGTGAGAGACCAGACATTTTTTTTAAGTTGTGGATACAAAATACAGACTTGAAGATTTGATATTTGTAACATACTGTGGAAAAATAAAGACACTTAAAAATTTTATTTATAAAATGAAAATAAACTAAATCATATATCTTAAAAAGTAAATGCTAGAGACAGCCATAATGTATAATAAATATTTTCAAACAAATAATGATTAATATTAGTACCCAAGAAGGAACAGGAAAGAATGATGTGTAAATTTTAGAGTAATAGTTGAAAATGAAGGGAATTTTGAGCAATTCATTAGAAATATGTGTTAGTTAGGTCTAAAAAGGCTGGAGCAATCTATTAACAATGAACTGTTGAAACAGACCAGAAAAAATTCCCCTCAAGGACATGATTGATGAAAATTAATGAAAAATTGATGAAAATTGATGAAAATTAAATTAAAAAATAAATAGAGCAGACACTATAAAGGGAAAAGAAAGAGATTCTCAAAAGGAAAGTGAGGGAACAGACCAGAGCTAAGAAATCAAATCATCATATTTTTGAAAACTGCATAAAAGCAACAGAAGACAGAACTCTATTAAGTTAGAAAAGCTTTCCTGAACTAGCTTCTTTTAAAACACCCAGAAAAATTTATTTCACATAACAATAAGCAGTAGAAAAGGATTACAGCTCAAACCCTATTTTAAAAAATAATTATAATGAAAAAGAGAATAAGTAGAAACATAGCATATCTACAAAAAATAGAAGCATATCAAAAACATGTGAAAATGAAACCAATCAAAATTATATTTAAATCAATGACATTATCATGACACCACAGTAGTAAAAGTCTAATTATTTTGAAGTAAATAATTTTATTACCTTGAAAATGCATAAGTAAAGGAAGAATATTTATATTGTATTTATCAGATATACTGTACTACCAGGCAACAAATTATTTTTAGAAGTATTTCATTTAATAATAGAAAAGAAATTATAAACGTAAATATTGCCATTTTCTAGCTCACTCTAAATACATGGATCTAAGCATTAAGCAACAACAGAAGATAACATCATAAAAAGTGAGGCAACCAAATGTTATATGCTTCCTGATGAAACAGCACAACATCATCTAGAGTTTCCAAAGTGATTAGATACAAGTGACTTTATTCTGGATCCATCTTCTTATCTGTGGGAAATACAGAAAATAAAAAAAGCATGAAGTCATCAAAATATAGACTTTGGAAAACTCTACAAGTCAGATATTCTGGTTCGTCAACAAATTAATTGTAAGGAAAGAAAGAAATAGAGAAGGATTTATAGCATAATGGAGACTCAATGAAAGTAAATAATAAAAAGGGGTGGACTAAAGGAGAAAATTGTAATCTGAAGCGGGGAAGGTAGTGATTAGGAAGGTGTACATGAAAGACTCTTTAGGATATCTACTAAGCAAACAACCACATTACAGACACACCATAAATAAATTGGGAAGGGGGGTTTAAGAGGAGAGGTTCTAAAATATTAACAAATAACTCAAGTCTATAACAGCTTTATTACACAGTAGTTTAATTTGAACTATGGAGCCAGACTGCTGCCTGGCTTCAAATCTCATCTATGTTCTGATAATAGAACTTTAGACAGTTTCTACATCTGTAAAACGTAGATAGCTTCTCTCATAAGTTTATCATGGGGATTAAAAAAAAAGCTGTGAAAAAATAGTTTTGCATTTTGTAAAGAGATAGAACCTTAGTGGCATTTTTCAGATGTAACCATGTACAATTTTTTATTGTCATTCCAGTAAGGGTTTCCATTTTATCTAGGTAAAACTTCAAAAGTAAAATCTAAACCTTATGAGTTGAAATCTGAAATGTAAAATGTAAAACTTCAAATGAAATGTGAATTTTCATTCACTGAACTAAATGTGTATAGTGTAACGTATCTTTCAGGTGAAGTGGCAAATATTTTTCAAATACTGAGCTCTTTAGGCTTCATTACTTTCATTACTAATTTTTGTTCAATATCCTTATTACCAGACCCCTTTATCTCTTTCTTTTCATATAACATTTGAAAAAGTTTTGAGAAACTTTTTAGTAAAAGCAAGCATTAAGCATTTTTGTTGACTGCTACAATTAGTTGGGTCAAATAAGTATGCAGTATTTTGGAATTTCATGGAATATTATTGCAAAGGTAATATTGAATAAACAAAGAGCTATGCTTGATTAAATTGATTCTCTTATAGATGAAATTATACTTTACATAATTCTTTACAGATTAAATTTGGGAATCATTTTTGTATGAAGTTTGCAAAAAAATTGGCATAGGTTTGGCTATGGTTTTATTTAATGGTTCATTCTTTTCAAATAGAAGTTCTAAGATAAGCTTCATATTTATGGTACTCATTCTTGGGGATTCAAACATTTAAAGTTAATAATATGTTTTACCTTACAACCTTTGGAAATATTTCCAAATACATGTTGGTCTCTTGAAAGATAAAAACTTAACAACTATTTTCACATTTAAAAAATATTTTTGAAGGTAAATATTTAATGTTAAAAACTTTTGGGATTTTTGTGTTTTGCCACAATTCCTTTTCCTCTGTCACAAATGGTTAAAATACATATCATCATAAACATTATTGCTTCAAATTTTGTCCTCTTTAAAATTCATATATTACAGAGATCTATATTGTTCAGAGGCACAATGGCCTGTAAATCCAACACCCAGAGATAATCAGTGCCAACATATGGCTCAAAAATACCTTTTGTCTACCAAATTATATGTATGTCTGTATATAAAGTTTAAGTGTAATCATACCATTCATAGTTCATCTACCTTTGAAGATCAGGAAATATTCTCATGTAGAAGTTTATACATATAAATACTATGAGTATGTGTGTAAGTATATATATAAAACATGCACATGTATAATTAATGCATCTTTTAACACTTGATAAAGAAATTTGAATCTTTGGAAACATGGTGGAGTGAGAGATGTCTGCAGAACTCTCTCTTTAAAACAATAAGCTAAACAAACATCTAAAACTCAACAAAAAACACTAACACTGCACAGCAGCACATCTAAGCATGGGATCTGCGCACAAGAGCTACCACAGGTCAGAACCCCGGGTGTCGGACGCTGGACTTTGAGAAATAAATAAGCTGCCTCTCATAGCCTCTGGGGATCCTTGTAGGAGGAGGGGGAAGGGAGAAGGAACAGCGAGTTCCTGCCTGGAGTTCCCTGAACATTCCTGCCTGGGATAACTGTGAGCTGCTCCCTGTGGCCAGCTGGCTGCAGGGTTCACTCAATCAGAGCAGAAAGCGGAGAAGCAGGACTAGACCGCAGAGGAACAATAGCTGATTTTTGCCAGCCATGGCTCCAAAACCGAGGCTGAGCTGCACCCCCCAACCCCCAATTTAAAGCCCCCCCTCCCCATAAACTCTCAGAACGATCACCGGGAAGCCCCAGGAGAACCTGAGCAAATAATGCTGAGATTGTCGCTGACACTGACAGGGACTGAAACTGAGGGTAGCCAACATTATTAAATATCTACAAGAAAATTTTTAAAGAATTAAGACTTTATAGAAAGCAGGGATCCAAGAGGCTTAGACACCACCTACTGGAAACCAAAAGAAAAGCACCTTTTTTGCAACAGGCTACAAAGAGACCTTTATATAATAAATCTTCTTTCTGGAGAAACAACAAAATACACTTCCATTAATGCCCAGGCAGAGAAATAGTTCATTAAACACCATGAACAACCAAGGTGACAAGGCATCTAAGTAAGAAAGAGAAAAATCTCCAGAAAATAAGCTTATAGACATAGAAATATGCAACTTAAGTGATGGAGAATTTAGGATGGCACTTCTGAAAAAACTCAATGAGATCCAAAACAACTCAAATCAGCAATTTCAGGAATTGAAAAAACAAGTAAATGAGCAGAGCAAGGAGATTGAAACCCTCAAAAAGAACCAAATAGGACTTCTGGAGATGAAGAACACACTGCAAGAGTTGAAAAATGAAATAGAAAGCTTAGAGAATAGAGTCAACCAAATGGAGGACAGGATCAGTAATATTGAAGACAGAAATCTAGAAAGAAATTAGAAGAAAAAAGAGAGAAACCGAAGAATTAAAAATAATAAAAGAGAAATTCAAGAACTAGCTGATATCATCAGGAGAGGAAACATAAGAATAACGGGCATTATTAAAGGTGAGGAAAAGGAGCAGGGACTAGAAAACATTTTCAGACAAACAGTTGACAAGAATTTCCCAAATCTGAGGAATGAGCTGGAGCTTAGAATTCAAGAAGTCAACAGAACACCCGAATATCTCAACCCAAAAAGATCTTCACTGAGACACATTGTATTAAAATTATCAAAAAAACAACAACAAAGAATT
The DNA here is from genome assembly GCA_028627145.1 of Eidolon dupreanum. Classification (NCBI taxonomy): domain Eukaryota; kingdom Metazoa; phylum Chordata; class Mammalia; order Chiroptera; family Pteropodidae; genus Eidolon; species Eidolon dupreanum. The sequence continues at coordinate 86,294,073 of CM053507.1, read as the reverse complement.
CTCAAGATAGCCAAAGGGAAAAAAATGGTAACTTATAAAGGTAAACCCATTAGATTATCCTCGGACTTTTCAGCGCAAACCTTACAAGCCAGAAAGAAATGGAATCAAATATTTAAACTATTCAATGAAAGGAACTAACAACCTAGAATAATGTATCCTGCTAAGCTTTTTTTAGATATGAAGAAGAAATTAAGACCTTTCCAGACATACAAAAATTGAGGGAATTCTCCAAAATTTGTAAAGCAATTATTAACAGATCTAAAGGGAGAAACAGACCAAAACACTATTGTAGTAGGGGACCTAAATACCCCACTGTCAGATATGGACAGATCACCCAAACAGAAAATCAATAAGAAAATAACATCCTTAAATGACACATTAGACCAACTGGACATAATTGACATTTATAGAGCCTTCTATCCAAAAACAGTTGCTTATACATTCTTCTCTATTGCACATGGAACATTCTCAAGAATTGACCACATACTGGGACACAGAGATATCCTCAACAAATACAAGAGGGTTGAAATCATGCCAACCATATTCTCTGATCATAGTGCTTTGAAACTAGTGATCAACTGCAGAAAGAAATCAGGAAGAATCACAAATACGTGGAGATACAACAATAAGCTGCTGAAGAATAACTGGATCAGAGAAGAAGTAAAAAGAGACATCAAGGGATACATAGAAACAAATGATAATGATGGCACAACATATCTAAACTTTTGGGACATGGCAAAAGCAATCATAAAAGGAGAATTTATATCATTACAGGCCTATCTCCAAAAACAAGAACGAGCCCAAATAAACAACATAATGCTTCATCTTAAAAAACTAGAAAAGGAAGAACAAATGAAGCTAAAGTAAGCAGAAGGAAAGAAATCGTCAGAATTAGAACCGAAATAAATGAAATTGAAAATAAACAAACAAACGAAAAAAACAATAGAAAAAATAAATACACAAAGAGGTGGTTCTTTGAAAAGGTTAATAAACTTGACAAACCCCTAGCTAGACTCACTAAAGAAAAAAGAGAAAGGACATAAATAAACAAAATCATGAATGAAAGAGGGGAAATTATGACTGACATCATAGAAATACAAAAGATTGTACAAGAATACTATGAAAAAGTATATAACACCAAATTTAATAACCTAAAATAAATGGACCAGTACTTAGAAAAATACAACTTTTCTCGACTGAATCAAGAAGAACTGGAAAATCTAAATAGACCGATCAGCAGTATGGAAATTGAAACAATCATCCAAAACCTATCAAAAAGTACAAGTCTAGGGCCAGATGGCTTTACCAGTGAATTCTATCAAACATTCAAAGAAGATTTAATACCTATTCTCCTCAAACTGTTCCAAAAAATCAAAAAGGAGGCAATACTTCCAACTCATTTTATGAGGCCAGTATTACTCTGATACCAAAACCTGGTAAAGATAACACACAAAAAAGAAAACCACAGACCAATATCTCTCATGAACACAGATACAAAAATCCTACATAAAATACTAGCGGACTGAATATAACTTATTAAAAAGATTATACACCACGATCAAGTGGGCTTTATCCCAGAGGAACAGGGATGGTTCAACATACACAAGTCGATTAATGTGATATACCACATAAACAAATTAAGAAATAAGAATCATATGATCGTATCAATAGATGCAGAAAAAAAGCCTTCGACAAGATATAGCATTCATTTATGGTCAAAACACTTAACAAAATGAGCACAGAAGAAAAGTACCTTAACATAATAAAGGCCATATATGACAAACCCTCAGCCAACATTACACTTAATGATGAAAAACTAAAAACCTTCCCTCTAAGATCAGGAAAAAGGTAAGGCTGTCCACTATCACCATTCTTTTTCAACATAACATTGGAGGTCCTAGCAAGTGCAGTCAGACAAGAGAAAGATATAAAAGGCATCTAAATAGGAAACAAAGAAGTCAAACTGTTACTATTTATGGATAACATGATTCTTTATATAGAAAGCCCTAAAGGTTCCACAAGACACTACTAGAAACAATAAGCAAATACAGTAAAGTCTCTGGATACAAAATCAACACTCAAAAATCTATAGTGTTTCTATACTCTAATAATGAAGTGTGAGAAAAAGAAGTAGAAAGATAATTCCTTTTGCAATTGCAACAACAACAACAAAATACCTAGGAATCAATTTAATGAAACATGTGAAGGACCTATATAATGAAAACTATAAGACCCTATTAAATGAAATCTAAGAAGATACAAAGTAATGGAAAGATATTCCATGTTCTTGGATAGTAAGAATCAACATAATTAAAATGACCATATTACCTAAAGCATTATACAGATTTATGCAATCCCCATCAAAATTCCATTGACTTTTTAAAAAGAAATAGAACAAAAAATCATCAGCCTTCTATGGAAGCATGAAAGACTCCACATTGCCAAACCCATCCTGAGAAAAGAAAGAACGAAGCTAGAGGCATCACTCTACATGACTTAAAATTATACTACAAAGTGACAGTGATCGAAACAGCATGGTATTGGCAACAAAACAGACACACAGACCAGTGGAACAGAATCGAGACTCTAAAAGCAAACCTATATTTATATGGGCAAACAATTTTTGTCAAAGAAGCCAAAAACATTCAGTGGAGAAAGGAAAGCCTCTTCAATAAGTGGTGCTGGGAAAATTGGAAAGCCACCTGCAAAAGAATGAAACTAGACTGTTGTCTATCACCACACACCAAAATTAACTCAAAATGGAGTAAGGACCTGAATATAAGACCTGAAACAATAAAATGCATAGAAGAAAACATAAAAACAAAACTCAAGGACCTTGGACTTAAAGAAAATTTATGAATTTGACCTCAAAACAAGGGAAATAAAGGCTAAAATAAATTAATGAGACTACATCCAACTAAAAAGCTTCTGCTCAGCAAAAGAAATCATCAACAAGGTAAAGAGACAACCATACAAATGGAAAAATATACTTGCAAACAATGCCTCCAATAAGGGCTTAATATCCAAAACATACAAAGAATTCATCTGATTCAATAACAACAACAACAACAAAAATAATCCAGTCAAAACATGGGCATAGGACCTGAACAGGCACTGCTCTCTGGAGAACATACAAATGGCCAAAAAATATATGAAAAGATGTTCAACATTGCTATCTATTAGGGAAATGCAAATCAAAACCACAATGAGATACCAGCTCCAACCTGTTAGAAGGGCTATAATCAACAGGACAAGTAATAGCAAATGTTGGAGAGGATGTGGAGAAATAGGAACCCAAAATACACTTCTTGTGGGACTGCAAATTGGTACAGCCACTATGGAAAACAGTATGAAGATTCTTCAAAAAAACTAAGCATTGATCTACCATATGACCCTGCAATCCCACTACTGGGTATTTACCCCAAAGATTTGAAATCCTATACTCCAAAAGATATTTGCATACTGATGTTCATAGCAGCATTATTCACAGTGGCCAGGACATGGAAGCAACCAAAGTGTCCTATGATAGATGATTGTGTAAAGAAGCTGTGGTACATATATACAATGGAATATGACTCAGCCATAAGAAGGGATGAAATTCTGCCATTTGCTACAACCTGGATGGACCTTGAGATAATTATGCTAAGTGAAAATAGCCAGACAGAAAAATTTGAAAATCACATAATATCACTTATTTGTGGGATATAAACCTAAAAGCAACAAGCGAACAGGACAAACAAACAGAGACTCATGGACATAGGCTATAAGTTAATGGTTACCAGAGGACTATAGACTAGTGGTTACCTGTGGGGTGGGGAGGAGGGGAGAGGTAGATGGGGTAAAGGGGGTCAAATATAGGGTTTAGGGGGAGGGTAAAATGAGTAATGGGGATCAAATATATGGTAGCTGAAGGAAACTGGAGTTTGGGTGGTAAACACACAATAGAATATACAGATGTCAAATGATAATGTATACCTGAAAATTATATAATTGTATTAACCGATGTTACCCCAATAAACTTAATTAAAATTTTTTTTTAAGTTAAAAAAAAAAGAAGTTCAAAACAAAAGTTAGGTAAACATTTTGAGAGAAGCCAATACCTGTAAAGTACTTATTCACACTGGCCAAAGCATTTTTAAAGAACTATTTTATGGTATATCTAAAGTTTCATATTTTAAAAAAGTTATCAATTGCAGTTCTTAATAATATCCAGTCCCTAGTGACTCTGTAGAGAAGAGAAAGCCCAGTCTCCCTAGAACACTCATATCGACAGTGATGTGTGAAAGAAAATGAAACGTTTGAGTCACTGTTTTCAGACCTTTCTCATAGCATTTTAACATAAAGTTTAACTAATACCAAAACCACTAAATACACTGAGATTTTTTTATTCCAATTCTTTGTAGACAAAGAGTTATGGAAAGAGGATATATTGGAATGTATTTATTCATTTGAAATAGTCATTTATATTCAATAAATATTTATTTAACTACTGCGTGCTAAGCACCATGCTAGGCATAAGAGACACAGCAATGATCAGAGACACTAAATATTGCTCTCAGATAGTATTATTTTTGAAACAAAAAGAAACTCACCAAAAATTACAAATGAAAGTCTAGACAATACTAATGTGTTACTTGTTTCAATGTTAGGTAACTGGTAATACAGAAGAAATAAAAAAAAAATAGTTTCAATCACAAATATTTATTACCTAGTAGCTGTGTAAAAGAAATAGTGATAATGCAAAGAAACCTGCCCTCCACTACCCTAGAGTCTGTGAGGAGAAATAAGAAATAAAAATATAATCACTAAGCAAGGCAGTATGTTGGTACCATGTAAGAACAAAGGATGAATGAGTATATCACAGGCATGACTAAACCTGCCAAATGTTTTTCTAATACAATGACAGATATAATGTAAAACAATACAATGCTTCACAATGTGTGTGTCTCCTAATATAAAACATCTACATTTGAGCTGTCAGAAAAATACATTGATGTTGTATCAAACCTCTCATTCATTTTTTCACATAAGCATCGATTATGAGTCTTCTGACTAGTGGTTTCAAACATGATATGAAATTATTTGATTTACATTTTATCTTTCCTAGAAGAGATTTGTCCATAAACATAGATCAAATCTTCTCCTAAAGTCTTCCAGGTTTTAAATCAATCAGTAAGTGGAATTTTAACAGAGGTAACCACATAACTTACATTTCCAAGTTCCAACTTATTATTGTGAAAAAATTGCTGAATACTCAGGATGAGTTCAACCAAAGCTTGTCTGAGTTCATTCCCAGATTTTTCTGTCTTTGCTGGAAAATCTTACTGTGAATATAGAATTCATTGGAAAACAAAGATAGACTTGTTCAAACCTCATTAGGAAGTATGGGACTGAGAGCTAATCTGACTTTTGATCCAGTGTTTAGGGTTTGAGCTTGAAGAAGTGGTAAATTTGTATAATGGCATTTAAAAACACTTGTCCTAACCTCCAGAGATTTTGGAGAACCAAAATTTAACAAAATTCTAGAAAATAAATAAGATATAGATATAGGTGATATGATATAGATAGATATAGATATAGATAACTTAGTGATTTCAAAAGTGATTTTGCAGATATTTAGTGTTGAAAAGTTGGTTAAATTAAGATTTCTCAACTTCTGGGGCTCATGATATTAAACCTTGATGCTATAAACTGGATGTTTGTGTCCCCCTAAATTTTGTATGTTGAAACCTAATCCCCATTATGTTGGGGCAATTGGGAAGTGATTAAGTCATGAGGGTAGAGCTCTCATGAATAAGATTAGTGATCTTATACGAGACCTCAGAGAACTCCCTTACCCTTCAGTCATTTGAAGACACAGTGAGAAGAGTCATTTATGAATCAAGAAGCAGGCTTTCACCAGATAATGCCTCTGATGGCACCTTGAGCATGGACTTCCCAGACTCCAAAACTGTGAGAAATAAATATTGTTTAAGACACCCAATCTATGATATTTTTGTTACAGCAGCTTTATCATACTAACATGCATGAAAAGAGAGAAAATGACTTTCTCCCAGTCAGACTCTGATTCTCAAAGTAGTCTTTGTGACATATCTATTTATGCAAATTTTTATTTATCCACTTAAATTATAATTTAAAGAATACACATTTTCCAAATTCACTTGGGAATTTCTGAAATATATCAGGCATATTTACTACAAAGTTACACTTTAATTTTAAAAAGAAAATATTACATATCATATATGCCAAAATTATGCCTAATTATAGAGACTGTTAAATCTTAGATGGATTTAAGTTGGGTTTTATTTCTTTTTCTATGTGGACCTATGAGATTTTGGCATATATACCTAGCAGCTCATATTTCCTATATGCACTGATTATTAGAAATGGCCAAGAATTTCCTACCAGGTCTGACTTGATCAATTCACTGTATCTTACTGCCACCAGGGCATACCTCTTCTAGTCTTTCACTCAAACTGCCAAGTCCTCACTTTCATACCAAGAAGGAAAGAAACTTAATTTTGCTGGTAGCTGCTATACTATTTCTCTCCTTGTTTCCTCATTTTCTCAGGTTTTGGAGAGTACCTTCCTTGAGGGTACCTATAACCACTAAACCATGCCCCCATAGTAAAACCCTTTATCACTGTTCTAGCTATATACCATTGTCTCAATTCTATCATTAAATTAGTTCATTTTGTTGGATAAAACTAAATTCCTTGTTCATTTACTTGCCTTTGAAAATTTCAAATCTCTCTATACTTAAAAAAATGGGTTATCTGATTTCCAATTTAGAACACATAAACAGATTTCATGGACTGCTTATGAAATAAAACAAAACATCACCACTGAAACATTGGGTTTATTCCCTAAAGACATAGGAACCAATGCTATTCCTAGTCAATTAAAATTTAGTGCTTAAATATGCCATGGTTTGTTCTTTAACCCTGATGGATTAACTTGAAGGATGTCAAAAGTAACCGCCAAGTTTGAGGAGGAAAACAAGATAAGATTTATCCATACCAATAGATCTCACACTATGTCTGGGTTTTATCACTTGCATTGCCAAACAACTGTATATTCTAAAATTATCTCAGTGAATAAAGGAATGGAAAAATACACTCCATCTCTTTTGGCCAAGACTGGTATATATCGGATTATCTGAGTTTTAAAATTATGATAGTATATGAATAATGACAAGTACAACTACAATGTCAGAACCTTGTATTATACAGTCCAGGTGGATTATCATAGAACTATGGAATTCTAATACTTCAGAGAACTTTAAAGACAATCTAACTGTTCACCTTTCAACATTTTTTTTTCAAATTTATTTTAGCCCACCAGTCAATTGAAATACATCTCTTGCATAAACAATGTTAAGCATAACACATTTCTTACATGTCATTTCTTTAAGGTGAGCACTTGCTAGTTATCACCTCAAGAGGATGTCTGAAATGTCTCAAGTAGACTGTATGTTCTACAGATATAAATGCTAAGTCCCTCAGATTTGACACTGATTCCAGAACATCCTATGTTCCTGTTAGAGTACATAACTTTTAGGAAACAAAACCCTTCTGTTACTAAACATAATTTCAGATTTATATTAGTGCCAACATTCTAACAATATTGGAAATTTAAGAAAAAAAAATCTTTCTGTAGGTTTAAGTATGAAGTTAAATGTCAACTCTTCAACAAGCAAATTGGGTCCCATATTTTTCTGGTCCAATTATCCAGTCTTTCCTTTTTAGACTTTTTTTTTTTTTTAATCCAGTACAATTATACTCCATTAATACCACCATATTTTTATCTATTTGTTCTCTTCCAGTTTATCAATAAGAATTCATGCTGGAAGGAATGATATGTGATGAATAGACTTTTTGAACAATTAACTAGCGAGCACAAATTAGCAATTTAAATATAGCCCAGTTCCACATAATTTTAATGAAAATTATTGTATGGGGTATTCCTCATCAATTTAATAAGCAATGTTCACCAAATCAAACAGGCTTTGCTTTGCCAAAACATTTTGCTTAATTGAATTAGCTGCTAGAAGTCTAGAAGTCTAGCTACCTTCACTGTAAAATGTCATAGGCATACCTATGTTAAAAAAAATGAGTGCAGCTTCACAACTACCAACCTCAGCAGAATGATACATGTACATTTTTCACAGAGACTAACACTTCCTTTGAATAACTAGAGGACATTCAAATCCAAAGTGTTTTCATAATCTGAAAAAAATATTTATTTAAAATATATTGAATTGATGCTATATTTTCCAGAAAATAAAAATTAACACAAATCTAAATACTCTATAATCTTTTTTAGCCAAGTGTATTTTAGTTTTAAAATTGACAAATTTGTTGTCCAATCATAAATGTAATGTTTGAAAATTTTTGCTCTTTCAGGAAATATTATTTTATGATACATAAATTTAAAAATTTAAGCAGAACATTTGATGTATCTATTATTATCATTATTATGGCATGTTGTGAATAATAACAATTATAACTACATTGCCAAAAACTTTGATTCTGTAGCTCACTTATTTGACAGAAGTCAAATTTGAGAAATCACAAAATAAGCTTCCATATTCACTTCCGAGTTTAAAAGTTTCTATGATTTGGTATCAAATAACTCTTTTTAAAATGAGATTACTTTAATGTGAAATAATTAGGATTCTCTGTGTTCTGGCAAAATGAATAAATTACTACATTGTGAGCACATACTATGAATGTTGTTTCCAGATCATCTCTACCACTACATTCTCGTACCTCTTCCCTTAAAAGGACTAAAGGAAAGGGGAAAAAATTACAGTTAAAATTAAGTAAACTGAGTCAAATGTGACTCTTTTTGTATGTGACAAGAATACCATCAGAAGAGATTAGGTTAAAATTAAGTAAACTGGGTCAAATGTGACTCTTCTTTGTATGTGACAAGCTTACCATCAGAGGAATTGAGGTTGTTTAAGTTATACATTTCTAAATAAATGAAATATATACACCATAATATAAAAATAGAAAATATTAATTTTATAAATGTACATAAAATTTATAAAATGATTTCAGGGTAATTTTATTTTTGTCGAATTATATATTCTGAAGATCAAAAAACATACTATTGATCTTCAGTTATTTATGTAGTATTTTTTCCATGTAATGATTTAATTTTTCAGGAGAAAATAATTACCTAGACACAACAAATATTCACTATTCTTTTAAGAGTTAATGTTATATCATCATTTTTTCCCCCATCTCTTTCATGAAATAATTTTTAACTGAACTGCACTTGAAGAATGTTTTAGTATTTTGTTCCATATACACTTTGAGAGAAACTCAAAGAAAATTTAGCTCATACTTTTCTTTTGTTGATAACAAAAGTTTTAAAAGTTTTAAGTATATTTATATTCTATTCATTGAACAAAAGTAAAAAAAAAAAGCTTTCATGGATATCAAATATTTTGTTTCTAGATATATGTGTTTATGTAAAAACAAAACTTTTGGCAATCTGGACATATTTAGGACTTTTTCTTTTTCTTTAAGTTGAAAAACACATGATAAACATTTGTCATAAATCATAAGCTTACCTTTTGTTCTTGGTTTTGGTCCAGGAAGCGTTCTCCATTACAAACTCTTCATCTGGCATATTTAACTGATGACTCTACAGATAAAACTGAAAGAAGATGATTTAATAATTCCCTTCATGCTCTAGTCTCAGGTTAGGTTGCCCATATTTTACATTTAATTCAAATCTTTTTCTTTTCTTTATAAGAGTCTCTAAGTTTTCCTTCCTTTTCACATAGAAAAAGATCCTTTACAAAGAATTATTTCTTTGGTTTTATTATTTTTTTAATTTTTATTTTTTATTACAGTTGACATTCAATATTGTATCAGTTTCAGGTGTATGGCCTTGTGGTTAGACATTTATATAATTTACTAAATGAATAAACACTTCATTTATTTCTTTATTTTTAATTTTCAATGTGCTTTTTAATTTTTAGAGCTTTTGCTTTCTTGTAAATTTTTTAAAAGTGGCTCCAATTGACACCTATTTAAGAAACAAACTCTATTAAATGATTAGTATGTGGAGAGAAATAAGTATAAAAATATGATTAAAATTAACACATAAAGAACTCATTATATACCAATAAAATGCAAAAAAAATAATTCCATTCAAAGGCAATCACTCAACAAACAAATAAAAAATGAAACTGGCTTGAAATCTCACAATCCTGGTTAAAAATCAAGTCTCAGTCACTGTCAAGGTGTGTGACATTGATCAAGGTCCTTATTCTCTCTGAATTATTACGGTATAATCTTTAAAGCAGCTCCTTAAGGAGAAAAAAAGTAAGGATTCTTAACTATTAGTAGTGCTTTGTCTATTATCTATAAATTCTCAGGTGCATATTCAGAAGACATTGCCACACAAAAGGAAAATAGTTTAGAAAACTGCATTTCTAAAGAAAATTGTGAGAGGATTAAAAAATACCTGTAATGTGATCAATGTAACAAAAAAGGACAATGTGCACTTCCACTTTTCACTCAAAAAGAGTAGCCCCATTTCTCTAAGGTTATCCCTGCTACAACTCAAAAACAAATAAACAAACCCTAGCCATAACACAACAAACAAGTATAAGATTATGAAAGGTGGAAACAAATGTGGGCTGTCTAAGAACCTTCGGACCTATGGAATAACACAGTGGTGGAGTGTTGGGTTCCTTATGTTTCCTTATTATTTCCCACATATACTGGGCAGAGTGCTGCAGAATATTCCAACCCAGAACCTCCAACAGGCAAAGACAAAAATAACAAACAAAACAAACAAACAAACAAACAAACAAACATTCAAGCAGAGCCTGTTTCCTGAACCTAAAAGAATAGAAACCATTTTTGGAAATATCTATCCTACTATAGCCACACACCAGCAGAACCCCTCTCCTGCATGGTATCAGTGAGGCTCAGCAAGGAGCTGATCTTCCATTCCACCCTTCTCCACAAAACACGTGGCATCACTCTGACTCCCAGGGACCAGTTGTGTTAGCTGGAACAAACAGGGAATTAATATTTCACCTCCCACCTGATGGAAGAAAGTACTTCTCTAATTCTCCTGGCAACTTGTATTGGCAAATGCAGTAGGATCCTTCTTTTTCCATCTATTCATTTCTTTTTTTTTCTTTTTTTTCTTTTTTGCCCTGTAAAAATAAAATAATAGACCAAAGGCTGAATACTTTTTTTGTATACTATTTTTACGCTTTTTTGATTCATTTCTTCTGGTTTTATCACTCAAGATTCAAGTTTTTATACTATGTTTTGACACAAGCAGCGATCTTGTTTTATTTTTTAAAATAATACCTTATTTTCTTTTGTAAGATAACAATTCTTTTTTTAACTTTAATTTTTCAATTAGAGTTGACATTGAATACTATTTTATATATCTTAATTCTTTACACTAAAAAAAAATCTTCCCTAAGTGAAAGTAAAGTGCTGATATAATTTCCACTTAATCACCTTCAAAAGTGCCAATTACAAGTTATTTATATATTTATAATAATTGTTTTTTCAAATTTATTGTATTTTATGTTACAAATAAAATGATGCATATATTTGTATTTGCTTTTATATTTGTAAATTTTATTAATATCAGAATTAATTTTATAAACATACTATATCAGAACAACTATTTAATCTATTTCATATATTTCAGTCTGCTTTTTATGTCAGTACTATAGAGCTTTAATAATTAAAAATAGAATTATCATATGATTCAGTATTCCACTTCTGGATATAGATTCAAAAGAATTGAAATCAGGGTCTTGAAGAGATATCTGCATTCCTATCTTCATTGCAACATCATTCACAATGGTCAGCACAGAGAAACAAATTAAATGTCCATTAGTGAATGAATAGATTTAAAAATGTGATATATACATACAAGAGATTATTATTCAATCATAAAAAGAAGGGAATTCTGTGTTATGCAACAATGTGTACAAACTTGGAGGACATTATGCTAAGTGAAATAGGCCAGTCACCAAAAGATATCACTTATGCACTATCTAAAATAATCAAACTTCATAGTGGCTGTACCAATTTACATTCTCATCAGCAGTGTAGAATGGAAATGTAAATTTAAAAAATTAAAAATAGAATTACCTTATAATAATCCCTCTTCTGGGTATCTATTCATAAAAATTTGAAAACATTTATTTGTAAAGGTATATGCATTCCTATGTTCACCGCAGCATTATTCATGGTAGCCAAGACATGGAAACAACCAAAGTATCCTTCAATAGATGATCGGATAAAGAAGTTATGGTACATATGTACAATGGAATATTACTCAACCATAAGAAAAGATAAATACTGCCATTCGTGACAGCATAAATGGATCTTGAGAATATCATACTAAGTGAAATAAGTCAGATGGACAAAAGCAAGAACCATATGATTTCACTCATGTGTGGGATATAAAACTGAAAGCAACTAACAAATAAGACAAATAAACAAATGAAAACGCATAGATACAGACAATAGTTTAGTAATTACTAGAGGGAATGAGGGGATGAGGGAGGGGTAAATAAAAGTAAAGAGAGTCAAATATATGGTGACAGAGGAGATTTGACTTTGGATGCTGAACCTACAATGCAATATACAGATGACATATTATTGAATTGTTACTTGAAACATATAATTTTATTAACCAAGTTCACTTCAATAAATTTAATAAAATATCAAATTCATAGACACAGTACAATACTGGTTGCCAGGGGTTAGGGGAGAGAGAAATGAAGAGTTGCTGTTGGACAAGTATAAGGTTTCAGTCATGCAAGCTAAATAAATCATAGTGATTTTCTGTACATTTTGCCTATCATTAATGATACTATATTGTGCACTTAAAAATTTATTGAGGGTAGATCTCATGTTAAGTGCTCTTACCACAATAAACAAACAAACAAATAAATAAATAAATAAATAAATAAATATTTCTTGAAAGAATGAATAATTAGAAAATAGGGGGTTTTTTTTAATGTCTTAAATTAAAATCTAGGGCTATGATTGTGCCATTCTGATATCATTTACCTTAAACTCAGAAATACATGAAAAAGATATTGCTGATAAGTTTTGTCTTTATTTACTTTTCATTTTACTTTTTCAGTTTCATAGCATAGTTAATAAGCACTAAGAGATTTGTAGGTACTGAAATTTCATCTTCCTCATAAAGGTATCTTCATTATTTTTTAAATATTATTTTTAAATATTTTTAATTTTTTAAAAAAACATAATTTTTTGTACAAAGTGTGTTTTATCTTTAGGTTCTGAAATTTCACTGCATGTTGAAAAAGATTGTTCTCAGCTTATAACAGCTTTTCATGTAAATTACTGTGAAAATCTAGACATATAAATAATTTACAATGTGATTAGTTATTTGCAAGCTGGTAAGTTTGCAATATCCAAAACTGGATTTCCTTAACTTCCCTCAGTTGGCATTACTGTGTTTCATATGAAAGCACATAGCTTTTTATCTCACCCCTATTTCACAGGGTCAAGAATTGATATTAACCCTTTTCCAAATGAAAAACTACAACTAAAAAATCACATAGCAAAATATGCCCACAGGATATAAAGAAAGGTAGAAGGGTAAAAAGTAGAAGGGTGGCTTTTTTGAGAAATAACCAAGTGGAAAAAAAAAAATGACGTTTTTAGATTCCTAAGTATTTTGAAACAGAGAAAAGAGAGAGAGAGAGAGAGAGAGAGAGAGAGAGAGAGAGAGAGAGAGAGAGAGAAAACAAGTGATGGACTCTTGCTTGGAATCGACACTTGATACCAAAAAGAAAACGCAACGAAGAAAATGAAAGTTACTCAGTGACCTTTCCCTGAGTGAATTAAAAAGAAGGTTTGCTTATTCTTTCTAATAATGTGGCTGGTAAAATAAGAATACTTATACTTTACACTCTTTAGTTTCTTTTTACTGTACAGGAAATTACATATCTCCCTTTAGTGTTTCAAACACAAAATACAAAAAAAAAAAAATTACTGTCTTTCATGGTTTTAGATACTTAAACTCCATTTCCTTAAAAATTATGTGACATACAAACTGTTTGTTTACTAAAGTGCACTTAGTATGAGATCCCTGAAAAACTGCATAGATCAATGTTGGTGACCCCAGAGCTCCAAGGATAGTACAGAATGTGGCAAAAAAAAAAAAAAAAAAAAAAAAAAAATGAGGAGGATTCATTCAGAAGGAATCAAGAGAGACAGAACTTTTCTTGGTTAAGCACTGTGTCCTAAGCAATTTATTTGTAGCATTTCAGTTAATTCTTTCAATAACTAGTTCTAGGGTTTCAAATAGTAAAATTAAAGCATAGAAAGTTTTAAAAAAATCTACGATCACACAATTATCAGGTGGAAGGAAGCAACAAGCTCCAAACTAAGGGGACATGGTCTTTTAATCCATGTTTTTTACCACTGCAGTGTATCCTACATACTTAGATCTAAATACCAATGTGTTTACTTATTTATTTTTTTTAGCTGAGTACATGTTACATAATTAAGTCCATAGATAGGTACCTTTTGTATTTGTTTCAAATGTTTATACATAAATTACAAGTAAAGTAATCCTTTAGTTTATGTAGGTGATGTTTATCTGGAGTTAGACCCATAAAGTCAACTGCAATCTAGATATTCTGATCCTCATATAAAACACCCGGCTGACAAAATGGTTTCATACAGAATGCCTGAATGAGATACCCTCTTTCAGGACAGTGTTACAAACACATATTTGCTCACCTTAAAAATTGTAAACAACCCAGTGAAAACTGCTTAATTATATAACGAATTTTTAGAGAATGTTCTATTTCATATAGACAATTTCCAACTGTTTGCAACAGAATTATCAGAAGTAGATTATGCAAATGTGTTAATATTTTTGTATTCAGCAGAATGCATTTTTCAACACATCATTTAAAAATAAAACCAAAAATACATTGCTGAGGCCTACTGATATATACATACCCTATAGTGTTTTATTAATGTTTCTTTCATTCATCTTATGAAAATAAAAGTATTGTATGTTGCACAAAGTTGTTTTGTGTTGCTTATCATACTTCTTGAAATCTTATTCATGCTATGCAAATGAATTAAGAATATGATTTATCACAAATGCTATATTAAAATAATTGCTGATTTTTTTGTAGAAGAAAAATTATATGAAATATTTAGACTTCAGTTTCTTCATATTCATCTTTCTCATCTTCAAGAAAATAGAAGGTAATCAAAGCCTTATTGTTCAAGACCCTGGGACTCTGAAGGCTCTCATATTTCATTTGTTACTGATGTTTTCAAATATATGTTCACATTATGACGTTTTTCACTAATAACCGTTCATTCTAATAGATTAAAATTATCAATGCCACCACATTTTCTACATTCAAAATGTCTCATAAGATTCATGTAAATTTGTATAACATTTCTTATGTTACACAGCATTTTTACAACCTACTCACAACACTTCCAGACAGATCAAGGTGTGATTTTCAGCCTTCCAAAGTTGTGTCCTTATTTATGTTTGCAAACTGGCCTCTCTCTATTCTTACTTCAGTAAAATTGGCCTACAGAGTATTCTTTTAATGAGACTACAAAATTGCCTTTGCCTATGTCACTTTCTGTACTTATTTTTGCCCCCACCTCCCCCATCTAATAGTGATGTATTTCCCTCTTCTGGATTTCTAGAACATATCATTATCTCTTATAATATTTTCTTTTCTCTTATTTATAATTAATTAGACATATGTGCTATCCCTCCCTGTATGTGGTAGGCTCACTGAGTGCAGCATTCTGTTCCTTTTCTCACCAGCAGTATCTAGCAGAGCACATGGTAGGGATTCTATACATTTTTATGGAAAGAATGAATCAACTTTCAGAAGAGAACGTATGAACAACTTAAGTGGCCGGTGTCAGACAAAATTCAAGATAGAAATTCTGACTCTTAAACCATTTTCCAAAGAGGATGATGTTGGCTAATCCCTAAAAGCTACTCAAAGTATTACCATGTTCTAACATCAAGCTACTCTGCCCTCAAGCATAGTTCATTCATTTGATCCAGAACTTGTCTGGATTTCATAATTTATAACTGTGAACTCATATTTTGATTTTCCTCCTTAGTCATGCTCTCATCATTTGTCATGTACTTTCTTAGATTTCTGTGGGGAAAGATATTTTTTTAGCATTATTTCACCTTAAAATCTGCCTATTAATTCAAAACTTTCTTGGAATGCTGAATTAAAAACAGGCAAACAACAAAAAAAATGTATCTGAAAATATAGTAAGTTATTAGAGATATTTTAATAGAAAATAGAGAATTACATCTAATTTTTTTGTCCTTGATATGGATTTTCAACTTGTTACATATGAGTGTAACATATATTTCTTATAAATTTTTACAAACATTTGGAATACCATAAAATCTTTAAACTGTGACAAAACTGTAAAGAAATTATGTTACAATTTAAAAAAAATATTTTCAACTGGGGCATCTACTTGGCCTTTATGCTTGAGTAGGAAGTCCAAATTTTTCATTTTATATAATTCTTAAGAACATAATTAGCTTACCTTTTTACTAGCCTGGTTTTTTTCTAGGTACCACTAGCACTTTTAAATTATTCTTTTCAAAGAACTCATGCAATTGCCACACTTTGTAAGCAACTACTATAATTCCAAAATGTGTCAAAATCTGTCACAAATCTGCTTTATTATTTAGTTAAACTTGAAAAAAAAGATATCTATTTCTATCCAAAGGCATTTTTGTAGAAGAAGTTACATACAAACACACACTACAAAAGAAACTGAATGAGAAAAGAAAATTGACATTTTGATTTGTGGACTCTCCAGTAGGTCTATCATTCATCTAGAAAAATATCACTATTGTCACTCTTCTCAGGCAGGGAGACTAATTGGAGCAGCTGTGGCAGAGAACAGTTTTTCTGCAGGGAAAGCCGCCTTGCAAAGAAAGAACACACTAAAGGACTTGCAGGTGTTACAAATTGAGTCTAAAAGATGAGACTGATTAGAAAGAGCTAAAGATGTATAACTATGTCTTTCTAAACACTGAGTTACTAATATGGTTTTTTGTATGCACGACAGTTTATTCACTGAGCAAATATTTTGTATTTGCGCTTTGTAGAAAGCAGTGTGCTAGTCACTTCTTTTAGCTTAAAAAGCAAACAAAAATTGACGTGATAGAAAAGATGGAAAAGAATCAACAGGGAAGTGAACACACTCTGAGGCCATGCAGTGCCTTGTTTTGATTTTCTCTTTCATTATATGACTCCCATCCAAGTCATTCTAGAGTCCATAAAGATGATAATGATAGCTAACATTTATCAAGGAGCAGAGGTAAAATTATTTTCTCAAGGTCATATCCAGATTTTGTGATTCCCAATTTAGTGAAACATTGACTTTTTCTTACTGATCTGTGAACCAGTCAGGTAAGAGCTCCTGACCACAGCATTCACTTCTACCACATTGGTGCTTTAATAGGAATTATTATTTATACTTTTGGGATAATGGGATCTTACTCATGAGCTTGAGGACCAGGTAAGGGAAGGAGGAGTAAGATCAGTCCTTTGCTGCAAGGAGAACCTGGGAAGTTTCCTAGAAGCAAAAAAAAAAAAAACTCAGACCCCATATCTCCTACCTAAGACTACTTTACTCATCATTCTTCCTGCTGTTTGAGAGGAAATTATAAGATGTACAGTGAGAGGCTTAGCATTTGGACAAACTTGAATAGGTCTTTTAACTTCTGTAGATTTCAGTTTCCTCAGTATCTTTGAGGTAATTTTATAAAAGCATATATTCTATTATAATATTTTCTTTCTAATATGGGTGTTCTTGAGGACAAGAGTTGTGTTTTATTTCTCTGTGTAAGCCTAAGGCCTAGAGTAGGACATTTCAAACATTAAATGATAAATAATTATTAAATCAAAGAATAACACAGGGATAAAATATTCGACTTACCTACCTCATGGAATTGCTATAAATATTGAATGGAAACATTGTGAAAACACTGTAAAACTTTAAAATGTTTGTAATGTAAATGAGAATAACATTTGTGCTTATAATATCATTATTCTAAGTGTTATTTAATTTTTCTGGTCTACTTCATTTTTATAAAGAACTGATAAAGGAAGTATTATTGTTATCACCTTTTTACAGACATGCAAATGTGAGCCACAGAAAGATGAACAAAAATGCTGAAGGTAGTTCAACCAATATTTGTGGGAGCCAGGATGTGAGCTCATGTAGTCCAATACCAGAATCTGTGCTCTTAACCAGTATCTATTATTGTGATAAGGTTGATTTATATAATGTTTATTGATGTGCTTTTATGATTCTTGATTGAAATATCAAATGACCAAGAAAGTGTGAGTTACTTCTGCAGTACAGTTGACAATGACATTGCTGAGTTATAGGAAGGCCATTGAAACACATGTCAGACAGACTTGGTAAAGCCTCATTTTGCTTTTTTTCCTGCATAATTTTAAACTTCTCACTGAATATATCAGTGAGTTTCCTCATCTGTGAAATAGATGTAATATTTACCTATAGAAATATCAAGTGTTTTATTATATTGCAACTAATAGGACCTTAGTAATATACAGTTGCTGTTATTTTTGTTATCATTGTCATTATTTCTTCTCTTTCTTTTTTTAACATTCTTTTTTTACTCTTTAGTATTAATTATTTCAAAAACTATGGATTGAGAACCTACTATGTGAATAAAACAAGAAAATGTAGCTGTTTACATAAAACTTACATTCTAGTAAAAAGGCAACAAGATAGTATGCAGATTAAATATGTAAAAGAAATTACACATTAGAAGATGATAATGGCTGTGGAGAAAAAATGAAATAGTCAAGTCATATAGTGTATCCCAGGGAGAGGGAGGATTTATACTTTTAATGAGGTGCTAAGAAAAAAACACATTAAAAGGTGCCATTCAAAGAATATCCTGAGAAACAGCATTTTGGGCAGAAGTTACAGCTCATCTAAAATACCCAGGATGGGATTGTGCTTGGTTTATTTGAGGAACAGCTAGAAAAAACCACTGTGGATAAAGTAGGCTGAGTGAGAGGAAGAGAAATAAATAGAGATCAGAGAAGTATGAGTAGGGTGTAAGGTCATCAAAGGAAGGGCACTTTCTAGAGTTCATTGTAAGCATTTTTTAGTTTTATTCTGAGTGAAGCAGGGCATCATTGAAATATTTTGAAAAGAGCAGAATCATGAGTGACAACTCTGGGTGGCGTAGTAAGCAGAGATGGTAGAAAGGGAAGGATGATAGCTAGAAGCCAGTCTGGAAGCTTTTACAATAACCCTGCTATGAGACAATGATATCTTTAGCCAGAGTATATGGCAATGGTGGAGTCAAGGACCACTGTTTGGATCATGATGACATTCAACTCCATTTATTGCTCAAAAACAATGAGAAAAGGGAGAGGCAAATTATGAGGCAAGATGCTTCTTGCATCACCTCAGATGCAGTCTCTGCATAGTCTATAGGCAAGAGGTGGTTATTCTTTAGCACAGAGGAATGGATCACTTTTGCTACGCAGAGGATTAAGAGAAATACAGAGGATCTAGTTTCTCAAGCATACCAAACTAGATGTTCCAAAGCTGGGTCTCAGTGCCACACACCTTCTCTCTCAGGGACCTGAATTTAGCATAGGGGACTTGTCAGGATTCTAAATTCAGCCTATTTAAGTACTCTCTTATTCTCAAAATTTGATCCTATGCCTCATTTTCGGCCCATCTGCTCTGTGGCTGCAGGAGATGAGGGTCCTTTACATACTAACATCAAGGCCTTCTGGCTTTCACACTGTGCCCTGAGTTGATAGTTGGCTGATTTTAGCTCCTTCCTTCAATGCATCAAAGGCACTTAAAAGCAACCGGTCATCTCCACATTCCCTGTAATTACTACTGCTCTTGCAAAAGAAGTCTATTTAGGAGCAGTGGTAATTGTTAGGATTAGGGTATATAGAAGGAGACTCTAGTAGGAAGTGAGGAAGGGAAACGGAGAGAAAATTGTTATCAAGCAAGTTAAGTAATTAGAACTTAATCCCACTGAGAAACTTTGGAAGGTAATGCAGAACTCATCTCTCAGAGTTAACCCAGCAGAAGAACAACAAACAGGTATTTATCCACATACTCCTAATAGTCACTGGTTCTGGGATGCACCTAGAAAGCATTAATTCTCTGGCACATACTTCCTGATATGCCTGCTGTAGGGTGAAATCCAGACACTAGAGAGAGGCCTCAGGAAATGAGTTATGGATGCAGGCAGCTGGAAGTCAGTCTGGCGTGCACTGCAACTGAAAGACCCAAGGTATATGGTCAGGGCACTGACACTGCCTAGCATATTATTCTACTATTGATGAACATCTGGGAAGCTTCTAGGTTTTGGCTTTTATGATTAGTGCTGCTAGAAACATTCTTATACATGCCTTTTGGTGAACACATGTATGTGTTTATATTGGATATATACCCAGAACAGAAATTACTGGGTCATAGAGTACGCATGTGTTTAGCATATTAGATACTGTCAAACATTTCTCTAAAAGTGTTATACCAATTCACATTCTGAAGACAGTTTAAGAAAATTGCAGTTCTATTTTCTTGGTAATAATTGATATTTGCTGTCTTTTCTCATTTTAGCCATTTTGTGGAGTGTGTTATTGCATATGTGTGGTTCAAATTTATTTTCCCTGATCATTAATGAAATTGTGTATCTATTCACTTGAAAATTGCACATCCTCTATTGTAAAGGACCTGTACAAACATGTATCTGTTTTATTTGATTAAATAACATTTGACTTTTTTCTCCTTTTTTCATTCACATTTTGATGTTTTTGGAATCTATCAATATTTAATATATAGGCTTAATGAATTCATTTTATCTAGTCAATATCATTTAGTATTTATCCATTCTCTAAAGAAGGATACCAGTTTATCTTCCATTTTTTTTCCTCCCATGAAAATACTGTGAAAACCATCCCCATTCATGGTTTCTTTTGACCAGTTTGATGGTTCCTTTGGGTTGTATACCAAGAATAGAAACGTTTGTAAGCTATATGGCAAGTAAAGTATAAAACATATTGCAATATTAAGAATAACAATTTACATTCCCCATGAAGTACCTGAGTGTTGCTATTTTCCAATATTGTCACTGGTGCTTGATCATTTCTTTCTATACTAGTAAACTTGATCATTTCTTTTTATATTTATTAATTGATAAGCCTCTTAGTAGGTATAATGTGCACTTAATACAAGTATGAATAAGCTTTATTAGGAAATTTATAGGTAAAAGTTGATCCCACTGGACTAGTACAGCTGGGCCTAATGTACCTGGATATGTGGTAGTTTGTGCTCCATGAAAGGTACTTTACTAACTTTTTTTTTCCATGTTTACTGAGAAATTGGGAGGACACAGAGAATACCTGATTAGTTGTATAATACTAGGAATCCGAAGATCTTGACCTTCCTACTCTCAGGGGTGTCCATATTGATGAGAGGAACACCATGCCTTCCTGAGTTGTCTTTAAGAATTTGCTTCCCAGGGCCAGTATTGGATGGAAACCTTGTGAACCCTCATGCTGAGCTAGTTCATTACTAAGCCACCTCAATGTGGAGTTGTCTGGGCCATCCATCTATCCATCCATCCATCTATCTATCCATTCACTCATCCATCCATCTGTTCATCCATTCAACAAAAATCTCTGCATCTTCTCAGTTATCTACTGGTCCCTAGGAGAAAAACTGATTAAATATTTATTTTCAGAAAATCAACTGAACCTTCAGTGAAGCTTCTAGCTTCTCTTGAAAACAATGAAGATATTCCATGTGTATGGAGACAGCAAACTTAGTAAAATTCTCATTAAAAGGATTTGTGGAGATCATCTAAACCACTTGATTATGAAATCCAAGTGAGAAAACAAGGAAAAACTTCTGCAATCAAATTGAAGGACTGCTCAGTGATATTTTAAAAATTTCATTAGGTGAAAACCCATACATCAATTCGTAACCTAAGAAATATTGCTGACAGTGCAGGAAACCTGTTTGTATAATATGATTTGTCCCTCTCTACCCCTGGTTCTTGGATGACCATGAAGTATCATATGGCTCCCTCCAGAGTGCAAATTATTTCTGAATGGTAGGCAAGAGAAAGTCTTCCTGCTTCAGAGACAAGCCATAGGGAACACAAAGTGATGTACTAACAGTTTATTTGGGGATAAAAATCATGTATCCAACTAGTGTTGATTATCCCTACTGTAGGCATATAGCTTCTCTGCTCTTTAAGATGGTAGAAAAGTTTGGTTGCATTAAGGAGGTGAAGAAAATTGCAACCAAAGCTTTTTAAGTAAGCCCTACTATATGGAGTAGTTGTAGAGTTTCTTAAGGGCCAAGATATTAGAAGTATGTTATTCTATGCCAAAGGGAATGAGAAAAGGTTGATACAATTTGTATAGTTGATAAAAATGTCTATGTGGAAACCAAGGAAAACATGCTTGTAGAGGTTGTGACAGTCCTTAGAAAGGAGTAGTTGCCTAAGAATCAGTAGGAATTATCTAGGAAAAGGAATGAGATCTGAAAAGGTCCCCCACATCTTGGCAGATTACAGGAATCATTTGCAATATCACTATGAGCCACAAACTGAGGAATTTATAAATGACTGTTGGGGCTGGCTATATTTGTAATAGGAAAGGAGAAAATCATCTATCTATCCCTTGACCACCCCTCCTCAACATCCTAAGATCAAATGCATTTATGTATAAATTATTACTTTGAAAAAACAGCTAGAATGCTTGTCCTTTCTCTCCAAACATAAACAGAAATCCAACAGTCACCATTCTGTCTCCAATGATAACCTCTAAAGAAAAATGAAGA
Organism: Eidolon dupreanum; assembly: GCA_028627145.1. NCBI lineage: Eukaryota > Metazoa > Chordata > Mammalia > Chiroptera > Pteropodidae > Eidolon > Eidolon dupreanum. Next base: position 86,271,142 of record CM053507.1, on the reverse strand, counting down.
CAAATTCAATGGTAAGGGAATCTGTTGCAAAAGCATTAAAAGTATAGCAATGTTTCTCACTTCAGGAGAGATGAAATCATAAAACCCCCAGGAAATGACATGGTGCTATCTTGGGAGTAAAAGGATCCAAAATTCATTTATATTATGTCCATCCATTCATCTTCAATCTATTCAAGGGAAGTCCCCATCTATTCACCAGGGTTTCTAGGTGTGTGTGAATAAATAGAAAGGAAGAGTGAGTGTTGAGATAGAGAATCATTAGAGTCCCTGCATATCAAATAGAAATGTAGTACTCTATAGGATTTTTAAATAGGTGACATTTTTATAAAACAAAATGAAAAGTTTTCTAAGACATGCTAAGTGAAAAAAGCAAGATGCAGAACAGTAGGTTTTAGTATGTTCTTTTGTGTTTAATAAATAAAACTTCTCATGTTGCAGTATAGAAATATGAGCATCCCAATTTTTTACTTGGACTTTCCTTCATTATTCCCATGCCTGACACCTAGGGGCCTAGGAGCTCTAACCAGGAAGAATATGGTAGTATTCAATTGTTTAAGAGTTCAATCACCAAGGGTAGCTTAAACATATATCCCTGAAGAAGTCATTGAAGGAGAGGCTGTTGTAGATAGCTTTTGAAAGAGTTATCCCTTTGCTCAATGGTATATTCTGTACATGTATAATAGTGACATCCAACCACCAAATGCTATGCTGAGAAGCTTAGAGTAGTCACAAGCATAAATAATAACCGACTAATAAATTTTCTTATGTTAGAAAGTATCAATGCCTGACAAATATTGTCAACCGGACACTTGCTAATGTGTTTTATCTGCTTCAGGGAGAACACAGAAACTCCATATTCCACATTTGTGTCTGTGGCAATGAAGTACAATTTTTGTCCTCTTACTGGAGTCAGGTACATCTTCCAACTTCAAGTTGGTGCAGATGCACTTGGTGCTTGCCTAGTTTCTTTTCAGTTGATGAGTACTGTTGCTGCCAAATGGGAACAGGAGCACCAGTGAGAGGGGTTTAGCAAGCTTTGCTTCCCAATTGGAGGAATGACTTTGTCCCCTTTAATGAGAGAAACATTGTGACCTCAGAAGTCAATTAACTTGTGGAGTTTGGGTACCAGAGGCTGTATTATTGGGCAAACTTGCAGTCCTTTCTGTGAAGCTAGCTCATTGCTTGGGTACTTGTAAGAGCCATGAAGATTCCAATTAGTAAATGGGTTTGTCTCCCCTTGTTTTTTCAGGTGCCCTCTTCTCTATATTCTTATTAATATACTTTGCTCATTTCCTTTTGGTTTTCTTATTGACGAGTAATGTACCATTTCTAAAGACTAACTATCTGGATTCAAATCCCAACTCTACCAGTTAACAAATTGTGGGATTTTTAGAAATTTACTTAAATTCTTTATGTCTCAGATTTTTTTAAATTTAAATAAAGTCAAATAATATTTTCTACTTAAAAGTTTGTTACAATTAAATGGATTAATATTTTTAGCACTTTTAAAAATTCTAGAATAAATTAAGCACATTTGTTGGGTAAATGAATGAACTTTTCTTCCCTATTTCTTGCTAATTCATAGAAATGTATTCTACATACCAGATATTAAATCTTTATATATAATGAGTGTACATGTATCTCCAGTCTCTCACCTATTTGTTAATGTACCTTATTATAAAGAAATCTTACATGTTATCCAATCAAATCTATTCATTTTTTATGATTTTGGTATCTGTCTTAAGAAATTTTCACAACCCCAAGTTCAAAAAGGTATTTTTCTACAGTCTTGTCTATTTGCCTTATAGTTTCATCTTTAATGTTTAAGCATTCAACTAATTTATTTTAGTATATACCATATGTTAGAGATACAAGTATATTTTTTCAACAAAGTTGGCTAAAAGTGAAACCTTTGTCCACAGATTTATCTTACCGCTATTATCACATATCAACTTCACATTTAGAGTAGGCTCCATTTCTAAACTATTCCTTTATTTTGGCCAATTTACTTTTATCTATACTAACACTATCATGTTAATTAGCATAGTCTTGTAATATACATTAATATATTGGGGAAGAAGGTAAGTCTTACCACTGTGCTCTATTTTTTCAAAAATTGCTTAGCTGTGTGTGATTCTTTTCCTTTAAATTACAGACTGAATATATTAAGAAATTCCCCAAATGCTGCTGACATTTTGTACTAAATTTATTGCTCATTTATGTCTAAATATTCAAGGAATTGATATCTTTATAATGTTAAGTTGTTTAATCCATGACTATATTGTTAACATCTAAGAAATTATGATTTGCAATGTTTTTAGGCTCACCTTCAAATATGTTTTGTTAATAGAAAAGTTTTTCATTAATTTAGATTTTCACATTTTGAACTCTGTATCCCACATTCAAGTTTAAAAAAAAAATAGGAAAGATATTGTGACATGGGTTAATGTCATTGCAACATTCTACTAAGATGCTGAACATTTTACTTTTTTCTGTTTTTTGCTTGCGAGTAGTCAAACATACTTATTGTCATTGCATGCATTAAGTTATAACTGCTGTGCAACACTTACATAAAGTTGACTGAGAAGTTTAGTAATCCAAGATTCTCTTAAGACTCTATTTCCAGGTACTATGATATATTACCCAGACAATAATTTAAATAAAAGTTTCAGTGGGAAAATCCTATTTGACCTCTTGGGAAAATGTAGATGCATTTAATTGCACACTATTTTGAACTGACAGATATTGGTTTTAAATGACCTTGCTATGAATTGTCATTTATGCATTTAACTCATTCTAGTATATACAATGTGTTAGAGATAAAATAATTTAAAGATACCTTACAAAGTAAGCAATAGCATAGTCGCTATAATGCTTGTATTAGAAAAGTCTTTATTAAAAGTTGCATTTTTGGGTTTGGAGAAAATCTGATTATGGAAAATACTTCAAAGAAATGGCGTTTAAAATTTAGATTTTGCAAAGTGTTTGGTGATGCTTCTATCATTTTAAGTAACCTAAAATTCCTTTCAAAGTTTGATGTCTTGGCATGAAAGGCTGGCTTATAACAGTGGAAAATCACTATGTGGAAGTTACATGATCATGTATAGTCATAATTATTGACCTGCTGCTAAAGGTTTTTCACATAATGAAAAGTAATCCAAATTATTTCAAGGTTGGAAAACATGGACTTGAATATCGATATGGTGTTATTAATTGTGTTGTTTGATTACTGAGCAGATAATTTGCTTTATTCTGACAATAGCCTTGTTCTAACAATTACTACATACAAAGTGCTCTCCAAGAAAGAGTAGAGAAAATAATCATGAATAAAATACATTCCATGAATTAATAGGGTTTGCAGGGCAGAGAGGTAGGTATATAAATATACTTCATACTAACTGATATACATACATTAAGCTTATTTATACTTATTTAGTAAAAATCTATAAGATTACAGAGAAAGAAACACCCAATTTAGTCAAAAAAATGGGATGAGGAGTCCGAGAATAAATGCTTTTCAGAGATGACAACACCAGAACTGAATCTCGAGAGAGAAATGAGTTTAGAAAGAAAAAAAGAGAGAGAGAAGTTTTGTTTTATTCATTTTGTTTTTAAAATTGCTTCTTAAAGAAAAATAATATTCTTATGATAGAAAAGCTAAGAAATGTTTGAGAAAATAATAAATAAAATAATGTATATATCTTATTTTGTTTACTTCTAGTCATAGAGTTACATATTTACTGTATAAAGATGTAATTTGATGTAATGACATTATGTGTTATAGTATGTGTTAATAACATCACCTAGAGAATGTGGACAATATTTTTAACTTTATCTAATTGTAAAAATTCTTTCTACCATTTGAAAAATAAAAGGGTCTTTCAGGGCCTTTCATGTGTCTCATTTTTGACAAGAGATTTTCTCACTCTGTGCCTCATTCAAAAATTGCACAATATTGATTATAGAGCTTATGTGATTCTCAAGATGGCTTTATTCTATTGAAAAAAAAACATCTTTTAGTTTGTATAGTTATTATAGCACTGCAGGAATCTTCATGGATGCAATTATCCATGCATTGTTATAGAGCAAATGCCGTAAGAGGGAAAATAACTACATAAAACAACTGAACCAGATGGATATTTGAAAATAAAACACTAAAGATACATGTAGTTTTTTTGTGGTTAACAACTGTTCACCAGAAAAAAACACACACGTACACACACACACACAATATAAATAAATCTTTGCAGTTCTTATTGCCTAAGGTGGTTTTATTGGTGGTAGTGTTGTTTTTAATTCTCATTTGCATTTCTTTAGTTATTTTCAAAGGACGGAGCCAACAAATATTTTCCTGTTGCTTTAGTGGTTAAGGGGAAAAATAGTTTATCATTTCGTAGGCAATGTCAGATGACAGGATAAAGTTAATCCCCAGGAGGCTATGGGAAAATTACCAGTTACAGAAAAATAGTAAATACCACATCTGAGACACTGTAACCTCTGAGACCTAAAATTAGAACTTAAAGTGGACATGATCTTACAGGATATATTATTATCTTTGAAATAATGGAGAGAAAAAGTAAAGCAGACTCTAGATGGAGAGAGCAGGAGCAAAGCTTCATTACCTGAAATCCAGAAAAAAATTGAGCTAGTGAACCCTAAAGGGCCAAGTGATATATAGGTAATATAAAGACTGTACCAAGAGCAAAGATACCTTCCACTCCTATACCTTCCCCAACTCTCAGTATCTCCATACACATGACCTCATTGACCACAAATGAAAATGAGTTGACATTGTTTTGTACAATGTTGACTTTGTGTATGCTATTTCTAGTAGTGGAATCATAGAGTTGTATATTGTGTTATTATTATTTGAAAAGACTGTTATAAGTGTAAATGTCGAGGTATGTGAGTTCTGGAGTCAGTTTGCCAACATTCACTTATTTTTTCTATGACTTGGAAAATACTTAATCTCACTGTGTATCACTTTTCTTCATTATAAAGTGGAAGTAAAAATAACACTTTGCTTAGTGTGAAGTAAAAGTGCATCTAAAAGGATTAGTTCAGTGTTTGGCCCATGGAAAGAATGTAACAATGTTAACACTTATGAGTATTAATACTATTATGATCAATAAACCAAGAGACTTTGCAAATTCTACATATTTAAGGATAAAGATATTAGGAAGAAACATATTTAGCAATGGAGATCATTACTTTCACCTTAAATATAATTCCTCTCCTCTCTTCTTCTCTGAAAATGAAAGGATTTGGCCTTTTACGTTGTTGCATGATTTACTTAATAGTAGCTTTAAAAAAAGCTTTCAAAATTTACTAATTTGGGGAGTGAGGTTTTTTTGTTTCTTTTGGGCCTCCTGATGTTTCTGGCATATTTCTAGCAACTAGTACTTATGTTCAGAGAGATCCTTACACTAGGAGAAGCTTAACATCAGACATCAGATCTAAGTATTCTTCACACAGTGCCTAGTATAAATAGTTTGATGAAAAAAAATGCTCCTCTTTGATTAATGAATAAATAGATGGTGAATCAAGAACATCATGCCCATTCAAGTATTGTAGTGTATAGAGTATAACAAATGTGGTGTTTGTTCATTCCTGTAGGCCTTTTAAGTTTTACTCATTCCTAATTTGACACTCGAAGCTAAAAGTATTTATCAGTCCTTTTTTTTTTTTTTTTTGGATAAAACAATTTTTTCTAGTTGTAATCTAACTATACATTCAAAAGTCAACAAATGTCATGATATTGAAGATGTTCTCAGCTACATGACTCAGTGACATTTACATGATTCACCAAATTTGGCATTTCTTGCAGAATGTGTGCGAAGATAAATTTTGTTTACTCAGATCTCATTCCTTCTATTTACAAGAAATAAGAAGTATGTAGTATAGCACAGCTACCCATCTTTCAGCTGGCAGGAAGCTCAGACAAAAGTTTTATTTGAATCGTAGCAACAATTTAATAATTAGAATTTTGCTTTGCTTCCCTCCAGCCTTTATTTTTTTTTCTTCTATTCTTTTTTCAGTGTTCTCAAACTATGTTTTTAGAATATATTGTTGTCTACAGGTAAGGTGGTAACCAAGAATTTTTTAGGGGAGAAAAGAATGTTAATTTAGAAAAAAACTGACTAGTCAAAGTTCAAAATATTCTTTGGCTATGGAATATCTCCTAACTTTAATGCTAATGTATATGTTAAATTTCTAAGAAAAAGAATTACTTTGGATTTACTTTCAAATTTATTTAATTGAAGAACCTCTTTTCTAGAATATGAAGAACACAATTTAGGATATCATATTTAGTATTATCTGTAGAAGATAAGTGATAGATGGATAGATAGATAGATAGATAGATAGATAGATAGATAGATGAATGATAGATAGATAGATAGACAGATTGGATAACCTGTTTTTAGTTTTACAAAAATATACATGAATACATGCATGCAAGATATAATAAGACACACTAGAATTTTATAAAGTTTTTTTCTTTTTTTATACATAGCCACTGATATCAGCTGATGAATATTTATTCATACTGCTGATATCAGTATTTACATATGTATATATAAAAATAGTTTTGTCTTATGTCAATTTTTTTAACATAATTGGTATCATACTGTATGGATGCTTTGTTAATTGACATTTTAAATAAATGATGCTGAGATTGGTGATTAATTGATATAGAAATACTTTATTTTTATTGTAACATATTATTATTTAGTGTATATGTATCTCAATTTATTTAGCAACATACAAATTTGTGAATATTTGAGTATATTTTATTTTTCTCCTTTTCAAATGTTCTATACTAACTAAATACACTTGTCTAATGTCTGCTGATAGGTACCTACAAGAATTAAATAGTTTATCACCCTGTTCTTGCTATGGTAAAAGACAATTCTCTAAAGCATATATCTTAAATATTTCAATATAATGAAAGTCCATTCCAAAAGATTGCATTAATATCCATTCCAATCATCACTGAATGACAGTAATAATTTTTCATACCCTCTTAAGTCCTAGATATTATCTTTTTTCCTTAACTTTTGCTTAACTGTATCAGCCAATTAAATTTATTATTAATTTATTTTACAGAGATCTCAGATTCAAAGAGTTCAATTAGTCAAGCTCCATGGTCTGTAGTCCATCATAGTGTCATGTAAGGCCTTTCCTTTCACTTTATATCACTATTATTTTTCCATTGTCCTCCATCATCGTTCTCACTTTGCTTCTACCTACAGTCTCATATCAAAAAAAAAAAATGTATTTTAATATGTGTCTTTGGATTTCTAAATACCTGAAAAATATTTGTTTTTGTTTTATATATAGGTGCTTTAGTTTATATAACAATAGCATATTACAAATGTATCCATTTCCTACTCTTTTATTATGTATGAAGTTTTAAGATCTGTCATTGTTGTTATATGTACAATCAGTCAACTGCTACTAACTGTTGCATAGTACACAAAGTTAAGGAGCCACTACAGTTTATTCTCCACTTAGCCACCTAGGCTGCTTCTAGTGCTGTGCATTCATAAACACTTTAAGGAACAGCATGGTGCATTTCCCAAGGTGGACCTGCATATCAGCTTCTCAGGGGTATATCCACAGGTGAAGAATTGCTGTCTCACAGTAGTATATATACATAGTTAATTTTCTTAAACACTGTCAAATTGATCTCCAGAAAGCCATGACAGTTTACATTGCAGTGACAATTCTAAAACACTTATTTTTTTTCCACATCTTTGTTAATACTATTTTTTATTAGACATTTTAAATTTTTGCTTATCTGATAGGTGGGAGATATAATTCATTGTTTTAATCTGATTTTCTGTGATTATCAGTGAATATGAGTATTTATTTATTCATTAGTTAGCCTATTTCTCCTATGAAAGTGATTATCTAAAGCCTTTATACTTTTTTTGATTGGATTTATAACTGGTTACTGGGCACTAAGCAGCAATTTCTTATGTAGACTACATAATAATTTTTATGTCTTAAATATTCTAAATATATTATCAATCTGTCATTAGTTTTTTGTTGGTATCCTTCAATGAACTGTAAAAAAATATCAGTTTTAATTGTCAAACCAAGCACTATTTAAACTCATATATTCTATAGTTGGGTTTTTGTTTATGTACCTTTTCCTCTCTCCCTTGAAGAAGTGACAAAAATACTCATCTACATGACTTCTTTTTTTATTATTAAATACAGATTATTTCATGTATGTACTCTTAATTATTTTTATTTACATAACATGGAGGAAGCCAGATTCATTTTCTTTTTCATAGAGTAAGCTGGTTTTCCCCATTTCATATACTGAGTAATTCATTTTTATTCATAGATTTATGGTGTACCTCTCTCCATCATAAACCAACTTGACTTCAAATCTATTTCTGAGTTCACTATTCTGTTTCATAGTTTATTTATTTTTTTATTCCTTCACCAACACTTCAGTTTTAATTGTTCTATCTTTCTAGTGTTCCTGCTATCAGTATAATTTGTTGGATAAATACTAAAAACTTATGTAGTTATTTTTTAATTGGATACTATGACTTAAGAGAAAAGATCAATTCAATGTATGGAAAGCTTCACTGATAAACACTGATTTAACAATCGAAAAATTGAGCAATGTGTAAAAGAACACTTCATGACCAAGTTCTGTTTATTTTAGTAATACAAAGTTGTTTTACATGAAATATGCTACTGTAGTTCGCTAGATGAGTAGTTTAAGTGGAAACATAAAGCACAATCCCAAGAGTGGAAGACATAATATATAAGATTTCCTCTCCCTGTCCCCTACCACAGCTTACTCTGCTTTGGTCTACTTCGTCATTTCTGTATTTTCTCCAGTTGTTTCAGTTTCAAGCCCTGAAATACTTTTCTGACTATAGTCAATCTTTTAATAATGGCATTGAATGTTATTGTTTTAAAAGTCATTTATAAGCCCCAAACTCCTAAATGTGAGTCTCTAACCTGAACTATTACCCAAAACTCTGCACTTATCTAACTGCTGATATAACATTTCCATTGGGATTTAAAATAGTTATTTCAAATTTAACTTAAACCAAATCTCTGATAATTAATCCATCAAAACCTGCATTTCTGTAGCTTTTCTCACCTCAGAAACCAACATGTTCCAAGCAGTTTTTATTTCTTTGAGATAAATGAACAAGATCGTAATTGCTAGATCACAGGGTTTTTGAATGCTTATTTGAATAACATATTGCCAAACTGTTTTTCAGAATGCCTTTATCATTTTACATTCACACCAGCAATATATAAGTTATCCAGTTTCTCCACATTCTCATCAGTTTTTGGTATTGTCACTATATTTTTAAATTTTCACTATTCTGATAGGTATGTAGTAATATCTCCCTGGGGTTTAAAATTGAATTTCCATGTTGGCTAATTATGTTGAACATCTTGTTATGTTTTTGCCATCTTATATCATCTTCAGTGAAATATCGATTCATGTCTTATTTTCTAATTAGACTGTTTAGTTTTCTACTGTTGAATTGGGGGAGTAATTCATATATTCTAGATTCTAGTCCTTTGTTGTATATGTGATTCACAAATGTTTTCTCCCAGTTTGTAGCTTGTGTTTCAACTTCTTTATATGAGCTTTCACAGAACAAAAGTTTTTTAGTTTTGGAGAGGTCCAGTTTCTCAATTGAGAAACATAATCTTGATAGGTTATGTTTTCATGTCACGTTTAAGAACTTTTGCCTAGCCCTAGATCTTGAACATCTTCTCATATTTTTTCTAAAACTTTTATGGTTTTACTTTCATATTTAAGTCTATGATTTATTTTTAGTTAATTTTTATATGAAGCATGAAGTTTAGGTTGAGGCTTCTTTTATTATTATTTTTTATTTTATTTTATTTATTTATTTATTTTGCCTCTGGATAGACAGTTAGTTTAGCATCACTTGTTGAAAAGTTTATCCTTTCATCCGTTGAATTGCTTTGGTATCTTCATCAAAAATCAGTTGAAGATATTTTTTGTGAGTCTATTTCTGAACTCTCTGCTGTGTTTCATTGATCTATGTGTTTACTCCTCCACCAATACCATACTATCTTGATTACTATAGCTATAGAATAAGCCTTAATATCAGGGAGAATATGTCCTCATATTATAGTCTTCTTTGTCAGTGGTATTTTTTCTCTTCTAGGGTTTGTGCCTTTCCATATAAATTTCAGAAAAAAAACTTAATAGGAGCAGACATCCTTGCCTTGTTCCTCAAAATAAGGGACAAACATTGTCTTTCATTGTTAGATATAATGTTAACTGTAGCTGTTTTGTCAATGTTCTTTATCAAACTGAAGTAATTCTTCTCTATTCCTATCTCTGAGAATTTTTTTTATAAATCATAAATATGTGATAGATTTTGTCACATACTCTTCTGCGTCCATAGATACTGTCATATGATATTTCTTCCTTGGATTGTTGATATGATGGTTTATCTTCGTTTTTTTTGTTTGTTTTGTTTTGTTTTGTTTTGTTTTGTTTTGACTATTAAAACCTGCCTTGCATCCCTGGAATAAATTCCACTTAGTCTGGGATGTAATTATTTTTATACATCGCTGTATTCGGTTTGCTAATATGTCGTTAAGAATTTCTAAGTTCATTAGAGATGTTCATCTGAACTTTTCTTTTTTGTACAATCTTTGTTCTAGTCTTGGTATTAGAATAATAAAGGTCTCATAAAGTGAGTTGAGAAGCATTTCCTCCTCTTCTATTTTTTAAAAGAGATTATGTAAAATTAGTTATAATTCTTTAAATATTTGGTAGAATTTTCTAGTGAAACCATTTGGGTGTAAAGTTTTCTTTTTCAAAAGGTTTTGTTTTTCTTTGTTTGCTTTTTATTTTACAAATTCAAGTTCTTTAATGATTATAGGGCTACTCAGATTACCAGTTTCATCTTGATTGAGTTTTATAGTTTGTGGTTTTTGAGGGAGTCACCAAATGTAGTATAAAGTTATTTATAGTATTCATTACTATATTTTTAATGGATCCAGAATCTGAAGTGATATTCCCTGTTTCATTTCTGATATTGGTGATTTGTGTCTTCTGTCTTTTTATCAGCCTCCCTAGAGATTTATCAATTGTATTGTTTGTTTTTGAAGAACTTGCATTTTGTTTCATTGATATTCTTTATTGTTACCTATTTGTAGGATCTTTAATTTCTCCTCTAATCTTTATTATTTTCTTTTTTTAGCTTTCTTTGAATTTAGTTTCTTCTTTTTTTATTTTCTTGTGACAAAGGCTTAGGTCACTTATTTGAGAAATTTCATTATTTTTAATGCAAGTATTTGGTGCTGTAAGTTTCCCTCTCATCACTGCTTTTGCCTGCACCCCACATACTTTATTATGATACATTTTTATTTTCATTCAGTTCTATGTACTTTTGTTAATCCTCTGAGACTTCCTATTTGACCCATGAATTATTTAGAAGTATGTTGTTTAATTTCCATATGTTTAGTGTTTTCCTGTTGTCTTTCTGGTATTGATTTTTAGTCTGATTCCATTACTCTCAGAGAACATGCCATGTATCATTTTAATCTTTTAAAATTGTTGAGCTTTATTTTATGGAAAGTTTTGAGCCATTATTTTTTAAAATACTCTTTTAGCTCCACTGTTTTCCTCCTCTGCATCTGAGACTCCAGTAATATTTGATCTTTTCTCATAGCCTCGCAGGTCCCTGAAACTCTGTTTACTTTTTTTCTCCAGACTATTTTCTCTCTGTCCTCAAGATCACTGTTTCTATCCTCTGTCATCTCCACTCTACTACCAAGTCCATCCAGTGATATTTTTCTGTTATTATAATTTTCAGTTTTATAAATTTCCATTTGATTCTTTATTTTAACTTCTATTTATTTGCTGATATTTTTTTATTTTTCATTTGTTTCAAGAGAATTTGTAATTGATTTTAAAGCCTTTTTATGAAGGCTGTTTTAAAATTCTTGTGATATATTTCCAGAGTCAGATTCATCTGTGTTAACTTCAGTTGATTATCTTTTTTGATTTAAGTGTGATTTTCTTGAATCTTTGTCTGATGGGTGATTTTTTAAAATTGTATCCTAAACATTTTTTTTGTTATGTTTGGTGACTCCAGGGTTCTATATAAATATTTTATTTTAAGAGGCAGACACCTTGTTTATGGTTTACATTTCGATCTTGGCCTAAATATGTGACCTGTGGTTCAAATGGTTAACTTGCAGCACTTCACAGAGTTATTTCAGTCTGCTTAGTTTATCCAGTGCCACCTGAGGTACCCACTGGTCCCTGCTGATGCTGTTTGAGTGGCAGAATGGTCTCCCAAAGGCAGTATGCGACATGTCTCACAGTGGTTGAGGGGTGTAGTGGGATCCCCTTCTAGTGCTGTCCAATCTGCTGCATTGGTCCTTGAGAGTCTCAGATCGATCTTGACAATGAAGGTTTTGGACTATCCAGCTCATTGTGACCAATTTCCTTTTGCTGGTTCCACACCCAGGACTGGTGTCTCTTGTTGAGAAAGACTCTTAGGGACAAAGAGGTTTCTTAGACTGGGTCATTTGCTGAAACGAAGTCTCTTTTAGTTGTTTTGCCTGCCCACTCTAGCCAGTAAAGAAATCTCTCAGGCCTGGGGGAGTTGAGGAAAAGCTTTCTGCATCAGACCACTAAATGTGATTTTTTTTTTCTTTTTCTTGTTCTGCCTGTCTGCCCTGCTGTCTTTCCAAAGGAGGAGAATATGAGAACCATGAGAACAAAGAGGCTTCCTAGACTAGGCCGTATGAATTAGTTGGGTCTTATTACATGTTTTTCCTGTCACCATAGTATCTTTCCATGAAAAAGGGAAGTCTCAGGCTTGGTGGGAAAGGAGAGTGTTCTGATAGATTGTCCTTGCAATAGAGTTGGGCTCACATGATGTTGTTAGACTCTTGTTCTATGCTTGAAGGAATTGAGCCCAGCTAGGCTGCTTCTTTTTGCTCTGTCAATCGGTCTGGAAACACAGGGTCTGGCTTACCTTATTCTGTTTGGTGAGGATAGTAAACAAGACACAGACTGCTGTGTTATTTCTCTAGTCTTGGTGTCCCAAATCATTTCACCTTCTTATAACCTTTCAGAGTTTTTATTTGGTTCTCTCTTTTATCATTTTCTGATTTCATACTTGTGCTTGTGGAGAGAAGCAGGAAAATAATTGGTCTACACCATTTTGTCTGGATCAGAAATCCTGAATCAAGGATTTCTTTTTAAACCTAATATTGGCTATGTTACTCATATAATCAAAATTTTCCATATCATTCAGAAAAATATACAAAATATTCACAATGGCCTGTTATAACAGCTCTCTATTATTATCTGGTTTTCCCTTTAACTCATTCTCTCTGATCTCTTCTGGCTCACTTCTCTCCTGCCAGAGGCCTCCATGCTATTCTTTAAGCATGCTGAACATGATAACAAGTCAGAGCTTCAGTACTTGTTGTTGCTTCTGCCTATTCTTTTCTCACTATCCACATGACTAACACATTTTTTTTTTAGTTCTCTGTGCCAATGTCATCATGACAAAGAAACTCTTCTCCTTGGTTTTTCTTTATAATATTTATCACCACTTGACCTCTATTATATATTCATTCATTTCTTTTTTTTAACCTATTTCTTCACTGTATAGGTCAGGCATTATTTTGTTCACTGTATCATATCCAGCTCTTCAACTAGTGCCCTTCATATACTAGGTGCACACAATAACAGTTATTAAATTTATGATTGAAATTATTAAACCCAAACCTGTGCTTATTTTCCTACAAATTTCTTAACGTTTTAATTATCTGTCTGGCCTCCATTACTTACCCTGCTTATTCCATCTTCTTAGTGAGAGCCTGTTGGAATTTCAATTGTTATGAAAAAGAAAAGATATAAAAAATATATTTGTAAAAATGTATGTGAATATATAGATACAATTTTTAAAGTTATTATTTATTTTTGCTTTTCTTATGTTTAGCACTTTCCTGATTTTTTAATTGATTTACTTCCTATAATTGTGATGCCCAAAAAGATGTTTATGTGGTAAAACTTCTGAGACCTTGCAAAACTGAGAATTATATAAACTTCGCCTTCACATTTAAATGAGGAATATAAGTACTGAGGTTTGAAGGTTTTCTCTCTTCACATTTTTTAAAATATTACTCCATTATACTCCTTCATGAAGTTTTAGCATGAGAAGTCCAATGGCTCTGCTTCTGCTGTTAATTTTCCAAAATATATCACATTGTCATCAGAGAATGTAGCCTATAAGATCATAGGCTTTTTCTAATTTATTGATTTTTCTTTTTGGTCAAAGTTGCTGTACAAAATTTCAAATGTTAAATATGTTTTTAAAAATAAAGTTTATTTCCTATTTAGAGTTCACATATGTTAATTTTGATATTTGAATATGTTATGTTATGTTTGTTTTAATTATAGATTTTATTTTAAAACGTATTCATCCTGTGATTATTAAATATCCTATTATTTCTCGAAGTTCTATCAGTTTTTTTTTTTCTGTGTAAATTTAAATTCACTGTGTATACCTATATAGATTCATGAATAATAGGTATTTTTGTAGACTTTTATTCTTACCAAATGAAATCTATCTTGTGCTATTAAGGCCTTCTGGGCTGAAATCTCTAATATCTGATCATGAAATTACTATAGTTAAATACTTTTTATTAGAATCTTCCTCCCTCCCCATATCATTTTAACTCTTTATTTTCAACTTTATTTTATCATTTGTTTTATGTTAGGCTATTAGTATATAGCAAGATGCTTTGTCCAATCAGAAAGTGTATTTTTAAACAGAGAAGTTTATACCATTAACATTAACTGAGAATTTTGTTCTGTTTGCATTTTTCCTACCTCTTTGTTTCATGAATGCATTATCTTCATTTATATCTTTTGCACATATGTATTATATTTCTTTCCAAATCTTGTATTTTTATGTTACAGTAGCTGAAACCTTGGATGTTTAATATTCTGATTCTTACATTTTTATACCTTTCATTCATTGTGTTGGTTTTCTTCAAATGTTTGAGATGATATTTGTGTTTACCACACATTCCTCCTGTAATTTGGAAGGTAAATGACCTGAGAGAAGTTTGCCACTCTATAATGTTCTAGATATCAGAGAAGTTTGTTCCTCCTATAGGTCACCACCATGAAAGGCCTAAGGACACTTCTTTTGTTTCTCCATCCCAAGTTCCACTCAAAGCCTCAGTCTGTAAACAATGCCTAGTGCTGGGCACAAATGGATTTAAGAAAGGAAAAGTAAGGAAAAAAAAATATCCCAAGTTTACTATTTTAAATTTGGCTTCCAAATAATTTCCTTGTAGCATTGCTTTGGACTGGTCAACACTCACAAAATTGCTCACATCTTTCATAAAAATCTTTTGTATTGTGTATATCAGATTGCTATTTCCTATTTTAATTTAATCACATCTGTTTTTATTTTCTTAAACATTGCTTAAAATTTCTGGTTCATTAATTGATCTCTTTCTAATTTTCCAATATTTTAAACATTTAAAAATATTTTTGTTCTATCATAAAACAAATAAGAAAATACTTTCAGAAGAAGAGAGAAATTGGCACCTACCTATTATCTTTTGTTTGATCTAATCTTAGATGCTGACTTGTGTTAAAGTAGATTATTTATATGTGGTTGTTCAATGTTTTTACTTAGGAAGTGAAAATTGCAGGGCCAAGATGCCAAAGAGATTGTCTGTGCCTGCATGTGTGTGCCCCATAAGAGCTGGCTGTGTTTGGTTCTCACTCTTCTATGGTGTGGGCTAGAAGGACTATTTAATTACACTTTGGGTCTGTAAATCTGTCACTACAAGCAATACTAAGATTCTACTGCTCTTTCCGAGGCTACATATCTCTGTAGAGCATTGTTTCTGTTAAAAATTATATATTAGATCTAAAAGAAAATGTTAATAATTATATATTCTAATTTTTAGTTTTCTAATGAGGAAAATGACTTTACAATATGTAGTTTATTTATAGTCAAATGAATAAGGCAGAGTCAAAGTATCTTATTCCTCAGGTATTTTTTTTCTCCATTACACCAGACCTGTTAATGGTTGGTAAATTTTATTTTTTTATATATAAAGGATTTCAAGACTTGTAATTGAGTGATGATATGTAATCCATGGTTTAATAAACATTTCTGCTTATTTCTCAAACTATAATTCTTAGATTAGGTTTATTTCTCCCTTCTTTTCCCCCTTCTTCTCTCCCTCCCCTCCTCCCTCCCTCCTTCTTTTCCTTCCTTCCTTCCTTCCTTCCTTCTTTCCTTCCTTCCTTCCGTCCTTCCTTCCTTCCTCTTTGCCTGCCTTCTTGTTCTGTCTCTCTCTCTCTTTGTATAGAATTTTAAGCCAGTTGCTGATTTTGTTTTATATTTATTTTTGCATGTATTTATTTACTAAATATATTTTGACTTTTTGTTTTATGCCAAATGTCTCAATAGAAATTTGGAAATGAAATGTACAGAGAGGGCTATAGAGATGTATATTATCTAGTCATTTCCCAGATGTGCTTATATTTCTTATTTAGACATATATCCTGTATATGACCTATAAACAAATATAACATAAAGTTTATCATTTCATAATGTAAAATATAAAATCTTTCCCTCTTCCCTGAAAAGCTTCTCTATTCTGGAACACTGTTTATAGTCAGTGAAGAAACTAACAAGATGTCTTTTTACTCAGTTTAAGAGCTCTACTTAGATAAGAACATATTTTTCTCAATTTAAAATCAGTTTGAAAGACTTTTTTGCTTAATTGCTCATATTTTCAATTAAAGAAGATAGGAATATACTTAAATTAGTTTTATAGATATTACAAAATTTTTTTAAAAAGGACAACTATTCAATGTTTACATAATTTTAAATGTAAAAAAGGAAGTTAGCTAAATATTTTTCTGCCTGCCCCCAAAAGACTAACTTGGTAAGAATAATTGAGAAAATTATTCTTTCTGTTTATTAACAGAATGAATAGCACAATGAAGAATAAAAATAATTTTGAACCAAAGCAAAATTAGATTTTTTTAAAGTCTCTTTTTGTTTCAATTCTCTTATGAGAGTTCAAGGACTTTGATATTTTAAAAATTTATTGAAAAAATTTGTAGAAAAGATGTATATTAACAATGTTGTCTGAAAATACCCTTCATTAATTTTACTCTGATCCTTTCCATTCCCTGCCTCTCTTATCTTTTTCTACTCAACACTGTGGATCTTTATTTAAAGCACTGGTGACATTAGAACAATAAAATGAGGTCTTGGGAACAATATGCATGAAAATTATTCCTAATGAAGCCCTGGAATAGAATAGAACACATAGGTAGAAATAGATGCAATATACTCAGAGCTGCAGTTCTGCCTATCCTTAGAGAACATAGTATTGTTATACCATTATCTGAAAAGGGTTTAATTATATTCACATTATATCCATCTGACTTAAAACCCTTATCATGCCAGAACATGCTGAGAAATCTACTTTCTAAACACTCTCCCTGCAGAATCCCTTGTGTAAATCTTCAACTTTCAATGGCTTTATGGAACCCAACAGTACTCTAGAGGTTTCCTTTTGATTTTCCTTTGCTCTGCCTACATTGAGTAATCAGAAAAGTCATTAACTCTCAGTTATCTGGAAACCCGTTTTACACTTTATGATTTTTTTTAAAGAAAGGTTTTTTTAATCCCTAGTAACTCAGTGTCTTCCTCTGGGCTATTGACTCTCACTTAGATATGTTAATACTGGTACAATCCAAACACTTTTTTAAAGAAAAAGACAGCTGTATTCCAAATCATGGTAAGGAATCCAAAACACGAAATATTCCAAAATGAAACATTGGTTTTAAATTATATGTTTCTTCAGAGAATGTGTGGTTGATAAAGTGAACTTTACTTAACTAAAATAAAATGATACAGGCCATTTGTTTTTAACAAGGAAGATAGTGAACATTGATGCCATTTATACAACAGGATTAATTTTTTCAACCTCATGTGTGCATTAATAGAATGAAAAGTGTACTCTATATGACAAAAATTTTTTAAATATACACATTTTTAAACACACTAATTAATACATCTCAAAAAAATTTTAAAAAGCTTTCTCTCAGTATGAAGAGGGTTTTTTTAAAAAAATTTTTTCTGTATCACATGACTTTTTATATATAAAATGTTTTTGGAGGTTAAAAAAAAGAACAACTTTAAACATTTTGAGAAAATGTATTAAGTTAGACATGCATGTGTATAAGTCTATAGCAGTTCTTAATTTCCCAAACAGAGAAATTTTACAATCAGTTTTCTTCTATACTGAACAAATTTGTTCTTTATTCTCTCTTCTCCTATTATCTTTATTTTGTATACTATATATATATATATATATATATATATATATATATATAATTTATATATTATTTGGCTTTAAAGTAGACTATCAAGTTTCAAATGTTATGAAATGTTTTTTAAAAATTGTTTGCTTTATTCTATACTATGCTGATTTCCTGATTCTTATGAGGCCACACAGGTGGTTAAAAGTTTCTTTTTATGTTAAAAAGTTTGCTGGATATCTGTCATTTGTTCTTTAAAATCTGTTCCTGATCATTTTCCACCCTGCTCTTCATCCCAGGAGGCTGACTTTGTTAGAGTACATCAATAAGCTCCCTGAAACTCTGCTGGCTTCCCATTGATTCTGCCAATAGAAAATTCTACAGGTGATCAAAGGGTGAGAAAAGGATGAAGACATGGAGTTTACTCTCCTAGTTCCATCTCTGCAGGGTCACCCTGTACTGGGGCTGTCCCTAAACTAAAGGTTAATGTTTCTCTCACAGAAGCCCCTTCTGCACTATTCACTCCTTCTGGGTTCCTTTAACTTGTACCTCCTATACCCACCCTTTCCTGGCTTACTGAATTCTAACCATATCTTTGTATATAATTTTTATAAACCCTCCTTAAAAATAGTGTACTACTTGTTTACTAGCTATTTTCTGCTGTATAATTGAATTTTACAAATAGGCTTTTGTCTTGGCTCTCTTGATCATAAATTCTCCACCCCCACTATGGCCCTAATTCTTCCTAATAAATTTAGATTACTCATGTGTATTTCCTTTTCGTTTTGAGATATGCTTTGGTGACTCCCAATAGGCATAACTTTTATTCTTTCCATATTTTATTCTTTCATATTTTTATATTTTAAAAGAATAGAGATTGTATGCATCACTAAAATAAGTTGAACTTCAAGTATTGCTTTGAAATGTATTAAGAAAAGGTCTGTGAATAAAACCTTCACAAAGTGAACAATTTGCAATTGAAAAGCAATTCCAATTACCAGTAGCCAAGTTCCCAGGATTCTTGGTGGTAGTATTTGCAGATGATTAATATTTTTTCTAATTATATGTATAGGCACACAACATAAAAATTAAATGAAATATAATACTTTTTTGGAAAAATAACAATGTATTCCTGAAATAGTATTGAGAACATGCATTCTTCTCCAAATAAGTGAAATCACAGTTGGCATTTTGTGTTTAGAAAAAATATATTCCTATTGGGTTTATACAAAATAGTAAATAGAGAATTAATTGTAATTAATGGATAATTCCATTTAGCTATTTTTAAAAATGAGGATAAAATTTCTAATTTCTTAACATTATTCATCTCTCTTACTTCTCCTCAATTTGGCTAAAAAGTAAAAGCCATTTTTTAAAGGAACATTTTTCTGTGGTAAGAACATTAGACACTTTGAAAGTGTTTTTTAAAAAAGTTACTTATTAAGAGTATATTATTAATAATTTAATCAAAGTCAAATGAAATAAATGTAGATAATCTCTATGTAATTCTTAATAGACTTTATTTTTAGAGTAGTTTTAAGTTACAGCAACATACAGAGAGTTTCCATACACTCCTGACCCCATACATGCATAGCCTCCCCCATTATCAATATCCCCATCACAGCTGTATATTTGTTACAGCTGATGAACCTACATTGACACATCATACTCGCCCCAAATCCATACTTTATAATGGGCCCCCTTTTAATTTTGAACATTTTATGGGTTTGGACTACTGTATAATGATTAAATCCATCATTACAGTATTAAATAGAGTAAACTGTCATAAAAGTCTTCTGTGCACCACCTATTTAGCATTCCCTCTACCTTACTCCTGGCAACCACTGCTCATTTTGCTAATTTCATAGTTTTTCCTTTTTCAGAATGTCATGTAATTTAAATCATACAGCACAATTTATTTATAATCATACAATTATAAATAAAGTTTCTATGAACATGAGTGTTCAGGTCTTTTTGTAGACATAAGTTTTCAGTTCTTTTGAGTAAATATCAAGGAGTACAATTGCTGGATCGTATGGTAAGAGAATGTTTAGCGTTGTAAGAAACTGTCAGTCTTCCAAAGTGGCTGTAGCATTTTGCCCTCCCGTCAGCAATATGTGAGAGTTTCTATTCTTCCATATCTTTGCATTAGCTATTGTCAGTGTTCAGAATTTTAGCCATTCTAATAAGTGCATAGCAGTATCTCATTGTTTTTTTTTTTAATGAAATTTTGACATCAAGGTTGTATGCCTTTCCCAGCTCTGTCAGAAGTGTAGTTGGTTAGGTAAATGAACATTTTGAACACTTCGTCTTCCCACATCACTAAACCCAAACAATTAAGAAAGAAAGAAAAGATAATTATAAATAAAAGAAACTGTCGAATTCTGGTCGAGATAGTGGGGTAAGTAAATTTTGTGCTCACCTCTTTCCATGACTGCATTAAAACTACAACTAAATTATAGAATGATCAACCTGGAGAACCACCTGAAGTCTAGTTGCACATATCACCTATAACTAAGGATATAAAGAAGAGGCCACACTGAGACTGATAGAAGAGATGGAGACCTGAAACAAGCTGGCTCCCACCTACATGTGGTGGTTGACATCAGGAGAAATATTTCAATGGCAGAGGTTCCCCCTGAAGGAATGAGGGTCCCCAGCCTCACACCAGGGCTCCCCAGTCCAGATTTCAGTGTTAGAAGAGTAGACCCCCAAAATCTGGCTGCGAAAATCAGTAGGGATTCCAACAATCAGGGTGAAATGAAAGGCTGCTAAAAACACAGATGTCTCTTTAAAGGGCCCATGCACAGACTCACTCACTAGCAGACACTCACCCTGGACTCTGGCAAAGGGAGAGCAACTCCAGAGACAACAGACACACAGGGAAAGACTATGTTGTGTGGCTTTGTGCAAGGGCTAGAGGGACAGCCACCAATGTTCTTTTGTTAGGCCTTCATCTTGTGCAGTCTAAAGGTGGGCACCATCTTGCCTGTGTTAAGTCCTTCCCATACACAGACAATATGAATCTGCATTGGCCTGGTGAAATTAGTTTCCTCTACCCTGGTGACTACCTGAGACCCCACTCCACCCAACTCACATATTACTTGTGGCAATCTTATTGTTCAGCAACCAGACCCCACCTGTGCCCTTGGCAGGGGGCTTATTCTACAGAAATCAACAGTCCTCAGCTCAACCACCTTGGGAGATATTTCAGTGGTGGGAAACTGGCCCTGGTCCAAGTTGTAGTATCTCTTGAACAAATCTCATGGATCTGTGGGCCCAAACAGGTGGCAGCTACCCTTGCTTGGATCTGATATAATTTTGCAAGAAGCCACAGCCTCAGCACTGGCATTAAACCTGAATCCGTATTGGCCAGGTGAAATCAGCTTACTTTATCCCAGTAACTCCCTGGGACTCTGCCCCACCCAATTCATATACTACTCAATGGCTCTTTCAGATGTTAAGCCTTATAAGCAACTGGCAGGCAACCTTAAACCTTGGGGTGCCCTCAACCTTTTGCTGAGTAGCCCCAGGCCCAGTACTTGTGGTAGCTGGCCTCGGTTCACAGCATGGTCTCTCCCACTTGCCTCCAGGTCCAGCACAGGCAATGACCAACCACAGATCATTATATAGTTCCTACCAGATAGCCCTGGGTGGTCACAAGCCACAGTTGATCTTGGTCTGCACTGGAGCTCCTCCTAAAGTGCCTATAGAACCAACACACCTAGAAGATGGAGTCAAACCACAACAGAGCACCTGATTAGCTCCACAAGTGGCACATCCAAAGGTTAGTCTCAAAAGGTACACTAGCCCACTGGAGCGAATCCCACTCCAAGAGACCAACTCCCACATAACAGCTCATACCCTGTATGCATGGCCAGTTCTCACAGCCAGTCAACCTGAGAGTCACACAGATGTGCTAACAGCAATCAAAACTTAACTACAGTAGGATAGCACACACGACTCACACAAGGGGACACTACTAGAGGATCCAGCACAGGTAATCAGGGACACAGCACCACTGTGCTTCACATGGCACCTACTACATAAGACCACCTAGCTAAGACTAGGAGATATAGCAAATCTACCTAATATATAGAAATGAACACAGAGAGGCAACTAAAAGAAAACAAAGACAAAAACAAAAACAGAAAACAAAGAAACATGTCCCAAATAAAACAATAGGAGAAAACTCCAGAAAAATAACTAAATAAAATGGAGGCAATAAACCTACCAGCTACAGAGTTCAAAACACTAGTTACAAAGATGTTCAATAAACTTAAGAGAAGACTAGATAATCTCAGTGAGAACATCAATAAAGTTACTAAGCATAAAAAAAAGACATAGAAACCATAAAAAATAATTAGTCAGAAATGAAGAATATAATAACTGAAATGAAAAATACACTAGAAGGAATTAACAGATTAGATAAAGCATAGAATTGAACCAGCAAATAGGAAAATACGGTAACAGAAAACACCCAATCAAAACAGTAAAAAAAAAAAAAAAAAAAGAATAAAAATAAAATGAGGAAATTTTAAGGGACCTCTGAGACAACATCATAGGGATACCAGAAGGAGAAAAGAGTGAACAAGGTATTGAGAACCTATTTGAAGAAATAATGACAGAAAACTTTCCTAACTTGGCAAAGGAAATAGACATACAAGTCCAAGAAACACAGAAAGTCCCAAATAAGATGAACCCAAAGAGGCCCACACCAAGACACATGGTAATTAAAAGTCCAAAGGTTAAAATCAAAGAGAATCCTAAAAGCAGCAAGAGAAAGGCAGCTGTTTATTTACAAGGGTACTCCCATAAGACTGTCAGCTGATATCTCAACAGAAACTTTGAAGATGGAAGGGATTGGCATCAAATATTCAAAGTGGTAAAGAGCAAGAACCTGCCCAGCAAGGCTATCAGTTAAAACTGAAGATGAGGTAGAGAGCTTCCCAGACAGGAAAAAGCTTACAGAATTTATCACAAACAAGCCAGTATTACCGGAATGTTAAAGGGATTTTCTTAAGAAGGAGGGAAAGAAAAAAAGAGAACACATAAATATGAAAAATAAAATGGCAATTACTATATTGCTATCGACAATCACTTAAATGTAAATGGATGAAATGTTCCAATCAAAAAACATAGAGTAGCCAAATGAATAAGAAAACAAGTCCCATACACATTTTGTCTACAAGAAACTCACCTCAGACCAAAAGACACACACAGACTAAATGAAAGTAAAGGAATGGAAAAAGATATTTTATGTAAATGGAAATGAAAAAATGTTGGAGTAACAACACTTTTATTAGTCAAAATAGCCTTTAAAAAAGAGGCTATAATAAGAAACAAAGAAGGACTTTACATAATGATAAAGGGATCAATCCAATAAAAGGACATAACCTTAGTAAACATTTATGCACCCAATATAGAAGCACCTAAATATATAAAACAATACTGACTGAATTAAAGAGAAAGATTGACAGTAATAGTCGGGGATGTTAACACTGATACCAATGAACAGATCATTCAGACAAAATCAACAAGGAAACAGCATCATGAATTGACACAATAGACCAGATGAATTTGATTGATATTTTTAGAACACTTCATCCTAAAGCAGCAGAACATACATTCTTCTCAAGTGCACATAGGACATTTTTGAGGATCAACCACATTTTAAGTCACAAAACAAGTCTCAATAAATTTATAAACCTTGAAATCCTATCAAGCATCTTCTCTCATCACAATGGTACAAAACTAGAAATCAATTACAAGAAACAAACTGAAAAATACACAAACGCATGGAGGCTAAATAACACTCCACTAAACAATGAATGGGTTAACAATGAAATGAAGAAAGAAATCAAAAGAAACCTAGAGACAATGAAAATGAAAATGCAATGACTCAAAATCTGTCGAACACAGAGAAAGCAGTCCTAAGAAGGAAATTCGTAGCAATATAAGCCTACTTCAAGAAACAAGAAAAAGCTCAAATAAACAATCTAACCTTACACTTAAAAGAACTAGAAAAAGAACAACAACCAAGCCCAAAGTGAGCAGAAGGAAAGATATAATAAAAGTCAGAGCAGGAATAAATAAGAGTCTAAGATCAATAAAACCAAAAGCTGGTTCTTTGAAAAAAATAAACAAAATTGATAAACCTTTAAACAAGCTCATCAGCTCATCAAGAAAAGAAGAGAGAATGCTCAAATAAATATAATTAGAAATGAAAGAAGTGACAACAAACTCCACAGAAATACAAAGGATTATAAGAAAATATTGTGAGCAAGTATATGTCAACAAACTGAACAATTTGAAAAAAAAATGAATAAATTTCTAGAAACATACAAACTTCCAAAATTGAGTAAAGAAACAACAGGAAGTCTGAACTGATCAATTACTACTAACAAAATCAGATCGTTACTCAAAAAGCTCCCAAAGAACACAAATCTTGGACTGAATGGCTTCACAGGTAAATTTTATCAAACATTCAAAGAAAAATTAACATCTATTCTCAAACTATTCCAAAAAATTCAAAAGGAGGGAAGGCTCTCAAGCTCATTTTATAAGGCCATTTTTATCCTGATTCTAAAGACAAAGACGTTACAAAAAAAAAAAAATTACATGCTGCTATTCTTGATTAATATAGATGCAAAAGACTTCAACAAAATATTAGGAACTTAAATTCATCAAGGTATTAAAATGATTGTACACCATAATCAAGTGGAATTTATTCTTGGCATGCAAGGTTGGTGTGACATCCACAAATCAATTAATGTGATACACCACATTAACAAATTGAAAGATAAAATCATATGATCATTTCAATAGACGCAGAAAATGCATTTTACAAAATCCATCATCCATTTATGATACAAACTCAGCAAAGTGAAAATAGAGAAAATATATCTCAGCATAATAAAGGTCATACATAACAAACCCACGGCTAACCTCATAGTCAACAACAACAACAACAAACAACAACAAAAACTAAAAGTATTTTTCTTAACATCAAGAACAAAACGAGGATGTCCACTTCCATCACTTTTATTCAACATAGTATTGAAAGTCTTAGATACAGCAATCAGATAAGGAAAAGAAATAAAGGCATCTAAATCGAAAAGGAAGAGGTAAAACTGTCATTATTTGCAGATGACATGACACTATACACAGTGAACCCTAAAGATTCTACCAAAAAACTGTTAGAACTGATAAATGAATTCAGTAAAGTAGCAGGATACAAAATTACTATTTAGAAATTGGTTGCATTTTTATACGTCAATAATGAACTATCAGAAAGAGACATTAAGAAAACAATCTCATTCACAATTGCTTAAAAATCAATAATATACTTAGTAATAAATTTAACTAAAGAAGTAAAAGACCCGTACTGGGAAAATTGTAAGTCATTGAAAAGAAATTGAAAAAGATACAAATAAATCAAAGCATATACTGTGCTCATAGATAAGAAGAATTAACATTCTTAAAATGGCCATACTAACCAAAACAATTCGTAGATTCAGTGCAATTCTATCAAAGTATCTAGGGCATTTTTCCACAGAAGTAGAACAAATAATTCTTAGATTTATATGGAATCTTAAAAGTCTCTGAATAGCCATGACAGTCTTGAGATAATCTCCTCAATAAATGATGTTGGGAAACCTTGACAGATACATGCAAAAAAAAAAAAAAAATGAAACTAGAACACCTCCTTACACCATATATAAAAATAAACTCAAAATGGATTAAAGACTTAAATATAAGACCCAAAACCATAAAACTCCTAGAAGAAAACATCGCCAGTGAACTCTCTGGCATTTTTTTTCTGATATATGTCCTCAGACAAGAGAAAGAAAGAAAAAATAAACAAATGGGACCACATTAAACTAAAAAGTTTTGCAGAGCAAAATAATCAGGAACAAAACAAAAAGACAACCTAGTGAATGGGAAAGTGTGAAAGTATTATTTCACACTTTCTCATCAAAACATCTAGAGAAGATTCAGATTGAATGTTACAGCATGGGTAAAATTCATTTCATCTCATATAACATCATTACCCTCTTACTCCAGGTGTCCTTGGCAAAAGCTATTGTTTTATTCTACTGCCAATATGAGCCTATGTCAGGTTGTCTCATGTTTTAATATGCTCTCATTAGCATATAGAATTTCATGAAAGAAGGAATTGAAAGCCCCTTTTTAAACTCTGCAATAAGATCTCCAGAACAGGAATAAGTATGATCTTTATAATATATTTGTTTAAAAATAAAAAAATTGTTAATATTTCTTTCTTCCTTTTTATTCAACATGTAAATTTTCTGTATCATTGACAAGAAAAAGCACAATTGTAAAATATGCAAATAGCAGACAATGTACCACCATGATTTAACATTTTTAATAATAGATTTGATTGTGGTGGATTTAAATAAAACAAAACCCAATCCCCCCCAAAAAAAAAAATTTATAACAGCTGAAAGAAATTTTCATCCTTTAAAATTTACTAAAGGTCACTATAATGGCCATTCCATAATAATTATAACTAATATTTATTGAACACTTCATATATATTTAAACCTTTCAACAACCTTTCAAAGGAGAATATTTTTATTACTCCACTGTATCAGTCAGGGTTCAGTCAGAACACCAAAAGTCATTAGTTACTTATAGAGGGAAAATTAAATATAAAGAATTTAAAAAATGGTTAATTACAAGAAAGGTAAGAGCAAACTTAAAAGAACACAAGACTAGCAAAGATAGGGGGCAGCTACTTCTTTTTAAAGAGCAAGTATAAAAAGTGCTCCTGGAAGGCTGAGATTTCAGACCTCACTGAAGAGGGTGTGGCTGAAACCCCTTGAATAGCAGAGAACCTCTCTGCAGTGTGAGGCATCAGAGATGTTCTGCAGCAAGCAGGCCAGGATTGGTGACCAAGAAGCTCACCATCAGGTTCCTGGGGAACAGGAGTTGGTAAACAGAAAGCTACTCCCTGAGGTGCTGGCTAATTTATGGGAGAATGAGTGCCACTGGATCTCCCATGTAGTCAGGCAGCTGTGATGTAGGGCAAGATGAAAAGTATACCAGAACCAGAAAGAGAAGCATCTCTTCTGCTGGGGCTTGTGGTGTCCCTCCAGTGCCTTCTCCTGGCAAAGCCTAACATTGCTGTAGCTGCAAAAGTGAAGTGTTTACAGTGGCCAGCTCCAGAACCAGAAAGCTGATTGAGCTAAGGGGAGTTTCAGAGCTAAAAGGCAATAAATTGATAGTTGGCACATCCTCTTTATAGATGAAAAAAATGAACTTATTGAACCCCTGTGACTAGTACATGCAAAGGCAACAGTTAAGCCTTTTCAAATAAAACACTTCTCTTAAACGCTAATCACTGTGCTGTTTCAATAACAAGCTACTAACCCACAGGATTCCTACTCCATGTAAAATCATGAATATTTCCAGTTTCTATAAATGTGAGACATTTCTTTAATGCTAATTGTAATTCTACTTTAATTCTAACTGTAATTCTACTTTTAAAAAAATATTTATATTATTTAAAATAATATTTTCCCAATGAAGTAATTTTAAATATACGGGATATCTAAATTAAAAATAACATACTCCTTCCCCTTTTATTTACAACATGCAAAATGTCCATGATATAAATACTGGAAGTTGCTACATTAGGCTTAAAACGCAGTCCGTATATATGGTGGTACACCAAACAGACAGGATGTGATAGTTAATTTTGTATGTAACACTGATTGGACCAAGGCAGAGGTTCCTCAATCCCCAGGACGCGAACTGGTACCGGTACATGGCCCATTAGGAACTGGGCCACACAGCAGGAGAAGAGCGATGGGTGAGCAAGTGAAGCTTGATCTGTACTTGCAGCCGCTCCGCAGCACTAGCATCACCGCTTCAACTCCACCTCAGACCAGGCATTAGATTCTCAAAGGTGCCATAAAGGTTGGGAACCAAGACTAAGGGATGCACAAACAGCTGGTAAAACATTATTTCTGAGTGTGCCCATGAAAGTGTTTCCAAAGGAGGTTAGCAGTAAATCAGTTAGACTGAGTAAAGATTGCCCTCCCTGATGTGT
Organism: Eidolon dupreanum; assembly: GCA_028627145.1. Taxonomy (NCBI): domain Eukaryota; kingdom Metazoa; phylum Chordata; class Mammalia; order Chiroptera; family Pteropodidae; genus Eidolon; species Eidolon dupreanum. Next base: position 86,242,700 of record CM053507.1, on the reverse strand, counting down.
GTGCTCATTACCTAATCTGTTAGAACCCAAAGAAAAGCAGAGGAATGGGAAATTTGCTCTCTACTTGAGCTGATACATCTTCTCTTGCCCTTTGTTATCTGTACTCTGGGTTCTCAAGACTTTATACTCGGGATGAGTTACACCACCAGCTTTCCTGGTTCTCCAGTTTCTTGCGGGTAGCAAATTGTGGGACTTCTCAGTCTCTATAATTATGTGAGCCAATTCTTGTAATCAATCAATCAATTTATCTATCTTATCTATCTATCTATCTATCTATCTATCTATCTATCTACCTATTTATCATCTATCTATAATCTTCTATCGGTTCTGTTGTTCTGGAGAACTCTGACTAGAATGGAAAGAGATGTAAATTGTGCCCTGTTAGCATTTATATTTGGATCAAACTGTACCTAAAACTCTCCACATTTCCAATTTATGTTTCCTTTTGGGATTTAGCCAGCTTCTAATAGGTTGTCTGTCACTTGCTGTTAAATAAATCCTAAATAAATTTGTAAAAAATGAATCTATGGTATATTTTTTTGTCTCTTCTCTATAATAAGCATTAATCAAATGTTTTCTTTTGTTTATGAAAATCTATAAAGATTAATACATATAAAGGCTTTCTATATCTTCATTTTTTGTTGGGAAAAGTAGATCAAACTCTTTACATGATCTGTATTTTACTTTTTCTAACTTAATATTTCTTGGAAAGACTTTCATGTTTTTTTAAATGCCTATATCATATTCTCTAGTGTTTATGTACAAAAATGTAGTCAATCATATTCTTCTCAATGGTTTGTTTTTTTTGTTGTTGTTGCTGTTGTTTTGTTTTGTTTTGTTTTTGTATTTGAAACAAAACTGAAATAAACTTTGTTTTGTTTTGTTTTGTTTTGTTTAAACAATGGCAAATAATCTGAAAGTATAGCTGTGTACACAGAAGAAGGGTATGGTAACAAATCTTTTTTAGAAAACTGTCATTCAATCTTTTGATAACTATACAATAACTATACCTTTGTTTATTGGTGAGGAACCATTTGTTGCTGAGTTCATGTGGTTCCGAGAGGGTTGATACCACTTGGATTCAAAGTTTTCATATATTCAGGAATTTTTTTTATCAGATATTATTACCCTAGTCACAGAGGATAGTTAAAATATGGATATGAGAATTCTTTAGGTCCTATGAAACTTTTACCTAGACTTTTGGAGCCAGATGGTGGCACCTTTTATTATACATTATGAAGCTTACAGAATGTGCATTTCTGAGATGCTACACCATAATGGGAAATTTAATCAATAAAGAAGATGGAGATAGAGAAAGAGAGAGAGAGAGAGGGAGAGAGAGAAATTGATTGATCACTGATGGCATCATTTGAGTCCTGTATCAAGCTGAATCTAAAACTTTTGACTTTTCAAGAGCCAAAAAATATCCTTTAGGAGTTCAACCAACTTGACATAATTTTTCACTTAATACCAACAGAATCTTATGTGATAAAAAGAGTGTAACAATATAATGATTTTAAAAAAATAAAAAAAGTAACATTAACTTCTCCCAAAGTTCAGTAATTCACTAACAGGGCACAATTTACATCTCTTTCCATAAATTAATGAAAGTATTCATTTCTTTACCTATTTGCCAACCCAAGATGCTATTAATCATTTCAACTTTCGTTAATACTCTGAGAGGAAATTGTATCTTGGTGTTTCAATTTGTATTTTCTTTTTATTAATGAAATTGAACATTTTTTCCTATGTATCAATAATAGAATTTCATATTCTTTGAATTGTCTGTTATATATTTTCAGATCTCTCCCCTATTGTTTCTAAATCACCCAGTGTTACACTTGGGACTTTAATGTAGTCAAATATATCCAAACAGCCAGCTAGATACCTTTTCCAAGAATTTTTCTCAGGAATACTCTCTCCTTCACCCTCTTAGAACTACAGATCTCTATTCTTATGTGCCTGCTACTTTCTCCTGTGGAATAATTTATAAAATGTTTGCTGTGCAATGTCTAATTGGGCTTTGCCCAACATCCTACGAAATCTTAACATACAAATGAGAGAAATAGGTAATTTCTTTAAACATTTTAGTAGCCTGGGGCTCTGAAATACTGTGCCCAATGACTGAGGAATAACAAATTACAAAAAAGCGTGTTTTGTAGGAATAGAGAAATTGTATAATTAGCTACAACAATTTTTATTATCTCATTTTTCAAAAAATGATTTGGAAATCTTTAAAGATTTGTGAGTGTACCAGAAAAAATATATTCTCAGGAAATCTGTTTTTTAAATTGAAATTTTAATTTTAATTGAAAACAATAAACACAATAATTTTGATTAATTATTTCCTATAAAATAGACCAATTCGAGTCTCATTATAAATTTTTACTGCTTATATAATATAACATAATATATATTTATACATTAAATATTATATATGTATGATTCTGTGTATTATATATTACATACGATATATTGTATCATAGCATATTATTATGCTTCAGAAGAATTAATGCGGCTCAGATTAGTATTCTTCAGAGTTAACCATGCGGTGTGTTACTCTGCTGAACATCACTAACTGCCATTCGATTTTATTATTTCACATTTTAACATTTCTATATTCACTTTAATCACGTGTTATTTAATTCCCATTTCCAAAATATGAGTCACTTCTATACTGTTTTCATGGCTTTTGCCTGAAGCTGAGAAAAAAAACAGGATGAACATAAGGAGGCTGAGCTGGAAGTATCAGGGATGGGTAGAGGGACTGAGGCTGTATCAGGGTCAACTGAGGACCCCAGGATGGATTGGGAAAGAAGCCAAGAGATACACATTGCCATCACAAATGGCTGCGCAGTTGGTCTTTCTGGGACTATATTGTAGGCAGTTATTCTTATTAAAAACTAAAAAATAAACTTGAAGTGCAATAGGTACTATATGTCTTCTAAATACACCAAATTTGACCCATTACTTAATTTTTTATGGCCCACAAACTGAGAATGGTTTTATATTTACGAATAGTTACATTATAGAAGATTACATGAGTAACAATATTCTATCCTCTATTTTACCTCTTGACTACCCAAATATTTATTTTTTTGCCCTTTGTGAAAAAGTTTTCCAACCACTTGAATGAAATGCCCTTAAACATTTCTGTGATTTTACTTAATACCTAATTAAAATAGTTATTCTATGCTATTGTATTGTAATCAGATTTTTAAGATAATCCAGGAAGATCTAGTCATTATAAAAATGTCATTTATTTTGCTAAAGGTTTATGTAATTTTTAAATATTGGGAAGTTAATTAATAGACATGAGAAATAGTATTAAAAATATTTACAAATGAGTCCTTTGTGAAGTGCCAGTGCTTTCAACACTTTTCAAGTTTTCTGTTCAGCACTAAAAAAAAAAAGAAAAAAAACGCGTTTATTGATTTCTTTACTTGGAGTGAGGAGCGGGGAAGGGCAATTTATTGCAATAACAATATCAAGCTGTAAAAGAGAAGGTCAAGGTTAGGGAATATAACAAATGCCTATGAAAGCAAGTTATAAGTCAGTTAATAAATTAGAGGTGGCAGGTGACAACTATAGGTGCCTGTCTTCTGGTTACTCTTGGAAGAATAAGTTCCTACTATGGTTGTCAAAGATTATGCATCACTCAAAGTAGTTCATGCTAATCAGTCTGTGACTGACATTCTCCTTGGATCTCTTTAAGTCCTTCATGTGGGGCTAAGTCGTCGCTGAAGAAATATAAATGAAAGTAAATTAAATTGATTCTTTCAGCAAATTGCTTTGCAAAGTGCACATCAGCAAACTGTCCTTTTGAAAAGTGAATAAAAAGGAAAATATTTTTAGCATATTTGAGTTAATTTATAACAATAGAAACAGCATTAGAAAAGTAAACAAAAAATTGCTGTGAAATCTCTCTCAATCCATGCTCTATTATTAGTAATCAGTAGACCACAGCTTTACCAACTGTCATCTCAACAAAATACACATGCTTTGAATTTTATAGTAAAATATTTCAGAAATATGAAAAAATGATATAAGCATAATAAAAAAACAAACACACACCTGTAAACTAGTTTAACAAAAAGCATTGAAAAAATACTGTAGATCTCCATTGACGGTTAACCTACAATCCTGAAAATTTATTGTTGATCCATTCCCAAGATGTCTTTATATTAAATTTTCTATGTTCCAAATAATATATATCATGGTATTATGGTAATATAAAATATAGCATTGTTTAGCCTGCTTTAAAATTTAAATACATGAGTGATATTACATTGGATATTTCTTTCTGCAAACTTTTTCATTTAATTCTATATTTTGGATATATAGGCTTTCTCTTTAGATTCCCAGTTCATATCTTTGTCAATTGTGCTTCTGAATTAATTACCTTTTTCTTACTAATATACTTATTCATTTATCTGTTCTAAGTACTAAATTTTTACTTATATGACTGACCATATCCATAGTCTCCTCCTAGGCTTTGCCTGTCATTTCCCCCATATAAATATATAATTTGAGAGCTAGAAAGTTGTAATTTTAATGTCTCAAATTTATTATAATTTTTCTTTTCATCTATTCTTTTTGGATTTAATTAAGAAATTGTTTTCTGCCCTGAGTACAAAATATCCTTCAATATGTTCTAAAAGTTTTGAAATTGTGTTTTTCACATTTATATCTATCCTCTACTTAGATAATAATTTCATTATTTTCCATTTAGATACCTATATTGCTTACGATTGCATAAAAGATAATTTTTTCAAAATATTTTACTTAGCATGTTTAATTGCTTTTAGAGATGACATCAGTCCAGATGAACAGTACACTATATTGTCAGAAATTATAACTAGCTAAAAATTATTTAACAAATTCTAAAACAGCAGTACTCTATTACACTCTTCACTATTTGTTCTATGTAAACTACCTTTCTTTTTCTAATGTCATAAAAAGTTCTTAAAAACAATTGCCATTATTTTGTAATTTTCAGTCACTATTAGATATCAACATGTCTATGAAATTTATATATCTACAAGGGTTATAGTTATAGCTGCCATAGTTGAGTAATTAGAACTTATAAAATTAACAATGTTTTGCACCAGGTAACACCTGAGTGGGGATCTGAATTGAGCAGACAAAGGTAACAGCACAGGAAGCACAAAGGCATACAACTCCAGGCAGCCCAAGGTGAAGGGAGAAAGAGGCAGGAAGTGAGACTGAGTCAGATTCTCAAAAACTCTGTTGAGAAATCTGGATGTTATGTTATGTTATGGCCAATGCAGAGAACTACTGACGAGTTTTAAGAGGAGACTTACACATTAAAACGTGTACATTGAAAAAGACACTGAGTGCACGCGCGCCCACACACACACACACACACACACACACACACACACACACACACACACACACACTGGAGGGATTGGAGCCTGGAGGCAGGTAAAGCATTTAACTATGCAGCAATTCCAGGTATCATCAAGGCTACTATTTAAGAAATATTTAGGGGAGGGAAGCACTCTGAGTACATTAGTGAAAATTAAATGTGGTGAATGAATAAGAAAGAATATTTAAAGAAAACACTTTGGTTTTTTTTTTTTTTTTAAATAGAGAGTTTATAGTTGCTAGTTGTTGATAGAGTGGCAAACACCAGACTTTATAAGATGAGTAAAAGCTAAGATCTGATAAATTCAGTTTAGTAAATACTTACTGAGTGCCCCTTATTTTTTAGCCCCTAAGAAACGACATTATTCACCTCAGAGAATACAAAGCTAAAATGCATAAACAATGTTGCTGGTGTGCATGAAATAATATTTCCATAAGGCTGTTGGACGGGCCTTTTCCATTGCTACTAAAGAGCAGAAAAGTTAAAAGAAACTTTCATTATGGCTTTAGATGCAATGTTAAATTCCATATAGTGCTGTGAATATTTTGAATTATTTTTGTTTAAAGTGTTGCAGAATCACATAACACAATATTAATCACATAAATTAAACATAATCTGTTTGGTGTAAAAAAGTTAAATATGAAGGAAAATCATGAAGGGCAGCCACTTGTGAATGATTTGATTAATATTTAATTTTCCACTGTATTTTGCTCATGTTTTCCAAATATTCTATTGTAAATATACACAAATTTTATATTTGGATGAAAGTTTACAAATTTCTTTAAAAACCTGAATGTCTTGAGAGCCTAGTTCCTCCAAAATTTTCATTCCAGGTCTTTGTGTTTGAGTTAGAAATAGTTTTAATTGTGTAATGCATGTCCAGCTTTTCTATAAGCATACAGTTATTTTTCTTAGGTTAATTCAAAGCACAATAATTCTCTTTAACTTGTCTCTGTATATCTTGACATAGGCTTTTTATTATAAACTTTTTGTTATTATTTCAAAAGCTTCTGTTTTAAGAAATAACTATTGAATAGATATTCTTTGGGTCAGTCATTGGTTTGCCATTCACCTATCTCTTCATAAAGATACTAGTTCTCTTTGAATTTTTTTCACAAATTCTCATTCACAAGATGCTAGAGACTTGAATATCTTAAAACAACCTGTTAATCTCCAGTTATGAAAAGTGCGTAATGCTATCCTGGGAGACCACCGTCTATCAACACCTGATCTCAAATTACTCCTGCCGAGAAGTAGATGACGCCACGTTGTTGTCCAACAGTGTACACACCTCCTTCCCCTTGCTAACCCCTGAAACTGACAGAGATAACCGGACTTTGCTCATGCTAACATCCCATTAGCCATCAACTGCCCCCTTTAATTTGCTCTGCTTGATGGAGAAGTGGCTGCTTAAAAGCCACTCAAGGCAAGCTTTATAGTCACAGGCACAAAGCCAAAAATAACTCTTGTTTTCCACCTACTGTGCAAGTAATATTAAAGGTGTAGTATCTCATGACTTTGTTGAACGCAGTCCTGCTGGAGCTGGGAGCTGCACACTTTCCTTAATCAAGAGCCCACTGTGAGCTGGGCTATAATGTCATTGAGAAGCCCCTGCCAGCAATTAACACACGACATGCTGACCATTCTTGGCAAACCCGAAGTAGGAGCCTGATGCCAAAAAGGCAAGATTAATCTTGAAAACAGTGTGGCCATCTGTTGGCACTGCTCTTTTCTTCCCACAGGGCTTAGAGATGGCACTAACACCCATGATGTCTGCTTGAATGGATAGCATAGTATTTCAATTCTTAATTGTAAAGTTTTCTCTCTTCTGAGGTCTTGCTCCTATTCAGTTCTACAAGATGAAAAGTCTAGACTTAATGAATTATACTTCACAAAAAGAGAGTTTTCTTCTTGCTTAAAATTATCAAGAAAATTTTATTTGGCTCATGAGAAATCAGTTCATTGGAATTTATCTGGCAATGGCAGTGGAAGTCAATGTGATAGACACCCAGTGTACTATTTCTTGAACCCCAGGCTTCATCCTAAGCCAAGGTTATCAAGCTTTGCAAATAAAAATTTGGGATGCCCAGTGCAATTTGAATTTCAGATAAACACAAGTATTTGGTGGGTGAGGGACAGAAGGACAAAATCATACTAAAATTTCTTACCTGAACTTCAAAGTTAATTAACAATCCTGTATTTTGTCTATGACTCTATTCTAAGCTGACCTCCTAAGGTCTGTTTAAAGGTTCATGTCTCACTAAAAACTATGTAGAAAAATTTTTGTAAACACACACATGCACCATGTAGTAAAACTCATGAATAACATTAATTTTATATATACAGCTTGATAATTTTTTATGACGATTTTCTCTAGTGTTCCTTTCTAGTTTATATTCACTGTCTTTCTCCAGTGAGGTAACCTCTATTCTTCTATCCCCCCAAATTAGTTTTTTCTTCTTTCATGAATTCCATATAGGTAGAATCAGCTACTATGAACTCTATTGTGTCTGGTTTCTTTCATAGCATCAAAGCATTTATGAAATTCTGCCTTGCTATTGTGTGTAACAACATCTTGTTCTTTCAAAATTTGTTTAATTGTATGAGCATACTACAGTTTACTTGTTTACTTACCTTTTGATAAACATTTGTATTGTTTCTATTCTGAGACAATTATGAATACAGCTGCTATAAAGACTAATGAATGTAATTTTTGATGTGTATATATAAATTCATGTACATATATACATACATGTCCACATATATTTAAATATGTTTAATAAATAAAATATCAGATTTTTAAATGGGGAAATCTTTATAGATAAGAACTTTACACTTTCATTTTTTAGGAAATTTAAATTATATTTTATTTTAGGAATATTAATAAATAGTCTTATGAAGGTAGGAGAGAGTCATTAACTTCTCTTGCTAGTATTTCCTCCACATCTGAATTTTATTTGAGAAAGTAAGTTTTTAAGAACAATCTCAAATATTTTATTTTTATTATTCTAAAATTTTATTAATGAATATAGAGCTCAAAGCACTCAAATATTAAGCATTACTACTACCATCACACCCAAACACCCAACATTTGAGTATATTGCTCTTGGATTTGAATAATTTGAGAAAGAAAATTCCAGGTCATTGACCAAGGATGGTCAAGGAGCTCAACCTCATACTATCCCCCAGCAGCACCTTCCAGAATTCTAGGCTGGACATGCTACCCTCACTGCTGCCATTGCCACTGCCCCTCCACTGCTACTGTCATTAGTACTTCTGCAATTTCCCCTGTGAATTTTTACTCATCTGTGGTAGAGAACATCCTCTTTCTCTCAACCGAAAATTCCAAAGTAATTTCCTCACTATATGTTAATAATTTACTACAAATTAGAGAAAAATCTTTCACCTCACTTTAATGCAAATGAATTCTTATCTTTCATATTTCTTTGTTTAAAATTTAGCATTTTCTCTATATTTTGTTGCAATGAGTTTTTAAGAAATTTTTTCTTTAACTCTAAAATAGATAAATATAATTCTAATAACAAGCATTACCATAACCCTTAGGCTGTGCCAGAAACTGATTCTAGCATATTGTAGGTCATGTTATGAGGATTACAAACTAGAAATAGGTGGTGATAGCAGTGGTGGTGGTAGTGGTGGTGGTGGTGGTGATGATGATGATGGTAATAATGATGATGCTTCATACTTTTCTGATGAGGAAACCAAAGTAAAAACAGTTAAATTTGTTAAGGTCATTTAACTAGTTGGTGGTAGATTCAGATTTATGAACTGAAGCTGTTTAACTTCATATGTTCTGCTATTAAAGTAAACTTTGTTCAGGGCCATATTTTAAAATATAAAGAAGACAAACTTTCACCACAAAGGTAAATCTTATAGGTATAATGCAGACATTACAAATGAAGATATTCCTTCAGTCACTGCAGGTATAGTGAGAGTGAATCCATTTCTCTTAAGTTTTATATCTCATTTCTAAGATATTAACTAAGTTGGTAATTATAATAATGTATATAAAATCGTGAGTATTTTTCCTACTGAATTAGACTGAAATGATCAATTATTTCTTACTAATCAGCCTAATATGCACTGTACTGACAGAGTTTTTCCCATTCTTGACTCTTATGTACATTTTAATGTATTTTTAAAAGATGATAGATTTTCCAAGAAAGTCTATGATTCATGCATTTTTCTAAGGGCAGATAACACAGTCAGACTGTCCTTTAATGTTGGGGAATTTTTCAGAGTATTGTAAACTTATAATTTACAGACACACAAACCCACAGACTCAAGAGATTAGGAAAATGTTCCTACACTCATTGTATCACTTTTTTGAGGACCTATATTAATAAAATGTCACTTTAATATTCTTTCTCTAATTTATTTACATTTCCTGCCTCATCATCACTCTGAGCCCCAAATAATCCAGCTGCATCTCCAGCAGAGATTTATACACCTATGCTGGTACCTGGACCAATAGACTATGGCAGAATCATAAATGCATGTTCTGCTGAGATAACAAGGTCATTGAGGTCATAATTTTACTTTATTTTTTTCCATTACTGAGGGATAATAAATATTATGAGAATCCAAAAGAACTATAATTTTTTCCACAATACTAGTATTCAACATTTATGTTGTATAAATATAAGTTTTATGATAAAATGTTATGATATAATGACCAGCAACCATCTGCCATTTTGTTCTTGCTCACATAGTTTTGATTTCATTCCCCTGTGTGTTGGACAGCAATGATGATCCCCTCTCCAAACTCCAGGGAATAAATCATGATCAATTTCTAAACCAGTAATGTCAATCCTATCTCCTTTTGTCATTGATGATTTTGGATTGGTGAGCACTATTGTGTATAGGAAAGCAGAACAAGAAGTCTTCTGGTGACTTCTGGAAAATAGTCTCTTGATAAAAGGCAAAGAAAATGCCCAAGGAGAAATACATCTTTCTTTACATCCTTAGAGAGAGTAATTTGAGGATATGTAGTTTGCATCTGCATTAGACATTTTACAACCATGAAGGGCACCCAAGAGATTTAAATGAAGCCATCCAGAACTTTCATATTGCCCACCTGCCAAATTTAACCAGTCCTCTATTACTCATAGTACAAGATAGTAATATTCTAATTTTATTTTTTTATGTGAAGAGAGATGAAAATAAGAATTTTCAGTGATTTCAAGGTAACATGTTTATGTTTCCAGTTACTCATTGTGAATTGGAGCAAAACTTAGAAAAGCTAGTTTTCCTTTCTCCATAACAATCAGGTTAATGCTAGTAGTGTTTATTAAAGGAGACTGATTAAGAGGTAGAAATGGGTTTAACTATGAAAACAATGATACACAGAACATCCAAATCTTGTTTTTTAAAGTACTCTTCTACAATAAAAATTACAAAATTTCCCTGGAGAAATGGCTAATTCTAGTGTAGAGGCAAGGAAAAATACAAGATGAGACTGAAGCATTTGGCAGTTCTAGAAAACAAGGAAATGTTCAAAAATCGAAAACATGAGGCCATGTCAAAGACACTCAAGAGTCGATCTGAAAGAGCCCCCAGGGGCCAAAGTGGAAACAATTTCAGCAACAAAATAACCTGGAATTAGATTGCAATATGCATGGAACCAGTCTGATATAAAAAAAAAAAAAAAAAAAAAAAAAAAAGATGGAATAAATAAATAAATGGAGGCAAATGGAATTCTTAGTGTAAGCATATAATTTCTCCTTCTAGATGTGAAATTTAAACTCCACTCATTTGAGTATAGGCTGGGCTTTGTGATTCACTTCCAAAGAATATATTATGGAAAGGGAAAACTAATAACCTTGTGAAGGAGAAAACTGGTAAATGCCACCTTAACTAAGTGATCAAGTTAACAGCAACAGTGCTAAATCATATTCATATCATGGATTGTCTGACATGATGGGATGAAAGGAAACTTAACCTCAGTGATATTCTTCCCAAAATCCAAAGCACAGATCTAATAATGAGAAAGCTCCAACCAATTCCATATTGAGAGGCACTCTATACAATCATCCTTAAGACTGAAAATTAAGGAAAGGCTGATAAATTGTCACAGACCAGAAGAGATATAAGAGACATGAAAAATATCCTGGATTAGATTTTGGAATGTAGAATGAACATTAATAGAATAACTGTTGAAACCCAAATATAATTTGGAATTTTGGGTAAAGTGATAAGCCAATGATGTTTTCTCAGTTTTGACAAATATACTCTGTAATGCAAGATGAAAATATTAAGGAAAATTGAAATGAATGAGGGCTATATAAAAGCTTTTTAACTTTGTAATTTTTCTGTCAATCAGAAGTTGTTTCCCATTTTTTTAATTAAAAAAAAAAAAAAATAGACCACAAGCTATAAGAGAGAAACTGGGGAAAGGAATCCTGACAGATTTTGGTTTAAGATAATCAGAGTATAATATCCTAACACTCCTGAAAGAGAGTAGGTCTGGAGATGTAAATATCTGCTGTTCTGCCATAGAAGACTACCCAAAGCACCTGAACCTTCAAAAGTGAGAACTGTGCCTATAAAACCAGACCATCTTTGACCTTATCTGTGAGTCTGATATTATCTTTACTGTTTTTGAATGATTGAGGATCTATTTTAGACAAGTTTAACTTTAATTTTAATAATGTACTCAAGCAAAATTATTGCAAGGGCAATGTCAAAAAATAAAGATACTTGTAAAACAGAAAATTTCTTTTTTTTTAATGTACTTAAATAGCATTTCTTCCTTTTACACATTATAGACATGGAAGGCACATAGTAATAACTATTTCTGTTACTTAAGTTGGTTGCTATGGTTACTTCACAGCTGTGATGTAACAAAGAAAATTAAGACCTTTTATAAAGAAGCAAATATAGATTAGCTTTGCATAAATGTCACTAATAATTTCAGGGGGAAGAAATGAATGTGTTTATATTGGAAATCAAAAACATATATGAAGGGGCAAAACCATGTGTCCTTGAGAAATAGGATTTTTTGTCTGAAATGAGAACACTTTCAAAATTATCATGATAATTATTCTTTTGTATGCAATGAGTGAATATATTTGCATAAGACGACACAATATATATAGAAAAAGGATAAGGCAGAAGCAGCTGACTTATTATATGTGATGAACCACAAAGAATTACCCACATATTGCCCTCATTGTTGTTGAACATACTAAATCCTGCTATATACTTGCCAGTGTATATTCAAACACTCCACTCCAGGACCAAACCAATGTGATGTTTTGAATCATTGTTCTTGCTCCCTAGGGTTCTTAGGTAAATTACCTTAAGAAGAGCAGGTAATCAACATCTAAAAGTTTGAGTTTCATTAAATCTTTCATTTTTCCCTTTCCAAACTCCAATGTAAAGTTCTTTGACATATGATATACTAGCATATTAATTTCAATAAATTACTGCACACTAAATGCCAAATGTCAGGGCCTTAGTATGCAAACTGTATTCTTCCTGCTTAAATGGGAACTTGACTCTCTTTGTCTTTAACTTCTTCTTTGTCTCAAGTCCCTTGAAAGGGCTGATGTCATAACTTGACTATAAAGAAAAATAATGCAAATACAGCTATTTATTTAATTAGTAATGAAGTTAAAATCCTTCTTCATCAAAGGTCAATTTGGGGTCCTTCTCAAAGAACAAGCAGATTTTAGGAGCTGACATAATACTGATCTCTAGACTTGAATTTCCCACTAATAAAGGGTAATACAATGTAGTGTAAGACTTTATATTTGTTCAGATCTTTTAACTCCTGAGAAACTAATATGCAACAACTGAATAAATAACTCTACACTCTGTTTTAACAGCACAGATGACCTCTGATGGAGAATAGGATCAACCGTGTCCAGGATCAAAGATGGAAAGAGCCATTACCATTTAGAGAATCAAAAGTGGAAAGCAACTTCCAGTTTAGTTATTGATTAATTTACCTATGACTGTAGAATATACAAGCATCACTTAATCTTGGAGGAAAATATTTCATTCCATGCAAATAAATAAATAAATAAATAAATAAATAAATAAATAAATATCATGGGTAGAGCATAAAAAAAGCTAGATATTGGATGTTTTATCTTTCAAAAAATTTTTTTAATTTGTAAATTATTTTTCAAAAGTAATGGTTATAACCTAACTCTGCATTACTTTCTAGAATTTTCTTTTGAAGTCATCTCAGGTTACCTTTTATTTTCTATTTTGTTTGTACCCTATAGCTAGATTGAAAATTTTCACAATTAGAATCAGGCTTTATATATTCTAGTTTCTCCAAGGCTGAGCAAATTACCGGGTGTTTAGGGAACACCTGAGTTTATGACATAAAACGAAGGTATTAGGTTGAGCTTATATAAATTGTTTCAGAATCTGTGTGATTGTCAGTAATTTGGCGAGCTAACTATTTTAGCATTAGTGTGTTTTCATGATTTAGAAATCTTCCAAGGAGGTGTTGATATGCCTGATACTATGTGCTGGCCTTTAGAACTGTTTTCACCTTCTTTCTCAAATGCTGTTATTCAAAGACTGCACTCATATCCTGGAAAGTTTGGCCTCTGACTTCTTATTTCCCTGAATAAACATCTTAATGGAAACTTCCTTTTTTATATTTAAGCTTTCTCTTTCAGAATTTTAATCCAGTTAGTCCTTTCCCTGCTGTGTTTAATCAACACCCAAGGCTTATTCTGTCTTTTCCTGAAGAGTCTTTATTACAAAAGTTATTAGCTTTGTAGTCTCCCCTTCTCAAACTCTATTTCTAGGACAATATATGAAAAAAAAAAAAAAAACTTCTTTGGTTTTATTTAGCATTTCCTCCTGGGCTTTGATTAATTTTAGTTGATGATTAGTATTAAATCATTTGGTTTTAAGTAATACAAAATGTACCAAAATTAGAAATTAGGTAAAAGAGCCTAAATTTAAATTTTAGAGGAAGGAATTGAATTTTCCAAATATATAATTATGAAGGAAAATATTATCATAGTGTTTGGAAAAGTGTTTAAAATAATTTTGCTACACAATTTATAGTAAGATAGTTTTGTACATATATTACTCCCATGTGCAAGACATTTCCTTAACAACTAATCAGTCTTTCCTAGGACTTTTCAACTCAGCACTATCACTGTGAAAACCTTATTTGCAATAGGTGACACTTAAAGATACTTATATGAAGTTGACTCAATTAAATGCAAATGAATGGCATTATTTATTGTTGACTCAATTCCCTGAGAGCTTCACCTGCAGTCAGATTTTCTTTATTTTGTTGTCATAAATGGATGCAATCATTATTGGTGTCAGCATCTAGGAGCATAACAGATCATCCTTTACGGAGTCCCATTTGTTGATGATGAGCTCTTCTTGCTTATGTTTGTGCTTCAGTGAAAATGCCCTGTAAGTGTCACATATCTTCCCCAGTTTGATCGCTTAGGGAAAAAAAATGAATCAAAAGTATCAACTGTATATATATATATATAAATGTCCCATGGGAAATTTGAGAACTTTCTTTTATGTTTTACACGGAAACCCTGTTTTATTTATTAACTTCTTATTATTTAAATAGGCAATTGATTTGTTTAATTGATATTTTGTATTTTCTCTTGGCAAACAGAGGATTAACAGGTACTTTTGAAAAAATTATACATACAGTTCATTATTTACTTGAGTTGAGATTTATATAGGGAAGGTTTTTCTAGCTGAGTACACCTACATAAAAAGTTTGGTGTAAGAAAATATAATGAACAAAACAAGATTTCACTGAAAAATATGGAATTTTGTTGTAGAACATTTTCTTTAACTCTATCATAGTTGACAAAATCTGTGTGACTTTAAGACAAAATAGATCAGAAAGAGAAGGAAATAATTATGCTACATTAGTCTTGTCTTTTCAACTCATTTGTTAAGAAAAATATATCTTTGGATATAAAATTTTATTGAATAATTTATTCAAAATATTCCCTAAGAACATATTCTTAAATTTAAAACTGGAAGTAAAATTGCTTGAGCACGTCAAAGAGGCAGTGTCCCTTAACAACAGCAAAAGAAGCATCTTCAGACACCCAATATTTAAAAACGAAATTCTGCACTGGAGCCAGGGGCTGTGCTCACCAAATAACCAATAAAAGGCAGTTCTAATTGCTGGGAAAATTAATTACTGAGGACGCATGTGACCAAGGCAATTAAAAACTTCTTTTTCTAACCAGAAAAATGTGGAACCTGCTTTCCTTAACTTGTAGAGAATGCAATAGAAAAGATTATGCTAGAAAATGACTTTTCTTTTTCTTCTCTGAGATCAGCCTGAAAAAAAATCTGTCTAGGGGCTGGCGTATTTACATGGTACTCTGGTGTGCTTTAAAGCTTGATTCAAACATAGCCACTAACAAGGCATATCTTTGCCTCTTGAAGCTCTCATGGACTCTCTGCTCTTCTAATTGCCCAGTGAAAGTGAAACGTCAAGATTCTAGGACAACTGCTAATCGCTCATAAGTGCTGGAAGCACTTACAAAATGAACAGCAATTAGATATGGTGAGCAGATGGCTGCTCCACGTTGTAAGGCTACTACCTTCATTTAAGATGTGCCAAAAAGCCACGGATGGCTCTATTAACACAGTGGGGTTTTTTTATTAGTTAAGTGGCTTTTGATATTTAACTGAAATTTTAGAGAGCTTGCACAGGCATGTTTTTTCCCATTAGCAATCAATCTTCTCAATAAAAAATCCTTAATACTAACTGCATCTCAAATTCCTTTTGCATTCTCAGTAATTCACTGTATGCCTTGGCGTTTTAACTGATTATTAGGTATAGATGAGTGCTTGTAATCAGGTAGCCTCACACCATAAAGTTATTTTTTGAAAGTACACCTTTAGAACTTGAATATTCTTATAATATCAAAAAAGCTAAGTTATGGTGCATGAAGAGCAAGTGGGGTGGTGGGGGGGCATTTTTCTTGTTTTATTTTTAATAAAGTAAGCTTTTTAAATTGCAGTGCTATTTATTTAAATTGTAAAGCCTTAAGTTTTTTCTATGATTTTCCATAGCAATTTATGTAGTTGAAGGTGAACTACTAGTAGCCTGATACTTGCAGCAAAGTGCACTATTGTATATTTTTTGATTCAGGGAATAAAGGAAATAGAGGCTTTGAGTAAGCTTAAAATAAGGATGTACTCTATTGTAGTCTGATGAGTTGGCACTAAAGAAGCAGGAATTTGGATAAGATTAGTCTTGGGCAGGTCATTGATTCAGCCTAGGTTTTATCTTTATAAAAATATATATAATATTATGGTAAAAGCATTTTGGACTATTAGATTCACGGTGCCATTTGTTTTGCTTTAACTGTAATTCATAAAAAGGATCGTCTAGCTAAGAGACTGACTCAATACAAAACTCTTTAAGGAAAAAAGAAATGTCATAAACTGAATGTATTCTTTTGTTGCTAGAGCTTATGGGATACTATCCTTACAACAGTTTGAGAAATTAGATTGTTAAAAAATAATATGTGGTATGATCACTAGGCATTTTTTGATGTATCTATTTTTTTACGGAGAAGAAATTCAACAATTTAGGGTATAGAAAGAAATACTGCATCTTGGGAGGTGCATATTTTATTCAGCCTTCCTGTTATGCATTCTAGAGTTTGAGCATACATCTTAAAGATCACAAAACTATTATTTTCAGGTGGATATTTGCATAACACCTTTCTTTTAACCCCCCATTTACAATCCTCATATAGGTCATGGTTTGCTAATTGTTTACCACATCCTAGGTTTTAATCACCTGATCCATCAACAGAACCTCTCACACTTTCTTTGTTCATCTTGTCAGTAAGTGACATTGTTGGTAATGAAAACAACAAATCTATCGATAGCATCTCTCAATGGAGTGGAAGGCCTCCTACATTAGCTCTGTCGTGGAAAGCAGTCTACTCTATTACAATTGACCTTCTCTTGCTGATTACTGCACAAATCATAGTTCTTTACTCCCTCCATCTATTAGAGTATATTTCCTGCAGCCTTTCAATTGCCTGACTACAGTTGGTAATTGGATTCATGTTTGAAGCACAGCACTATAAAGAAAAGCCTGGAATAATTCAAATGAAACATCCTGGCCTAAGGCTGAGACCATATGTTATACTCAGATTTGTATCAGTGAAGCTTATTGTTTTAGCAACAAGAAAACCATTTACATGTCATAAAATTATTTTATTTTAGAAGATAATTTATTTAGAGCTTTCAATTAATTGAATGTCCACAAAACTCTAATGCTAAAGGGATGGGAAAACTACTTGACTTTGTAAAATATTTAAAAGAGAAAAAAAAAATACTTGATAAATTGTCCTGCCTCTCCTCCTGAATCTCATAGTCAGCAACAAATAGCCTTGAGTTATATAATATAAAAATTAGAGACCACCAAAAAGCAAAAGATTTGGCAGCTATCAATTTTCAGCACTCACTACCCAATGCCTACAAGCATTCCAATTTTGTATTACTCTTCTCAAATTGATGAGTTCTTTCTATTCTATTATTAAAAGAGGTAAATTCTTTCTTAATAAATTCATAGTTAGTGACCAAAGAGTACATATACAGTTAGAAACATATGAAAGTTACAAAATATTCCTTTATATTTGTATGTCATCGATAGGTTTGTAGGGCCCTGCCAATCTTCAAATGCTTGCTCCCTGTCTAATGTTTCTTGATATGGATCTTAAGAAAGATTTTGTAAATTATTAAATGTTAGAGAAAGTTTAAGCTCCATAGAGAAAAAAAAAACCTGCTTTTCAAAGAAAAATCAGTTTATTTCAATCACTAAATCATCTTTTAATGTAACTGGCCTCCATTATTAACATAGACCCTAGTGGTATACATGAATTCATATGATTTACTCCAATAATAATTGACCTAGTAATAGATTATCCAAACATCCATGTCATAACATCTCAGGGTAAAATAGTTATGAAATATTTCATTTGTCCCATTTTGCAGATAGACAAGTATAATGATACAAGCAAGAACTTGAAACAGTTCAACAAAAAGGTTATGGAATTCTACTTCTTGAGACATAATGATAAAGTAGTTGTGTTTTATCATAAGTAAAACCCATGGCAATAATTATCATCTACCTTGAAGATGGAGAGAAGAAAATGACCATTTCTGTTTATATATTACTGAAATTATTTTTGTATTAGTATTTAAATGTGTATGTAACTGCTTCGTAGAAAGTCAAAACATTTCAAATGAATTGTGAAGCAAGTGTGTACAACTTTGCAAAATTTCTAGTGCATATGTTTAGGTGTTAGAACTATGTATAATTTTATAAATGTGCTCAAAAATTCAACTACTGCCTGCTATCCACTTCATTCTGGGAACTTAAAAACATCAGTTTCAAAGTAGAAAATATTTCACTTTCTAAGTTCAATTTATTTTTCCAGCTCATAAAATAACTTTTTATTCAGAAGATTTTGAAAGTCAGTTTTAAAGTTTTCTGCTTTAGGTTTGGTATTTAGAGAGTAAAACAAGTCTAAATTAATGAAATTAATACTAATAAAAGACTGAATTAACTATACTGAATTATCTCAAAAAGGACTTTTGAAGTAAGAATTATTGGATAATTATATCAACCTTTGCCCTCAGAAAACAGAGAGGCTAATGTGTTGCAATGTATCTTCTAAAGTGAATATAAGGATAAGAGAATGGCTATACTTACCTATTATGAAATTAATAGAATATTTTCTGGTTAATTTTTTTCCTGAGACCAAAATATTGAGACTAATTTTGTGTCAAAGAAGCTTTGTCACTACTTAGCCTTTTTTAGGTATGGATCACTTTTTTTTTTTTTTCAAAATAACTAACATACACAAACAAGATGCAAATATATCTGTATTGGTCTCAGTGGGAGGTATATGCTTTTCCGTTTCATTCATAACATTATGATGAACTAATCAAGTTACCACAAAATTATTAGATTTCAAGTTCATTCCACAGCCAACATCTTTATTTATTTCTCTATCATGATGTTGGGTATTCCAATCTTACATTGAATATAAACAGTTAAATGGATTCTTTATAAATATATTCTATCAAATGGCACCCTAAATGTCTATTTAATGAGCACATTAATCCTCTATTTTGTACCCTCAGGTATTTTAAACTACTAAAATCCTACATTTAATTTCATTTTCTAGTTCAGACTTGACATTTTGCAGAATCTAGTGGGAAAGTAAGGTCTTTTTCACTTCTCTCTTTTAAAATTAGTTAGGGCTCACTCAACACAGTATAAGGCAATATGTAAGTTTTAAATGTGTGCTTCTCAGGACCTAAAAACTCATGACTGAAGTTACAATAAATCTTTTAAGTTTCCAAAAATGCAACTATTGCCTGTGGCTGAATTTCTAACAAGTTAAAAACAAGTCAGAAAAAAAAAAGGAGCTTGTAACAGAAATTTGAGTATTCCTTAATACCATAAACTTTGAGGAACATTTAAAACTATTGTTCCAAACATCTGATAGTTCTAAACTATTCTAAACAATATTGCAGAAATGTTGGGTAATTAGTGTCAATACTATCCACTAATGTATACAGCTTAAAATTTATCTCCAATTCTTCTCTTCCAGGCATCATATTTTACAAATAGAACTAAATTGCTTTTCTGAGAATCTTCTATTTGTTAAAGTTGGAATCATTGTTCTCATTGTCCCCTTTGTATGAAATTCATCTGTTCAGAAATTTGTAAAAATTTCGAGTTCTTTTGAGAAATTAAATTTAAAATAGTTTTCCATAGTTTAAAAATAATGATAGAGAAATAGTGAGATGTAACCTTAACTAAATAGCCACAAAGTCTAATTAAAATAGATCTAAAGTTGAAAATTAGGAATTTGACATTTTGCCACCAATTACATGTGCCCTCACCTGTGAAATGGCCAAAAGCAGGAGAGGTATTGGAACATTGTAAAAATATCACAAGATATATAAAAACAAGGATTTTGTTGGTTCTCTCAAGCAATGTGTAGTTATGCTTCCTGATAAACAGCAAAACAAAAAATGTGAAAGTTTTTAGTATATATTATGTGTCAGACAAAAGAGTAGTGGAAAAATAGAGAGTGGCATTCACAAATTATACAAATCGATGATTTCAAACTTCATTTGGAGACAAAACTAATTATGCCATGTTTTGGAGATTTCATGAAGTGAGCAGATACTGGGAAAGATACAGACAAAAAATATTTTCCATTTATAGGAAGTCAAGAATACAAATAGCTATGATTTGTTTTGTACCATAAGAAAAATAAAAAGAACATAAAAGTAATCTAAACTTGCCTATAAATACAGATTTTATTTGAATTCTTCATTAAAATTGAGCAAATATACATAAAATATGACCATTATAGCTCAGAATTCTCAGCTTATATCACTGCTTAATTTGTGGCAATTTACTTAAAAAGGTAAGGAAATAGTCAGGAAGTAATAGACCATGTCTGGAAAGATAGTCCTAAACATGAAAAACTTATGAAATGATAGTAACTGTCACATACATGTTGTACTACTTGGCCACAGATTAATTCCTCAGTGTCAAATTTACCTGAATATGTTAAAAAATATTATTTATTTATTTGATATATTAATTTACACAATATATATTTGTCTTTGAGCAGCAAAACTTTGTGTGACACAAACCAGTTAAGGCCAATGCTAGGACAATGATCTTCCATAATTATTTGATAAATATTTACTGATGCTCTTAATATTACATCATTTAAAGAAATGCCTTCTAATTTTGGGTAATATACCAGTTGTATTGAACTGTCAATACAATAGTATTTCATATTGAATTACCTCATTGAATTACCTCAAATGAGAATGACTTCATTTCTAAAACTCTCTATAATGTTTTGGGGTGAAGTTTTAAGTTTATAAAACCACAGATAAAATTTATATCAATTTTTAATTAAATGTTTATAATTAAGAATCTAAATGACTAATCTAAACACAAGTTTTAAAATGTACATAATTTAGAAAGATGTCAGTTAGAAGTACAGGACAAAGTCACCAGAAGAATTCCAGAGACTTTAATTTTGGTTCATAATCGGTGATATTTTAAGATTTTAATGCAGACATAATATTGTCATAGACATTCAAGTGAGCAATGTAAATGGTTTTAGAATAAAATCACAAAATAATAGTGATTTAAAAACCTTCTTTGTGGTATTTAGACCAGTCCAACATTTACTTCAGATAAATACGTGCACACACACACACACACACAAACACACACACATTCCTAGGATGATTTTATAACCTTGCTTAATAGGACATTCCAGTGTATACATTCCCCTCCAATAAGTAAATAAAGAAATCAATATGACAAAAAAGGTCAAGCAGTATTATTAAATTATCTGCCAGTTCAGTTGTATCTCTCCAAAGACCAAGTTGAAAAATTCATGCTCTTTATCTTCTGGCAGAAATTCAGAAATGAAGGAAAAGCAAAGTGAGCTCTTTGAAGGGACAGGACTTACCATGCAGTTGGTAGTTTGTCTAAAGACAACATTTCTTTTAACTTTTGTAATGACATCAAAGTTTATTAAAATATGTCTGTAGCTGTACCAGCTCATATGGGAGTGTCTAGCCCACAGTTTTATGTTCTTAGCATATAAAAAGTGATAAAAATAGACATAATTCTTTCACTTCTGTAGAAATAAAAATGTCTACTGATTAAGCTAACGTAGACACACATTGTATTTTGTAACTTAAATGGGCATGAAAATTCATGTTAAAGTTGAAACTGACAAAGTTATTTTTAAAAAGGCTGTTTTTAATCATTAACTGTGAAATTTTAAAGAAGATACCATAATTCTCAAGTAGTGTGAAAATTGTAAATAGGCTATGAATGTTTGTTGCAAATAAATGAAGCCACGAGAACAGAAATAATATATTGTTCTATGGAGAAACCAGAGTAAAAAATTGATGGATAAGCATGTGCTTAGCTAGTCAGCTAGCTACTGGCATTGGCTTCCCTGTGCTTTTAGGCACAAAGCTAGACTATATTTCCCGGCCTCTCTTGCGGTTTGATGTGGTCAATGAAATGTTAGCTGAAGTAATGTTATTCTCTCATTCTAGGTGACTGAAATGGAAATAAATCTCAAGACTTGTTGGAGCCATGAAATAAATATGCATAGGCACAAAATGGATGACTATATCCTAGGAGGAAAGCCTCTCACATAGCCACACTAGCCTTGCACTCTTACCTAAGCAGAATTTTATTCTCATTGTCTTTATTGAGATTAGGGATTTGTCTGCTACAGTACCTAGTGTTACTTTAACTTAGTGGTTCTCAAACTTCAGCATACATCAAAGCACCTGGAGGGCTTGTTAAAACACATCACAGGGCCCCACTTCAGTTTCTGATTCAGGGAGTCTGGAGTAGGACCCAAATATTTGCATTTCTAACCATTTCCCACATGCTGCTGCCCTTGGTAACACACTTTAAAAATTGCTTCTTTACCTAATACGATATGTTTAAGGTAAATATGAATTATTATTTTGTATTGACTATTGGAACTTTTGATTTATAAAAGAGTTTCTTCTTATTTTTCTACTCTCGATATTTATTTTGCTAACAGTGATGTAAGAATTTGAACTAGTGTCTAAAATGGGTAAAATGCTTCAGAAATCCAGAATAAACCTTAATATTCCCATTTCTACTCTTCTTTCATAAACAATTCTTCCTTTATTAAGCTAAATGACAGACTTTCAAAGTACATCAAAGAATAATTATCATAAAATACATTCGAATTCCTAATTTGATTGAATTTATCAATATTTCTGTCCTGTTTTCCTCAATAACCTACACCTTAGTCATGTGCTGCTTCCTGTAATGCATCTTAAATTTATGTGAGCCTTTTTTCAACATCTGCTTTCCTGCTTCCCTTTGATTACTATCTCTTTTAACTGGAAGGCCCTTTAAATCTTCTCTGTGCTCTCCTGGGCATTTGGAAATGACAGGAAATCCAGTTACTGCCTTTCAGAAACTTCAAATCTCTCTGAAACCAAAATTTTCAATTATTGCTTGAGTTCTGTTTTTTTTTTTTTTTTTTTTTTTTTTTTTGCTTTCTTAGAACTTCCTCTGCCATTCCATAAATATTCAAGCACAACACAATCATTTAAAGAATCACAACATTTTTGGGTTTTCAGTGTCTTTAAGAAGTTTCAGAAAATGTTTATAGTTTTTTTCCTCAGATACTGTTACAAGTGATGAAAACAAATTCTAAAGATATATACAACCCCTTAGTTAAAAATGTATATCTATCTATCTATCTATCTATCTGTCATCTATGTATCATCTATCTTCATATATATGTACTTATATGTAGAGAAAGATAGATATAAATATAGATATAATGCAATGTATCAACTTTCTCTAAAAGAAATGATTCAAAATAAGCTAGCTTCTCTGTAAAATGGGGGATGATATAGTGCTAAATCAGAGTTTTATAATAGTTAAATGAGAGAAGGCATATAAAATAATTCCTGATACAATTCTAAAGTATGTTAGCTACTACGATTACTATTTCTATTATTACTTTAGAATCCTAAGTGAGCATTTTAAAGAGTAGTGACCTCTACTGATGGATAGCAATGTCTCCTTTATTTTAGAGATCAACTCAGTCTTCAGGGGTTATTATTAGCCTGAGATTGGGTACAGAGGGATATTACTTTACTATAGGGGACTGTGGCTCTACGAATGTGAAGGATAATTAATTTAGAGGTTACCAGACAAGAAAAGGCAAAGCTAAAATAATTACGGATACCAGAAAAGAGTTTTAGCTCTATTTAAAAGCCTACTGATCCCTAGGATTATTAAATACATTTTTTAATAGTTTTCATTCCACAGATTTTCTTAATGCTTAACAAAAGATGTTTGAATAATGGCACAGCTTTTTTTATTTTTTATTTTTATTTTTATTTTTTTATAAATGACATTAGGAAGAGAATGGAGAGGAAGAAGAGAGTGAGTGATACAAAGAGAGTGTGAAGACTTGGAATCTCCAAGCAAAAAAGTGAACCAAGATGGGAAGGGAGACAGATTTTGTTGTTATAGTTGCTGTTATGCTTGGATTGATTTTTACTGCATGCCCACAAACTTGGAGCTCTGTAGTGCTAAAATCCCATGAGATACAGCCTCTTAAAAACCTAGCAACATTATTATTAAAAGCTTTTTTGCAGCCTTTTTTACTCTCTAAACTAGCTTTAAAGAATACATTAATTTGTACATAAGATGATGAAGATAACCACAGGGAACAAAAAGCTGTAAAGAAACTATGGTGGAAAAAATAGTTGTCTAATATTAGGACTTAGTTATATTATCATATAGGAAAGTAGATGAAGTCACCTTAAACTCAGAGGTTTTTATTTTAATATTGTAAAATTATATACATATATATACACATATATTTTTTAATTTAGTTAGACTTCATCTTGTTCAGGAAAACGTTAAGGAAAATTTTAAGAAGACATAATTAAAAGAAGATAACACAATTTATAGGGAGAAAAGAATGAAAACTATATATAATGAAGAATATATATACAAATAAAGAATGCCTATGAAATATAAACTAATACATTAAAAATAAGCCTGGAATGAGGCCAAATTAATATGTGTATCATAAATAGCTATATGTACTAGTTTTAACAAGATACAAATTTGGGGAAAATCACATGTGATAATGAGTATAAAATTCAAATGTGATAATGAGTATAAAAGTACTTTACATTCTGTATGGTGCCACTGAAGTGCTATTTAGTTTTTAATAAAATAATAGAATTTTTCAATAAATTCATTGTTTGATTCTCTTCTTCAACCCATCTAAGATCAATATTTACATACTATGAGGAGTTTTCTGGTTTCTATTTCTCAAAGCATATAAGAAAATAAATGAACTTAATTTATGAAAGTCTGGGTATCATAGCTACAATGAGAACTTGGGCCTTCATAAATCTGAATTACTTAGAAAAAAAAGCCATACTCATCTTACTTTTTATTTTCTTGACTTTCTTAAAGAGGTTCCAAAAGTTTTTCAGGTACCAAACAGCTCTAACTACATATATGTGCACACACACACACACACACACACACACATGTGGCATAAAATATCCACATGGACATACAAATGCAAAATTATTAAAAATCATATTTTACATTCTTCCTAATACAAAAATATTTGAAATATTTGAAAAAATAATTCAAAGTAATAGTTCAAAAAATATATCCACTCCAATATATGCCTGGGTTCATTGACTCCTAATGTGTGTGCACAGGCATGCAAGAGAAACACCTGGGCCATGCCAGAATGATATAAAACTATACCACATGAGTTAAAAAAAATGCACATTACCTCTAATACCTCAACATACCAGGAAATCTAACAGAATTCATATGTGTAACAAAATGATATTTTTGTAAGCAAGCTTAGGCTTTCCCTCCTTGATAGTACTGGAACATAGAACACATCCTGGAAACTACTTGGCAGAGGCTGTTCTTTTTTGTGCCTCTCACACTGACAAAGTACAAGCCTATGTCCTTGTCATGAGTTGCTGTGTATATGGCTATCAATATGGCTCAGTCCACTTCTGTATCATTGTTGCCATAGTGTATCCTTCTGGATGTATAGTTTGAAACTTTATCAGTAGTATCAGGAAGTTATATGTACTCCCAATGTAATACAAATTTAAAATTAGGACCCATTTCCTAGAGAAAAGAAAAAAAATTTAAAAGCAACACTCATATTAAATATAATTTGTTATGCTGTCATTCAAAATAATTGTGAAATTATTCAATGATTTGAAATCATTTTATCATAATGTATGTTTTGTATCATTTTTGCAGGTCAAAAGAGTCATAACATTTGACTGGAGTTCTAAGAACATTTAAATTTCATGAAACCCTAGTGCTCTCAATTGTTGTATTCACCCTGGAATGTTTATCCACCTCTGAACTTACCCTATAGATTAAACTACAGGTATTAGGGGCTCTCTCATTACCGACTCGATGAAGACACCACTCCTCTTCTTCTACTATCTTTATCCTTAGAGATCTCATTGCAGTGTGACCCATTTCTCCTCAGTAAATCATGATAGTATTTTTAATCTTGACCTGGCTATGAAGACAAACTTAAACTCTTATCATATTTTCTCTTAAATAGCTTCTAATTTGTCTTCAATCTACTATCTACCTCTACTCTTACATTTTTCTATGGGTTGCTGCAACCTCCTTCTGACCTATTTCTCAGATTCAACATGGTTCTCTTTCGTCTTAAGCCTCGTGTTCCCCTTACATGGATTTTTCACATTGCTGCCAACACTGTCTTTCCATGACACTTTGACCATGACTCCCTTTCCACATATTCAGACTGATTCATTTCTGTTGTTCCCTTGGACTCTCCAGAATTCACTGTTCTTTCCTGAAAAAATGTATTTCTCTAAGCCTATTTAACACTAGCTTACTCAAGCAATTGTTTGTTTGTGTTTGTTTTTGACATTCAATACTATTTTATATGAGTTTCAAGTGTAAAGCACAGTGCTTAGACATTTACATAATTTACAAAGTGATCCCTTGATAAGTTTGGTACCCATCTGGCACCATAGAGTTAACACAATATTATTGACTATATTCAAACAACTGTTTTAATCCTGCTTTATTCCTAAATTCTTTCCTAAGTAGAAGACAAAAAGTTTTCATTTTGGTCAGATCACTTGTACATTTGTTTCCACTCCATCCTTCAAGTTAATTTAAATTTTTTCATTTTTAAAATTTTATTTATATATACACATCTTTATTTAACACACATTTTTATAGATAATTATGATATTATCAAAAAGACTAAGATATTGTAGAGACAGAGAAGAAAAAGAGGAATGGGGGGATCATTTCATAAACTATATAAATATCTAACCAATTCACTGTATACTTGAAACTAATAAAAAATTAAATTTAAAAAATAAGATAAAAAATTACTTCTGTATAAATCTTTATAGGAGAAGTGAAACCTCATGTCCAGACAGGAACTTTGGTGTTGCTTTAATAACTGCAAAGGTGTTCATAATAAATACCAAACTGAAATGTATAAGGTGAATAATCAAGCTGACTCTTCCTAGATTACATAATGAGAAACTACTTTTAAAAATCTGAATAGTTAAAGTTCACATAATACTATTTAAGTAATCTGAATAAACTATTGAACATTAGAATTTGAAAACATATTCATCTTTAACTGTAATCAAAATATTGATGAAAAGAAAAATAGGATGTCTAAAGAAATAAACAGTAAAATAAAAGAAAATATCAAATCGAATACTTACTAAAAAAAGTAAGTAAATTTTGATTCGTTCTGTTCCTTAATATACAAAATTCATGACCTAGATCTTACACAACATTAATAGTTTGGAAATGTATCAGTAAAAATTAAGTCTGTTCTCAGGTAGTAAAAAAAATAAATAAAAAATAACAGTGTCTTAAACAAGATAGAAGTTCATATCTCTCAGGTAATCCTAACTAGTCTAAGTCTAATATGAAAGTTTTATAATCATCAAGTTTCCAGATTCCTTTGATAACATTGTCCTGTGACCCTCTACACATGGTTACAGTTCGTGATCAAAAGAGGTTGCTTAAACTCAGTCATCACATATGTATTTCAGCATGCACATTTTAGCCTACAGGAAAGAAACAAAGATAAAGAAAGATGCTCATTTCTCTTGAGAATACTTGCCAGAAGTCACAATATCTCATTGGCTAGAATTAATCACCTGTACTTACCTGGCTACAAGGGTCTCTGGGCAATATGGTGTTAATTTACTGTGTCTAGTAAAAATTGGATCGCTTTACTAATTAAGAAACTGAGAGTAGTTATTGAGGGACAAATACCTGTCTCTGCCACGAGATCATAATTATAAGTTTTAGATGTGAACACAAATCAGTCTTTAACTTACCTCCAGAAAAGATATGTGACCCAATTCAAGACAATGTCAAAAAATGACACCCAGGATGTGTGTTGGTCTATCAGAT
Organism: Eidolon dupreanum; assembly: GCA_028627145.1. Taxonomy (NCBI): domain Eukaryota; kingdom Metazoa; phylum Chordata; class Mammalia; order Chiroptera; family Pteropodidae; genus Eidolon; species Eidolon dupreanum. The sequence goes on along the minus strand of CM053507.1, from coordinate 86,214,234 downwards.
GAGAATTCTCATCTACCAGACTTGTAGTCATAATGCTTTGAGCCTGAAGCTGATGGTACCACCAATCAGAACTTGAGAGCTGGACCAACCAAGAGCCAAGATATGGACTTGGTGACAGCATTTGAGCTTTGACTCAAACTGTGTCTAGAACCAGTCCTACATGTATGTGTCATTAAATTTGTTTTCATAATGACAAGCCAATTTTTGTCAAGATTTTCAAATTTCTGCTAGGCCAAATATATACAACATAAATAGTCCATATTCACAAAGGCAGTGTATGTCTGTTTATTTTGAATTTTTATCAGGATTTATATGTTAAGGTGATGCTACATTTGCAAGATAATAATCAAAATATCAGTATAAAGAAAACCGTCCTATGTATTTTACCAAGGTTTAAAATATGTATATTATAGAGAAACACTGTCTGGTAATAAATATAATGTAGACCACAAATGTGAACCACAGATGTGATTTTAAATAGCCACATTTAAAATGTGAAAAAAAATTAATTTGATTTTTAATTTAACATGTCAAAATACCAAAAACATTTCAGCATGTAATCAATATGAAAATTATTAAAAATAAATTATATTCCCTTTTTCATACTATAATATGTCTGTAAAATCAAGTGTGTATATTATACTCAGTTCATCTTAATTCTAGTAGACATATTTTCAGTGCTCAATAGCCACATGTGTGGCCAGTGGCTATATTGAATGGCATCACTCTAGTCCAAGTTAATTCGCAGTAATGACTCATTTCTCAAAGAATGGAAAGAATTTATTATAAACCCAGTGAATCTGGTAAGTTTGATGGGAAATTTTGGGTACATGTGGAAAATGTGATTATCTTTTTAAATCTTTAGATTTTCTTAAATCTACTTTGATAATTTATTTTTTTCTATATACACAGTTGAACATTTATTGGCATAACCTTGCATATAGTCTAAAAGATCATCATAGCCACTTTAGTTGAAAGTAACTGAAAACCTACTTTCAACTGTCTTTGGGGGGAAAAAAAAGAATGTCTTGTGTTATACGACTATAAAGTCCTTGAGTAATGTTAGATGCTTAAAACTTAAGATCCAGGGATTCACGTGTATTACGATCTATATAGGTTTCACTTTCAATATGGTAGATAATTCTAGATTTATGTCCACTGGTTCAAATTCAGCAGAAAAGAGCACTATTTTTTAACTGTGTCCATGAAAACCCTAGCCTGATTCTCATTTGCCTAATTCCTGAATGAGTTTGTGGGGCTGGGTGAAAATTTGGGTAGATTAAAATGTTTTTTTTGTCTTAAATCATATGTCAAAAGCTGGAGCTGGTGATGGAAATTGTCCCTCTCTGTTGGTAATGGGTATTTCAACAAAGAAAAATTGTAAGAATAGATACAAAAGTAGAAAAAGTAGCAAATGTTTTTTCTATATCATTTAACAGTTTTTAATATACTTTATATCTATGATTATATTTGTTTTCTCAGAATGTTGTAAATTTGAAATTTTTTCTTGCCAAAAATTACTATATTCTAAGTATTTTACCACAGATTTAAATGAATTAAGATTAATGTACTGGTTTTATTTCTTTTTTAATATATTTAGTAGTTTCAGCTTTTATATTATTAATCTCTTCTGTGTGTGCATGTGTGTGTTCCCTCGGTTACTTCTGTAGTTGACTGAAATTGTACAAGGAATCAGAGAAGAATTTGACAGCTTTTACTCCTGCACTTGTAATTATTTTCTACATGTTTACTGTCTCATTCTAAAGTTCTTTGTGGCCCTTCTGCCTTAACTGCCTCTGTTCTGAACAATTCATGATATTACTATTAGGACACAGCTATGACAAATCCCAGTTTTAATTGTAAATTAGTTATCTTCATATAGGATTAAATTATCACATGTTATTTCATTTTCTATATTTGTTGTATTTACTAACTTTTACAATACAATAACAGAAAACAATAAATATTATTTAAAAAACATATCTTTAAAATATTTCAATTGTTCAAGAACACAGTCTTCTTAATTTGTAGGTAGCCTCTTCTACAAGCCTAGGATAATTGGTTGTAAAATTTACTTCTTCTCTAAGACTTCTTTCTGAAAAAATGAATTAAACAAACCAAAAAATCTGATTTTTTTCTTATTCATTTGTGTTTGGTTAGGTGCCTGGGAAGAAGATTTTTCTAAGGATTCTTTTCTTTTTTCTCTTTATTCCCTTGCCGGAAGCTGAGAATTAATAGATTCAGTCACCTGAGGCCTTTAACTTCTTAAATTCTTGTTTCCTTATTTTTGCTTTGAACTGCAGTTTTGTACATTTTGCTTGTATTACTGATTTAGAAAAAAAGAACCCCAACTGTGCTGAAACGGATTCTTTAATACACACATCTCCTGTAGTGTTTACTCCGTCAGTAAGCCAAATGGTCCATTTCCCAACTGACTTTTTTTTAATCTTAATGCTTTTTAGCTAGAAGAAAAATAGCCATACGCTACATCAGTTAAGGGGCTTTATTTAAATAATTTTGATTTATACAAGCATAACATTGTACAGATTTTTTTCACATGGCTTTCTTCTCATATTTAGATATCTTATGGGAACTGTTTCCCTTGTACAGTTTATTGAAAAAGAAGCTCTTTAAGACATATATTTAATTTCATTTTAAACAATGATTTTTCTTCTTCTGTTGAAAACTAGATGTGGTGTATAGCTCTTTCAGAATAGTCTATAAAATGGTGCTCAACTATTTGCCCCTTGGGAAGAACCACTGTTTGTACACATTTTGAGAAAAACTCTGTTGGTATAGGTTATACTGACACACATTTCTTCAGTTATGGAATTATGTGAACACAAGCCTTAGTTTCACAAAGAGATTATTTTATTCTATACAGTGAGAATTGTAATTCTGGTGTCCTTACTATTATTAAATAGTTAACTAGCTTAATTTGAGTGAGGAAACATTGTTCAATCTGGAATATTTTTTTTATTTCTTCATATTTTTTTACTTAGGAAAATTTTGTATAGTAATAAACAATTTGCGGTGAATTTACGTGAAATTTTCTTAGTTGTGAGTTTTCATTATTACACATTTAAAAATACTTAAAAAACATGTTTGTGCCAATTTATTCAATCAGACATTCAAAGTACCTGCTTTGTTTCAGGCGCTCCCTTAAGTTCTAGAAATTTTGCAGTGAGGGGGAAAAAAAAAACCTTCATGTTTTTGCCCTTGTGGAGCTTAAAACAGAGTGATTGAGAAGGATATTGAATGTATGATTAAGTAGTAATTTAATTAAGTTTCCTATAAAGAAAAATATACAATAGTGTGAGAAAAAGTAATAGGAGGATTAACTTAGAAATGGCATTTTAGCTTGGATGATGACTAGGAATTGTCCAAGACAATAAGAGGCAAGAGTGTTTATGCCAAAAGGAATGGCATGTGTGAAGGGCCCAAGGCAGAAAGGAACATGTCTTAATTGAGAAATTGAAAGAGCCATGTTATCGAAATTTATTAAGTAACAGAAGTGTTGTAAGATAAAGTTAAGAACGTACCTTCTAAAGCTAAATGTCTTGCTTCAAAGATTATCTTCCATAGCTGTGTTTCTTTCAGTGCCTCCTAATATTTCAACCTCTAAGAATCTATATAAAGCTCATCTTCCCAACACACCTAGTATCATTTACCCAAGCCTTTTCAATTACTCCCTTTATCTGTTCCGACCCTGAGTGCTGTTCATCTGTTAGGAGCAAAATCCTTCACAAAACACCAGCTAGATATAGAGTAGAACACAGAAGAAGCCCTCTGAGGCCTTATCCTTATACCTCTCCCTAGTCTTCTTATTGCCTTATTGCTCTCAATCTTTTATTCTGCATAAATTCTAACTCTAAACAGCTCACTCTCTTTTTATCTACAAAAAAAGAAAATGATGCCATATATAACAGCAAAGATAATTAACACATTTATCAGAAATCCAAGCAGGTATCAATTTGGAGAAGTCTCCACATGCAGAGATTAGGATGCCACTGAGAAATATAAGCAACTATATAATGTAAATTTACACCTTAAGCTCTCCTTCCATCAAAATCCCTAGATTACACCAGACCAGTTCTCTGACAGTTTTGTGGACTACTTAATCCTCCACACCTCAATCTCTAGACCCTTTGTTCTCTCCTCATGACTAAATCTTCCCAGTACTCTGTTCTCATGTCCATTCTCACACTCTGCTCTTTCTTTCAAACTGACTAGACCATCTGATTAAACCCCATCTCTACTAAATCTTTCCATTTTTTTTGGTTAGTAAACTATCTACTTCTTCAGCCTTCTCTTGGAATATTCTCATTACCTTCTTGCCTTAAGTAAAACCTGACTCTTCACTGAGGTTACAGCTTCACATTTTCAAGTACAAACTACTCATTCTCTAGATGCCTTTCTCCTCAGGACAAAAGTGATATCAACACACTCTTCTGTTTGTACCAAGATGGAGTGATCCATTTTCCTCCACTTTCTTATACATAAACCCTTTGCTACCTTTTAGCTGACTCAACCTTGTGTCAGACCCCTTCAGGTATCAGCTTCTTTGCATGTTGCTCTCACATTTCCTCTCCCCAAATCTTGCAACTATCATGGATTATTCGCTGTCCAGGAAGTTAATGGATTCAGCATTCTAGCCTCTAACTTTTCTACTTGCTCAAATCTACTGGTTTTCACCACTTCCTCCTATGTATTAATCTCTTTTGTAAGCCACTTCTTTCTTCATTCAGCTTGGATCTCATGGTCCATAACTTCAAATATTCTTTTTTCAATGTCCTCAACCACCTTCGCACATTGCCTTTCTGTCAAAATTGCCTGGAGAATCCCAACTCTTGATAAACTCAACCTCACCCAACTTGCTGGATAGAGATGGAGAAGAACTTTATAATAATTCAGATTGTGGTCATTGTAGCTTCACAGCAGCCAAATTCAACAACCTTTGGCTATTCTATAATCTTTCACTGATCTTCTTGCATCCTCATTTTCCAGTGTGATCATTCCAAGTTTCCTTGTTTTCTCCAAAGTTCAAATCTGTCCACCTTTCTATTTTAGCATATAGCTTTACTTTTTGCTTCAAAACAAATTTAAAGCCATCAGAAAACAACTGACAAACTTAAAACCTTATTTGCATCTGTGCCTGCCATTTTCTCTTTTTTTCCAGTTGCAATGGATTCTCTGTGGCTCACTCTCTCTTCCCCTCCTATATGCTCCTTGATCTTGCCCCATCACCTATTCTTTCTCCTGCACCTTCAAACCTTGCTGCTAAACTATGAAAAACCTCCCTTCTATTCATGTTTCCCTTTAGCCTCCCACTCTCTCTCTTCCTTCCCACTTAAAGCAAAAAACTTTAAATGCTCTATCTTTGCTGAGCATCTTCAGTTCTTGACATTATTTATTTCTAAATTGGCATCCTTATATTTACCTCAAAATTCACTTGATTCTCTTGTCCCACAGTCAAGCAGAAATGTCTTAGACCTTAATCTACTTATCTCTGGGAATCGTTTCACTAAAACTAACAAGTTTTAGTTGTTATGTTATTTCCAGCCTCTTGTATTTAACACATATATTTTCAGTCATCCTCTTTGAACTTCAAGGCTATATGTTTACTACAGAGTGGACCCTACTGACACATTCCACAGGCTGTGATAACTGGTATATCTATTGATACTTTGTAATAAATATTCATTATTTTCAGTCTTATTTTCTCCTTAGTTCAAGGGTTAATTAAGAGAATTTTTTTAAGTTTACTAAACATATGGGAAGGGTATTTTTATTTTGTTGTTTTGTGGCTAAAATTCAATTTAATTTCAAATTTGTTATCTGATTTTCTTATTTTCTTAATACTTCTTTTCAAATTCATTTATAGTTACTCCTTAATCTCCTGATTTTCATGTCTTCTCTCTTTGAAAAGTTTAGTCCTTGACATGCTTTTGTCTGTTTGTAGACTTGTCCTGAGCAATATATACTCATTTCTATAACTTCAATAAGTATATTTAAATTAATGATTCTTTAAAATATTCAACTTTGAGGTGACTGAAAAAAATCCAAGACAGAAACAGGTTGACAGTATAACATTTTAGCTGTTGAGCTGTTATTTATTCAAGAGTTCAAATACTGAAATATAATATTAATCTTTTTTTTAAGGTTACTAATCAGCTGACTTTTAAAAAAGATTTATTTATTTATTTTTTGTGATGACATTGGTTGATGAAATCCAGTAAATTTCAGCTATACATTTTAACTGCAAAGCATATATATATTTACATTGTGTTCACCTCCCATAGTTAGATTTCTTTCTATCACTACATATTTGACCCCTTTTACTCTGTTAACCTTCCCCCTCCCCACTACTCTCCGGTAACCACTAGTCTATTGTCCATGTCCATGAGTCTTTGTTTGTTTGTCCTGTTCATTTATTGCTTTTAGGTTTATATCCCACATAAAAGTAATATCATGTGGTTTTCAACTTTTTCTGTCTGGCTTATTTCACTTAGCATGATTATCTCGAGGTCCATTCATGTTGTTATAACATTAATCATAATCCTTACTTTGATGGCACACTTTTAAAAGACAATCTATAATTTTCTTAAATATTTAAGATATGCTACATTAAATAATAAAGTTAATATCTACATTTAAGAATAAGTTTATTGCTAATGAGAGCAATTGGCTATAATTTTTGAAATAGAATTGTACAATTATTCCTAGTCACATAAATGAAGAGTTCAATATTTTTATTAACACTCAAGTAAAAATTTTTAAGACCCAATGGTATTTTTTCTAATTATTTTCCTACTTTTTTTTTTCCTGAACTACAAGATGCAAAATTGTGGTAACTTTGAACTCTGTGGTAACTCCGAAAAGAAAAAATGTGGCATATAAGCTAGGTTTAGATCATTCTTCTCAAAATGTAGTCCAGGAAAATCTCACATCACCTGGAATGATTTAAAACATATAGATTTCTGTATGCCTATCTAGACTAATATACAGAAATATCTGGGAATGGGGTCTAAGACTCTACATTTTATAAACACCACAGTTATTCCTATGAATCTTTCATTTGAGAACCACTATAATAAATAAATTATTATCTAATGGGACAACTGTACTTGTTTACAATGTTTCCAGAACATGCAATCTTCAAGTACTTAATTATTTTAAAGAAGCTCTTTCTATGTTGTAAGAATAAACTCCATACATTTATTAGTAAAAATAGATTTCTATAGTTTAAGAAATGATGACAAGTTTCTATATAAGATGGAATATTATAGGAAACTACTGGCATCAAAAGTGACAATTCTGAGTACTTAGACTTTGCTTCAGTGTTATAGAGCAGTGCTTCTCAAACTCTATGTGCATGAGAAAAAAACTGTGGAATTAAATACTATATGGATTTAGGAGTGAGAAGAATTAGATTTCACAGTTCTAACAAGCTCTCATCTGAGACCACACTTTGTGTCACAAAATTATAGACAACAGCTGGCTTACGGTGATAAAAAGAACACTCACCTCTCCTAATATTATTTTAAACATATCTAAAATTGTTTCCACTTCATAAGATCATAAAAATTGGGTTTTTGATTTAAAAAAAACACATATTAGGTGTTTTTTGAATTTTTTTTAATTTTGAAAATCCTATTTACATTATTTTCTATGAAAAGATCTGTTCTCTACTTATGATGTAAAGTCTTAATGCAAATTAGTACTCAGCAATGAATATCAATATAATATTACTAGGAATAAATGCTTCAGAAATGAGAACACAGAACACAGAATTGTTTTAGATAATTTTTCCTGGAAGAAATAATGCTTTCTAATAGTATAATTCGAGAAAGTACATTTAAAAAGTTAATAGATTTCTTAAGATTCAAATAAAGATTAATACCTTTTTAAAATGAATCCCCAAAAGTTATCTAAATGCCTAGTGAGTATTACCCCATCAATATAAAAATGTGAAATAAACACATAAATATTGAGCAGTTTGGGAGGTTGCATTTTATCCCAAATGGACAAAAGTGAATAACACGTGGGAGCATTCAGACTTGAGGATAGTTCAGGTTATTTGTGAGAGCTGAAATCCCAGAGTTTCCAAATACAGTAGCTGGGTCTTGGTTTTGAGTAACCAGAGGGATTGGCTATTATTCAGACTAATGACACTTTTAAAGGGTAAAGACCCAGAAAACCCTGTAATGCTGACTCATAAGCATACATTTGTTCCAGGCTTCTAAGGGAATTAAGCATGGAACTCCCATTAACATTAATAGAAGACAAGTTCTATATCTAATTTCCCTCTCAGCAGGCTGGAAACAAACCTCATAATTTGGTGGATTTGCAGCTTTAAGCAAGCTATATTGTGATCAAGAATTGCATATGATGAAATGGAAATAATGGGGAAAAATGTGTTATCCTTAATTTTAAATGACCTTGTGCTTCACAAAGCATCTCAGGCACACATTAAAATAAAGAACAGTTGCACTGCAGAGTAGCCCTTATTCTTACACATGAGAGTTACAGTCCTAGTGCCCTGATCTGTTAAAAATGGTGAGTTCAGCTTCTTGAAATGCCGCTTTGAAAATCCGTTTCGTCTGAATTGTACAATTTTGTCAGTAACACAGCTCAATCTGGGTTTACTCTGTGGAGTGGAATATAATAATTAGAAGAATTGCAATGCTTCTCCTTGAAAGGGAAAAGCCACACGTATGTAAATACTAATGATTCACTTTTAGTACCATTATGTATTTTAATTGGTATTAGTGGGCCTATTTTTGTAGAATTACATCATGATAGTGGAGACTTTTTCTTCCTTTTAACACAGTGACCATCATTACAGATTCACAGGAGTCAATAAAAAATAGTGTTAAGGCAAAAGAAATTATTACTTCACACAGTTACATGATTTAAGAAACAAACAAAAAAAAATGACACTGAAAAAAATTTATCATACTGGTTCCCTTAACTTCCTTGTTTAAAAACAAACAAACTGACTAAAGACAGTTGAGTTGTGTAAAGATTATAGTGTGTCTGGAAATTGGAGTTCAGGGCTAACTTGAGGTTGAGGAACAAAGTGGCATAACTAGCATTATAACTTCAGTAAAATGCTTTTCTCAGCACAAAAGAAGTCTCAACGTGAAAACATTAAAATACAACAAAGAGATATTTCAGACAGAGGGTGGTATAATGTGTTGACTGGTCTGGTGAGATTTTGCCCAGTTCAGGAGCCTTTTCTCACTCATCATCTTCACTGATTTCTCATCTCCTTTTTCAACTCATTCATCACTTTTACAACAGGTAGATATGTATTTTTTTTGCCTCTGAATGTAATCGCACCTTTTTTTAAGGTTATTATTCCTGTTGATTTTTTCTCTCTGAAAAAGTGACATGGCTTCTTGTGATTAGGAGCAGACTGAGGGTGTTACACTGCTGATTTCCCACAATCTACTCTGGCAATTATTCTGATATGTTGTTTTTGGATTATAATTACTAGAACTTCCCAAGTAGTTTCTCTGCCTTCATTTTCTTTCAGCTCCAATATTATAATCTGCTTTAAAAAATGGACTTATTTTTTAAAACAATACTTCAATCAAGACACTACCTTTCTCAATTTCTTAATGGCCATTCACTAACAGCAAAATATATACTAATTAACCTGGCTCTTGTGTCATTTTATAATGGGAATCTCTTTAACCTTTCTAAGTGGATTTTCTGTTATCCATACATATCTCGTGCTTCAGAGAAAGCAGACTATTCCTTCAAATACAAATAAACAAAACATTTGTCTCATGGTTTTCCTCATTTGGCCAGTGGTCTTCCTTCTACCTGCATTGTGCCACCTCTTTGAGGCTGATATAAATTCTCTCTAATCTCCTAGAACTTTGTTGTTACTTTCATTTTAAAGCATATTTTTCTCTGTGTTTTGAGTACTGGTTAACTGTTTTATTCTTCCTGTTAGATTCTATATTTGTGGAAGGCAGAGGTACATGCTAAGTACGAGTATTGTGAAGTTTCTAATCCAAAAGCTGATAAGGACTAGACACTCAATAAAGATATATTGTAAGGTAACTATGTGAGCTGATGAATGTTAATCAGCTTGATTGGGGGAATCCTTTCTCAATATAAACTTATCAAATCATCATATTGTACACTTTAATTTATATTACAATGTTAGTATACTTATATCAAATCACATTGTATACTTTAAATAGATTGCAATGTTATCTGTCAATTATACTTCAGTAAAGCAGAGAAAAGATATATTATGTCATTTAAATGTACTTTTTAATATTTAAATAAGTCTGAATATTTGAAAGTCATTTATTAAAAAGATTTCTGTAAAAATCTAAATGATTCATTTGGAAAATCATCACTGTCCTCCCAGTGCCTAGAAGAATGTCTGACATATAATTAGGCACACAATTAAAATATATTAATGAGTGAATATATGATTGAAACTACTTAGTTCTCATTATGCCTCTTTTATCTTACAATTTGTGTCTTTTATTTTAAATATATAATTTTGGCCACTCTGATTGAAAATCTAAGCATATAGGAGCACCTTTTCCAGATAAATAAAAATTTAAATAGTATTTAAAAAAAAAGAGATGAGAACATTTAGTAAAAAAGTTTTTTCATTACTCTATTCATTAGTATTACTAATAATATTGATGATAATTTTGATAACTATGTTATCACCATTCTTAAAATTAATTTTTAATTAAAACAGTTATCAGAGTGTTCAGTAAAGAATTATAATTTTAAGAACATGTGAAGAAATAATTTTTTAATCTTTTTAGATGCTATAAGAACCCCAATTTATATGATATATAATTTTATGTTGAAAAATGCCTATTGCATTAAATGTTTTATGTAATACATCTGGAGATGTATGTCTACTGGGTGGAGTGAAATTCCCTATCACTTTCAGCAGTGAACACAAGCTGGCACCATGCCACTGGGACCCTGCAAATACTCTTTAGTAGGCCCTGTGGCTAAAAGCAGTCAGGACAGAAATTTTTTGTTATCATCGTCTTCACGCTTTGAAATGCAACAGATTTATCAAAACCGTTAGATAGAGCCATAAAAGAATTTCATATTATTTTACTAGAGTCACAGAAAAGGAATCTAAAAATAAAATTTCCTCACTGTTTCTGGGGTATGAGCATTTTATGTAGCTTTGTGGTTTGACATCACAAGACATTCCAGAGGAGGCTGTGCAGGCAGGGAGGACGCTGAGGTCAAGGAGCCACAGGTTCTGAACCTGTGCTTGACTTACTTTGATGATCTTATTTGTTATATCAAATGGAGCAGGGGAAAAAAAGGCTTTCCAATGAGCATAAGAAGCTGCTCTTGGTTTTAATTCACTCCCTTTGATTTCCCTCAGCAGCACAGATTAAAGATGGGTCTTTCTTTTCACTTGGCATGTCTCCCTGTGGTACTCACTAGGAGAAAGAAAAAGACAGCTTTAAAGGATTCTTTGTCCAACATGGTCTCTTTAACTACTGAAACATCTTCCAGGATGAAGTGCCAAGGTGTTTGATGGGGGCTGAAAGTGGTAGAAATCACTTTCTGTTAATCAAATGCAAACCCAGTAAATGGCAGCCGCATCATGAAAACCAGACAAAATAATATGGGGATGGGGGAATGCCTCATTAAAATTTAAGTTTTAAATTACCTTACTCCATTCATTCACATAAATATAGAAGTGACAAATGGAAGGAATCATTAAAACAGCGCAAGTAGAATCAGGATTGTTTTAAGAAGATGGACTTCAGATCCATAGATATATAGCAAAGTCATTCATACCTATGAACTGATAATGGTAAGACTGATGCTTCCAACCTAGCAGCTGTTGCCATTCCACAAGAACAAACATGTTTTAACATATGTTTTATGTGGTACAATTAGTCCATACATAACTAGTGTGTCTAACACTATGTATACGGCATTAATACACCCAGAGAGCTGTGCTGCAGAGAGATAACACATTTCCCAGATCATTGGAGGCTCTACGTCGCCCCTTGTGCCTCACAGCACTTTCCAAGAAGTGCTTTATCTTGAAGTAACACACCCTCGGTTTGTGCCTTATTGCTTAATTATAATCCTCAAAATGTCAAATCAGAATAATTGCCATCCCAGTTTTCCATTACCCATTGTGGGCTTTCTGACTTAACCTAAGTGAATATTTAAAAACTATGTTAAAGTTTTATTGACCTTGGAGGAAGAAATTCCTTTACTCTTTCTTATAATTATATAGTAAGCAGAGAACACTTATGGAGAGAAGCAAAGAAGCAAGGAATTTGGTATTTCTACACTTTTTGTTTTTAACATAGTCCAGCTTTATAATTTTACCTGCATTCCACAGTGCACGCTGTTCACTCTATCAATATGAAGCCATGAATGTGTAGTGTTAGCACAATATTTGGCAAACACAGACTTTGTTTGCCTTCCACTAGCAGATCACAAGATTCTGAGTCAACTCAGTAGATTACATCTCTAAGATGCACTTTTAACCTCATCTATTCTTCGATACAGACAGACCATGTACTGGTACTAACAAAGAATTGGTACACCTTACAGTACGTGGAAGAGCCTCCCCTGCCACCCACAAAATGAGTAAAACATCTCTTAATGCCTTGGTGTATGAGTATTAGTGCTCCATTTGCCAATGCAACAGTTTCCCAGCTAGATTCCCCACAACAAGGAATCCTCTCTCTCTATGACCTATTCTATCCATCACTGCCTGAGTAATTTTTAGAAGCATAGCGTTCTGTCATTTACATTCTGAAAAATACTTTCTTAGGCTGTTTATTTCTTTTAAAATAAATAAATTCCTAATCTATAATTTAAATTACAAGATCCCAATCTATTTCCTCAAATGGCTTTCCAGTTCATCACCCTCACTCACCTTATGATTAAACTAAACTAAAAAACTTGCTGCACTCACCTCATGCTTTCCAACATCCACGCTGTCCTTGTACTGTGTCCATTTGCATAAATTTTTTCTCCTAATGCTCTAAATCCACATTCTTTTAGTTTTCATTTTCCAATCCAGTTATATCTATTCCTATGTTCCCATCTGACTCAGTCTCTACCTCCACTCTATTAGACTCTGTATTAGATGCTGATGTGAGGAAATTAGCTCAAATTACTTAACATTCACCATGCAATGGGAGAAGTACTGTGACAGAGACAGCTCAAGAGCAATAGATGCACAGATAAGTAACTTTAAGTCAGCCTATGTTGCCAAGGGAGTCTTCCTGAAGGAAGTGGCCTTTGAGCAACAACTAGAGGAGGAGCATGAGCTTTGTTCAGGTAGGGAAAGGAGAAGAGGAAGTTTTTTTTCAGGTGGAGGGAAGGGTGAGCACTGCTGGACCCAAATTCTCTCCATATCCAGTGTTGTTGATCCATATCAGAAGCTAGAAGTTGAACCTAATTATTTTCTGCTCTGGTCTCCTGGATCTTTTAAATCTTCTCTTGCCCAATTGGACACATTCACACCTCATTGGCATACACGTTATTCCATGTGAATGGCATGCCTTCGAGTTAATTCTATGCAGTTTCTTCCTTATACTTTACAAAGCAGAATTAGTTGATCTCTCCTCTGTGAGCATATGTAAGTTGTGTATCTTTTTATCATAACTATTGCTATTTTCTTGTAGTCAAAAAGAAATATTTATTTAAGCACCTCCAGTGTATGTCAGGTTATCCTTTCATGTGTCACCTGGCTCACAAAAGTCCAACAGCCACATTTTCAAATTCTACTAAGAAAAGTCAATTCAATGATTTTTATTCCATTTTATTTGTTTTATTTTTTTTTATTATAACATAATAGCTAAATAAACATTTAAACTCTTTATGAGTTTAAGGGGAAAATTACTTGACATGCGCTGAAGGCTATTACATTCTAAGTATTGTGTTAATACATGATCATAATATCTCTAATTCTCTCTCTCTCTCTCTCTCTCCCTCTCTCTCTCTCTCTCTCTCCACAACCACACTAAAAACAATGACAATAACAACAACCGAGGCCAAGAGAATATTACTGTACATAATTAAGAACCTAACCTCAGGAGGCTCAGTTGTAAGAGGTAAATCCAACATGCATGCCAGGTCTGCCAGTCTCCAGGACTTCGCCCTTGCTTTATAATACAGAACAGAGAGAAGTTATTCTTAGAACTGTATTTTATTATATCATATTTGTGGTTTTTATTACACCTTACTTTCCTAACTATAAAAAGTATCCAATCTCCTTACCATAGACTGTTTTTCTTCCATACCAGCCATATTATGAAAATGAGAAGAAAGACTATTTTTTGGATTCTTCAGTTGTATCATGAAGCCCATCATATTGTGATTAAGAAATGCCTTATTTCTCGTAAAATTTCTAAATACCTAAAGTATCTTCTTTTAAATATAATAAAGGACAGATTTTAATACATCTAATTTAACTTTGGATGACAATTTGGCCCCAACTCAAATAATTACGGCTTCTATTAGTTTGGATTACACTAGCTTCTCTAAGAAGTAAACTTTAAAAAATAGAGACCTATTTCTTGTTCACATAGCAGTCCAATGTGGGTGTTCTTATTTCTGTACCATAGAATCACTTTGGTTGAACAATGCCCTAGGTTTCAGCATCTATCCAGCATAAGGGAGAAGAATGGCATGGAGAAAGAACTCCTTTCTTAAAAGTCCCAGCTCAAAATTGCAAACACACTTTCACTGACAGATGAAGTCATTCAAAAATGATGGATTTGATGAGAACCAGTCACATGTCATGGGTCATGTAACCAAATCTAGATATAAGAGAAGGCTGCGTTCTCCAAATCCTGTGAGTTCTGAAGTTTATATAATGCTAGAATTCTTTTTTTAAGAAGGAAAACAAACAAACAAACAAAAAAAAACAAGGTCTAGGTTATTTCGCAGCTATCTTTTGCATTTCAATGACCTTGCTGAGACTGTGGCAGACAGGATTAAGTTAGAATTCACAAAGCAGCATAAATGTGGAGCTGGCTTGTCCCCAAGCCTTGCCCCAAAGCATTTAATTCTAGAGAACTTTCACCAATGTCTCAGATTTATGGGCCTAAAGAAAATTATGCATCTTTGTGAATGTTATCTGCTGAGACACTCCACATGGAAACTGAACATCACTGAGTCTTCCACCAGTCCCAGCATAATACTACCAACTTCTGTAGAGAACAGCACAGTGAAGAAGGGAGAAAAGATCCAGGTGAGGAAACAGAAGATCAGAATGGTCTCTCACAGCCCCAGCTCTGTGTGCTCAATGAGAGATTTCAGAGACAGAAATACCTCAATCTCCAGGAGATGCAAGAACTTTCCAATATCCTGAAACTTCGCTACAGATAAAGACCTGGTTCCAGAAATCAGAGAATGAAATGTAAGAGGTGACAGAGATACAACTGGCCAAAGAATAAAAACTCTGTGACTCGTAAGGGCTCAGCAACTACAGAGTAACCAGGCCTTTTTTCTCGTCACCAAGGATGTCTGCTGAACGCTTCTGGAAACCATTCAATGTGGAGCAACCAGACCTGAAATAAAACAACTTGGAGTAACCATTCTTGGAACAGTTAGATCTGGCACTCCCAAGCCTGGACCAACCAGCCTGGAACAACCAGCTCTACAGCTGTGGAGGGGGGCCCTGCAGCCCCAGATCTAGTTCCAGCAAAATCGTCCTGTCAATGACTTGGGACCACCTTGGAAACTGCTAGAGAAAGTTATGATGCAATATAGCAAACCCCTAACAATTGTAATATTATGAATTTATTCCCAAATTACTCCATGAACATACAGCTTAAAGATGTGTGATGATGGGTATATTATTCAATCTCATTTTAGGCAGTGGATATGTGACTTTTCCTAGGATTTTATATGTATCTCTGCCTTGATATTCTGCTTCACATTATGCCAATTTGGAGTGGGGGTGAGAGAGAGGTATGACTGGAGTCTAATCAAAGAGGTTTCTGTAACCTTGCTGCTAGAGACAAAATGATAAAAAAGATGTCTCTGGCTATAGATAACTAGATATAATACTATTTGGGATATTATTAGGATCTAGAATCTTAACCTCGAGAATAGAATGTAAAAGTACAAAGATGCGTGATGAAGAATTATCTCTATCTTCTGGGGTTGAGAGGCTTTTTAAAAATCTCAAATCAGGTGAAGGGTTAAGCTAAAATAAAAAAAAAATGTTTCATTGATTTCCTCTGCCCCTTTTTCTATGTTACTACAACTCCTAATTTGTTGATTACTCAATTATCTGTAAAATATGTTTTATAATTTGCTGTATCATGATAATAGTACCAGTTTGGCTGGTTAATTTATAAGTTTACCTACAAACAAATAAAACTACTTTACCTTTAAAAAAATGAAAAATACAAATTACTAATATAAAATAAGGCATAAAGCTTTGAAAGAGCTTTTTGGTAGTGAGGAATCTTAAAGCCTAAGCATCTTTGTGTCACAGCAAGTTGGTCTCTGAAAGCTAAAATGATAGCCCATGACTTGCTAGTTATCTCACTGTGACAACTCCCATGACAGAAGACGATAAACACTTGGTGGACAGCTATCTCTTTCTGCCATGGAAACCAAATGGCAAAAGCCTGGGAAGGCAAAATATAAAGTTAAATATCTATTATTATCTGCCTATTATTTATTAAACAATCTAATAAAGTAAACATTTTAAAAACTATAATCAAGATACTACAATTTCCCAAAGCTAACTGAACTCCATTGAATCTGATGGATCATAAATGAAATAAAATACCTGAAGAGCATGATTGTTAGTTTTCCTTGTTTCATCTTAGCATTTCTCTGAGAGACCAGAGCTTTATCTGACTTATTTAAAAAATAAAGATTAGATGCTAAATTTTAGTCATAACTATTATTTCCATGGAACCACACTGCATCATTACTTCAATGTATGCTAAATACATTGCATACTAAACAGTTATTTTAACTTATTGTCATTCACATTTTCTTAAGGTGTTCGTGTGTATGTATGTGTGTGAATTAATGGGATCTTTTAGATAAGAAATTTTATTGAAGTGACACAGGTATCTAAATTCTGTAAATCATGCTGGACTGGGGAATCACAAAACATGTGCTTCTGCTCTCTGCTGTTCCCTCACTGAGACACCTTACCTGCCCTCATTCGGTAAAATGGGAATAATAGTACACAGCCTGTTCAGTTGAAAAGTTTCTTAAAAACAAAACAAAACAAAAAAAAACAACCAAACATGTCACTAGATGAAAAAGCATTTAGAGATGAGATAGCACTCAATAGATATGTTTCTTATTATGATAGTAATGATAATAGCAATAAAATATTAACTTTATTAGGAAATTGCCTATAGAAAACACTAAGTATGATATATGTCAAAGGGCCTCATTCACTATTTGTGGGATTTTAAACAAGTTATATAATTTTTCTATACCTCAGACTCTTTCTCTTAAACAGGATTATTAAATACTACCTACCTGCAGAGCTGCTATGAGGATTAAAGAAACATTTGTAAAAGGCTCGCAGTATACACAATATAAATATTCATTAGATTAAAAATTATATTAAATAAATTTTGTTTTCTTTCAAACATCTCAGTTTTTTAAAGACAACAAAATTCAAATTTAATATACTAGTTATATCACTTGTTTACTTTAAACAATCCCTTAATTTTTTTGTTTAATTCAATACTAGCTAGAATCATCTATATCTATATTTCTTTGGAAGGATGACTACGATTTGAAATCTGTTTAATCATTCTGAAGAGTGTGAATTCTGTGGTTTTGAGTGCGAGAGTGAAATAAATATAACTTCAAAGCCTCTTTATCACTAGTTCCATGTAAGTATATTTATAACCGTGTTCCGTTTCTTCTGATTTCAGAAGCACTAATTTTCTAAAACAATGTTTTTCCTCTCAAAACTCACCAAGTGTTTTTAGACAGCATTAAAAAAATTCCATAATTTTTCTGAAGTTATGTCAATAATAGCCAAGGCAATTGTGTCATCTTTGTTCAAATCCTCTTACTGGAAATGGTTTCCTTTTCATTGATTTATGTCTGCCCTTCATAATTTCATGTTTTAGAATCTGTAATATCCTCATTATTCTCTGAATCTTTTTAGCATATTTTTATTATTCAGACAGGAGAAAATGTCTAAGTATTATTATTTTAGAATTATTAATTCAAAGTCTTCATATTGCATCTGTGACATAGCAGAACTTTGCTATCACTTTGTTTCTATACTTATAATACTAAATAGAAATAGCTGAGAGAAGAAAAAGGCACTTAAACAAATTTAGGTTATGGTTCTAGGAAAAGCCACACCTCATTTTGTTTTTATTTTAATATCAATATTGATCTTTTTTATTAAGCACAAGAATATACACTGTAGTTAGTTTGATTTATATTTTAAAATGCATTGTGAATGTAAAGTTCAAACTACTGATTGCTTATTTTACATTCTTGTCTTTCGAATTACTTTTTAAAAGGTTAATTTTATTATTAAGTATGGGTGGTAAATGAATTGAACAATGTTAAGGCATTTTTCCACGTATTTGGTCTATAAAAAAATTTAACACCCCACAAATAAAAATGACAAATGGGCAACTTTGTTATGTGAAATGATCAATGTATAGTGATCTAAATAATTGCCTATGTGATCACTATTCATTTGATAAAAAAATTATGTTCGTATATATACACACAGATTTATACATATATATAACTTATTTTTCTAATTTTTCACATTTTTATTTTTATTACAAACCAATTACTTATTAACAAAGATATATGTTAATACATTATTCAGGCCACATTAACATAATATTTTATTTAAAATTTTCAAATGCATATATATGCATAATACTCCTTTTATTTTTATGTCTCCTGACTGTGCCACTTATTAGGTTTGAAATTTGGGGAAAGCTCATGGATCTATCTGAACATTCATTTTCTCTGTAAAATTGTAAGGAGAGTACCTCATTTTTGGTTTAGTGATAAGGATTACTTGACATACTATTTTTAGCATAGAAAGTTGTTCTATAACTGCTTTTTAAAAAATTTTCATGAGGATCAATATCATAATTTTAAAACCATATGTTGAGGCAAGTATAAATAGCAACGATATTTCAGAACTTAAGACCTATATTAAAGATATAGTTGCCAAAGACCTTAAATCATCTAGGCTGTTTTATGAATTCTTACTACAATATTTACCAGAAGATTTACCAGCACTTCTTACCTTAGTTCATTTAACCCTTTGAGAGCATTATCAATCCCATTGTATAGATCTGAAAATTGAGCTCCAGATTACTTTGTAATCATTACTAATAATTCTTAGCAATATAAATAATTAGATAAATTATTTATAATAATTATAGATACACTTACCAAATGGTAAATCATGAATTTACAACCTTGTGTATCTGATTTTAATGTTCTCCATACTTCCTCCTATTTGACTATACTATAAATATACATAATTCTTAGATTTCCTCCATGTATAGTTCTGTTTTTAGAAATGCCAATTAACAAAGTTTACTTTGTGGAAAATGTTTATATCTACAACATTCACAAATCATAATATCGTGGTGTGCAGGTTCTGTTTCATATATTTTCATATACTGCAAAGAATTTAACAAAGTAACATAAATATATTTACAGAAGGAATATATAAATATCAAATAAATGAGAATATCTTAAATACTAATACTCATTGGCAGAAAAGGAAGGGGTAAAATTTTACATCTTTGACCCTAGTGTTTAATTTTCCCTTCAGAATGATGACTTACAGGGACAAGTCCTTGATAGCCTGATTTTAATAGAAACCACATACATGATTAAGCCTTGCTGAGATAATAAATATTTAAAGGGTAGATTTCCATTTACCCTCTTCAAGAGCCAGAGAAATGATTGTGTGTTCACATAGCCCAAACATCTAGGTATGACAATATCTGGAGTAGGACTTTTACTCAGGATGCTATCAAGTTTCCTGAATAAGAAACATATATATTTCTACTTAGCAGGAAAAGAAACAACTACAGATCCTATAGCATGTATGAAATAGATTTCTGATGTCAATTCTGGTCCCTCCTAAAGACATAAAAACTACACTTGGTTTTTAAGGTCTAATTTGGCTTTTACTTCTAGTTTGGGCAGATTTTCCATTCACTTCCATGCTGTTGTGCACCTTCTGCTAAAATTGATTGACTTTTTAATCAGGGACCTTTTCAGTCTTTGTAGATTAGTCTCAGATTTGGCTAATCTAGTTGTTCAAGTTTTGCTTCAAGTGTCAAGTTGTCAGCAAAGTTTTCTTTTGAATTTTGCTTCTCTTGGTAAATTTCAACCCTGGAGGGCCCCTCTCTCTCTAAACTGAGCACTTTGAATAGAATCTGTGTGCTTTCCCTCCCTGTTATGTTCACAGTCTGCCATGTTATGGAGATATTCTACTTCCTTGGGTAGAAATGTCATTCAAATTCAAACAGAACAGAAAAATAATTTCTATTCATTGGGCAGAAATGTGGATGTCCATCAACATACTTCTTCCCTTCTAATAAAGAGAGGTTTGCAGTGCATTTTTATTTGATGATGTAATGCCTAAGCATGTATTGGCTATTCTAGAAACACTTAAATTACACAAAGCTTCCTTGCTTGAGTATCTCAAACCTTATGAGGACCCAGTATGTGCTCTGCTATTCAGCTTTGTCAGTTGCTCACATTCTGCTAAGAGTATCAACCTTCTGTAGAAAACTTACAGAAACAATGATAATGACCTTCATGGAAAGGTACTAGACTATACCCAAATTGGAGCGTCCTACTTAAATACTCATGATTACCAGTTATAAAATAGTCACAGGATTGTAAAGTACAGCTTAGGAAATAAGTCAATAATATTGTAGTGCTGTGTATGGTACCAGAAGGGTACTAGACTTATTGGGGGAATCACTTTGCAAGGTATATAAGTAATCTTTATGTTGTACACCTGAAACTAATATAATATTGTATGTCAACTATAATTGAAAAATAAATTTTAAAATAATACAAATAAACACTCCTGATTACCCATAACTATGAGCCATTAGGTTTCAGCAGAACAAGACTTTAAAGACATAGCAAACTGTATCATTTTGAATTTTGCTTCTAGTTTGTAATATACTATAAAGAATGTATAAAAATATTTATAGTTTATTATTTTATAAAAGAAAATTATCTGTTAATTTGACTTAGTTCATGGATATGTTGAAATTTCTCCTTGCTAAAAAAATAAATTCTCTTTAATTTCTCTGTGTTGGGAATCTCAATTGAACAGTGATACCTTGTTTTTCATTTTTTAGTACATAGGGAAAAAGCTATCAAGCCTTCTAGGATGCCACTGTCCCACAATAACCATACTTTGGATTTGGCATGCTTTTACAAATATTGAAATTATGTGTGTGTGAATTCTTTTTGTTCTTTAAAAGATAGTAAAAAACAGACAAAGGTACAATGACTTTGTCAATTATTAGGATTGATGCATTATCTTATTCTACTTGTGAGCATTTCTACCATTTTGTTTCTTTTCATATAAACTTTTAAGAGAACAACACCATCTGGTGTATGAAATTATTTGACTATGGGAAATATAGCCCTAACCAAGTTATGCTCAAGTACAGCAAAAAAATTTTGAAATGCATCTCTGTGCTCTAGTACAAAGTTCCATCCCATCTTAAGAACTGTTAGAAAACTCAAATTTTATAGAAAAATGAATGTTTCCTTTTTCTTAAAACCCAGATATTTTTATTGTTCTTACTAAATAATGTTTCCCATAGAAACTTATGGAAACTAAACACCATTTACAGACTCTAGAGATTACATAAGGGAACATCTTCATTTGATAAGAGAACTGAAAAAGGTGATTGGTCGTCCCTGCTTCGGGGCCTTGGAGTTTACTATTCTCTCTTCTAGCAACATTTTTCCCCATTACCTCTGTGTACATCTTAGCCTTGTAACTTTTAGATCTTGGCTCAAATGTCATCATTAGAGAGGTCTGCTATGACAGTATTAAATAATAGCATTCTCTATTCATCTTTTCAATACTCTGTCTTGTTTCCCAGACTTTATGACTTTGTGGGTAATCCCATTTAATATGTATGTTTCTTTTGATTTATTCATTTTCTTTCTCCTTCTGCTAAAATGCTAACTCCAGGAAAAACAATAAATTTATTTTTTTCAATGTTGCATTCCCAGCACCTAAAACACAAATTGGCTAATAATAGAATTTCAACAGATGTTTGTTAAAAGAAAAAAATAACTGGATAAATAAAATAATAAGTTTAAAAATTATAATTGTATATACCATGTTTAATAAGGATGTCAATTGTATTTTATTTACCAGCTCTATGGCCCATTTCCTTTTCTATTCCATATTTACATGTAGCCATGAATTACTTCTAATTTTTCTTACTTACCAGATATTTATCACCTCAGTGTTCATATCAATTTCTAAATATGGAATATTTTTTCTACCATCTCTACCCCAATTCCAACCAAAATTCAAAGATGACATTTGATCATCTTTCAAAGATCAGATTAAAAGACATTTCCTTCACAAAGCTCTATATCTTCCCAGTCATAATTAATCAGTGTTTGTGTCCCTCTGTTCCCAGCTGAACACTAGCATTTAAACTCCTGGTTTAAAGATTTAGTAAAAAAAAAAAGAAAAAAAAGTTCATTTATCTCTCAGTACTATGAGGTATGCAGCTCAGTGCACTGTGTACTTAAAATATTTAAAATATTTTGTGATTGAAAAAATAGCTGAATCTAATTTAATGTTTTTAATAAATGTTCATAATAATATTGAGGATCAAAGAGGTTAATGCTAAAATCATTTCAAATTCTATTTAATTAATTTGATCTACCTTGTAAAAACATGAGGCCAATTTAAAATGACTTGTGTAGAATAAGAAGTAAATCTGCAAAATTGTGTGTTCCCTCTAAAAAATTCTATCCATACATGAATTTGAAGGAAGCATGCCTTCTGTAAACAGGAAAAAACATCATCTATAGAAACTGACAGCCTGATGTTTCTGTCTCTGTAATAATTCATGTACGTTATGAAACGTTGAAGCTATTATATGTAGCCCTTAGTTTGCCACTGCATTTTTTCAGTAATATAGACACTCAATATCTAGGCCACTGAGTATATTTTGAGTGTATGTCTAGTCATATTATATATATATATATATATATATATATATATATATATATATATATATATATATATATATATCTCCTGGTGATAATGAGAAAACTTCAAGAAAGAAGCTGAAACAGTATCCTTTTTATCTAAGCCTTCTCAGTTTCTAAAGATGTTTCCTGATGGGTGGGCAACCAGTGAGTACCAGCACTGCCAATATCCTGACACAGCATCTGATCCTGCTCTTTGTGAACACTTCTTAACATTAGTGGGAAGCACCACATATTGACACTGAAATCTATTTGAAAGTGAGGTTTCTGATGACTAAACTTCAAGAAGGCAGAGCCTTTAAAATGCACATAGGCACATTGTGTTGACAGCAGGCACTATTGACTTTTCCCACTGAAAAATCCCATGCCAAGATCTCGGTAAAGGCACCAGAAGCCTGGGGGAGAAAAGTAGCTGTTTTTTCTTAGAAACTACCTGCTGTCAGTCAGTTTGGCATCATTTGGGGCAGCAGGTGTTCCACAAGATAAAAAAGAAAGATCGTTAGAGAATTGTTTTCTTTTTCTTTCTGTTTTTTGACAACTTATTGATGATGGGACCAAGTTGTGATGAAAGTTTAGTTTACCTTGACAAGATAGCTTTTTCTCCAGGCTATTAACCCGATCATTGGCCTGTGACAGATTAGGAAAAGGGAAAACAGAAATTTGACTTTCCCTATCTTGACTCCTCTTTTTTCTTCCTGCACACACAAGCTGTAACTGGATAGAAAAAAAACATGCCTGCATTTCAAATACAACTTTCCCAAACTGATTACTATGCAAGTGTTTTATTTTTGCTGTGTCTTTCAAATCTGTCCCTTTTGACACCCTTGATCTACAACAACATTATACTTTTCATGATGTTACAATGCTATATTGACTGAGGTGGATGAACTGATTGTAAGGTCAGTAGATTAAGTGCATGTAACTCTGTGTTATGGTATTGGTCATAATTTACCAACAGAAAAAGGAGACAGTGGGCAATGTCACAATTTCATAACTCAAATTCTCATTCTGTGGTGGTAATGCAAGGCTGCATTGTGTCTGGATTAAGTAGCAAAAATGTGTGCCTGTCTGCAGAAAGATCACAAAAATATTCATGGAAGATACTAAGGATAATAGAATGTCAAATGTTACTATTATAGGAAATAGTAGCAAACCATGGATCCATTTCACAAATGAATGTGAATATTATATGTTAAAAAGTAAAACAGATGATGGGGGCATTTGTTTTAGGCAATGGATTAATTTTAAGTCAAAGCTGTCACTATCAAAACCAAAAAAAGAGAGAAAGACTTTAAAATAATCTTGTTAAAAGTTCAGTAACAGGGAAAAGGAGGCAAAGAGCCATATGTAATAAGCAAAATTAAGAAAGATTAGATTTAAAGCCAAACTTATATTCATTTAATTATAATAATATGTATATAATTGTGAATATATAATTAGAATTTTTAAAATTCACCACAATTGCTAAATTTAAAATTCTTATAAATACTACAAAAACACAAAATCAAACATAACATAATATTCTGAATAATTAATTTTCTAATATTTTTTTCTATAATTTTGGGGTACATAGTCCTTGGTTACCTCTTCATAGGACAATAATTTTGGTAATGTCTGTTTCTATAGAGAAAATAAAAAAAATACTTGGGTCTTTCCTCTAGCAGAGTTGATCGAAACTTGTTTTTTAGAATTGATAATTTAGAAAAGATTTCTTCATCTTCACAGCCCATTGGTAATAACCTGTCCAGACTTGACTTGGCCCAGTGGGACGCTTAATACAAAAAGCTGTCCCCACAGACGTCCTCCACATTTGTCATACTGCTACAAGGCTGTGCTCTTAAAACAGGGATCCTGAATAATTGCATTCCCAAAAGAAAACAAATATATGGTGCATTTTCAATAATTTAGACTGTATTATCCGAAATATTCCTCAAGGGACATACCTTTGACCAAACAGTCATGAGTATCAAATTCTTCCTGAAATTGTCTAATAATGGGAAAGATATTTAATAGATCAGTTTCCGTTTCTGTATCTATGCTGGAAGTGTTGGAGAAGTGGTGGGCTGTGCAATTTCCTGGGGCTCTGGGCTAAGGAACCAAAAGTTCAGGTGAGGAGCTGGGCTTATTTTGGTGGTAGTGGACTTGTCAGAATTTGTTTTATATTTTTAAATAGTTTTATTAAAGCATAATTTAAACACTGTACAGCATACCCTTTTAAAAAAATCATTTGTTTTTAGTATATTCAGCATTGTGAATCATCATCACAAGTTAACTTTTAAACATTCCCATTATTTCCCCCTAAAAAAAAAAATCCCATACCATTTAGCATTCACTCCTATCCTCCCCACTTCTAGCCCATAGTAATCACTAATCTACCTTCTGTCTCTATGAATTTGCTTATCTTGGACATTACATTTAAATGGAATTATATAATGTTTTTTGTGTCGGGCTTCTTTCAATTAGCATAATGTTTTCAAGGTTTATTCATGTAGTAGCATGTATAGCAATCCTTCATTCCTTTTTATTGCTGAATAATATTTCATCAGATGGATACACCACATTTCATTTATCCATTCCCAGTTGGACATTTGGGTGGTAGCTAGAAAAACTCTGTTTTTTTTCTTTACTCAATACTTAGAACACCTCACCTTTGGTCACCAAATTGGTTGGGTGGAGGGAGGTGTGATTCCTACACCAAATAATTCTCTGTGACACCAACTTTGTGTCGTACAATTAAATTTAATTCTGACACTAAAAAGAGTTAGTGCAGACCCCATAGGTTAATGGTTCAGTACAAAAGACTGCTTGCTTTCTCTATCCCCCATTTCAGATGAGAATTTCAAGTACAGTTTGTCACCTGTGCTTCTGATTCTCTAGCTATAAATTGGAAGTTCCCAGACCCCCCTCTTTGGGATTAATTAATTTGTTAAAGTAGCTAACAAAATTTAGGATAATATTTGCCTATGTTTACCTGTTTATAATAAAATAAAGAGTATAATAAAGGATACAAATGAACAGCCAGATAAAACAATATATAGGGCAAGGTCTGGTAGGGTACTGAGTGCAGAAATTTTTGTCCCCATGGAGTTAGAGTGCATGTAGGCTACCCTTCCGGTACCTGGAGGCATTCACTGACACAAAAATTCTCCAAACCCCATATTGTGGGAAGTTTTATGAAGGGTTCATTATGTTGGCATGATCAGTCACTGACTACAACCCCTCTTTCTTTCTTGGAGGATAAAAGGTGAGGCTGAAGGTTCCAAGCTTCTAATTGTGGCTTGGTCCTTCCTCTGAGCAATCCCCATTCAGGAGCCATCCAGTAGCTCATCAATAAAACAAGACTCTCTCATTACCCAGGAAATTCCAAGGAAATTAGAAACCCTGTGTCAGGAATCGAGGTCAAAGACCAAATAAAGTATTAAAACCAAAGATACTCCTAGTGCTGTTATCACTTAGGAAATTACAAAAGTTTTAAGAGCTCTGTGCTATGAACCAGAGGCAGAGACCCGTACATACATATATATACATATATACATATATACATATACATATACATATACATATATACATGTATAAATGTATACATATATACATATATATATTGTTGTTTCCATTTTTGGCTATTATAAATTTTGTGGACATGCATTTTCACTTTTTGTATTATATATAAAAGAGTAGAATTGCTATTTTATATGGAAACTCTATATTTAATATTTTGAGGCAATATCAGATTGTTTTCTAAAGTAGCATCTCCATTTTACATTCTCATGATCAATGTATAAGTGTTTTGATTTCTCCACGTCCTCATTAACACTTATTATATCTTTTTCTATTGTAGAGATTCTAGTGAATATTCCAAGAGAAAGTTTTAACATGATCTTTACCCAAAATTCCCTTCACCTAACCAAGGTAAGAACTATGTTATCTGTTACCATAGTTTAAATGTGCTCATTTTTGGATTTTATATACATGGACTCATACAATATATACTCTCTCATTTCTATGTTTTTTTTTCCTCACTTCACATTATGTTTTTGAGATTAATTTGTGTGGTTCTAAGTATGAGTGCTTTTTTTTTTTTTAACAATTTAATTACTAAGTAATATTTCAGTTAAAAATATACCATGTTTTGTGTACCCATTCTCCTATAGTGGACAGTTGGGTTATTTCCTATGAATAAGACCACTGTCAACAGTCTTATACAAGTCATTTTGTGGCATATATTTTCATTTCTCTAGGAATAAAATTACTTGGTTTTTGTGTGGATGTTTATTTAACTTTATCAAAAGTGGCCAAACAATTCTCCAAAATGATTTTAACACTTTACACCACTTAATCAGCAACATATAGGGTTCCAGTCGCTTCACATTCTCAACATTTTGTATGTTCATATATAAAATATTTTGTCATATATAAAAGATTTTTCCCAGTCTCTTACAGACTTTTTTTTTTAATGTTTTGCTGGATTCACTTTTCCTTCTGACATTCACTAGAGATAACAAAAGTCATGGTTTTCTTCTCCTATCGGAGAGGTTTATCTGTTTTCTCAATAGTGTCTTTTGATGAGCAGAAATTGCCATTTTAAGTAAGTAAAAATTATCAGTTTTTTCTTTAATGATTACCTTCAGTGAACTAAGAAATAATTGTAATGTTTTTATGTGTTTACTAGTGATTTTCTGCAACTTTTCTAAATTCATTATTAGTTAAAATAATATTTTTATGGATCTCAAAGATTTTCTAAGTAAAAAATTATGCTGACTGAAAAAATAGATGATTTTACATTTTTTTACAACTTTATGCCTCTCATATATTTTCTTCTATACATGCTGTAGATCCCACAAGACAATATTTTTATTATTATTTTATATAATAAATTATATGAGATAAATAATATATGTTCACACATATAATATATTGTGCAAATTATACATATTATACATACAAATATATTAAATATTTTATACATGCAAGTGCATTTTATATTTGTTCTTTTTGGTGTGTTGCATTTCTTCCTAGAGGTGGGGGTATCCTCTTAGCATCATTACCTTTAAGAACTTTACTTACAATTTATTTTAGTGAAGAACCTGAATAATTTGCTACCTAGCCCTTTACAGAAAACATTTGTCAATCTCTGCTAGAGCTTAGTTTCCAGCTTTCCAAATTATGATGCCTCTATTCTTTCCACTGAGATTCTTATGTGGCTGGAAGTTCTTTTGCCTTTACATCTTTTCATCTTCCACCCACCTTAGCCTTCACTGCATATGATGATAGTCTCGTGTAGCTCAGGATGAGAAATGAATTTCTCTTAACTCTCCAGCCCTGTACCAACTTCTGTGCACTAGAGATGGCCTCATGAGCATGTTTACAGATGAAGGCAGAATTGTTTTGAGACCAAAGCCCCTGGGATTCTAATTGATCACAGCAGCCCTTATACCCCTGTAAATTTTTATAATGTTTTGCTGGATTCACTTTTCCGTCTGACATTCACCAAAGATGACAACAGTTATGGTTTTCTTCTCCCATTGGAGAGGTTTATCTTTTTCAAGAATTTAGAATCTTGAAACTCTGGTTTCAAACTTGATCAAAATCCACTTTTGGTTATGGAAAATGTTTTACGTTTCCCTTTAATTCTGATATCACACAATAATGTGAGAGTGATTGGCATTACTTTAATGCTTGATGTGCTACATTTGAATCTCTCTAATAATAAGCAAAAAAGAGTTATATCTAGTCTGGTGATTTTAGACACATTTCTGATAATTATTTTATTATGCTTATTGTTTAATGCTATTTGGGATCAAGTTTAATTTTTTTTATTGTCATTGTTATTTAAGAACTGACAAACATCTAGGTCAAGGCTTTGTAAACTATGGCCTGTATGCCAAATTCAGTCATAAAAAGTTTTATTGGAACACATTTATGCTCCTTTGTTTATGTATTGTCTATGGTTATTTTTGCATTACAGTGATAGAGTTGAGTAGTTGTGATAGAGCTATAGGACCTTCAAAGTCTCTGAAATATTTACTATTTGATGTTTTATAAAAAAAAAAAAAAAATCACTGATCCCTGGTTAGGTGCAAAATAAACATAAATGTAAAAGCCCCTTCCCAGTAGACTTTTATCAATTTAAACAAAAGAAGAGAGCTAAGGGAATAATGAGTGGAAAGGTTTCATTAAGAAAAGTCATTAAGTAGCTCTATAGGAAATTATACCTTAATTTCAGAAATCATTGGATTATTGACTATTAATGGATTTTGCTGGAATAGCATTTTCAAATACTTAAATTGTATATTTACACAGTAAGAACTAAATAGTGTAACATCAATCAAAATGAAGCCACAATGAGAATTCAAATCTGTCAATTGGTTTATTACTTGGAATCATGATGATTATCCTTCTTTATTAATACAATTGTTTTCAAAAGCATGTAAAACCATTTTCTTCTCTAACTAAATAAGTGCATGGTTACTTTACTGCATATTGATTTACTTAAGAAGAAATCAAATTCCTGAGATAGTTTTTTAAGTAAATAGATCATTTTAGTTATTTCTCTTTGGACCATCTGCCTCTTTTTGTCACCTAGTGTTAGAATAAGGTGTGTGTTCAAATTTAATCTCAAAATTATTAAAACATAATTAACCCATCAAAATTAATAGGTGTTTATTTACTCACATGAAGCATGTGGATATGCCAAAAAAGGGCCCTACTTACAGGAAAACTGTTATAACAGCTCTCATTTGTTTTTACTGTATATTACAAACACTATTTATGTTGTTTTACATTTGAAAACTTGTGTAAATTCCTCCACTGAATAGTTGGCCTTCATTTTATTTTTCAAATAAACTAATGTATATTTGATTATAAGTAGGATTTCATTTTATTTGCCCCATTCAGTGATTTTCTATCTATATTTATTTAGAACTCGACTATACTTCTATCTTTCAGCTGAGAAATACCTATCTCCTCACTATATTAGTTTCCTCATTTATAAAAATATTAAGAAAAATCAGACAACTTTGATCACAACAAAAATATGCTAGATAATTATGCATATATATATACATATATATATATATACTGTTATTATAATTCAGCTAATTTTTTATCCATTCAGCAGCTTCTGTGTAATTAATTTGAAATACCAGTGAAACAGTGTGAACACTGTTAAATCATATTTTACACCTGACAATTCTTTTATAATTTTGACTACCTTAAAATAAAAATCAGATTAATTTTTATTTTTAATTGTAAATATAATGCTTTTTACCTTCTCTCCTTTTAAAAGTATATAGATACATATATTTTCTGCTCTGTGATAATTAACATACTAAATGTGCTTTTTTCTTTAACTATTTTAGATATTATTCTCTATTTCTACATCTATGATTCTCATCTATAAAATGTATTAAGTAATACTTAACCCGAGTTCGTTGGAAATATTAAAACAAATAATGTATGTAAAAGAACTTTATCAAGTACAAAGCAAGAAGAAGGAATTCTTATTTGAAATTTTTTATGACCATCACATATGTCCATCATTGCATCTAGTATTTACAACACAGCAGTTGTTAAATTCTAATAGTAGAATTTATTATTATTAAATATACTATTATTTAGTATAATGGTTTTTAATTGAGGAAGCTTTTTTTACTCTTAATTGTATTAGAAAGATAAAGTGTTGATATGAAGGAGATAAACAAATTTTCTAAATATCTGCTATGCCAGGCATTATGTTTGGTTCATTACAGAAGAAATATAAATATTCTCAATGTTCACTAGCTTTTGACCATACAATTAATTCCATAGTAACCATTAAGTCTAATGTCACAAGTTCCTTGTCTCCATGAAAAATGTTTTTTAAGTTCCCAACAGATATTTTGGCAATACCAAGGAGTGTCTTTATTGTGTTTATAAATTAATTCTGGTCCTAATAGGAAAAAAAATCATTGTCATCTCTAATGGGCTAAAATTCTGCTAAGCGGAGATTTTGCACACCTGGAAATCCACAGCCATGATGATAATTCAGGCTACAGATTTGCAAGACCCAGTGGGGTAGAAAGCCCTGTCATTAGCCCTCCCAGACCACTGATGAAATGCATTTGACCCTCGTAGCCTGCAAGATAAAAAAAGAAGTTTCTTAATAAAAGATGTCTTGGGCCTAGGAAATTTTTAGTTTTTACACAGGCCCTGCCAAATCAGATGACATATAGTGGCACCAGGATGGGTCAGATCAGACCTAAATGTGAGCCTTTTAACTGCAACTGGAACTTCTACATCCTTCTGACCTACTGGCCTCCTTGCTGAGTAGAGCTCACTATGAGAGAATTATTTCTTGTGATAGTGAGGGTTGAGAGTGTTCTATATCATGTAAAAACTTATTTTTTTTTTTTTACCAAGGTCTTAGCCCCACATCAGTCCACCAAACATATGTATATATCTTAATCAACCCTAAAAATGAACACCATTTTCGTCCCCTGCCAAGCATGAAGATATTTTGATTCACCATCTAAATCATGAGAAAGAAAGGCTTATCTCTGCTAAGGAGGTTTGGAGACTGCTTTAGAAAAGAGTGTAACCTAAGCAAATATACCAAATATATCTGTATCTCAAACACCAATTAAGCATGTATTATCCAATTTCATCATAATAATAGACTAAGTATGTTTAGTATAATTACTATTTTAAAGACAATGAAACTGAAGCTCAGAAAACTGTAAATGATGTGTTCATTGTTATATGAGAGTTAAGATTCTAACTCAGGCCTATCTGAACACAATGCCTTTGTCTATTTTTATTACATTAGAAAATTCTAACATTATATATACCATGCATGTATGTAACATACACATACATATAACATGAGACACATATCATAATTATTACTATAGAATTTAGGGAGCACTGGTATCATCTACGCTCTCCCCCCTGATTTTCCTGAGTGTTTTGGGGAATGTGTGTGTGTGTGTCTATCATCTTGGCTGTGTTATGTTCATTTGCAGCAAGGAGAGATGAGAGAGGAAAAGGGTACCAAGGATGTTAACTCTTCAGAGAAGAGGAGAGAGCATACAGAACAACAGAGTGGCTCATTGTCAGTTTTTATCTTAGTACCTCTGACCCTCTCCCCTCAGATTTATTATATTATGCAAGAGTTCAAGTTAATAACTAAAAGCTTCTTCTCTGAAATATTAACCTGAAAACACGTTACCATGCTATAAATATCTAATATCAATAATTAATTTTTTCTAAGGTACCTGGCCTGTTTTTAAATACACAAATTGTACTATAACACAATTTCTTCTTAAATATAAATTTTCCTAAAATCAAATCTTAAAAGAGAAAATAAAAAGCATGAAGTATCTGAGATATCTTTAAATACAGGGGAACTGTCAGGTTATCAGCAAGATTTGCACAAATGTCTTCATTGAATCCTTAGCAGCACAACACAAAATTGCATAGGGCTTACATGATGTCATGATCCGAGGTATATATTACATACGTGCACGTGGGTGGCATTTGTCATAATATTATGTCACATATTTTTGAGCAATCAAGTGTTAGACTGACTCCACATAGCTAGGCTTTGACAGGCTCAGAATCTAGGCATTCCAGTGGATAATGTGATTCCCATGGACTAATAACATAAATCCTTCTTCCTTTCAATCTCAAAAAGTAGACATCATCACTCAGAGGACCAGTGACCTCTGAGTCAAAATTGGCAAGAGTGCTGTCAAACCTATTAACATATTGCCTCCATTTTTTACTTTTGAGGAGCTCTGTTGTAAACACTCATTCACCTTTGGACAGATTTTTTCCCCAGTGTTCTTTAATCTTACGATCCTACAATTATATGTAACCTAAGAAATGTGAAAGTAAGTTTAGTAAGTTTAACTGTTGCAGAGATTTTTTTTTCTATGCTTATTAAAAACAAACTAGAACTCAAAACAATCAAAAAACTCTAAAAAAATGACTACAGTAATAATAAAAGATATTGATTTGTTATACCTATAAGAGAAAAAAACAGAAAAAAAGAAAAAATTGAAAAAAAATCATGTCTATAGTCAAAAAAACTATTTATTACAAGATTTCAATTTTATATGTTTTATCTTTGGTTCAAGCAGAAATATTCTTCTAAATAAAAATAGATGTTGTTTTATTGTAAGATTTTCTAATCTTGTATTCCTTCATTTTCTTACAAAAGTGGGATATTGATGATATACTTTAAAGTTAGTATGTTCAAAACACCTAATTCAGTTGTGCTGGAGTGGGTCCTGATAATTTGCATGATGTCAATGTCTAACATGTCTAATATGTCCAAGGATCATATTTTAAGTAACACGGTTCTAGTCAAGAGTATAGAAATTGTATCTGCTCCAGATAAACAGTATATGGCAGATCATAAATATACGTAATTGAGATATGTAGTTTGCAGAGTAGTTCTTAATTGAGACACACAAAACATAAAAGTTTACGTTGATGAATAGTTTCATCCTATCACGGATTTATTGAGAGTAGTGAAACCTCTGCCCTATTTAATTTATTCATTCTTTTAACAAATTTTTATATAATGCTTGCATAATTATACAATGCTTATATATAATAATCCCCTTATATAAACTTTACATAATTATATAATTCATATGTCATTTTCTGCTCCATATATTTTATGGTTATATACCTTCTCTCTTCCTTTTAATAACCCTATGAGGTAGGTGCTATTTATATCCTCACCCTACCAGTGAGGAAACTAAAATTTACAGTGGGTAAGTGACTTACTTAATGTCACAGTTTATTAAGTCTAGCATCTCAGTGGCTAACTTAATGGCTAAAATATTGCTAGATTTTCTTTATAGGAGTGAAAATTCCATTATGCTAGTTTTCTCACATCATTTGCTAAATAATAGCCATATTTAACTACATTTTATTTAGTACCTAATATGTGCCTGGAACTATGTTGTTTTTTCCCCTTATTTAAATTTCTTAGTAACCTTGTGAGATATAGACTGTTACCATTTTGCAGGTAAGGCCCCAAGGACCAAAATGAGTAAAGTAACTTGACTTGAATTGTAAACTTATTGGCAGCACCACATTTATGTCTAATAGAATTCAACCAGGTTTCTTTTTTAATGTATGTTATGTTGCCCCCCCAAGTGAAAATCACTCAAGAATTATAGCAATTTATGTAAAAAGTAATAGTTTCTTCTAAAAAAAAACCTGGAAATTCCTTTAAATACATGTAATGTATCTTTCATAGTTTAAATAAGCTGATATTTTATTTATACTAGTTAAACAGTACATTATTTAATTCCCAATAATTAACTACTTCTTTTTAAAAAGATAAATATTTCCTGTTAATTTTAAAAGATTTTTAAAAATAATTTAAAAGTAAAGATATTATTTCAAATTATTAATAAAGTAGTTTAAAAATACCTAAACGAATCTTAAATTTAATGAGTCATGGAGAATAAAATGGATGTTTTATTTTTTAGGACACTTCTAAACACTCTTTATTTTTAGTTGATTTAGTCCAGTAATACATAGCTGTATTCCTTACTACTGATTTAATTATCAAAAAACTTTCTGAGAATTTTTAGGAGAGACACTAGGAAAAATCAACTAAAGTAAACATGACCAATTGATTCTAAATAGGTAACAGTATAAATAAATTTGTATCCATAAACAAACAAGGTAAGAGGTGACATAACCTGAGGTGGCCAAAGGCACTAATGGAACATTCAGAGTGGGAAGGTACAGCTGCTGCATGCCTTTTACTCAGAGATGGTATTACTGTAGACAAACCAATCTGCAGCTGTCAGTCAAAGACATAACCTTCACACTCACCTTTTGCAAATTATCAGGGCTATATCCTCCTAATAACAGGAGTGCATGCCCATGGATACGTATTAGGAGTGACACCTGACTTAACAGGTTAATCTGCATTTTAAAATAAATCTCATACTCACATTATAAACAATGAATTATACTGGCATTTTCTCTTTCCTTTGTTTATTATTCCTCAACATAAATATTGTATTTTTAATTCCCTTCCTTCCTTCCTTTCTTTCTCTCCTTTCTCTGTCCTGCCTCTTCCTCTTTTTCTTTTCCATCCTATTCTTTTACCTTCTCCCAGGGTCCAGGGCAGGGAGCTGGATTAGATCAAGACGAGAGGACTCTCAAGCAAACTCATAATTGAAGAGCTTCTTCTGAACAGATGAACTCTGTAAATTTCTCAACATGTCTGGGTAGGACTTAGAAGCAATTGCTTTTTTTCTCTATAAAAATTAAAAGTTTCTTTATTTGGTGTACCCCATACTCAGGCCATCTCTTTATGTTCTAGCTCTTCCCAAACAAAACTTCATTTTGCAAGAACAGTCATAGTTGCTGGAGATCTATAAGGGATCTGGAAAAAGGGATTTACTAACAAAACACGCAGTTTTTCTTTAAAAAAAAATTTCTTCAGTCTCTGTTCTTAGCCTCCAGCCAAAAAGCCTCTACTTTTTCTTTTCCCTCCAGCACTGAGCCTTCTTGGCTCCCCATTACCTCTTTTTGGATTTCACCTGCTCTGGGATTTCTCAACTATTTGCCTTTTTGTTCCCACGTCAATCTTTAAACTTGCATGTACATATCCACTACTCAATATTGTTTTTAAGTATGTGAAAGCCAATAGAGGAGAATAAAAACAATAGGCTGCAAACACTGACATAAATTCTATCAAACCATTGAGAGTATGTGATGAAGAAGGAGTGGGAAGCTGTAGACATTCTGGTACCCGATGTCTTCAAATTTTAGGAAGAATAATGAAGTATTCTAGGTCAGTAGTAGATAATTTTAATGCACATTGGAAAAGATTGTAGAGTCCCTTTGGGGATATTAAAATGTAGTTTTGTTTTAATTTAGCTTAGCTTTCTTATATTACTTTTACTATATGAGCTCATTTTTGATTCATATGGCCCCATTTTTTAAAATGCACTGACTGTTTCTACGTGGGCTAAGTTAAAAAAAAATCAATATGTAAGAGATAACCAGATATCCTGAATTTATGACTGTTCTTCCTTCTCTATGAAGAAATATATGTAGTATTTCTCTAAAAATCCAGAATGTTAGCAGCATCAGTATTCATGGAAGTACATATAATGAGAGCATGAGAATGTTTGGACTTCTGTTGAAGAATGACCTTAACTATTTCAATAAAAACAAGATTAATTTACGACAAATCAGTTTATGAATACTGTGGAAAATCAATCTTATTATTCTAAATGCCTACAGATTTTGAAATATCAGGCACTACAAGAATATTTCAAAATGATTTTTAAACCTAATTTAGAATTTTATAAAATGTTTGGTCTTATTAACTTATAAATATTCATCAAAGTCTCTCATGGGCTTCCTGAAACATCAGTGACTTCTTGTTATTTACAGCAAGCAACATGAAGCTAAGTTGAAGGTGCCAAGGCAATCAGAACTATCCTTTGGTGGTACAGCAAGTGACGACAGCCACCTTGGAAGGAAGGTTCTTTTTTGTTGCAGGGGATCAGAACGCAAGAGATAACTGGTTCCTGACATCTTTCATACAAAAACCTCTCAGGCTGTAGGCTGGCGTTATGAAAACTCTCTTTTTTTTT
Organism: Eidolon dupreanum; assembly: GCA_028627145.1. NCBI lineage: Eukaryota > Metazoa > Chordata > Mammalia > Chiroptera > Pteropodidae > Eidolon > Eidolon dupreanum. The sequence goes on along the minus strand of CM053507.1, from coordinate 86,177,359 downwards.
TCTTTCTCTTTAAAAACTGCTCTGGATTTTTTTTTTTAAATAATTTTACAAGTATAATAATAATAATAATGAGAATCATGGAAGAGTGTGATTTATAGCTTTTCAGAAATGTCTTTAATTACAGCTACAAATACAAATAGCAGAAAATCCCCATTTTTTTGTAAGTGTGGATTGTATCCCATACTACCAAATCCAAGTGGGCAGGAAAATCTTAAAATATTGAGAGACACATTCATGAAAGTTAATATTTTAAACCAAACTCCCATATTTAATGTATTTTTCTCTGGGCAATCCAATATGTTCAGTATTATATTGATTTCTATAATTTGCAATACTCAGGTAGATTTTTTTCCAATTATCTCAAAATTATTATTTTATATATTAAATCTAAAAACTAATGATATAAAGAGATTAAACAATCCATAATGCAAAAAAGTATTATCTTTTATATGACTTCTGTTTATGTAACAAATGATCATAAAAGGAGATATTTTTCATAATTCATAAATAGATTCATAAATATTTCTAAAAGTGCAGTGGAAGTGTTTCGTTCTTACAATTTCTGTTTGGTCAAATATTGTATCTTCTGAATAGAAAAATTCAAAAGCATAAAAAAATGAGTGATATACGTATTAAGCAAGTGCCTTTCCTAGATATGAAATGTGAAGCTTTGGAATCTTCCCAAACTAAAACATAGTAGCAATTTATATTAAATGACCACAAAATAAATAATAGGAAAGCATAGCATAGAATGAAAACAGTGATATTGAAAAGGATCAGATGAAAATATAATTATCTCCCAGTGAATACACACATACACAAAAGAAATATAAATTCACCTCACCTGCCAGATCATTTTTCCTTTTTATGAAACAGGAAATTGAAAACACACAATTTATTCTACCTGTTGAAGTAATGTAAATGAAGGTGGATCTAACCCGATAACTGCATTCCCCTTTAGATTTTACCAAATGGAAACTAAGCAATTGTTGAGCATATATGCTATCAAATAAGGTTGACATTCAATAAAAATCTTGTAAAATATCATGTGTCATGCAATAACTGTAGTAGCTAAATAATTAATTATGAGAGTTTCAATGTTTTAGCTTTCCTGAAACAGAAAGGAAATATGAGTATAGTTTTAGTATTTGTGACAAACTATGTGATTAATCACTCTAAAAGTCAGTTTTTACATCTGTAAAGTGGATTTAATAATATCATCTATCTCATAGATTATTGCAAAGACACATAACATAAAATTATAACAAACTTAGTCCAGTTAACACACTTTTACAAATATTGTTATTGTTAGGTTAGTTTGCTCAGAAACAAAGCCAGTCTTTTTGTTCACATATCTATTATCTCTCTGTTGCTGCTCTTGGTCAGAATTAAATGGATTAAAGATAGCTTGGATTTTGCATTTTTTTAATTCAAATAAAGCTGAGTCTGAGGAGAGTATTCCATGTCCTAACTATCTGAAATTGAAATAAATCTCTTCTCCATTAATCTCACACATTTTGCTGTTTTATCTACTGTGTACTCTCTACTTACAGAAATATATGGAAGAGAAAGTTAATAGTTCAAGAGGAGGGGTCCAGTCAAGAAATAACTTTGCAACTAAAATTCCGAGAGGTTTGTTTTTTGTACATGTGATGCTAAAAAAAAAAGCAACTGAAATTAAGATGATGCCACTGTGTACAAAGAATTAGAAAATTAGAGGCTAAAGACAGTGAGAATAATTGAAGATTATTTTTATGATTTATAATTATTGCACTCTTAGAGTGGTAGAAGTCGCAATAGAAATGAAAGAATTAGATGAAAGAAACATAAATTTCAAGATATTATAGAATAAACTATTTATTTGTCTAACTATCCGTTTATATATTTGTTTATTGTAGGTGTTAGCCTACTTGTTGTCACATACTTTGAGAAAAGTAGTGTATGCTTCCACAGTTTGAATTTGTCTCATGGATATTGTTTGTTAGTTGAATTGGATTTTTAATACAGTATTTTGATTTATTTAAATTTGAATGCACTTTGATAGGGAAGTACCCTTAGGTTCTTGGGGCCTTTCTTTCCTCATTTTCTTATACTACTAGTAGTTTGTACATTAATGTCCCCTTCCTCTATAGGGACTGAGTTTCTGATTCCAATTTATACTCTGCTTTTCCTAAAGTATTGGAACTTCTTTAAAAAAATAAATATGTATGTACATATTCCACAATGAAAAATTAAGAAAACTAAAATAGAAGAATAGGAAACTTCTAGTTTTATTTTGAGAATATATTCCATGTGGCAGAATAGAAATTTGATTTTGAGTTTGCCAGTTACCAACCCAGGGAAGAAATACATGATACACAGTGCATTGTGGATAAAAACAAATGAATTGCTAAAGGAATAATAATAGGGAAGAAAGGGAAAAGAAAAAGAAAAAAAAAAGAGAAAAAAAGTGATTTTCTTAAACTAAGATATTTAAGTAATTCTCTGATTAGCCTCTGTAAATATTGTCAATAACATCTCTGGCACCAATGCAATATAAACATTTAAATAAGTTTAGTTCTTAAGATACCTTTCAATGTAGTGCTGCTAAAATTAAATTTCTCAAAATAAATTATGTAAAAGATCAAAATATAGTCCTAATAGGCAGTTTAAAAAAATAAGATTGTGTAGATGGGAAATTCCTTAGACATTTATCAATAGAAATTATTTATTAGAATCATACTTTCATAAAGTTTGATAAACTGAATCTTTGAAAAGTCCCTGAAATTATTTATTTTTTGGATTAGGACAGATTTAACTTTTTGTTTGTTTGTTTTTGTTTGTTTTTTTAAAGGCAGGCATGCTAGACAAAAATTAAGTGCTGGAAAGAGGGAAAAAAAAACCCTTATAAAAGTACCAAAGTTTCCATCATCTCTGCAGGAGATGGCTGTGGAAAATAATCTGGATGTTTCACTTTACTGAAAAATCCAATGGTTAACCAAGGTTTCCAAATTCCAACTGCTATAGCTGCATTACTCAGTGTTGGGACAATATAATGTGTTACTATTAATTCTGAGGTATAAGTAATTTATTAAAATATAAAGTACAAAATACTGTGAACTGTTAATGAAAGAGTAAATTTTTACATAAATACTCATAAATTTAAGCTGACACTTCAAAAGAGTTATATATTCAGGTTTTCAAATGATATTTGCAGTTCCTCACACTATCCATTAACCTTGTTATCTCACTGCGACCAATGTCAGTTACCTTTTATCATAATGCCTACATTATTGTTTCTCTTAAAATAGGGAAATCTTATCTATACTTAGGTATATATTAAAAGACAGAAAACATTTGATGGAAATAAAAGGTCATGAAATTCAAGAAAATGGAAGAAGTATTTTTTTTTTAGTTTAATATACAGTTAGTGGATCATCTTCATTCATTTGTATTGCTGGCCTGATTCCTATAGACATTTTGTCTACAAAGCTTTTCAGGTAAGGAGAGAAGTAGCTAAAAGAATGCCATATGGCTAGACATTAGTAGATAAGGGTGAGAGGTGTCAAGAAAGCAAAAGAATATGTGCATCTCTAGCTTTTAAACCATCATCATAGCCAAGATATGTGAAGCAAATAAATTGTAACCTAAAATTACACAGAACCTCCAATTACAAAAAAGGAAACAATTACAAAAAAGGGTACCCTGGAAGCTCCTTCTTATACATCCTGAAACTTTTGAAAAATCCAGAATAAAAATAACCTCCATGTGCTATAGAATTCAAGTGGCCAGTTAGCAACTTGTGATATCATGATTCTCCAGAGAAATAGAATTAATAGGATGCATATTTATATTTATTTTAAGAAACTAGCTTACATGACATGCAGGCTGGCAAGTCCAAATCTCCTGGTTGGCCTACAGGCTGGGGACCCAAGAAGGGCTGAGGTTGTGGTTTAAATCTGAATGCTGGCTGCTGGGAGAATCCCCTCTTCTCCAGTGTTTGTTATATTTAGGCCTTCAGCTGATTAGAGACCCACCTACATTATGGTGGGCAATCTGCTTTACTTAAAGTTTACTGAATAAATTTTAATCTCATCCAAAACACCCTTACAGAAACATTCAGAAAAATGTGTGACCACATATTTGGCCACTGTGGCCCAGTCAAGTCAATGCATAATTTTAATCATAACACAGTTAATCTCAGCAAATTCTGTATCAGCCAACAGTTATGCCTAATAAAAATTCACACATTCTCTTTTATGGAGAATTTGTTTTCCAGGACAATGTGAAATAAAACATTTAGCATAAAAAATTGCCAAGCTCCCAGAAACAGTTAATCTGGATACTCCTGAGAAAGTTGAAGAAATATTGGCATTTATTTATTTATTTATTTAGCTGGTTCTGATTTGCAAATTTAAGTATTTAGTGAGCTATATAAAAAATTTAAATGACATTCATTTACAAATTTATTATTGTCATTAATATTTACCTTTGTGAGAATGTCAAAGAACATTAGTTCTAAATTGTATCTACCTATCTAATTATATTAATAGTTATAGCATGTTTTTCTAACCCAGGTCACAACATAAAAGATTTTCCAGGTGGTGTGAAATGAGCATTTGTATAAATCAAAACCATTTTAATGTGTGTTTTGGAGATGTTAGCATTTTCATCATAGTTTGTGTTTTAAAGTCAATCATGCTTGTAAATATCTCATAAAGTGATGCTGTGTAATAGTAATTAGTTGTGCTAATTTTAGACTATACCACTTGAATATAATTGTTACTTTTCTATTTAGAGACTTGAATTTGGTGGACTACTTGCTTCTAATTTTCAAAAGATAGAGATGTGTTGGCAAAAGTGAGTTTATCCAGTTATTTTTGAATATAGTATGAAATATATCAAAGTACCAGTATTATTGAGAATGACAATATTACTGAAAAGTGATGCTGTCATTCTTTTCATTTTTAGTGATGATGGGAGTTCTAAAGGTTATTATGCATGAGATCTTATGGCAGATTTAGTTAGCTTCATGGATAGAAAAATGTTTTTCCAAACCTTTCAGTAAAGAAAGAATATTAAATGAGTACATTTTACAGCAGGCTAGTACAAAGAAGAACTCCAAAAGAACTTAAAAAGGTTGTTTAATTTGTCCACCAAGATGTGATATAGAATTATTAGTAGTAGTTTCCACAAATAAAAAAATGCAAATGCTATTGCCAATTATTATTTCATGTGTAATTATTGTCCTAAAAAAGAACTTTCAGAAAGTAAATCATTAATCTGTTCTCTATTTTTCTAAATATTTGCCACCTCTTCTTAAGTTTTCTTTGCTGTGAACAATTTTATTAGATACAATAGATTCATGAGTATCACATAAATCTTTGAGAAAATGATGATATAGTAGTTTGAGTCTCCAAAGTATGATATTTTAAAGAAGAGTTGCTCTCTTTTAATATAACCCATTTGCCCTCTAGTTTTTACTTTAGAAATTAGATTTCAGGTTAAATTAAAACTGAGTCTAACTTTGGATCTATTTAGTCTCCTATATTAGAATATTTGTGAAAATATATGATTTGAGTTATAAATTCTGTTCTTCGACATTACATAACTATTTTGTGGTCTAAGCAGATACAGAAAATAAGTTAGAACTATATACTTATCCAATTTAGCTGGCTTAGTATATCCAAAAGGAATACAATTTATACTTCACTTAAGAAATTTTATTTCTCTTGCTGGCATCTGACTAATGTTTCATTCTTTTATTCTTCTTTGTCAATCAAAATATCAACCATAATTCAATCAGCTGATTGCAAAGGCTGAACAACTAGGAAAAAGGAAGAGCCAAAGAAAATTCACTGATATCTGTAAAAGAATATTAAAACTCAATGTGTTCCAAAATACTACTACTACTAACCAAAGTGAACTTCCAATAAAAGAAAAGTCATTTTCATCTTTTATTGCTTAAATCCAATGAGTATTTTAAACTGATTTTCAAAGTACATATCTTTTCCTATTTGCTTCCTGGTATTATAGATTCCTTTTTAGATAATATTTTTTTGATTCAAGTTTTTAGCCTATAATTATATTCTTGCACATAACTATGTAAGGTAGTGATTTTATTAACATATATGGACGGATTTAATATCTGCCATCTTTTTATCAATGAGAAGCCCAAGGATTTTTAAATTAATTAGCGTATATCATTTTTTCTTGAAAATTATGTATATAATAGTTTTGCTTCTTAAGTTTATCAAGAATTAACTAGAAGCTTTCATTACAAAGACTTTCAAAGAATCTTTTAAAAAATAATACTTTTGATGTTGAAATGTTCAGTTTCTAATGCCTGAGCTTTGTGTAATTAAAGATTCCCTATGTGAGTCATTTATTTTGTGTCTAAGTAAGTCAATGATAACTAAATAATGACATGGAGATTAACAGTGTAATGTATTTTGACATATGCATATTTTTATTGAATGTTCAAGGTCATATGAATTGCTAATTTAACTGATGTTTTACACAATTGTGGGAGAAACTAAATATGCATCAATTGCAAATAGATAAAAAATCAATATTTATTAAAATGCATATTAATATTAATATTCTTAAGTCACAACTTTTCTCATGAAAATACACCTTCAAACATATGAAGGAATGTGAGAAAATGAGTCAACATTTAAAACATTTTAAAGCATCTTATATGGAATGCATCTTTTTATGAAGCATAACATATTTTTAGGAAAGTAAAAATGTATTTACAATGAAAAATAAATATACTGAAAATTTTACTTGACTCAAATTACATTTTTGATGTTTTTAAAAAACAAAAAATTATGTTGATTAAAGAAAATAATAAAAGGTGTGTATATGAATAAATGGAAAGATGAACAGGTAGACTGATGAAGAATGAAAAATAGATGTTTTAGGAACATAATAAAAATACTCTAAAAGTTTGAAAGTGGGGACAAAAATGAATGTATTTTAAATTGATGCAGACAGAATATTAAAAATCAAAATAAACAAGTGACACTTAAAAAAAATAAAATGGTAAATGACCCATGCCTATATCATACTTACCCTTTGGCAAACAAAATAACAACATAATTTTACTGAAAAGTTTTACCAAACTTTCAAAGAACAAATAATTACTTTACATAATATTTTTTGCAGAAAATAAAGCTCATTGATGAGAGATTTGGATAGATTTGATACCAAAGTTTGATCAAGACATTAAATAAATAAATAAATAATTTTACTTATAAACAATCTTTCTTTGACCCACAAACGATTTATACTTCTCCATGTAAAGTGCACTTACACCCCTCCAGGACTCAAAAAATACTCATACTAAGTTTTAAATTTAAGAAATCATCATTTAAATCAGGTTCAAATATGGTTCAGTCTCCTTGAGAATAATTACTTTTGAACTAAAAGTCTTAGAATTAAGAGACAAGTTTTTATCCCTCCAAATCCAGCATATAATTATAAGATTAAAAAAAAAAAAAAGGAAACATAAGCATATACTTTATTCGAAGATGGGGTAAAACAAAAGGTACACAGATGTCACTGTTCCATGTTCATTCTGAAATCTATATAGGCACATGTGACCAATACCTTGATTAGAGCCTAATCTTACTCCATGAGGGTGGTTCTCTGTCACTCACAGTTCTACTCTCTGGGCTCTTGGCCTCATGCTATGAATTATCCCTTATTTTCTACAAAAAATGGCCCATATAAACAGTTGGGTAGCTTGGTTTTTCAGTCTAGTTTTTGCCTGTAGTAATGTTTAGGTCCAAAGGACTCTCGTTTCTGTCCTTTCCAAGCATGCTATTATAATTCCCTTGAAATGTAGGTTTCCTGCATATCAGTGAAAATCTACTCCAGTAGACTAACGTCACACATACACATATCTTTTAAAAATAGCTCCCTCTCTACCTTGGACTGAGAATCTTACCTGCAAGAATCTTAGAAACCTATAGCTAGCAAAAGGGCATCTAAGGGGCAATATGTTAAATCATTCTGAGATCTTAACAGTCTTATAGGTGAAAGCTTCAAATCTTGATTCTGAAGTCATTTATATACATATTAAAAAAAATCTGGAAAGTAAAAAAGAAGTTTATTTTTCAAAGAGAAAACCTGAGGTTTAAAATATCTTCTCTAAGTTCTGCTTAAAAACTATTTTTCTTTATTATACCTGGAAAAACAAAATAAATTGTCACTGACATTCTTCTGAAAATCTCTTTATCTGAATCCTCAGATATGTATGTGTATATGTTAACAGTTATTATTTGCAGTAGTTATGTTTCATAAAGTCCCTGTGAATACTGAATGAGTAAAAACTGAATTGTGTCCATAGAGAAAATATAGAATCAGCTCGGTATTAACTCTATACAGAGTCAGTTATGTATTGATTGGATGTTTTCATCATCCAATCATTACATAACTTTGTTTTATGTGTGTTTCCATTTAAGCACATTTTAATATATATTGTTGATTCATTAACACTAGATTCACAACCAACAATCTTAAAACTCATGCCTGAACTAAGGATATTTCAAACTTCTTATATTTAGCAACACTAGACGTATAACACATCGGTACTATAATTGGGACCATTTTTAAGAAGTGAAATCACCAAGAGAAAGCATACACACACACGAAAAAAGTGTAACTTGTGGTATTAAATAGGCCACAAAAAAAAATTTGTTTACAGTATGATAGTTGAAACAAGAAGGTAGAATGTTGCCTGTTTAACCTCAAATGGGTGACTCAAATTTTTCACTGTTCTGGGCAGGTTCACAAATGACTGCAAAAGAGTCATGCTGTTTATATATTGTATATAATAATATACATATAATTTTAACATTACCTTAGGTGATCCCAACACTAAACTTTTCAGCACTCATAGCACAGTTTACCTTTTTCCAGCCTCCAATAACAATCATTTCTATCTTTCCAGCCTTTAACAGTTTTCTTGAGACCTTTATGACTTCTGGTTAAGACCAGGTCATAAAGCCAATGCAACATGTGCTAGTTATTATAGGAGTATTTTCTAAGTACCAATTGCTTTTCACTGAAAATAGTAGAAGTAGATTGTAACAACCTACTTCAAATAATAGAGGATTAAAAATAGAATTATTTTCTATATTTTATAGATCTATGTGCTGCCTTGGATCAACAGAACAGTTCATCTGCTGATATTATTTCAGGTCTCTCCTGCAATCGCAGTCAGGTGGCAACTGTGGGGACTGGGAACTGGAATCCTTTGACGTCTTGACTGGGATGCTGAAATGATTGCTCCATGTAGTCTCAGACCCTCCAAGTTTCTTCACTTTATCTCTTTATGTTCTTTCTCCAGCAAGGTAATCATATTCCTCCCATGACTGCACTCTGCAGCTCCAAAAGTGCAAATCAGAAGTTGTCAGGCCTTTATTAAGATTTATATTAAAATGAATATAGTGTCGCTTTATAGTCTTCTATTGACTAAATAGTTGCAGGGCTAGCCCAGAAAATAAATAAGCTTTACCTCATAATGGTGGAGTGAATCAAAATTTGTGGCCTTATGCTCTTCATAATAAAGAGCATATCTTTGCTTTATTTCTTGCTTAATAGAAATTTGTGTATTTCAGCACTGAGCATGTTGGCTTACTTTTTGTTTTGGGTTATTTATTTATTAACCCTGATTAGTGGAAAGAGTTTGATATTTGGGATGAAAAAGCCTTAGATTCAAGTCTTATCTTTCTCATAAGTTCCTTTAAAAAGATTAATACTAAGCCACAGTTTTTACATCTGTAAGTCAGAAATAATCATATTTTCCCTAAAACAAGTAAGAAAATATCTTTAAAAAGGTCTTTAAAGAGGTTTTTTCTTTTAATCATGTTATAAAAAACTCCAATTATTAAAAGTTATTAGAAAACAATATCATGCATATTCAATGATCTTCAGTTTTTACTAAGATAATAATACTTTTTCTCCTCTGATGTATTAATACAGTAAATTTATAAATGGATGCTCTTCTACTGAACCATCTTTGCATTTCTAGATTAAAACTCGTACAATCAATGAAAAAATTTCTTTGGTGTATTATGGTTTTTTTTTTTTAATTGTTTATTTAAGATCACTGCATCAGCAATTAGACATGAGGCCACTCTGTAGTTTTTTGGTGATGTGTGTAATCTTTTTCAAGTTTTGGTAGCACTGTTATTCTGGCTTTGTACAAAGTATTTTGAAAGAGTTACTTTTTCTCTCTGATCTGGAAGAATTTAAATTACGTTCTAATTATTCCCTGGAATTGTGAAAGAGATCATCTGTGAACCCATCTGGTCCTGTCTAGTAATTTTGACATACTTAACTAACTGAAAAAATAATTTTTATTTTGTTTTATAGTTATTTCTCTATTGATTTTTTAAAATAAGCACTGATTATTTGTTCATTTTTATATAAATATAAAAGGTTTTAATAAAAATGTTTACAGGATTGAGCAAATACCTCTGTCTTGATAAATTTACCCATTCTAAAGTAATTTTGAATATTTTGGATTTTTCCCAGTTTTTTTATTAAATCAGGAAGCAGTTTATCTATAAGAGAATCTCATTGTTTGTAATTTCATGAGGTAAAAATCGAACTTGAAAAATTTACCATGAAAAAATCTTTTGGGGATGTTTTATTGCAAGCCGAATATATCATTTCTCAATAAATCCAAGAGCCAGTTTTTCTTCAAGTATTGGAAGAGATTTCTGTTTCTTTGAGTACCAATATTTCTTTGAAATATTGGCTTATATTTAGAGACCATATTGTATGAAAAATAATTACATTTAAATACTAGAATCATAATTACATGTAGTGGACCAAGATGCTCAACTCTTATTATGAAAGGTAGAAAAGAGTTGTAAATAAGTTAATAGAAAATTCTTCTAACCCATACCATGCTCAGGGCACATTCATAGTGATAAACAGAGAAAGAGTGGACACTCTTTAGTGCTATCACACTTACAAAAAATAAATAAAATAAAATAAAATAAACACTTATACAAATAGGTAAAGAGAAGTCTGTTCGTTCTGGATATTTTTTCTTATTTTGACCCCAGTTCCATGTATTAGGCACATATTCTTCATAGTTTAAGATCTGAACTTGTGTATATTTCTTTGTTTCACTCAAGATCAATTTTTTCTCTCTGTTACTTTTGTTTGTTTTCTGTTGTTTCTAATGAGATTTGGAAGACAAAAATCAAATTAAAATGCTTTATTCCTTTACATTTAAAGTCGTTTGTTATTTAATTTTATTATTTTTATTTTAAACATATTTAACATCTTATTTTATCAGAAAATATAAAAATATATAAAAATGAATGCAATATTTTGAATTATAATTGCCTACTATTGTCCTGCTATTAATTTTCTAATTGCTTTTTTACATTTGACATTTAAAGATGAATTTATCCTAACTTTAGAATATCTATACTTTAATATTTTTGACTTTTGAAATACTGGTATATTAGAATTCTGTCTGAAAGTAAAGAACAAGTAAATTTTAAGTGTACTATTTTATTTCAAAAATATTAACAACATTTAAAGTATTTAATAGAATATTGCCTGAAACAAGCATGATGATTTAACTACATAATTTGGTAAGAAAAATATGAAAACCCAGAGTTCAAATGTATACATCTGTTCTCAAGTCTATAATTGTACCAAAATCTATTGCTGACTTTAAATTACTATGGTACAAACTCTTCTTTCTGTCATATGCATTCACCCTAACTTAGTTTCCTAATTAATTTCTATATTTATTCATGTTTATAATGAGGACAAAGATGATTATAAAAGTGAATTTTTAAAAAATATTCCCTGAAAAGTATGTTTATCTTTTATTTAACATTTTCCATTATTCTCTTATTACATTTCTCTTTTCATTTTTTTATTTGCTCAGCTATTTACGTGTAATAAAAAATTTAGCATGTGCCAAAATCTGTGCTCATTTGCTGTAAGTATAGTGCTGAGCAAGATGAATGTAGTCTGTCACTGAATGAAAATTAAAATATAGTAAAAAAGTTATTACAAACTTAAAATTATAATATAGTTTGATAAGTGCTACAGTAAAGGAAGTACAGTTCCTAAGATACTATATAGAAAGAGCTTCTTACCCAGAGTTAGAAGGTTAGAGAAAATAAAATAAAAGAATAGTTTATGAATAAATTGTCATCTTTGCATAGAAGCTATGTTAATTTTCTCTGTATAGTTCTAAATTTATTGCAATTACTGGTCTTTCTGGGAAGATTTTATGCTTTAATTCGTAAGTCTGATGAGTTATGAATTTAATAGATAATTTTTTTTCATGTGCTATTTCTATTTTTCTCATCATTTTTGTACATTAAAACAATGATTTCCTCACAAAATAAGGTTAATGAAAAGAGATAGAGTTGAATTAAGAAACTGAAACATAGAAATAGTAAAATCACTTAGTTCCCCAAATGGGATCCTAGTTTTAAGGTCCATGGTTTTACTCATGGGGAGTACAACAGCTTTTTCAAATTTTGAAAGGAAAAAAAAGATATTTTTTAATAATATAAAAAATATTAACTTTACAGACTCTATCCATAATCAAATTTCTGGCTTTCTTTTTCTGTACTTTTTCCAAAGTTGATTTTCATGTTTTGATTAATAGAAAAAGATACTGTTAATTCAATTTAAAAATGTTTATAGTGGTGGTATTTAAATAACCTAAGTATGAGAAAAGTTTGTGACCATAATGAGATGTTAAAAATACTAGAAGATATAGAAGGACTAGGACATTGAAAAAAAAAATGTAGATGACTCTGGAGGTATGAAGGTCAAGAACTACATATAAAGATAGATAAAACACTTAAATATTGAAGTAACTCAGAAAAATGGCAGCATTTCTGTTCTTAAATATTTATGTATGTGTGTGTGTATATATATATATATACACACACATATATATGTATATATATGTATATAAATGTTAAAATCTTTCAAAGATTAGAGAGAACAGTCTGGAAGTTATCAAATAATAGCAACAAGGAAGGATTACATAATATACCAAAAAACAAACAAAAAAAAAACAATAAACGACTTATCCAGGTTTTTGGTTTTAGTTTTACAAAAGATTGAATGATAATAGTCTGGATCAATAGAACAACAAGGGTAGGAATAACACCAATTTTACCTTATGTTTTGACCTTTGAAAAATAGCCCTTTACAACAGCTCTTCCACTGTAGTCATGGCTAGTCCTCATAACCAACCAGCTTGAGGAGCAATTCCTCCCATTGACATGAAAACAGCAACCAAGAATCAACTACAACAATAGGGCACACACAACTCATACAAGGGACATACCTGGAAAACCCAGCTCAAGTGAACAGGGGAGTGCACCACTGGGCCACACAGGACACCAACTAAAAAAGGTTGCTCTACTAATATTGGGAGACATAGCAGCCCTACCTAATACATAGAAGCAAACACAGGGAGGCAACAAAAATAGAGAGACAAAGAATATGTCCCCAAATGAAAGAATAGAACAAAGCCCTAGAAAAAGAACTAAACAAAATAGAGACAAGCAATCTATCAGATGCAGAGTCGAAAATACTGGTTATAAGGATACTCAATGATCTCAGTGAGAACTTCAACAGAAATAGTAAACATAAATATGGAGATAGGAAATACAAAAAGAACTAATCAAATTTAAAATATTCAATAGCTAAGATAAAGAATACTTAGAAGAAATTAACAGTAGATTAGAGGAAGCAGGAATTAAATCAGTAATTTAGAAGATGAAATAGCAAAAACCACCCAATCAGAACAGTAATGACAACAAAAAAGCAATCCAAAAAAATGAGGATAGTTTAAGGAGCCTCTGACAACATCAAGCACACCAACATTTCCATTATAGAGGTACAAGACAGAGAAAAGAGAAAGCAAGAGATTGAAAACCTATTTGAAGAAATGACAGAAAATCTTTTTAATCTGGTGAAGGAAATAGTCATACAAGTCTAGGAAGTACAAAAAGTCTTAAATAAGATAAACCCAAAGAGGCCCATACCAAGACATCACAATTAAAATGCCAAAGGTTAAAGACAAAGAGAGAATCTTAAAAGCAACAAGAGAAAAGCAGTTAGTTACGTATAAGGGAGTTCCCATAGAATGTCAGCTGATTTCTCAACAGAAATTTTGCAAACCAGAACAGATTGGCATGAAATATTTAACATGACAAAAAGAAGGACATAAACCAAGACTACTCTATCCAGCAAGACTATCAATTAAAATTAAAGAGCTTCTCAGACAAGAAAAAGCTAAAGAAGTTCATCTCTATCAAACCAGTATTAAAAGAAATGCTAAAGGGGCTTCTTTAAGAAGAAAAAAAGACAAAAAATATGAATAATAAAATGACAATAACTACATATCTATCAGCAATAACTTTAAATAAAAATGGATTAGGTGTTCTAATCAAAAGACATAGGGTAGCGGAAGAGATAAGAAAACAAAATCCTTACATATGCTGCCCACAAGAGACTCGTTTCAGATTAAAAGACACACACAGACTGAAAGTAATGAAAAAAGATATTTCATGAAAATGAGTACCAAAAAAAAAAAAAAAAAGCTGGAATAGCAATACCTATACCAGACAAATTAGACTGTAAAACAAAGGCTATATCAAGAGACAAAGAAGGACTCAGTAATCCCACTGTTGAATATTTATCCTAAGAAACCCAGACTACCACTTTGAAGGGACATGTTTGTCCATATGTTCTTTGCAGCATTATTTACAATAGCCAAGATATGGAGCCAATCTAGGTGTCGATCAACAGATGAATGGATAAAGAAGTGGTACATATATACAACAGAATAATACTCAGCTATTAAAAAAAAAAAAAGGATATCTTGCCATCTGCAACAATATGGATGGACATACAGGGTATTGTGCTTAATGAAATATGTTAGGCAGAGAAAGACACACGTCATGATTTCACATATATGCGGAAGCTAGAGAACAGGATAAATGAACAAACAAAACAGAAACAAGCTCATAGATACAGAGAGAATTTTGATGGTTGCCAGGTGGGAGTGGTTTGGGAGAATGAATAAGGTAAGGAATGATTAAGAGGTACAAATTGGTTGTTACAAAATAGTGATGGGGTTGTAGAATATAGCATGAGGAATATAGTCAGTAGTACTGTAATAACTATGTATGGTGTCATATGGGTACTGAATTTATTGGGGTGACTGCTTCTAAAGTTATATAAATGTCTAATCACTATGTTATATACCTGAAACCAATATAATGTGGTACGTTAACTGTAATTTAAAAATTAAAAATATATATATTTAAAAATAAAACAGTCACTTCTTACAAGTATTCTGCCAGATCAATTTTCTCATGAGAGAGGGAATGTCACATAAGACAAGGTTCTTAAGAAATCACTCGTAGAAGTGTTTGTAAATTGAGGAGAGTTGGATGGTTATGAAGCTGTGATTCTAGTGGGTACAATAAAAGGATTTGTATAGTAAGGCAATAGGTTTGGGTTGGGGACTGGGTGGGAGACACTAAAGAATATAAGTGATGGTGTTTTAGAGAATCCATGATGTGAAAATTACATATTTTTGCTGACCTATAAAAAGAGAGATGGAGAATGTATGAATTTAGTGTGAAAAGTTGGTTGAAGGAGAGTGGACACTAGTTGGTGGGCACATCTCTTCCAGCTGAAATGATGGGGGAACACAGAAGCCATATATTTTTCTCACTATCATGTACACTTTTAAACCCAGATTTCGGATTTACATTCTGAGTGGGTCAGATTGTTAATGGTAAATTCAAACACTATCAGCAATATCAGTATCAATAATATAGCATATACTTTGTGCCATGGCATTGTTCTAAGTGTACTACAAATATTAATTTAGTTAATCCTCTCAACTACTCTAGGAGGTAGTACCTACTACCGTTACCATTTATGGGGGATAGGGTACAGAATACTGGGAAATGAGAGATTAAGTCACTTCTCTGAGATTCAAGAACTAGCAATTGGTTGAGTTGGGATTTCAAATCTGGTAGTCTGTCTTTAGTTATTCTGTTTTAAGATAAAAGATTATTTAATATATTTAAATGTTAGTCACATGAAGTTAATATAAAAGGTGAAGTTACAGAGACAGAAGTGAGAGGATTTATATAACTGGAGCAAGGAAATAAAGATGGATAGTTGCAACCAATAGCTTACTTCCCATTATTCTTTAAAAGAAGTTAAATTTTATTACAAATTGTGATGTTCCCTGTTAAAATAGGAAACATCCTATTTTATTTCTCAGACTTTCTTATCTTAGGCATGACCATATGACTATGTTCTCTCAAGGAGTAGAGTTGATTTAAAGAAGTTGATTCAACTGGAAGGAAAAACACTTATTTTGCAGTTTCTCTCCTGCTTCTGGACGTCAATGTAGACATAATAACTGGAGCTCTTGATGGCACACTGACCCCGGACATGACCTTGAAGAATGGCACAGAAAAATAGGATCCTGGATCCTCAATCATACCCTGGAGTTACCATACTGCCTTAGATTCCCTAACTCCAGAAATGTTTTATACAAGAATAAAATGTACTTCTTGTTTTAGTTGCCATTTTAGAATTTTTCTGTTACATAATGTCAGTCATTATCAAAAGTCAAGAAAATGTGGTGTCCAGAAGCCAGTGAAAGAGACTATTTTTAAAATGAGGGAAATAAGCACTCTCTTAGAGATGAAGTAAATTGATAACTGAAATGTGCTGATAGATTAAGCAAAAGAGGACATTAATTAATAAACTTAACAAAAAAAGTTTCAGGAGCAATGGAGTTTAAAATGAAGATAATAGTAGATCCAGTAGAAAATGGAAAGTGAGAAAATGGAGACAATTTATGTATATAATGTATTTGAAGCTTGTATGTAAAAGGCAGTGTAGAAATAGGGGTGGCAAATGGAGAAAGCATAGGATCTGAAAAGGTCAGTGTTTTTGGTTTGTTGGTTTTGTTTTGTATTAAGGCGGAAATAAAATAAAACACGTTTGACTTACTTTCCACATTAAAATTCCATGTGTTCTTTTTTTGGTATAAGAGAAAGAGAGAAAGTGAGCGCGAGCAAGAGCTAGAACGAGAGAAAGAGGGGAAGAGGGTATTTTTAAATGGTATAAATTTTTCATTTATGTGATGCTGTAAGTGAAATTTCTAAATAAAATAAAATCAACTTAAATCTCTCTTAAATAAAATAAACATAAAAAGTAAAAAGAGACAACTGTCACATCTTATAGCACAGAATATAAAATAAATTTATAGCTGCATAGCTTTATTTTATAAACTCTTTCTAGTGATTGTTAATTATATCAAAATTTTTTTTTGATAATAAAATATATTTAGGTTAATGATCAGACACACTTTAAAATTTTACTTGACTTCCAACTTGTAAATAAGTAAATAAATATCCAAAGAGAATACTATTTTGGTAGTGAAATGTCTGAAATTGAAACAGAACATGGTGAATTTGAGAAGGAAGATTTTAGGATGAGTTCTATGGCAAATTGTTTATGTGCCAATAAATTCTCTAACAGACATTTTCATTTGTCTGCTAAATTTTCATTCATGAAAATAGTTTAAGGAATGAATTTATCTTGTTTTCTGTTTCTTCTAAAAACAGTAATTATATATATTTTAAAATCTTCAATTTATACCACATGCTTCTCAGAATATAATTATACCCTAGAAAAACAAAACTTTTACTGAGAAGAGACAAGAAGCCTACACATTAAGTTCTTTGCAGAATTAAATTTATATATTTGTATTTTGAAATTTTGTGGGAAAAAAAAAAACTAAGCTTTATATATTGAGGCCCTAATGGGTACAAGATGAAGGTGATAATAAACAACAACATGGTTTCTTATGCTTAAAGATTATGACTGAAATGTTTTATAAAATAGTTTTGGGATGAATGAAAATCACTCTTTATCACTTATTCTAAAGCATGAGGTTTCATTTTTGTTATGGCCGTGTCAGTGTTCATATGTCTATCTCATTAAACTTTGTAATTAAATTAAAAATGGACAAGAATACATATCCAGTGATTTCCAAATTTAGATATGATTTCAGTTATTAAAATATTTTCATATATTTTCACTTCCAAATAAAATTACGTGAAACTTTGTGTCAATAGATTTCTCTGAAAGGCATTTTCACCTATAGCATAAAAATATTACATGAAAGTACAGATATTCTTTACCTTGTTAAAATTATTAACATCTTTAAATTATACCCAACCATCACCAACATGTAAGGACTACGATCACATTAGATTTCTAAATAGGTATGTATTTGCATATATATTTGAATAGGTATCATGTGCAATGTAATTTCAAAAAAATACAAATGTTACAAGTGGAAGTATTTTTTAAAAACCTGTTTTCGCACATCTCAGTCCTTCATTTTACTGGAGAGAGTCACTGTTATCAGTTCAGTTGATTATTTACCTTTCCAGCAATAATTTATGAAAATATAAATGAATCAATGCTGATAGAGATATAGACTCTCTATTCTAACAAACACAAGAAGTAGCATGTTTCTCTGCAAATTTCTAAAAATGTATATCTCATAGGCATCTTGCTCTACTTAACATAATAAGAATGTTATTCCAATACCTTATATAAAAAAATCTCTGCCTATTCCACTCCCACCTACGCCAAAGCAGCACCTATACCTACTTCTGGACACTTTCTACTGCATGCTCTGTTTTATCTTTCCAACAAACTTCCTCATTATTTGAGATTATCTTTTAAAATTAATTGACTTTTTGCATTTTCATTGCTTGTCTTCCACTATTAGAGTATAAATTACTTGAGGGCAGAAACTTTGTTCTATTCATTACAAATCCCTCATAACTTGGAACAGAGCCTACCTGATAACAAGACTTGATGCTTTTCTACCTTGCTCTCCAATAATGTCTTGTTGGTATTTTATATGTATATATTTAAATTTATAGATTAATTTAGATACATTTAACATTATTATAACTTCAAAATGTATTATGCAAAAATAAATTATGCCTTTCCATAAAATTACTTTTTGTCTCTCCATATTATTTTAACTGTTTTCATTTTGCACTTTCTTTAAGTTTATTTTTATTTTTTATTAATTTCTTTTGTTAATATAAATGAGATTATTTTTCAGTTTTTCAGTTTTTAAAATATAATTGATGAGTTGAATTTTACTACATTTACAGTATATATATATAGAGAGAGAAATTTTCATTTTAGTATGGCTCATTAGATAAATCTTTCTTCTCTTTTTGAAAGATTTTATGTCCATTTAACATTATCTAATGCCTAACTATTAATTTTCAAACATATTTCAAAACATTCACACAGTATGATATAATTAATAAATCATAAATTTATAAAAGTATTTAATGCTATAATGCCGAAGATTTGAACATAGTTTGCAAACTTAATTTATTACACTCCTTATAAGCCTAATATATATATAATTATCTTAAATGCTTTGAACACTTTAAAATGCAGATAAAATTATCATGCACAATTAGGATGATTACAAACAACTGATTAAAAAATTCCAATACTA
Organism: Eidolon dupreanum; assembly: GCA_028627145.1. NCBI lineage: Eukaryota > Metazoa > Chordata > Mammalia > Chiroptera > Pteropodidae > Eidolon > Eidolon dupreanum. The sequence continues at coordinate 86,157,768 of CM053507.1, read as the reverse complement.
TAGGATTAATTTCTTTGTTTTCTGTGTTTATTCTTACTCATTTTTTCTTGCAATTACAGTTTTATTTACCTAACCTAGAGTGTTAGGGTTACCTTCTCAGAGTAACTGAGGTAGTGCATGAAAATTATGGATGATACATTCCCAGGAATACAAGATTTTTGTGTGCTTTCTGTGGTGATTCTACCCTAGTCTGGCATCCATTTGAACAGTCCTTTTTGATAGACTAAATAAGAACTGTCTAAATAATTGAATTTATTGACCAAACATATATTCAAGTTTGTGACCTTAATCTTATTATTTCTGACTCGGTTTTGATCTGTAGCAATTAAATATAGACTTTTATTAATTCCTCTTACCAAAGCTAGACTTTTTTTCTCTTTGATTAACCAATAAGAACCACAATATTGACACAATTTTGAATAGATATCATGTGCAATGTAATTTTGTTTTGGTGCTTGTTCAAGAAACACTATATTATTTTGAACTTATAAAAATAATTAGTTGGTAATTTCTTCTAAAATTCGATTTGAACATCTTGCTTTTTATAATTGATCTTTAATGGTACCTAATTATCTTGCCTATTTATGATGTTAAGGCAGGAATCTCATTTTATTTTTTCCAGCTGGAGAGTCAATTGTCCAATAACATTTATCAAAGTGTTCATTATCTAACAACTAATCTGTTTTGGCACCTCTATTGTTTGTTAAGGTTTTATATATGTATTAACCTGTTTTTATTTATAGCCCGGCAACAATAGTAAACACTATTACTAAATTAATAAACACTAAATTAAATAAACACTAATACTAAACACAACAGAGTTTTTTAACAGTAGTAACTTTTAAACAAATTTGATATCTTATATGTGATGTCCCTACAATTTATTTTTCTCCAAATTGTTTTGGTTATTTTTGTACTAATTATTCTATATAAATTTATTAAATTTATCAACCCTATGAAATGCTCAAACTGAATTGAATTTATAAACCTATTGATATCTATACAAAGTACTTCTGATGTGTCATCATTTAGTATAACATTTTTTAGATATCTTTTATAAAATTAAGAAGGTCCTCTCTATTCCTAGTTTGTAAGCATTTATATCATAAATTTTAATCATGATTTTAATTTTTTCCCTTTAAATTTATTCATTCTCATTTTATTTCTAGATTTTTTATTTCATAGATTCTTGTTCTATTTTATGATTGTTATTTTTTTAGTTACCACTTTGAATTCTAAGCATACTTATCCTAAAGACTATCTCAGATTGCTCAATATTTTCATTCCTTCTAGAGTAAATTCGTGTTCGTATAATTGGTTTTTATTTGGTTTTGTATAAGATTTATTCATATGTTTAGAATTATTTTGGCATTCTCACCTTGGGTAGCATGATTATAGCTTTTCTCAGACCTAGTTAAAATTGCATTTTGCTGTGAGTCAAAAGGAAAACAATAGCTTACACAAATGAGGTGTTTGTTTTTCTGACAAAACAAGGTGTACAGAGGCAAAAAGCCATGGCTGATATAAAGCACTAGGATAACGTCAAGGAACCTGGTTCTATCTATTTTTATGCTCTGTCATATATAATGTATGATTTTATCCCTATGTTCTCAATACAACAGCTGCACCTCTAGATATCATGTTACTTTTTTAGATAGAAAGAATAAGGATAGCCCAAAGATTTTCTGATTAAAAGATAATGTTTGGGCCAAGATGCTCTTGCCCAAAACTAATGCTTTCTTCTCAGAAAGCACCATAATCTAGCTTTACAGGAGGCTGATAATTCAAATATATATATATTTTTATTTATATAACTTGTAGAAAAGAAAGCTAAGGAGAAAAGGTCTGGAATGGCCTTTTAAGAATCTAGCAAGTAATCTCTTTGTCCCTCCTCTACCTGGTCCCTTGTTTCACTAACACAGGATTTGTTGCCTTATCTCATATGAAGTATTGTTCTTTCTCATTACCCTTTTAGCCAACTAAGCCTATTTCTAGACCTAGAGCAAAGTAGCCCTGTGGTTTCAGCCCTCATAGCTACCATTCTTTTCTATTTTTGATCCATGAGTTTTTTATATTTTGAGTACTTAACATTATCATTTATAACATCACTTTTTATTTTTATCCATTATTTTATTGGCTTAGAATGATGAGAGAAGTTTTTGAAACATGTACTTACAGTACAATCTTGACTAGAAGCATACATAATTTTTAATTTTTATATTGAGATAATTTTGTCTTCCGTAATACTTTTAAAAAGTCTATATCCTTTATACAGCTTTCCCTCGTGTTATTATACATAATGATAGAATAATTATCATAAATAAGAAATTAAGCTTGAAGAAATATCACTAAACTACAGAATTTATTTGAATTTCACCATTTTTCTACTAATGCCTATTTTCTGTTCCAGGATACAATTCAGGATCCCAGATTACATTGTAGTATCTCTTTACTCTCCTCTAAACTCTAACGGTTCTTCAGTTTTTTCTTCTCTTTCACAAGGACACTTGTCAGTTATTTTGTAGAATGACTCTCAAATTGGGCTTGTCCGGTGTCTTCTCATTTTTAGAGTGAAGTCATGCGTTATTGGGAAGGCGACCACAGAGGTGACTTGCTTTCTCGGTACATTATTTCAGGACACACACTGTCCATGAGTATTACTGGTCATGTTAATCTTAATCACGTGATTAAAGTGTTGTCTGCCAGAATTTTTCACTAAAGTTACTATTTTCTCTGTAGTAAATACTGAATATTTGGGGAAAGATATCTTTAGACTGTATAAATGTTATATTTCTGTTAATGCTTGCCCCAAAATTTTAACATTTGTTGGTGGATCTTGCTGTGATGATTATTACTATAATGTTCTAGTGGTGTTTTTCTATTTCCCTTATTCTATCTAAATTTATTAATTGAAATTGTTCTGTCAGGAAGAATTGTCCTTACTTCCCAGTTGTTTATTCACTTATTTTTTTCTGTATTGATTCTTTTTTAATTTAAGGTATAATCTAAGACCATAATTATCCCTTCTGTTGCTCAAGTTGTTTCAATTTGGGCCATTTAGGAGCTCTTCCATAGCAGATCCTGTGCTTTGCCTCTTTTTTTTTTTTTTTTCCACTTTCTTACTTTCTGGAACTACAAAATGCTTCAGTTTCATCTTGTACTTTTCTTGTCTTGGTCCTGGAGTACTTCTAGGTCTCCAGGAAGCCTTGTAGACTTTCACTAGAGAAAGGTACTTAGAAACTATGTACTAGATGCTAAGTAGGCTTATTGCTACTTGGATGTCACTGCTTCTACTTCCTCTTAGTCCATAGAGCTAGAATATATCTGTCTGTAGGTTAACCCATGCATACTCACACACACATAAATATATCTGTATTTATCTCTGTCCATTTATATATATATATATATATATGTATATATATATATATATATATATATACATACTATTTTAAAATCCACATTAATAGCTCTGACTCCAATTCAACACTAGAGCTTATTCTCACCTTCTCCTTTTCCTTATTTGTAACTTCTTTCTCAGACCATAAAAACCTGGCTTTCATTATCTACATGTTGGTTTAATCTTAGTACAGATGATCCCAGACTTAAAATGGTTTGACTTATAATTTTTTGACTCTAGGATGGTGCAAAAATTATATTCGTTAAGTAGAAACCACACTTCAATTTTTGAATTTTGATCATCTCCTAGGCCAGCGATATGTCATACAATGTTCTCCCATGATGTGGAGCAGTTCAGTGAGCCTCAGCTCTCAGCCAGCCATGAAGTCACATAAGTAAACAATCAATATCCTACAGCGTACTCTGTTGCCAGTAGTTTTAAAATATCATGTTTTGTGTTTTTGCATATCATCATGTCTACAAAATGCCCATTTGCGTTTTCCTGCTTCTGGCGAGATGAAACTCAAGATAATTTCCCAATTGTAAGTTAATGTAAATGATCTGAGTACATTTAAGGTAGACTAGGCTAAACTATGATATTCAGTAGATTATAGAAGGAGTAGTCTTAAAAAACAAAACAAAACTATGTTTCACGATTCAAATGTAAAATTGTAAAGTTGTCAGTTCTCCACAAATCTGAAGAATAGAGTTGTTCTTTATTGACATGGAAAGACTTCAAAGGAATGTAGTTTGGGATTGAAACATAGATGTAAGAACAGAGATAAGAAATTTATTTTGTAATTTATTAAGTTTAAAACTACTATTATTATTGAAGATATTGAGTAGATATTTTGGAGTCATAATATCTCCTCTGGAAATTCAAGTTCAGGGATTATCAGCTAATAGTTTTAAAAGTACTCTGCAAAAATGAATATAGATAGAAAAAAGTTCTAAAAACTGAATCTGGAAGCAGTATAGTATTCAGACATTACAGTAATGAGGAATAAAGTAACAAATGAGATTGAGAAGGAAAAAAGAAAACCAGGAGCATATGATATCATACCAAGTAATCCAAGTAAAAATGTGTTTCAGGACAATGGATTAATAAATGTATTAATAAAACACTGCCAAAATTTCAACTAAGATGAAGATTGAGAATTTTACTGAGTAACACACAGGGCTATAGTGGCCTTGAGAGTAATGAATTTGGTAGAGCAGTATATGTGAAACCCTGATTAGAATAGGTATATAAGAAAACTAAAATATATATATTTATATATATTTAAAGCAAGCATAACAACTTTTCTAAATGGCAAAATGAGTGAGCAAATTAGGCAATAGCTGGAGCTGGAGAAAATGAATTCCCTTTTTTGGATAATAGAAAATACATTTCTTTCTTGTTTGCTAATAGGAGTAAGTTAGAAAAGAGGAGAATTGGTCATACAGGGGACAACCGGTAGATAATTATCCTTTTTGTTGCTAAAAAAAGATGGGAGCAAATGTATGAAGGGAGAGGCCTTAGATTATGGTATGGAATGCTCTAACAGAAAATAGTGTGTTTGTTGAGAGTGAGAATGGTCAAAGAAAGAAAAAGAAATGTAATTATTATCTAGGATAGTAGAAAACATGAGGGATTTAAGGCAACACTGAGGTTTAAAATGAGACCTGTCAGTATGGTAGTTTTGCTCTAACCATATTCACCTGCAGGGATGCAAATTTGGAGTAGGTAGAAAATTGAATTTAACTAGGATTGGAGTTTTGCCAGAAAATTACAACAAAATGATGATGTGGCAAGAGATTTTAGGGTATATTTAGTAGTTTTTATAATGCTGGACTATGAAATTTAAGATAGAATAAGAAGCCATTAAGGAAACAAAAGACTTTGAAATGTTTGCAAAATCAGTGGACTATCATCCCTGGTAGAGTGAAAATGCTAAGTGAGAGAACTAATAGGAAATGAGTGGGATGCTTAAAATCAAGATTTTTAAGTATTTGATAATGAAAAGGTCTAGATTACCGCCATGGGTTTAAGAGAGAAAAAGGCAGGTAGGATGAAATAATCAAGGAAATGAGACCTTGGGATATTAGAATGATCATAAAAGTTTTAATAGGAGTAGCATTAAAGGAGATGAAAGTAGCCAGGAGTCAGATGATTTGGAAACATTCATAAGAGTCAAGGATTGAAATTCTCTTTATTAAAAAAAAAAAAAAAAAAAAAGTGGTATAAAACGTGTTGGGGTAAAAAAAAAACCCTAGGGATACAGTGTCCTCAGAAGAAAACTAGGTTTCGACCAATTAGCTCACTGGGAAGGGAATGATCAGAGAATAGTTAAGTATGTGGTACAGAAAATTTTGCTGAAGATAGACTCTAACTATAATCCTCAGAGAAAGAGTTTCAGTATTTGGTTAGGGGTAAGAAGGTAAGCTAAAAAGACAGTGAGTGCCATACAGGATGAGAGTGTTGGCCAAGGGTAATGATGACTCTAGCTATGTATTTCTCTCAGTTACTAACTGAAAGAACAAATGACAGTAATTAATCTTTACAGTACCAAGGCAGATAGTATTGAAGAGATATACCCATTGTATGTATAGTATGATATCACTTATTTTAAAGAAATACTATGTTTGAATTTGCATAGTCAAAATATGGAACAATATATTAAAGTTTTCTAAGAACTTTTTAAAATTTTATTTTGTTATTAGTTTCAAGTATACAGTACATTGGTTAGACATTTACATAGTTTGTGAAACAATTTCTCTGATTACTCTTTCTCTCTTCTGGCTCTACATTTAGCCATTACATTACATTACTGCTGACGGTGTTCCCTATGATGTGCTCCCCATTCCCATGACCATCTATCAACTACTAATTTGTACTTCTTTAACCTTTATTTTTTTTAAGAGGGAAACAGTGTTGGACTTCTATAGTATATGTTTGGTTATTGTCTGAATTTTTATACTCATGCACTACTACAATCAAAATTTATAAAACTATAACATGAGCAAGTAACATCAAAGTGAATATATAATGATGCCAGATATGTTTTTAAAAATGAGGAGAAATAGAATGATAGCTGTGATCAATTTGGAATGATATACCGAATTATTAATAGCAGTTATCTCTCCATTATAAGACAGACATGAAACTTTCTAACTTTTGAATTTATCATGACAATCATATTTAATGAGAAAAAAGGAGAGACAGAGACAAAAAGAGAAAAAATATAGTCTTCATATATCCCATGAAATTTCTTTCTGAGATAAACATAATGTCCATTTTTTTCACTCAAATATGTTTATTAGCTACAAGCCATATGCCAACTGTATTTCTCTCAGGCCTGGGGAAACAGTCGTTTTCAAGACACACTATTCCCACTTTATTTCTATTCTAGACCAACACTATCAAATAGAGATATCTGAGCACATATGTAATTTTTTAATTTTTTTTCACATAGTAGCCATACTAAAGAAAGGAAATAGAAACTGGTAAAATTAGCATTAATAATATATTTTAATATGTAATTAATACAAATATTATTAATGAGACATTTTACAGTTTTTAGGCCATCATTGAAAGTTGATGTGTACATCACAATTACAACACTTCTTAATTTGGATGCTAAATTTTCATCATAGATATTTGATCTGTATTTAGAATTGATCAATATACAGTTTAAAAGTATATTTACATATGCAAATTTTCTTTAAAATATTTCAGTTTTCAAATAACTGAACCAATTACCAAAAGTCCTTTTACTTTAATATTTTATTCAAATTAACTGAACTAGTTTATCTTTCATAGAATTTTTTTTTCATTTTGAATGTTAATTGCAAATCTATGTCTGTCCAAGTCAAGTACATTTACTAACTTGTATCAACTCAGTATTAGTGTTCTTCAAATTTTTCTTTTATGTTTTGAGGACAGTTTACATAATGTTGTTAAATACAATTAAAATCTGCATAGTGATTTATGTTGGAAAATATGTAATCATTATTATTAACCTGTATTATGTAGAATTTTAATTTCAACAGAAATTCTTATAACTGTCTAGCTTGAAAACAAATGTTTTTCTTTTCTTTGGTGTTACAAATTCCACTTGTTTATATTCAATGTCATGTCAAAATATGTAAATCACACCATTTTTATCTTAAATTATTGAATATTTGGTAAGTATCCCTTTTGTTTTAAGAAAATTTATATTAACAGTATAGTAAAGCTTTATAATGTTCATCCACACCTCAATCAACAAGAATTAGCAAAGAACATAAGATCATTAAATTCATTCCCTCTTCTCTCTTTCAACAGGTTGCATAAGCTGGCAGTGATTCATAGCACTTGCATTCATATGTTGAATGCTTTTAACTATATACATTATATTTTTAATATAATTGCCTCAAAAAACTGAGCACAGATATTTTTAATATTATAGAGTAGAATAAAACAATAAAGAAAACATCAATTTTAATTCCAATAAATCTGGAAATTCAGCCTAACATAGTTAGCTGGACATCAGGATAGAAACTAATTTTCTGTGATCTAGCTAAAATTTGTCTTTAGCAGATGGAAAAGATTCAAAAATATCTAAGTTACAAGTTTTATTTTTATAGTGTTAAGTGGCATTTCTTTTTCAACTTAATGTCCTCTGAGGAAAAGTCCTAAAATATTTATTGAGTAGTATCTCTCATATAAAGCATGAATGTGTTTATTTGAAAAGTAGTTGAAAATTTCCAAATTTTGAATTAAGTAGATTTTTGATATTGATAGAAAGGTTTTGTATTCTCAGAGATATTGTTTAGTGGCTTAATTAAAGATTTGACTTCCACAATATGTCATTTTTGTTCTTTCCTCTTAATTTTGTAACAAAATTTCCATAACTGAAATAATTTTTTCATTCCTTCATATCAAAATGGTGTTCTGTACTGTGCAGGAATCCAAGCCATTTTAGAACCTGTCAAAATTACAAAATCAAATCCTGTTTGAATACAAACCAAATAAATAAAAATAAGGAAATATTGATTATTTTACATTAATTTTAATACCTTTATTTTTTAGGAGATTACTAGAACTCACCATTTACTTTTATTGTTAAATTCTAATTTGAATATATTTAGATTTGGAAATTTTATTTACCTAATATACCTTGGTTTTCAATGACTGATATGTTTGCATTTAGACCCACTCTTTTATTTAGTTTTCTCATTAATCTTTTTAAAAACTACTTTAAAAAAACTTGCTCATATACTTTTAATTAGATATTTTCTTTATTTTCACTTTTTCTGATTATTTTAAATATCCTCAATACTGTCCTTATGATAGTTTTTAATATAATTTAGTGTCACACATAATATCTCAGAAAACCTAGCACAATGTATTTGTTTCCTTTTAAAAATTGTTAGAATGTTAAAATTTTTTAGAACTTTTATTTTTTTGGTTGAGATATCATCAATAATCAATAGTTCGTATCCACCTTAAATTTATGCTTCCCAAAGTAATCATTCAGATATTTTGCTTATCTGTTTTTTAGTAAAGTCTATATTAATTTAGAAAGAAGTCTAATTAAAAAATTTTTTAATTTTTTTAGACATTTAATTCTGATTTCAGGCAATGAATAATGTTGATATATTTTGACTGTTGATATAAAATGTATTTGCTCAAAATGTTTCCAAATATCATCTACTTTATTATATCTTATGCAGCATATTGCAATTGCCATTCATCATAAAACTTTGGCAAACCATCTTCTACTCTTTTTTGTTTTCTATTGTTTTAGTCACAGTACCAATTTTTATGTCACCATTCCATTCTACACAGGAGTGTTTTAATTTTAAATTTAAAGTATGTCCATACTTATTTGTAAACTTAAAATATTTGAATTATATTATAATTAAAAATCTGAATATTTTATTTAATTATTAACTACAAGTTACATGTTACTATAACTTGTTCTATCCATATAAAATATTCAAATAAACACATTACAATGTTATATCTGTGGGTAAAAATAATATTGAACTAAATGAATTTTGATATCAATTAGATTTGCAATGCACTTATGTGTAATACTGAAAATAATACACATCTTCCAGCATGCATAGTTAAATGAAACAATAATATCTTAAAGTGAAACAATACAAAAACTATAATGGTGTTAATTGGAAAAATATTTACACCTTTTTAGTTATAAAATTTTTGAATGTGTCACTAACCACATTTCAAGTGCTCTTAGCTACATGTGGCTAATGACCACTATATTGGAAAGTGCATTGAGACATTTGAAAAAACATTTCCTTGACCATTATGTAAGTCAGAGTATTAGACTGACTTCTCTGGATCTCCATTTCTTCCTCAGGACAATTGAGATCATAATGTGCTTCAAATTTTGTAAAAATATTATGCAGCTTTAGGAAAGATGTCGCATTAGAGGTTAATCGATAATAATGTTATTTATCTTTTTAAATCTCTAAACAATCTCTGAAATTCTCTAGATAATTTTTCCTATCAAGATAGTGCTATGATCCACTCAGAATTACAGTTTAACAGTAAATATATCTAGATATTTTAAATAGGATCAATTTTAAAGATACAAAATATAATCCCCAGAAAGGAAAGTTTATTTTTTTAAGCAAGTGGCTTTGGTAATATTATTATTATTATTGAGAATGAATAAATAAATAGTTTTCTCTAATGAACATTCAATAAAACTATAAAGTAAGAGTCTAATTTAAAGTTTAGTCATTAATTAGAGCATCAAATCTCATATACTATGATTTCACTTCATATTACATATTGTTAATAATATAATATAATATAATATTAAATAATATAATATAATATAATATAATATAATATAATATAATATAATGTAATGTAATATAATATAATATAATAAAGTTCTAAAAAATCTTTTCCAAATCATTATGTATCTATTGCAACTTATACTTTTTGGTTGACTGAGAAGGCAGGGGTTATGCTTCAGCTAATTTTCATATTCTAAAGTGCTGAAGTTAACACTTTTTTAGTGAAAGATCTAACACTTCCATGTTACCTTTTCAAACACCTCACATTGTAGTGTAAGCCTGGCACAAATCCCAGAATGTGATTCTGATACACCATTCTCCTCTCTGTAAAAACAAGGTTTAGGAGAGTCATTTTCTATAAGCAACAAAAATTTCTCTCAGTGTGTCACCCTATACTTCTTTTCTTAAATCAAATATTCATTTAAAATTTATTAGCAAAGTATTTACTAAGAGCAAGACACTACAATGTAAAGAGTGAAGAAAATATGCTGAAAAGATTTAGTCTTTAGGGTACTTATAATCTCACAAGTAAAAAAAATTATAAATAAATAAATTAAAAGAATTAATGTGTAAATGTAATAAAAGAAACCCAGGCTAGATATATAAAAACACGAAGGAAGAACTACTAGGGGTATTGATATATTATTAACAGCTAAACTCAAGTAAAGATAGGATATTGACATAGTTAGATATAGATGTTGGGTGTCATAAATAGGGCAAAGAAGCATGAGCAGGTCTCTGAAGCAGAAAAATATTGAGTATATTTGAGAAATTGCAAGAGGCAAAGATTACATGAAGTTGAAGCGCAGTATGGATATAGTACATTGTGAAAACAGAGACCAGTAAAAGAGAGTTTGACATGGACAAAATTGTGGAGAACTTTATGTGATAGGATAAAGAGTCTAGACTTTGCTTAGTGAGCAATAAGCAAATTTGACCTGAGTGGTGATGGTTAAAATGGGATATAAATTTAATAGACAGAAGAGAGATTGCTAAAAAGTATTTTAACTATTGTTTTAAACATGAATCTCTGGCCATTATTGTCCTAGAGCATCAAAAAACTTATATGTTACCAAACTGTAAATATTAAAACATAAAATGGAAACACAAATGGTAGAAAATAAATTTCAATAAAATAATAAAGATAGGAATGATACTATTTATTTCAGGGTTACTATGTGCCAGATGCTCAATATATATCATATATCATCTCTCCTTGTTGAGGGAACAGATTTTCACGTGATTAACTTGCCAATGTTCTACAGATAGTGATAGACTCTAAGTCTGAGAATATTTAAACACAAAAGTGCAGAAAGCATGATTACTATCCCTGAATATTAAATAGATACTTTTTTTCAACCTAGAAGAGAAACAAATATTTAGACCTGAGAGAGAATATAATCCAGTGCCTTTTTTTTTTTCTTTCTGGAGAGAGTTTAAGGCATAGAGAGTTTAGATGATGTTCCACAGATTGCAGAGTTTCCCTGTGAAGTGAATTGTATAAAATGGACCCTTGATGTTATGTAAAAAATGAATGGAGGACTGAACCTCCAGACATCCAAGTTTCCATCTTTTCCCTTGGTGATTTATTTTCTTTAATATACATTAAAATAAAAATATGCAAAATATTCTAAAAGTTAATCAAATAAATTTCATAACTATAAGTTAAAAAAATCACACTTAAAAAATAATTTCCTGTTAATCTCCACTGATTTATCCTTTCAAATATCTTTAAAGCTATTAAAGATAAAATTTAATACTCAAAACTAAAACTAAACAACTATTAACAGTGCATGTATTGTAAATAAAGGAGAAAATGCTATCAAAGATTTTCTTCATGACACATTCTGTCTTTACTTGAGACAATTGTTACTCATCAGAGAAGCTTACTCAAACTATACTATCAAGGATAAGAGTTAGTAAATTATGGACTAAATCTGGTCTGCTATATTCTTGTAAATAAAGTTTTATTAGAACACAGATAAACCAACTTATTTATATTTTGTCTATGGCTGCTTTCATGCTACTTTACATAGGAGAACAATAGGGAAAATGATTATGTATATTATTAAGGTTTTTATATCATTGTGAAATTATCATCCAGTTATTTTACAACAACTGGTTTGCTGCATCAGGTCTTTTTCCAGCGTCAAATCAGAGCTTTGCAGGTAACAGGCATTTGAGCTCACACAAAGGACCAGATTGTCGTATCAGATTCAAACTACCAGAGACCTTACCCAGTACCAAAGTTTTCCTAAAGATTTTAAAAAAATACAGGTAATCAAGGGCATAGACAAAGTGGAGAAAGAACCTGGACAATCCAGGAAGCTCCTATTCTTCCTTCATTTAACAAATGCTTGCTATTCTGGAAGAAAAACATGCTTTGCAAGAAATGTTTGTGAGGTAACTGCAACCTATATGTCAGATATACTTCCTACTTCTGATCACTATCTCAAGTAACAATTCTTACACAGTGGGGTACATTTAAATTATGAAATAACATTGTTTTATACTTAGAAAGTTGTATAGTTTATTTGACATTTTGTAGTGAGTTATACATTATAAAGTCAGAGATTATTTACTATAAGTGATGATTAAGCAGTGATATTTTGCTGAAGGCTTTCTACAAATAAAAACTATTCTTCATAGCAAATGCCATGCATCTACCTAAAGAAAATTCCATTTGATAAGGACACTGAGTCACCTGATTACTTTTTCTCCCTGAGGACTGGGGGCAAGATGGGGAACAGTTTTCTTTCCCAAGAGGAATAAAATACATCATGAATTTCAGATAAGTTGCTTTGAATCTTATCCTCTAGTACTTAGGCATATGTGGTGAATGATGAATACCTAAAAGATAGATAAGTAGACTCCTTTAAATCCCCAAATGTGTTCCAATTCTGACACCCAAAGGATTTCTCAACTAAAAAAAAATAGATGATCCACCAATAAATTAATATATCTGGTTATAACTTTATATATTAGAGCATGTCTGCTACCAAATACACACATACACAGGAAGTTACTGTTGGAAGAGGGGAAATGATAATGGAGAAACAGAGATAAGTAGAAATAAAAATTAAAAAATGGAGCTGGAAATGTGTAATGTACTGGATCCTGGGGAATCTAGTTTCTTCAACAGTGTACATAGAAAAGAAGAGCTGAGCTAGCAAAGCCTGTAAGCACTGCGTTTTTATGCATTTCAAGTTTATGTCCTTTTAAATAACTATAAATCTTGATCAATATTCTATGTGCAAAAGTTTATAAGGAGATTTTTAGATGTTTCTGTAATATTCTGGAAAACATATGAAAGAAAAGTCAATCTAAAAACTCAGCCATAGAGAAATATATCTTGGTGATACTGATTTTTTAAAAGTAATATACTCATATAAAAAACAACTTGAGATGATTTCCCAGAATTTGGAGAAAAGGAATAGTGATGCAATGAGATAAGAGATATGAAAAAAAGAGAACAAAAATTCGACAAATAATTATCTAATGACTGTAAAGAAGATACAACAGATTAAAGAAAGCAATTTTCAAAATTACAGGAGAAAAATAATCAAATGAAAAGAGTGCTATGTATTCATATTTTAAAAACTTGCTATATTTCAAAAGCACTTGCTGGCAACATTGTTAAGTTAGAATGATGAAGGAAAATATTCATTAAGTCTCTGAGCAGAGAAAAATTGATCTACGAAATATCTAATATCAGAGTAATCTAAATTACTAAGGGAAAAAATTCTATCTAGAGATTTCTAAAAGTAATAGAAGGAAAGCAAACAAAAATTACTATCTATTAAAATCTAGAATAAAAGGTGTTTAAGAGAGTAAAAGTATGAAAACTATTCACTTCATTAAAACTTTATAACAAAACTGTCAAGGGCAATATAGGAAAAGTAAAAACACATCATACTGTGAGACAATATAAAAGAAGACAATATATGTAGAATAGACCATGTATAAAAATAGAACTCTGACCTACAACCTGTAACAAGCAATCCAAGAAACCAACTCATTTTCTGTCTTAACCATCCCAGAAAGCCAGCCTCCTATTTGGATAGCAAACTAGTAGGAAGTCAGACCACTGTCTCTAGTTAAATGATTCAGGAAGCCAAACAATAACCCCTGTAATAATTGGCCCCAACTGGCCAGGAAATGATTAGTAACTGACAGCTTCCCTAACTTTTGTTCCCACTTCCAATTTAGGACCAATCAGAGAAAGCCAAATATACACCCCTATCCAATCACATAGGATGATCCTCTTCTAGTCTGCCTAAAGCTTCCCCATGCCAACAGCTTACAATCAGGGCATATCTGAAGCCTTCCTTTTCTTCCACTATAAAGCTTTCTCACTCCTCTGCATGCCTTTGAGTTTCTGCCTAACGCAAGTAATAGTGGTTCACTTCTTTGCTCTCCCAAGCTTTGATTAGATAGCCTTTGCTTGTCATTTGGTTGGTCTTCACTTATTTCTACAATACTTTTGAACATATATGTGTAATTATAAGTCAGTTTTAGGAAACTGAATTCAGCAGGATTAATAATAACATATGATGACAAAGCATCATTTTTTGAGATAGAACAAGGATAATGTCATACCAATTTACATCAACTGGTTTACTATCAAGCCAAGCCAAAGAGTATTTTTGGAATAGACTTTAAAATTTTTTTTCAAATAAATAATAGAGCACACAATTGAACAATGAGAAAGGTTATGAAAGATAATTCAAAGAAAAGGAAACCCAGAAGGTCAAAAAGCATGAAAAATGTTTAAGTTAACTATCAATAAGGGAGGTAAAATTAAAGATACAGTAAAAGAAGATCATTTTATTAGTATGACTCTTATTATTAGTATAAGTCAAGAATTAAAAAGCCTGAAAATTATCTAGTGCTGGTGATAGTACAGAGTAGTGGGAACTTTCATACATTTATTTCAGACATGTATATTAGTATAAATTCTTTGAGGGGCAATTTGACAATGTCCAGTAAATTTTAAAATGCTTTCATGCTATAATCTTATACTGTTTCATGTGGCTATTGAGTGTGTGAAACGTGACTAGTCCGAACTGTGATGTGCTCTAAGTGTTAAATTCAACAGAGTATGAAAATTTAGAGAAAAAAAAAGCTTCACTAATATTCGTTATATTAATTCAAGGTGTTCAACCTTGAAATTATTAACATTTTAGACTGGATAGATAATTTCTTAGTTGGGGACTATCTTTTTCATTGTATGATATTTAGCACCACCACTGGCCTCCACCTAATCATGATCTAGCACATGTAAAACATCTTCCCAGTCATCACAATCAAAAATGTGTGCAAATCAGGCAAGAGAAAGATATAAAAGACATCCAAATAAAAAATGAAGAAGTCAAACTGTCACTATTCGTGATGACAAGATTCTCTATATAGAACCCTGAAGACTCCATAAGAACACTACTAGAAAAAATAAGCAAATACAGTAAAGTCTCTGGATACAAAATTAATATTCACAAATCCATAGCATTCCTATACTCTAATAACAAAGTGTCAGAAAAAGAAGTGGAAAAAATAATTCCTTTTGAAATTGCAACAAAAAGAATAAAATACCTAGGAATAAATTTAACAAAACATGTGAAGGACCTATATAATGAAAACTATAAGACCCTATTGAAAGAAATCAAAGAAGATATAAAGAAATGGAAAGATATTCCGTGTTCTTGGGCTGGAAGAATCAACATAGTTAAAATGACCATATTACTTAAAGCATTATACAGATTTAATGCAATCCCCATCAAAATCCCATCAGCTTTTTTAAAGAAATAAAACAAAAAAAATCATCAGATTTGTATAGAAGCACAAAAGACCCCAAATTGACAAAGTCATTATGAGAGAAAATCAAGAGGCTGGAGGCATCACTCTGCATGACTTCAAATTATACTATAAAGTAATGAAAACAGCATGGTATTGGCAGCAAAACAGACACACGGACCAGTGGATCAGAATCGAGAGTCCAGAAGTAAACCTATATTTATATGGACAGATAATTTTAGACAAAAAAAAAAAAGCCAAAAACATACAGTGGAGAAAGGAAAGCATCTTCAATAAATGGTGTTGGGAAAATTGGAAAGTCACCTGCAAAAGAATGAAATTAGACTGTTGCCTATCGCCACATACCAAAATTAACTCAAAATAGATTAAAGGCCTTAATAAAAGACCTGAAACAGTAAAATGCATAGAAGTAAACATAGGAGCTAAACTTAAGGAGCTTGGACTTAAAGAGGATTTTATGAATTTTACCTCAAATGCAAGGGAAGTAAAAGCTAAAATAAATGAATGGGACTACATCAAACTAAAAAGCTCTACACAGCAAAAGAAACTGTCAACAAGTTAAAGAAAAAACCATCTGAATGGGAAAATATATTTGCAAGCAATGCCTCTGATAATGGCCTAATATCCAAAATATACAAAGAACTCATACAGCTCAATAACAAAAAAAAAAATCCAATTAAAAATGAGCAGATGACCTGAACAAACATTTCTCTCAAGAAGACATATGAATGGCCAAAATATATTTGAAAAAATTGTTGACATTTCTAGCTCTTAGGGAAAGGCAAATCAAAACCACGATGTGGTACCATCTCACATCTGTTAGAATAGCTGTTATCAATAGGACAAGTAATAAGTGTTGGAGAGGATGAGGAGAAAAAAGAACCCTCATATGCTGCTTGTGAGACTGCAAATTGGTACAGCCACTATAGAAAACAGTATGGAGGTTCCTCAAAAAACTGAGAATTGATCAACCATATGACCCAGCAATCCCACTACTGGGAATTTACCCTGAAGACTTGAAAACCCATATCTGAAAAGATATTTGCACACCAATGTTCATAGCAGCATTATTCACAGTTGTCAGGACATGGAAGCATCCGAAGTGTCCTATAACAGACGATTGGATAAAGAAGCTGTGGTGCATATATATAATGGAATATTACTCAGCCATAAGAAGAGATGAACTACTGCTATTTGCAACAACATAGATGGACCTCGAGATAATCATACTAAGTGAAATAAGCCAGACAGAAAAAGTTGAAAACCACATGAAATTATTTATATGTGGAACAAGCCTAAAAGCAACAAATGAACAGGACAAACAGAGACTCGTGGACATGGACAATAGACTAGTGGTTACCAAAGGGTGAGGGAAGTGGGAGGTAGATGGGGTAAAAGGTGTCAAATATGTGGTAACAGAAATAAATCTAACTATAGGCAGTGAACACACAATGCAGTACATGCCTTACTGTTAAATTGTATACCTGAAACTTACTAGATTTTGTTAACCGATGTCACCATAATAAAATAATAATAATAATAATAATAAAAGTGTGTAAGACATTGCTAAATATCACCTGGGGACAAATTAACCCTGGTTAAGAACAAATCTTAATTACATGTTGAAATGAAAAACTTTTAGATATATGATATTAAAAAAAAATAAATTATTATTAAAATTAATTTTACTTATTTCTCTTTACTTACTAATGTGGCTATAACAAACTGACATTTTTATTGGACAGCACTTTGCAATCTTCAGTTTCATTCTAAATTATACACTCTAATGCAGTGTTTCTCAAATGCTTAATTTGCATAGAACTTACCTAAAAATCTTATAAAATTCAAATTATGATTCAATATATTCGAGATGGGGTGAGATTCTGCATCGCTAACATGTTCCTTTGTGATACTTATACTGCTAAGCCATGAACCAGGTATTGCACAACATAACTCTTGAGAATTTCCCATACATGTTCAAAATAGGACATGAAAAATAATGTGCATGGTGACTATAGTTAATCATACTGTATTACATATTCGAAAGTTATTGAGAGTAGATCTTAAAGTCTCTGACACAAGAAAAAAGATTTGTAACTATGTATGGGTACAGATGTTAACAAAGCTTATTGTGGTGATCATTTTGCAATACATACAAATATCAAATCATTATGCTGTACACCTGAAACTAATGTAATGTTATGTGTCAATTATACCTCAATAAAAATTTGAAAAGAATATCACCGTAACATTGTATATGATAATAAAAATGTAAATTAACTATTCAACCAAACTAAATACATAAATCATAATAAATTTATACTATACAATTATATAATATATATGTATATATGTGTATATACATATATATGTACATATTTTCATATATATATGAAAATGAATGACCTATCTATATCTTACAAAGGTATATCTCAAAAATATTATATCAAAAACCATACATTTAAAAATATTAAATACATTATAATATAATACACAGAAAGTTTTAAAACATCCAAAAGACTAGATTGGATGGCCCCAAAATTATTTAGTAATTTTTTTTTTAAAAAAAAGCAAATATGACTTACAGCAAATTTATGACGGTGGTTACTTCTGAGGAGTGCAAGATAGGATTAGTATCCTGGATGGTTATACACACAGGGGACAGCACTTGTATCAATAACATTTTATTTCTTTAACACATGAACTCAATGTAACCAAAGAATAAGATTTAATAAAGTTAGGTGGTGGTAAAACCTTCCATCACCACATTGTCTTTCTTTATAGGTTTGAAGTATTTCATAAATTAAAATAAAAAATACATAATTATATGTAATCATAGTGTAAGAAGTCTGGCAACAAATGTTGAGGTAGAGAATATGAAATTTTTAAATATTTAAACTTTAAAACTTAATAAAATGCATTTCTCCTGAAAAAAGTGTGTATTTTGTAAAAATGTGTATTTCCTGGGAATTTGTAAAGCCACAAATAACAATAAGTAAAAAGGAATAGAATAGCAAAATTGTGTCTCTAAACTTCATCTAAAACAGAAAAGACAAAACAAGTTTTATTTTTCATTTTTATGACGTATGTTTTAGATTGTTAACTATAAAAGGAATTTATACTCACTGAAGATGTGCCTACTTCCAGTCACTCCATCTTTCTCATATATATGGAATAGATTTTACACAAATACATATACACACATATACATATATGCATACTCTCAATGTTTTATAAGTCAAAATTATGTATAAACTGCATGAGATCTGTCTTATAACCCGAGTATGTTTTCATTTAAAACAAATCATAAATGATATATTCTCTTTCCTCTTTTCACTGATTCTCATCAAAAAGTTTCTGTTTGAAACTTAAATGCAGTAGTTTAGCTATCTCCTCTTTGTTTTCACTTTCTTCTTCCAACAGATGCTCAGAATCACTATCCATGCCCAAGAGTTTTTAACAAGATATCTTCTTCCTAAAGAAGGTAGTTTTGGTTCTAACATAAATGTGGGTGAAATATAAGAAATAACAATTTTTCACTAGGAAAAACATCACATGCATGGCTCATGGTGTATTTAAACACTTTTCTATAAATGAACATCTGGATTTTTTCCCAATTTCTCACTATTATATAGAAACACAATGCCTACTTGTTTACATAACTCAACACAGTCATGATAATTTTTAAAAAAATAAACTCTAATAAAGATGACCATGAGGAAAATAGTTATCTATATTATTGTTATGATATTATTGTCAAATTATCATCCAGATGTGTCATATCAATACACATCAATTAATTACATCAAAATGTGATAACTTATAAGATTCACTTTCTACCTATCAATTGTTATATAGTCTACCCTCATGTCCAGTCCTTTCCATTTAAGAAAAAATGCATTAATAAGATACAATTAATATATTTATCTATTATTTTGTAGACAATCTCTTTCTTTAAATATAGTAGTGAATTTTGAGTCCTTCTGCTGTTTTAAAATCTAATCTCATCTGTATGAGACCTGGCAGAAATTTCTTGATCTTTCCAGCACGACACAAGTTATTCCCTATTTTGAATTATTTTGGTAGCAATACAAGCTCGGTAAGAGTGAGTTAGAAATGTGTTGTTTAGACATTTATCCCACAAATTTCAAGTGATTTTATTTCCAAATTTAAAAGTTAGAATTATTAGTTAAAAATTTATTTAAAAAAAATCTTGAAAGTAGACACTTTCATAATTAAGAGCAAGATAAATAACTGCCAATACAATAGGAAGTTAAAAATTAAATCATAGTCCAAAAAACAAAGTAAAAAGAAAAAAGTAAAAAGAAACTATAATGAGATAAATTTTGAAGATAAGCTTAAAAATTGAAAATTAAACATACAAATTATGTCGATAAATAAAAATCAGTTGAACTCCTCAATTTAATTTAACTTAGTATATGCCAGATACCACTAGGTCCTGAAGAACTAGTTGTAAACAAGACAGACAGACACAGGATCTCCACCCACAAAGTTTAGTCTAGTAGAAAATATAATGAACAAGTAATTCCAAAAATGATGTACGTCAGTCATCAAGAGAGAAGTTCAGGATGAATAAAGGGGTTTCTAAAGAGACTGGAGAAAGATTTTTCTAAAGAGATTGGAAGAAGCCTGGAACACATTTATCACATTCATGCCTTCTTCCTCGTCATCACTGATAAGCTGTATATCACCCAACATCATATTTAATACTGAAACACAAAAAAGAAACACTTTTAACATAAGAAATAAAGATGACTGTTGTCATCAGTACCATTTTTTTATATGTTTTCACCAAGACAAAGGGTACCAAAAAAAAATCAATATTAACCTTATGGGAAAGAAGCAGACTGATGAAACATTACTTATTTTAGAGAATTAAAAAAGATGAAGAATTTCAATGGTGTTAACTCAATATCAACACATATTTTAGAGCATATACTACATTCCAAAGACTAGGTTAAAAAACAAACAAAAAGAAATCGTGAGCAAGGAGTTTCAGTCTAATGAACGAAGACGGAAAAGAAATGATTGCTTTATAATGTGATTAAGAGCAATACAAAGAGTGAACACAGAGTTTCATGGTAATAGGAAGACCAGCTAATCGGTTTTTAAGTGATTCAGATAAAGGCTTCCTAGAAGATGTCAAGACAAAAATAGAGCCCTGTAGAATAAAAATGTAGAGATTGAGAGATATTTCTAGACAGCAGAATTGTATTGATTTAAAAGTGTAGAATGTAAAAGAGGGCTTGGCACATTTTGTACACTGTAAAGAAACTAGTGTGGCTGAAGCATCTGTAGGAGACTGAAGAAAAATAAGAAATCAGTTTTGAGAGATAATAATAGTTCAATTATAAAAGGCATTTAGACTTTCCTCAGAAAACAATGAGTGATGATGAAAGAATTTAGGCAGTAGAGTGACATTATCAAACTGTGTCTCGGAAATGCTTTCAAAAGTTATAGTGGATGTTTAGGAGTTATTGCAGCAACGCAGGTGACAAATGTGACCACAACTAGGATAGTGGCAATTGAGTTGGAGAAAAAAGCTGAATTCTAGAGATAATAAGGCTTGTGCAATGTTCCAAAAGGAAATATCCACTATGAAGTCTGGTGATCAAAAAAATGTGGGGTGGAGAGATAGAATTGTGATCATCGGTGTATGTGAGAGATACTAATTTAAGCCTTTGGGAATAGAGATTATTACTTAAGGTGAGCAGGTAAGACAACTCTCTTTTCTTCTCACTACCAGTAGACCCAGTGGAACAAAAACATTTTTAAAACATTTTATTAACCCATTTTGAAAATTATGAACAGGTGACTTTAGAGCCCATAATTTAAATATGGCACAGTCAGCATGAGGTAGGGTTATCTGTATTAGCTACTTATTCTCTCCTGAGGTTTGTTAACTAAGCTTGAATAAATTCTTGGATTTCAGAGTGTGGGATCTTAGCATAGAAGAATTTTCCCTAGGAACACATAACTGAAAAGATTAGTCTCTCTATATATTCTTCTCTGTTGAACATTATATGAATTTTCTTTAGAGGTAGGTAAACAGATTAGCACATATTGGCTTACAGGTACTGTCATGATCATATTTTGTGAAGAAGAGAAATAACAATATGCTGTATACTATTCTGCAAGACAGATGAGGTATTTCTGGTCTGTAGCCAATTATGATTAATTTATTTAACAATGATTATATAGTGGCTACTATAAGCCAGACATTTGGTTAAAAACAAGAGATTCAGTTTGGGCTTCTAGGAGATGATAGTCTATTTAACTGAAAAATAGTCAAGAGTAATACTTCCCCTTTACTAGGTGCATCATCAGCTAAAATATAGAGTCCCATTTAGTTATTACTAAGAATTGTAATAAGCATGATAGATCAAATTCTAGTCTCAAAGAACTAAGAGGTCAAATGCTTTGAAAGAAACAAAAAGTTAATTTAATCAAGATTTCACTCATTTTGAAACTTTACCTGAAAAAAATTTGAATAGCGTCTTTGGCCCCTTTGGTCCTTTCACTATGGCTCTGTTTCTTACAGGATGTGTTTTGGGAGGTGGTGATTGACTTTGATGTGTTTTTCCAGGAAGTGGTTGATTTTTACTACATATAAACTCCAGCCAGGAGACCCCTGGAGGCAACCGGTGGTAACTAATCAGCTTAGTGAACACACAATCTGAGAGGGCAGAGGTGGGAGACTCTTTGTAAGAAATGGGTGAGAAGGGTGCAGTGGAGGAGGAAGAGGAAGAAGATGAAGAGGAACATGAGGAGAAAGAGATGGAAGAGGGAGAAGAGGGCAGCCCTGTCTGTGGCTGAGAATTACTACTTTTCTTAATATAAAGCAGCCAGTCAATAGCCTGGGGCTGTTGGCTTACAACTTTCTTTTCAGGAACTATTGTCAGCCATTTTTCCTTCATATTTAGCCCCTTAGTGCTATCAGGTTCAGATGTAGGAAAAAACTGTGATATCTTCTCAATTCTTTCAACATTATCTTCAAGGGCTTCATTAGGCTGGTTTTCTTTCAAAGAGAATGGTAGACAGGATGAGAAAGAAGTCTCTGGTAGGGAAAGAATAAAAACTAATTTCACCTTTATTTGTCCCTCAGCACTGGGTTCAGGTGTTGGTATGACAAATAATGTTGCAGCACGAGGATCTTTTTTTCCTGTAAGATGATAACACTGAGATTTAACGCAGGAAGCACAAGCTAAGCAAATCACATAACTTGATGAAATTCGGGGACCAGGATAAGGATTTGGCCTTCCCCTCATCCTTCGAAAGAGAATCTGTCTACAGAGATCCTTCTGGATTCTGGTCTTAGAGAGAGAATTGATAATTTTATTTACAACATCATCAGGAACAGTTCCACCTTTAATAATGCAGGGATAAACATAATCTAAAGTCCATGAAATTTCTTTATTTGAATCTGTCTTTGAAAAAAGATCGAAGATGCTTTTACTCTGGATTCTGGAGCCCAGTGTTGAAGCAGCCATGCTTCTGATGCAGTATTTGGAGCTTGATAATGATTGACCTGAGACATTTGGTTTGAGATGGGGTGAAGATACATCTTTAGTTCTGTGTTTGTCATTTGGTAAAGTGGTGTTCTTCAACTTGAAGTGACAAACTGGTGAGCTCAGGGACCTGAAGGTATGATCGAGTGCAAGCACCATCTGAGATTTGGACTGGAATAATGGCATACTCTGAGTCTGGTAGATAGAATGCTTTGAGTTAGACAGTGGTAAATTTAGAATACAAGGATCAGGGCTCAAAATAGATGGTGTCTGAGGTCTGGAGTTAGGTAGCGATGAACTCAGAGCCATTTGTTTGGGCTGCAACAAAGGTGTTGTCTGATGCAAGTCATTTGTTGGAGGTACAGAGTTGAGTGATGATGAGCTAAAAGATCTTTGATTGCACTCTAATAAAGATGTCCAAAGGCTGTCCAGTGAAGATGATTTCCGAGGTTTGGACTGAGGGAATGTTGAGCCTAGTGCTCTTTGATTAAGTCCCAAAGATGATGATGCCCAGAGGATGTCTAGGGAAGGTGTTTTTTGGTGTTTTAAGGAGAATAATGATGAACTTGAGAATCTTTGATTTGACTTCAGGGAAGGTGATGTCCAGCAAAGGTCTAGGGAAGTTGTATTCTGATGTTTAGGGAGGGATAACTGTGAGCTCAAGGCTGTTTGATTGGGCTCCAGTGATGATGATGTCTTGTTGAGATCAGGTGAAGATGTTGTCTGAGGTTTGAGGTGGAACACATGTGAATTCAGGGCTCTCCAATTAGGCTGCGAATATCTCCGGTGGATGTCTAGTGAAGGTGTAGTCGGATGTTTGGAGTGAGATAATGGTGATTTCAGAACCCTGCTATAGAAGTCCGGTGAAATTGTGTTCTGAGACTTGGGAGGGGACCTCTGCACCTTCTGGTTAGAACTTAGTGGAGGCGTTGCAAGGTGATTACTATGAGATTGCACTCTGACCACAGAATGGTTATTGGGTTGATTTAGATTTTCACCTGTGTACTGATGTGTTAATGAGTTAGTTGTGGCCAGTTGGTAAGAGTGCTCTAATGGCACAAAGTGTTGATCATGATATGCTAGTGGCACCATCTGGTGATAGTAGTAGAAGTCTTTTTGAAAGTAGTTGGCTTGTGGGGATGTTTTAGTAGCTGGATTCCATGAACAATAGATACTTTAAATAATCTTTTGTGGTTTCTAACTTCTATCATGTAACCTCTCTGTTAATTCCCAAATATCATAGAGTGTCTCAAAACTGAATTGTAGGTGAGGTTAGAAAAAAAGCATCACCATTTGAGATTATCCTGTCTTCTTTTAGTTTCCTAGAATTTCTTTTTTCCTCTTGAGGAAATAATTCCTGTTTAAGAAAAATGGTAAAGAGAGTTGAGAAGAGCTCCTAATAGAGATATTAGTTTTCTCAAACAATATTGTTATAGCGACTATAGCACAGGTTTTGTGTTAAATCTCAGCCACTTATTTTACGTGAAACTTTTAAATTAAACTTTCTAAACTTCAGTTTCCCATCTGTAAAATATAAGAATAAAATATTTAATTTATTGAGCTAAAGACTAAATAAGATAATACATATAAAACGTGTAACAATGCGTAGGATATAAGATGCTCAATAAAATGTAATAGCTATTTCTAGTACTCTTTTAACGATTGCTTAAGTTAAAAAAATGTGATAATTTTGTTGCATAAAATAAGGGAATCTTAGAGAAAAGTGAAATAGAATTTCTTCTTAAATGTTGATTTTCAATTCAGATTAAATTGCCCATCATTATCACCTTTTAGCTTACTTCCAAAAATTCATAATTCTACTTGAAAGTCTTTTGCATACTTTTAGTCTTGTTATTTGTCATCATTACAGCTTTTGAAACTGTTGACTACTATCTTCTAAAATTAGTATCTAGTTTTAAAAGTTCTCAGAGTTATATCACCAGTTCTCTTCTGTTTTCATTTTATTCCTAAGTATCACATTAGTTATGTTTAGGATTTAAAAATAAACTATAGAAACTCTATAAAAAACAAACAAACAGATAAACAAACAAACAACAACAACAAAAACCTTGCAGCTGGCTAAAAGTAAGGCAAGCATTTACCACTCAGGAAAGACAGATATGCTGTGGGGCAGCACATAACATGACATTATTTTAGTGTGCCCTTCATGGTTAAGAGTTTCTTCCTCAGGTTTTAAGGTCACACAAAAACGACAAAAAATAGTATGAGTAATTGCAATAGACCCTGGGATGAGCCAATTAAATCATTGGATTTTAGGTCTTTGAAGAATTAAAACTGTCAGAATTTACTTTTCTAATTCTTTCTATGCTTCCATAACTTACCAACCAACTTTCTGATGGACGAGTTTATTCCTCATGTATGCCTACTTCTCCAATTAATTTACTATCAATTCTGTTACAGCTAGAATGTGTGTGTGTGTGTGTGTGTGTGTGTGTGTGTGTTTTATGTCAAGGTGTCTTTTCATATATTCCATCATATTTACATTTGTTTTTAAAAAACATCTTATCGATATCTTAATTCACTTGTTTTTAAGTCTTGCGCCATATTTTGTGGAATTTTTCAAGTACCAACAATATTATTTGCACACCAATTGACTTCCTAATCCTTTATCTCTAGTCCTGGGTTTTTCTTTGGCTTTGAAAGTATATTTCTAACTAATCATTAGTCTTTTCTGTCCAAAATTTCAAAGAAAATTCAAATACAAAACATTCAATAAAGTTACTTCTCATTCCAGAGGAATGTTCTTTTTCTATAACTTCCATATTAGTGCCTAAAACCTAGTCATCTATATCAGAATCTTTGAAATCATCATACACAGCTTCACCCTCCAAAACCATTTAGACATCACGACCTGTTGATTTTACCTCTCCCATGTCTTAATCCACCTTTTTTTGCTATCCAATTCCACTATTTACGTTTATGCTATAGGCACATCTCATCTAGACTAATATATTATTACATTAGCTTCTACATATTTTTCTCCCATAACCTCACTCACTCTCTCCTTCTCTTCTGCCAGACTTCCAAGAGCAAACTCTTGCTGGTGAGATACAGCTTTTGCTCACTTAAAGATTTTCTTTGTTTTGCTTATTTCTGAGTAATAAACAACGAAGTTACTTGTGATTGCTGGATTTAGCGTGGTGCGGTTTGACATCCAATGCTTTAAGGAGGGGAAAAATGGCACAGCCCACTGTACACTGTGTGGCACCCTAACAGGCTTCTATATGGTAATATGGAATAAATTCATGACATTGAGGTATGCAAAGATTTCACACACACACACACACACACACACACACACACACACACACGTACACACACACACAAAGCCTTAAAAACAGTGATTTAAAAATTGATAAATTAAAATCAAGAACTCCCAATTATCAAAAGATACTATTATTTACAAAGAGTAAAGGCAAAAAAATAATGTAAAAGGATATTTATGATACATATATCCAAAAAGACTCATCTCCACGATAACCTCTGCATGTTGCTAAAAAAAATACAAACAATGCAATTTTAATGGTGAGCAAAACACTTGAACAAGCACTTCACAAATGAGGATATCCAAATGTTAACACATATACAAGAAAAAAAAAAAGCCAGCTCTGCCTCAATAGAAATCAGTGAAGTACATATTTAAATTACAGAGAAATACTACTACACATTATTAGAATATTTCTAAAATCAAATGAAAACTGACAAAACCAAGAATTAGTGATTATAGTCATTAATGTGTGTGTGTGTGTGTGCATTTGTGTGTGTATACTTAACAGGGAAATATGTATTTATTATATTCTACTCCTAAGTACATCCCAATAGGCGTGCAATGCATGAATATTTGCACCAAAATATATGTACTAGGATGTTCATTAAATAGCAGAGTAGATAAATAAGTTGTGATATATTTATTCATAAATACCAAGCAACAAGGAAAATTAACAGGAAACCCAGCACCACGCAACTGCATGGATGAATTCCATATAAAAGATGTTGCATGAATAAAATCATATACACAAAAAATATTTCATAATTTTATATATGAAAGTACAAAATAAATTCATACAATGGTGTTAATAATCAAGATAATACTACATCTGAGGACATTGAGATTAAAGGGGAATGCTAAGCTTCTGAGGTGGTAATAATGCCCTGTTTCTTGATCTGGACGATGATTGTATGACTAAATTCACGTTGTGACAATTGAGCTCTAACACTTATGCTATGCTTTTCTATTTCTTAACTTCAATAAAAAGTTTTAAAATGCATAATTTGATACTAATTTAAAAAGACAGATCTAACACGTAATTGCACTGAAAGGTGAAACATTAAAGGATGAACCAAGTTCTGGCACACAGATGCAATGAAAACTTTAAAAAAAAATGAAAAAAGGAGAAGAATACACTGTGGAAATCATGCTATCTTATGGAGAGAAAGAAATTTAAAACAACTGAAACTAAGAACCTATTTAAGACAAAAACAAAGGAAAATAACATTTCTGAATTTTTCAAATTTCAGTCTTGCTCAGCAAATGACATTCCCATTTCAAAAAATATGCTTTGTTAAAGCATATAAATATTAAAAAATAAGTCAACAAGTGTTAGAAATTAGAATGAAGCTAAAACTATACAAGAAAATAAATACCACTTATGAAAGAATCATTTTACAAATAGTCTATCTGCCAAAATTCTTTTTATCATTGAGTTTTTCAAACTTTCAATGAAGAGATATTTGTTACATGAAATTTTCAGGATATGATAAATAAAAATATTCTAAATTATGTACTGTTGTATAGAATTCTGAAATTAAAATATGATGAAATACTTCAAAATTTAAAAATAAATAAAGTGATATCACTTATTCCATATACAAAATTCCTAAATAAAACACATAATCTAACATTATAATGAAATAATAATCGTCACCAACTCTATCTTAAACAATGTAATGATTTATTATTAAGAAACACTATAATTTGTCATGTTCATAATTTACAAATAAACTTTAATAGATACTCAGAAAGTTATTTTATAAAATTCAACATTCATCCCTCATAAAACTCAATAAACTACTAAGAAAAAAACAGTTAATGAAAACAAACATCGATCTAGAAGTGAAATAAAATTATTTAGTTAGTATTGAAATATGAGCTAGTCCCATTATAATCTAACAATAGACAACCATATTCACTATCAGTACTATGATTTATTGTTGTTTAGGAATGCTTAGGAATATGTGTAGTAAAGAAGGAAAAGGAAGAGAAAGAAAGATACATAACTACTAAAAAGGTAGTAATTAAATGATTTTTATGCATATTGTATTAATAATATATTAAATTAATATAGTGTTCATAAATATGTTAATAATGTATTAATAATATATTAAATAATTAATATTAAAATTCAGAAAGTTCGATGAAGTCACTCTTTACTAAGTCAACATATATGGATCAAGAATTTTTTTAAATATCAATGTTTAAGAGGATATTTGATGACCATAAATACTTCATAAAAAATTAGCTCTAACAATTAAATAAAAACACAAACATTTTATTACACAAATGATCAATTACTTAAAAATTTTTATAAAAAAATATAAATGCCTAGTGATCATAAAAAGGCAACAGTTTGCCGTCTGGTTATTTTGTATCTTTTATTTTCCTTTTCAATGACCAATCTTTGCTCTTTCATTCTATTTCTTTTTTCAAAACATATTTCCAATAAATAAAAAAAAATTATAATTGGAAATTTCAATAATTATTTTACTAATGAATAGAAGCAAACGGAAAATCAGTGATGGTGTATAAGATTTTAAAAATCCTATCAACTAACTTGACCTATTGATATTCACAGAACATTCCACTTCAAAACATTCTTTTCAAGTGCACATGGAATATTTGCAAAATATTATAGGTCATACACTAAGTCTCAATAAATTCAAATAGGTGCAAATCATATATAGTATGTTCTTGGGTTTAGCAATGAAATTAAATTATAAATCAATAACAGAACTATCTGTAAAAATATAACCAAATATTTATGAATAAACACTATGCTTCTAAACCTAAGGATCAAATAAAGAGACAAAGAGAAAATTAGAAATTCTGATATGATAAATGAAAATATAATGTATAAAAATGTGTGGGATGCTGCTAAAGCAGAATTTAGGAGGGAAGACATCTGTAACAATAAATGACTACATTAGAAATAAAGTTCTCAAATCAGTGTTATTAGCTTGCTCCTTAAGCAATTAGAAAAAAGAAGAATGCATTAAACCAAAATTAAGTAGCAAGAAAAAAAATAATACAGATTAGAAGAGTAATCAATAAGAGAAACCAAGAGCAAGGATATCAAAAGCTGGTTTTTAAAGATAATGAAATTAAGAAAGTTAAGCAGATATATCAGGGAAAAAATTGTAAAAATATAAAAAATGAGAGAGCTGACACTACTACAGACTCTACTAATATTAAAAAGAATAATAAGGTAATATTATGAATAACATTATGCCAATATATGGTACAACCCAAACAAAAAGGACATATTTCTTAAAAGACGCAAATTTCCAAAGCTCATTCAAGAATAAATAGAAAACCTGAAGATACTTATATGTATTCAATAAACTGAATTTGAATTTGAAACCTTTCCAACAAAGAAAACACCAGACTCTGATTGCTTCACTGGTACATGCTACCAAACATTTAAGAAAGAAGTAATACCAATTCTGTACACACTCTTCCAGTAAATTAAAATGGAAAATTTTCCTCCTGATTCATCCTATGAATCAAGCATTACTTTTGATAAAAAACTCAAACAAAAACTTTATTCGACTTCAAAAAAAAAAAAACCTATAGACCAATATTACTCATTTAAATGCAAAACTCCCAAACAAAATTTTAGCGCGTCAAATCCAATAATATTTCAAAAGGATAATGCACTTCTCCCAAACTCATGAACCCAAGCGAATCCTGAGAAAACATTACACAAGCCCCAAATGAAGAAAATTCTATAAAAGTATTTTATCAGTGCTATTTAAAATACCAAAGTCATGAAAAACAAGACAAGATGGAGAAATTGTCAGACTGGAGAAATCTAAACATCATGACTAAAGGCAATATGGTATGCTGGACTGGATCTGAATCAATCAAAAGACATTAATGAGAAAACTGGTGAAATTCCACTAAAAGCTGTAGTTCACTTTTGTATCAATGTTAATTTTGTTTTGGTTTGTTTGATAAATGTGCCATGATTATGTCAGATGTTGGCATTAGGTTCATGCTTCAAGATGAAAAAAAAAATAAAAAATGTAGGCCTCCAGAAAACCTATACTATAAATAAAATACACAAATGCCTTAAAAATTGATGAAGATTGGTATAGCATTTATAAATACTCAGTATTCTTGTTCCATAAAGATTAATTTATAACAATTTCTACTTAAGTTAATACTCAGAACATGAAACATCTAAACTTTCTCCCCCCTTCCTCCCCCCAGTCTGGAGTAACCTAGCATTGTTTATTTTAATTTGTTCAATTTGGTTGGTTTAAACCAAATTGCCTCCCACCTGCCAAACTATC
This sequence comes from Eidolon dupreanum, assembly GCA_028627145.1. Classification (NCBI taxonomy): domain Eukaryota; kingdom Metazoa; phylum Chordata; class Mammalia; order Chiroptera; family Pteropodidae; genus Eidolon; species Eidolon dupreanum. The sequence continues at coordinate 86,126,641 of CM053507.1, read as the reverse complement.
ATCATCTATAATGTTATTAATCCTGTATTAATATTTTTGCAATTTAAGAGATTTAAATTTAGAGAATTTCTTGGAAGTCAATTGTTAATCCACTAAACTAAGAGTGAGGATTGATCATTCTAAGAGGATAATCCTCTTTCAGGAACCAAATGCATAAGATACTCTGGTTCAGGTGCACAGAGACTTCAGAAGAAACTTCTGTAATCCCCGGTTTATCTTTCATCTAACATGACTACTTGGACATGAATACCTGACATTTCTCCCTTGTAGAGCTCAGACATTCAGCTCACATTTTTTCCCAAATATAAACCCAGATATCTCTCAGGTTAATACTTCAAGGCTACATTCTCTTAATTATTTCTATCATAGATGCATACTAATGTATACATATTTTTTATTTTTATTTTTCAATTAGAATTGACATTCAATATTATTTTATATTAACGTCAGATGTACAGCATAATGATTAGACATTTGATTGTGTAAGTAATTGCCTCTCACAAAGAGAAATTTCATGAAAACTAAAAAACTGTCTGTTTCCAGGATTCTTAGAAACAAGAACTTGAGCTACTTTCAGTCTAGGTGATCTGATAAGCAATATGTCACTTTCATTCCCTGTGAAGGAAAGTAATATGAGAGAACTATGTTCTAATTCACAGAAAAATAAATATATTTTCTGGGCTACTATTTCTAGAAAAGAACTCTAAAACTTTCTATTCCAGATGAGAGTCCTGAGCTCTTTCTGCTGCTTTCCACCTGCATTCAAGTTGTCACCTAAATGTAGGAAAATTTTTGTGCAGTGGCCTTGAAGCAAACCTACCCGTGAGCTCTGTAGAAATCCATCTAGAAGCCAAATAGCACCACCATGCATCTGTATTCAAAACTGTCTATCCTCTCTCTTCTCATCTCCCAGACAAGTTCAGGAACCATGGGAGTGATGTATAAAGAGCAAAGTCAGACTAGTTTAAATACATTGAACATGCTTAACAAGGTCATAGAATAATATGTTCTGTAAAAATCCATTAATTTTCATGTTTCTGTATGATTTTTTTTTATAATTTTAGAAAAATTTTCTCAAGAACAACTATAAAATGTCAACCTTCCAGGTCTTAACAAAACCATATTATATCTGCCTTCCTCCACCATGATCACAACATAGGGTGCAGCAAATCTTAACCAAGTCTGAAAATGAAAGAGATTAAGGAATAAAGGAAAACAGTAGGATTGTGGCATGATATGAATCAAGAAAAATTGCTAGCATCTTTCCCCACCCACAGTTTCCTGCTGTTGCCATATGTAGAAAATATCCCTGTTTAGTTCATCCAGAAGAGCACTTTGGGGGCACAAAAAAGAAGTTTCTGAAATGTTAAAAGCATAAGAAATTCAATCCAAGAAACTATTTTAAAGCCAATTATGATAGGAATAAAAATATAAAGATTGTTAGGGCATATGCAGTCTAAATCTAAAGAATGGAATAGTAAGCCAGGTTCAGATATAAAACAAAAGAGACTATAATAGCAAAACAAAGAAGAAAGTGTTTTGGAAAATAAAAATAAAGATGACTTCAGCAATTGAAACAGAAAATAGAAAGGAAAAAGAAAAGGAAATATTGCAGAGCCTGGTGTATGAAACTCTAAGAAATATACATTTGGAAGAAAAAGAGCAGGGGGTGGGGTAGGAAGAAGACACATGAAGAATACAATACAATACAGGAGTAATAAGAGAAAGAAATGTAAAAGGACATGTTTTAAAACCCAGGAAGTAATTAGTTAATGTCATTCAATATAATCAAATCATATAGAGATTTTGAGATTGGTGACTTAGGACAAGTCACTGAGTTCACTGACTTATTTGAAAGGACAGTTTCAGAAAATTAATATGTGTGAAGTGGAGCCATTACAGTTAGCCTGACTTTAAAAAACTCACCTGTGCAGAATTAGTGGTTGGAAAAGTTATTATTGAGGAAAGTCTTTAGAATAGAGAAACACTCAAATATACTGATAAATATAAGGGACAAAAGAATCATGGAGAAAAAGTGATGGCATACATCGTAACCCAGAGATAAAAAGATTAGTTGGGCCATGGAAAACTTTCAATGTTAACTTTTTGAAGGAGAATTGAAAGGGAATAATTCAAGAGATTAAAACAAAAGAAATCCTCAAAATGAAACAAAAATAGTTCCTTTTTTTCTGATCTATCTCATATATTAAAATTGACAAAGAAAGTGAAGAAGAAAGGAAGGGTGAGAGGAAGGAAATAAAGAAGGAAGCCCAAAAGGAAGTTGTTTGTCAGGGGCACTCTTAGAAAAAGTATAGTTTGTCAATGTCTGAATACTATCCACCAGTCAAAGAAGCAGAGAAGCCACTGTTACAGAAAGATGCATAAACAAAATCATACATACCTCTGTCAAAATCAAAAACAAATCATAACAGCCATACATCCATCTCAATCTCCCCTAACCTGTAGTGGTTATTGTTTTTCAAGCAAAATCATATGCCTGTTACAAAGATACTAAATTTGCATGTAGACAACAGGCAGCCTAGACATAGAACACCTCAAAGTGGCAAAAGCTGGAATGTAATGAGTCTGTGTGTGATGGGAGTCAAGGGAAGGAAGAACTTTAATAATGTTACACAAAAACACTAGGCCCAATAAGTGTCACTTTTCAGCTCTGTCCTGCAATTCTATGCTATAGCAGCTCATATCATGACCTGTGTCATAAACAGAAAGAATTCCCTAATACTTTGGGAGGAACTATGGGCATTAGAAGTTCCAGGTTTGACTCTTGATAGGACAGCCACGGGCCAACTAGAATGTAGGGATTACCGCTGATAAATATTAAGTGGTTTAGAAATAAAGGTAGATAAAGATTTAAAGGTATAAATATAGATACAAATATATATATATACATATATACAAATATATGTATATATAATTGTATATATAAATAATATATACAAATAAGTAAATAAATAAATATATATATATATATATATATAATTTAGTTGCAAGAATATCTTCAAAGGAAACCTCTTTGTTCCACTTTGTTTAGGAATCCAGTGTTTCTTGAGGTGTATGACTAGGATCTCAGGAACACAAATATGAAAGAATATCCAAACACTGTGAAGCTCAAGAAGACAGGTTCTAGTCTATCCAACTAAACTTCTTGTCATTCAATTTCAACAATCTCCCAATCTCCTCCATCAAGTACCTTACTGAGAAACTAGTAAATACTGAAAATTCCGAAAACATATAAATTGACCCCAGACAACATTTTAGGTATAGAGAAGGTTATTTCAAACACTGTTCTTCTTCTGTATGTTTAAAATTAAATTCAATTTTTAGAAAGCAATTTAATTATTCGCTACTTAGGGTCATCTACTTAATCAAGAAAATAACTTCTAATAGAGCGATATGGTAATATAACTTATTAAAATAAAATGGATTTGTTTTATCCTGGCAAAGAAAGGAATAACTAAACACTTAGATATTCATTTAAATATTTTGAATTTTTGTTATATATATGTATTGTAGAAAACTTTTAAAAATCAAGAAAACAAGGTGATCAAAAAATTAAAATCATCCATAACACCATCACCTGTTACTGTATATGTGTGTCATTCCAGTGTTTTTATGCAGCTACATTTTTATACAAATATGATATTATTTTCTTTGCTTATTGAAACAACATGGATATTTCTGTTATTAAATATTTTTCTCAAGTATAATTTTAATCAACATCCATAGCCCACCATTCTTTTTCAAATATCATTATTTAAAAGCAAGACTTTTAAGATTATCCTAATCTTTTTTTAGACATCTTTGTTTTTCTTATATATTACTTTCTAGATTTAAATTTTAGGTAAAATTTTATACTTTAAGACTTTTAAACTGATAAATTTTCCTCCAGTAAATTTGTAAAAAAAAATGTGTATATATATATATATATATATATATATATATATATATATATATATTCACATCAGTAATAGACAAGTGACATTTAGCTACCTTGCAAACTCTGGTTCTAGAATATTTTAAACATTTATCTTTTGCAAGTCTTTACTCATAACCACTTGTTTTATATTCATATCTTGAATATCAGTTAAATTTTTACTACCTATATTTCTCTACTTGTTAAATACTTGGTCATTTTATTTACCTATGCTTTAGTAAGTGTGTTCATCTTTTTATTGTTGAGTACGAGGGTTCTTTATATATTATGTCTACTTTTGTCACAAATATTACAAATATTTTCCCTAGGTCATTTACCTTAAAAGTTTTATCATACCTGAGAGATTAGCTCTGGTCCACCCAATATAATTATTTTATTCGAGATATATTTTTTGAATTTTTACTTGTGATGTTTGTCAGAACGTAAATTAGAGTCCCAACAAAATACCACAAATCCACAAGATGCCAGACAGCAAAGTAAATAGAAAGTGATATCTGATCATAGCAATTTGATTAATTATAAGGACAATCAACTTATTCAGCATAAAAGCACACCAAAAAAGCTCTTTCATGCTACTCTCAAGTAAGAGAAATGTGTGTGTGTTGTCAAATCAAGAATGTTCCACTTTCATATCATGGTTTTGTGAGGTGTGAACTTCTTTGTCAGATGAAGTCCAGTAAGTCGTCGAAGAAGTGACATATGAATTAAATTTTTGCAAAATGATTTTACCATTGAAAACCAGGGGAAAGTTATCTCATGAAAAGGCACAAAAGAATAAAAGAACCTAAAACATTGAGACACAGTGAGAAATTCACTGTGGCAGTACCATGGGACACTGGAAGAGGAGGAGCAGGTGATGACCCTTGGAATGATGAGTTGGAAAGCAGAGTCAGAAGGGCCTTGTCTTTCTTAAAAACAGGTATCTTATCCTGGTGGTAACAGTGAGCAGGGGAAACAGTCAACCAGGAAGTGAGACGTGAAGATGAACATGAAAATTCAGACTTTAATTTTCCTAGGTAAGAACCAAGTGGCACAGTGTTCTTGTTAATTAGCTGCTTGTTGCTAATACAAAGTTTGTTAACCTCAGCATGTTTGATTAGAAATGTATATCCTTAGAAAATCAATCATGCAATTTGGTATTAAGTTCATATCATTATTACCCCATCTATCAATTTTATTTTGCCACCTATATAACCTTTGAGATTGAGATTTTAAATATCTCTTCAAAGCAAATAAATCAATCTGTAAGTCAAATGCTCTATAACATAATATTTCTAACAAAATTGAATGAAACTACATGTTGGAATGTGATATGCTATTGACTTTTGGCTAAAATTTGCATAAATATTTCTTTCTTTTTAATGAAGTCACTGTTTAACAGCATATAGAACAGTCTAACCATCTTGACTATACAAAAATTGAAACTATCAATGATAATGAAAAAGTGGATCAAGTTTTGTGAGATCAAATATTTGTGCAAGTAACTTTCTTCTTGGAAATGTTCACTAGGTTTAAAATAGCAGTGACAATAACGTAAGAGAAATGTGATATACATGTCTCTAGAAAGCAGCTGTGCAAATAAAGGGAATAACCTTAAGGAAAACCAAGACACACTATGAGACCTGTTGATTGCATGTCTAATTCACTATATTTCGCTTCTACAAAATCAAGAAGATAGCCTTCAATTAATAATATAGTAAGTTACACATTGCCTTCATAATGCTTAATTTGGATTTTTCACTTGACAGAACACCTCCTGCAGTCTGAACCTAAAATGATAAATTTTACTAATGCAGATTTTATTCCAAATGCATTAAACTAGTTAATACACATAAATGATATTTCTATATCTTTGTGTATTTGATAATGGCACAATGCTCATCAATTTAAGATAAGAACAAAATAAGATATTTTTAAATATCATGTTTGGCAAACATATAGCAATATTAGTCTTATTTTCCAAATTCAAGAGATTGTTTTCTCATCATGACAACAAACTAAAATATTGTGATGATGATAGGTAATTGTTTATTATTCTGTAATTTACTTAGTATAATAACTGTCTAAGTTTTTGCTTATTTGAAAATAAGCTTATAGGATTTTTTAAAATAAAACACTATTAATGTCTTCACCTAATTTTTTACTAGTTTAGATCATTTTTAAAAAGATTTTTTATTTAAAAGATAAATCTAATTTTTCTATGCCTTTGATTTTAATACTAAAAATTTTTTGTCTGAGCTTGTGTTGTTCTTTTTTCAATATTTTTAAATAATTTCTCCAAAAGCAAACTAATTATAAACAAAGGTAATTTTATTTACATAGTTAATGTCTTATTTTAAAATGTACAAATTAAAAAATCTTTTTATAAGAGACAATCCTACAATATTTCCTTCTGAAAATACTGTGATATTGTAAAAGAAATTTTGCTGTCTGTTTTTTCTAAAACATTACATTGAAAGTATATTAAAAAAATTAAACTGGATCTTTGATGTCACAAATATTTCAAATTAAGGTGGTTCTATTATCCCTTTACTATTTTCCTATCCCTCTACTTTCCAAATATTTCTATTCATAAAAATCTGGGGAATGAAAAATGAAGTAATATTAAAATAATTATGATGGTAATAATAATAGACAGCATTAATTCAGTCCTTGACATATGCATTAACTTTTTAAATGTTCTACAACAAACTTTTTTTAGCAGATATTAATATTAATTCCATTTTTGTGAAGAACAATGACCTGGCCCTGTTGTCCACACACACTTGGTTTGATTTCATGATTTTTCTCTTCAAAGGTGAATAAGAAATATCATTTCGGCCTTTCCCTCTGGATTGAGACGTCCATTTAATTTCTGTTTCTCTGTCTTTAAAGAATAAATAACCTTCAGAATTATCATCTCTTCTTTCTGCCTCTCCCTTGACTGCTGCCAGCATCTGTTTTCAGTCATCTTCTACATACCTTCCAAGACTTTTCTCTCCATCTTTCTGACCTTTTCTCTCTGACCCAGATCTATGCACCCCTTTTCTCAATTTACACTCATTTTTCCTAACTCCTTCTGCTAACCCCTTTATTTCATATTATGTTCATTGTTTTTATATGCTTTCTTACCTACGATGCTATGAAAAATTACTATGTCAACAATTTTAAGTATTTGAGGTAAAATCCAGATGTTTATATTGAACAGCAGTGCCAAATACCAGACATTTAATATAAACAGTATGTTTACAAATTTTCTTGTACTAAATAGAATATTTTTAACTGATATAACTAGCCAGCGTATTGGATGTGTGTAAGAAAGGCATTAAAATCATTAAATTGAAAAATTATGCTTCTATAAATTATGTAAATACCTCTTCCATAAGTCATTGCAGTTGATTTATGTTTGTGTGTTCTTGTCTGTAAGAACCTATGATGGTTTTCCTTATGTAATTATAAGAAAATGAAATATTGAGATATATGTGTGAATATAAAATTAAAATTTCAGAGGCCAAATAAAAATTAACGAGACCTAATTAATATGTATATTCTGTACATATATATTCTAATCCAGTATGAAAAGTGTACAAGAGATATAGGGATTTTAACCTTCCAATTCTAGTAGTGTCTTTACTGTCTAGCTCTTCAATTTTTAAGTTTCCCTAAATACTATATAAATTTTTTAAATCTTCCAAACTATTTTATGAAAAGTTTTCCTAAACCTTATTTCAGACTTTAAGTAAGATAGTTTTTTTCTGACTTTAAATAAGATAGTCTTTTTTTAAAAAAAAACTGACATTTCTACTACATTTTACAAATATGATAACAAAAAAGTAAACTCTGACTGTAGAAAACCCCTGCAAAAACATAGCAACATACTAGTATTCTGATAGTTATACTTGAAACATGCATTTAGATAAAAATATAAAGTGCCTTTATGGACAATCAGTTCACAATAAATGAAAAAGGAAGACCTATGTCAAATCAAAATTATAATATCTAGATGTAGTATGATAATTTCACAAGTATAAGATAATTCTATTTAAAAGGAGAACAATTGTGCTCTCTATTTGAAAAATTACCTTCCAATTTATATCAGATTTTTAAAATGTACAGGAATTTTCAACAAAATATCAGGCTATTGAAACTGGAGTATCTGATAAGAAAATAACTCTATTTTTTAAGAATTTATCCCAGCATATAATCAACATAGAAATGCACTTTTTTCTTGCTTTTTTTCCTGATACAACAGCTGAAGAAAGAAATAACCTCAAAATCAATTAATATAGAAAACCAAGAAACACATTCAACTTAATCCCTGTTTCTTTATTTTGTTTCCCACAGTAATAAAATATCCCTCTCTTCAGAAGCTAAATTATTTGAGTAAAAATACGGGAGCAGGCAAGTTTCAGATATACTTAAGACTTCCAAATCCAGACCATGAATAACAACACATTTTAATCATTTTCTTGGCAAGAGATAAAAAATTAAGCAGCAATATCTTAAAAAAGAAAAATAATTTTACACCTTTCTAATGTTGTATGATTAACTAATAGAAATTCTTTTTGCTAATATAATGTACTGTTCCATCCCTGAAGGGCTCATAAACTTCTCCAGGCAACACCTAGTTAAATTGGGCATTTATTAAATTTTACTATCCTCTTATTTCACCTTTGAACTTTTGGAACAGGTTATTAAATGAGGCAGCCAAAGTTCCCTTTTGCACCTGCAAATAACAATTGAATCTACAATTAAGGATCATTTCCTCTTTTTTGAAATTCAAATAATGGCATTAAAACAGAATGTAATATTTTTATCTGCGTCTGGTCAGGCTATTTCCTGGCATTTGGGATGAGGTAACAGGATGGCTGTATAAAAATCTACATAAAGATGCTGAGATAATCTCTAGGTGACTACAGAAATGCAGGCAACTTCTAGATATTAGACTATACAGTATAAAAACAGACCCACAGCTCTTAAACCACTTTGCAGGTTGGGCATGTTAGTTTCTACATGAAAACAAAACAAAACAAAGAAATCAAAGTATAATCAATACTAATATTAATTTAGATGAAACTCATTAAAAATATATATTTCTAGAACCCTTAGAGTTGATTACCCAGAAATCTCTAAAACATTTAATGCAATTTACCCTTCCTTAAACAGTTATATACTCTTTCTCATATCCACTTCCATACACATAGACCCTGGAGCAGTTTCCATTTCTTATCTACCACAGTTCTTCTAATTTATAATTTTTTTCTAATATAATATATAATATGTATGCAAAATAAGATGAGATTAAAGGTGCTTAAGAACAGTTTTATAATAATATTATGAGAGAAGAGTCCCTCCTTGGCCCATAATTATGAAGATATTACATGATTTTCCAGTTCCTGCTAAACTCCAGTTGAACTTGAAATGTAGTAGCTTCCATTTAACTGAGGGCAGTATGCCATGAATTCTAAAACATCTGCCACTAATTGAGCAAGACCATTAATGGGATTTAAATTTGTTCTCTGTTAATGGCCCTCCAATAAGATAAATTTTTAGGTCCCCTTGAACCAGGCTGTGATCTTAGAAAAGACAGACAGATAGTAGGCAAAGATTCTAGTACCATTAGCATTATATTACTTAGACACCAAATGGAAAAATGGAAAATTAAATGAGTGTGAAAAAAATAAACTTGGCACTTACTTAAAATTTTGAAAGAGAGTAGTTATGGCCTGATAATAAAAAGGAACCAATCACTTTTTGCTCTAATTAATATATTTATTGAATTAAGCATAGATTTAAAATATAGATCAGTTACGTTTTACTTTTAAACATTTTGGACTTCATTCCAAACTAGAGTACATTTTTCATGATGAAGAACACTAAGAATTTTAACTAGAAGATGATGTTACACTTTTCTATTAAAAATTCTGTAAACATACGTATACACAATTACAAACAGATTTACTCCAAAACTTTATGTACTGACAACTTATGAAGTTAAGATTTTCAGCATAACAATTATGTTCCATGATTTGTACTTTTTCTTCCCCATTGTAATGCAATAGATAACTAACTATCCAGCAAACTGACACACCAAAATTCCATTTGCTATCAGGACCACATGAGGATTTTCTTTCTTCCTGAATAATCAGATAGCATTTGCAGGAGATACAGCTCATCAGCTTCAAAAAGCCCAATGTTGTTTTAATTATTTTAATTATGAACTTATGTAGTAATTCTTTTCTTTTAAAAGTTTGTACACTTTTGTATTTTATAATTAAATTTAGAATTTGTTTAAATTTCATGAAAGGATTATGTTTAATGAAAAAGCCATCCTGTTAGCATGATATAACTCAACCATCAGTTTGACTAGAAATGTGGCCAGAAGTGACTTTTAGGATCAAAGATGTTTTTTATTAAAGAAAAAAAAAAAAGCTCAGATACACTCTTTTTCAATTCATATAGGCTTCTCTGAATCCTAAAATTATCTCAGTAGTATGTCATTTGACCTCTCTATTTTGGAATCTCCCTTAATGATCTTGACTTTTAAAATTTTATTTAATCCAGCATTTCAGTGCAGAATAACTCATTATCCTTTCATTCTTGTAAATGTTACCACTTAAAATTCATAAAATATTTGGCATCTAGTAATGCATATTATATAAAGTGTTTACAAAGTTTAAATATAATGTGTTCCACCTTGCTAATTTGGATAAAGTAATTCAGGTTTTAAGGAGTATTGTACAGTAAATATGACTGTCTTTTCTCGCATTTTGTTCCTTTTTCTTCTCTCTCTCTCTCCCTCTCCCTCTTCTCTCCCTTTCCCATCACCTTTTATATATATATATATATATATATATATATATATATATATATGATACACACACACACACACACACACACACACACACACACACACACACTAAAATTTATCTCAAAAACTCTCCCATTATGTTTCAACAGAGAATAGAATAGTAGCCTCACCAGGGCTGAAGGGAGGACATCATGAGGAGTTATTGTTTAATGGACACAGAGTTGCCATTTTGCAAAATGAAGAGAGTTCTGGAGATGGATGATGGTGATTATTGTACAACTTTATGCATGTCCTTAATACCACTGAACTGTACATTTAAAAATGATAAAGATAGTAAATTTTATGTTATGCAGATTTTACCACAATAAAAAATTGGGTAAAAAAGAGGAAAAAATTAAAAAGTAACAAATTAAAAAAATATGTAATATTATGTTTCAAGATGATCTGCTGATTCAGATCTACCATTTCTAAAACACTTATTTTCTCATTTAGCTAGTTAGTTAAGAGAATATTACATTAAGCCACTACATATTCTTACCATGTGTAGTAATAGAAATAGTTTGTAGAAATAGTTTGAGCTAGGTCTATATATTACTATATGTGCCTTGAGAATGTTCATCTAGGATGAACAAAGGCTGCAAGTAACAGAAAATCCAACTTACCTGTTTAACAAATGAGGAAATATTTTATATACCATATTAAATCTAAAGGGGTTTCTGAGTGGATTAAAGCTAGAGGATTCTGAGTAAAGGTAACCTCTAATCCACTTCTCTGTAAACCTATGATTTGGCTGTCTTCCTCCCAGTATTGGTTTATCCTCACTTTGGTAGCCAGATGATTTTATATTATGTATTCTTAGCATCTCATCTGAGCACACATGGAAACATTCAGGGATAGTCAAGGGACCATTTCCTCTTTCTAAAGAACCAGTAAACTTCGTCTCACATCTTATTTGCCAGAATCAGATCACATGCCTATTCCAAAAAGAATTTTTTTTTTGTCCAGAGACCTGGAATAACCAAAACAGGCTTATGTTTCAACCTCTAGCCCCTAGTGTTGAAGGCAAAATAGGTTGTGGTACTTGCCTGGGCAGAAGAGGGATGGATACTTCAGCAATATTGGGATTATTCAAAAATATTCTTTTAAGAAATGGGAAGTGGGTAAAATGGATGCTGTAGGCAAACAATAGAACCTACTTAGAATTTTCCTTTCTGAAGTGAACTCTCCTTCCCATCAGCCTTCATAGAACCTGATCTCTAAAGTCCCATCTGAGATGGTACTCAAAAGCTATAACAGTCCTTTTCCTTTTAGGTGCAGTTTGGTGGCATAAAATATGCCTTGGGGGTTGCATATTTGAGGCTATTATCAATCAGCCTTGGGGTTTCTTTGGAAATATAGAAATCCACAAATACTTTAGCAGGCTTTTGGTTTTCCCCTAATTCCATAAACTAGTAGCTATGGTCAAAGCGACTGCCATAGTTTTAAATCTTTAAATTTCTGTGCCCTGTCAGACTGAAGCTTGTGAGAGCAGCTCCTCTCCCTGAATCTCTGCCTTGAAGGAACTGTAAAGTAGCTTTCAGTACAGATCCACCACCTATAACCTGCTTTTGGCTTTATAACTGGTTTTTTACAGCAACACTGTTCTTTTCTCAGGAAGAAAGTAATTAGGAGAAAATGGTTGATGGGGATTTAGGAATTTAGAATTGATTTCCTCCAGCAGAAGCTCTCATTTTTGTTTTACCTGCTCCAACTTTAACTTAGACAATTCGGCTTTCCTTGCTAACAGATTAAGCTGTAGTACTAAAGAAATTCATGGAAAATTAAATAGTGATTACTTCTTAGTGGCAAGATTTCAAGACAATTTATTACTTTTCTTTTTTTCCCAAATGAACTTGTATGTATTTTGAAAATTTTTCTTCAATTCTTTATGCACTAAATATTTAGATAGGTTTCATATATTCTATTTTTGCCTTTATATATTATATATATAATTTAATTAATTTTTAAACAAATCAACTAAAATATAAAATTAAATAGATTAGTAAGCCTTAGATAAATACTTTTTCTTGGTATTAAAAATTTTTTCTTAAAGCCTTCTTTGAAATTTAAAAATTATGAAAATATTAAATGGCGGGGTCACTGGTGTATAATTTTTTTAGGTATATATTTTGTAAGGAGTATAGTTTATTTTTCCTGCAAAAATAAAATAAAGTATCTCATAAAAAATTAGAAGGCATACCATATATTCAAAAAACAAAAATTAACTACTTTTAATAAAAATACAAAAATTTTAGAGAAGCTGAAAAATAAATGTTGTAATATAATTAAAATATCTTATAAAAATACAATAGTTTGAGAGGAAAAGTAAATGCTACATTATGAGAACATTGTTAGAGCCTTTATCTAGTATAAATATGAAAACATTTTTTTATAAATTACAGTAGGTACTCTCTTCTGAATCATCTAATCACTACATAATTGCTTTATTTTTCTAAAAGCATGACACATATTTGTTTCATTTTTGAAACTTTTTTTAGAGCTTTTCTTTCCCAAAATTTTCAATTGATTTTTATTTTTCTTATTAACAGAAAAATTTTTATTTTTATTTTTATTTTTATTTTTCTTATTAACACATGTCTACAACTAATCAAGAATGTCTAGGATTTATTCATATAACTTGTGTAAAGATTCCTAACATTACTAGAAACCTTAAACTTAATATACTAAGTTGGACCACTTCCTTACAAGTTTGTTTCATTTGCAGTTATCTTGAAAGTTTATGTATTATATCTCTGAATAACTTCCATTGATTCTTCTTTTTCTCAAATTGTTTTGCTAGAGTGAATCTTCAAATAATTTTTTCAAAATTTTGAAGTTTACCATTCAATATTGCTGATATGAAGTCTAAATAGTCTTCTGAATAAAGTCAATCCTCTATTTAGAAAAAAAAAAGCGTTTTATTCTGGAAGCTTCTGTATTTTTTTTTTTTAATTCTTGGAGTCTGAAATGGTGTTATTATGTGGTTAAGCCATTGGGGAGGGGTGGTATATGTATATTAGGGATTTTTTTCCCCCCACATTGTTTTGATTCATTGTTGTTATTTAGTTACTTAAATTGTTCCTTTGCATTACATTTGCTATTCTAAAAGTTGAAAATTTTCTTTTTTCTATTGGCTTTATTTTCTTCTTCTGAAATTTTTACTAGCCTCATATTGAATCCTCTATTGAATATAGCTTCCATTTTTTTACCTGTTCTCCTTTTCTATATCTTTGTCTTTTCTCATTGTGATGGTAAATTTTCTTAACTTTATCAATTTAACTTCTAGACAAGTAATAGATTTTTCAGCCTTTCTATTGAATGTGACACATTAGCCATTGCCTTTATAATTTGTGAAAGCATTATCTTGTTATATAATATATATGTTTATATATGTATGCATATCTATGGCAGCTTTTTCTTGTACTTTAGATACAATGTCCTCACAAGCCTCTCTTATGGGACTAGTTAACACTAGTTAGAAGGTGAAGTGCTAAGCAATGATGAGCCCCTCTATCTTTCATTGAAAATTAGTCATGTCTGTTAAATGTAGCAAATTAAGATGTCAAACTACCACCTGTTTTAGAAAAGATCTTAGAAAATGCACCTATAAGAGCAAGAGTTTAGAGATTTATTTAGAATAACATTGAACTCTAAAGAGTTCCCCAAGTTTCTTAAAACTTTTAATAAAGACCTACTAGAAAATGATAAGCTCTGGCCGAAGTTGTCGCATTTGAAACCAAAAGTTATAGAGAACATAGTCTTGTTTAGAGAGCCAGCTATTTAGCTAGACTGAATATCAGATTATTTCAGAGTTTGAAATGATGAATTCTCTGCTCTAAATTAAAGTTCATGTAAACCAAGTCACAGTGATAAAAAGCACATGTGGCAGAAAGTAAGAATGAGAAAAAGAGCAGCCAATGAAATGGGAAAAGGGATGGTCACTTGGATACTTCCAAGGTATTTCCTAATGGAATCCTCAAACATGCCCTGCTGGACACCATCTGCCTAAGAAAGTAATAACATCAATATAAAGGCTCAGGTCTCAAGACAGAGCCTAGAGACAAATTGGCTTTTCTCATTGCCCCAGCTCTTTGTAGAATAGGCAGAAGCTAAAGAAGCATGTAGATGATCAAAGTGAGAAGGCTCATCCTGGAAACTTTCTAGGTAATGACTAGAGTTGAGAACCATATTTGGATAGAAAGTCTGGACTGGTTATTAGCTATTAACCCATGAAATCAAAGAAAGCAAATAATGAGTTTACTGACGTTGTTAAAAGATATCTGCTACCAATGAAACCCCAAATCTAAAATCCAGGGTCAATATTTACTAAACCCTTAATAGATGCTCTGACCCAAGAGGAAGTAAGCTGTACCATAGTGACGATTTTAAAGGAGTTAATGACTTTATAAATTGATTAAATGCACATAAATATTAGACTTCTCTGGAGATGTCATTAGTCAATAATGTACCAATTAATTTAGAAAAATAAATGCAGATAAGAAAGTGGAAATAAGTCAGAAATATTCTGTCTAATCCTATGTCTTATAGATGAGGCTGCTAAGTCTCATTTGATTGTTCTTTGTCAGATGTTTTATAGTTGCAAAGTAGTTACATATTCTGGCCTTGAAACCTTTTTTTTCTTTCAATTTCCAATATAGTTACATACCATGCTATTTCAAATACACCCTTGATTCATTCCCTCCTTACTTTTAGGAACTAGTGAACAATAAGCATAAGAATGATGCTTGTTCTAACACAGATTCTGATTAAGTCTGGAGTAGAGCCTGAGAATCTGCATTTTATCTAGCTCTCAGTTGTTGTTGATGCTCTTGGTCCCTGGACCACATGTCAAGTAGCAAAGCTATGATATATTCAATCTCCTTAGTACTTAGACACTTGACACAGACACTTAGAAAGTCATTTTAATTCTGGATACTATGATAACTTTTACTAGAAGTGTAATGTTTAACAAATATACAGTAATCTTAATTCAAAAAAGCATAAGCAAGTTTTTAAGTATTCATGGTTTTCATAGTTTTACGTAAATATTAAAAAAAATAACATTTTAGGAAATCATTTGGTTTTTTTCTTCTTTAGAATAAGACTATTTTCACTTTAAAGTAGGTGTCTATTATGTGAAAATATTTGGAATGTTTATTATGAAACTTTAGCTCATATATTCTTGTTTTCCTTTCAGCAAATAGCAAATCGCCCACACAGTACGTGTGTAGAATAAATGAAGTTTCAGTCAACAAGTCACTTAACATCTCAAGAGTTCAGCTTCTTCACTGGGTAAAATCAAGACTATAAAATCTTGCCTACCACTCTACAATAACATATAGCATAATAAAGAAATGCAAGTCTGGAGGTCAGAAACTTAGGTTAGAGTTCTACCAAGTAATCTTGGTAGAAAAGCACACTTTGTTTCTCCAAACAGGCACCTGTAAAATATAGATAATAATAATGTTTTGAATATCAAAAATATTTTGTATTGTTTTGATTTATTTTATAAAACAAAATGTTATACAAATGCTTATTGCATTACTGCTACTACTATTCTCACTACCAGTATTACTAACTGTACTAGCATTACTACTATTTTACAGCAATGAAGTTACGTTAATTATGTCTAGCCATTTAGACTATTTAACAGAAGCTAAGGTACATTGTAGAGAGAAGATATTTTCTACAGTCAACTTTTTATATTATTATAAAGTGAACAAGAAAACTGAGTTCACTGAATAAAGTTAATCTTAATTTATATTCAAAATATGACACTGGTGGTATAAATATCTAAAATTAGAATTTAAAAGATCAAAGTATAACATGTTAATTATAACTATTTCTATTTATTTAAGTTTGGAAAAGTCTTAACATTAGGAAAGAAAGAACATATTTTATTTTGCTTTTACTCCATCTAAATGCAAAACAGAGAGTAAAGCATGGATTATTCAGAATATTAATTCTCACAGACAGCAAATTACATCTAATTTAAACAGGATTTATAAAATATTTTCAAATATAAATCAGTTTCATCAGCTATGTTATAATACAGTTGTTGCTAATCTCCAGAAAATGTGATTTTTTTTCTGATTATAATTCTATAGTATATAATTTTTCTTAATTAAATATATAATATTGAAAACTATAGAGGAGAATAATTTTGGAAATGACTAGAGTAACATCTCTGAAAATGAAACATTAATGATATTATTCTACGTACACAAATTTTCATAAGAAGTTTCTGTTTTCATCTTTAAATTTAGTCTAAAAAGAAATTAAATAGTCTGGAAAGTATGGTGGAGTGAGAGATATCCTCAGATCTCTCCCCTTGAAACAACAATAAGCTGAACATCTAAAACACAACATAAAACACTCAAACTTCACACCAGAATGTCTGAGCGTGGGATCTTCACACAAGACCTACCACAGGTCAGAATCCAGGGTGTTGGGCGGTGAACTGGGAGAAATAAAGAAGTTGCCACACCCAGGTGCCAGAGCTCCTTGCAGGAGGAGGGGGAAGGTTGAAAGTGAGGCCTCTTCTCTGATCAACCTTCCTGGAAGTGCCAGAATTTCTAGCAGCTGGCAGCAGAGCGCAGTCATCAGGGCAGAAAGCAGAGAAGTAGGACGGGATAACAGAGAAACAACAGTTGATTTTTAGCAGGCAGGGTTGCAAAACCGAGGCTGAGCCGCAGCCTCCAACTCTCAGTCCAGAGGGCCCCTCCCCCCATACCAACGAGACTGAATACCGCAGAGCCCCAGGGTAATCTGAGCAAATGCCACTGAAATTGTTGCTAACACTGACAGGGACGGAAAACTGAGAGTATCAAGTGTGATTATATATATACGAGAAAATTTAAAAAAGACATTTAGGCTTTATATAAAGCAGGGATCCAAAAGGCTTAGACGCCACCTACTGGAAAACAAAAGAAAAGCGCCTTCTTTGCTGCAGGCTAAAGAAAGACCTTTGTATAACAAATCTTCATTCTGGAAAAACAGCAGAATACATTTCCATTATTGCCCAGGTGAAGAAATAGTCCATTAAACACCATGAACAACCAAGGTGACAAGGCAGCTCATAAAGAAATAGAAAAATCTCCAGAAAATAAGCTTACAGACATAGAAATATGTGACTTAAATGACAGAGAATCTAGCATGGTACTTCTGAAAAAACTCAATGAGATCCAAAACAAATCAAATCAACAATTTCAGGAATTGAAAAAAAAAAAGCTAGAAGAGTAGAGCAAGGAGATTGAAACACTCCAAAGGAACCAAATAGAATGTCTGGAGATTAAGAACATACTGCAAGAGTTGAAAAATGAAATAGCAAGCTTGGGAAATAGAGTCTACCAAATGGAGGAAAAGATCAGTATTGTCAAAGACAGAAATCTAGAAATAAATCAGAAGAAAGAAGAGAAAAACCGAGGAATGAAAAATAATGAAAGAGAAATACGAGAACTAGCTGATACCATCAGGAGAGGAAACATAAGAATAATGGGCATTACTGAAGGCGAGGAAAAGGAGCAGAGACTAGAAAGCATTTTCAGACAAATAGTGGACAAAAATTTCCCAAATCTAAGGAATGAGCTGGAGCTTGGAATTCAAGAAATCAACAGAACACCCAATTGTCTCAATCCAGAAAGGCCTTCACCAAGACATATTGTATTAAAGTGATCAAAAATCAATAACAAAGACAAAATTCTTAGGGCAGCCAGGGAAAAGAAGATGGTAACTTATAATCAAAACCCATTAGATTATCATCAGACTTCTCAGTTCAAATCTTACAAGCCAGAAAGGAATAGAATAAAATATTTAAACTATTAAGTGAAAGGAATGACCAGCTTAGAACAATGTATCAAGCTAAGGTCTCCATTAGATATGAAGGAGAAATTAAGACCTTTCCAGACACACAAAAATTGAGGGAATTCTTCACTATGAGGCCTGCACTACGGGAAATACTGAAAGGGGTCAGCTCATCTAAAACAAAATAACAAAACAAAAAAAATGAATAATTAGGAGTAAAGTCACTATCAGACAAATTGAAGTAGAGGAATACAACCCTTACTAAGAATAGGGCATTATAAGCTTAAATAATAATAAGAGAATTGCTATAGCAAGATAGTAATGAACATTCAGTATACATAGGGACAAACTGAGATAACGATGACTGAAAAGGGAAGGATTCAAAGATCCAAATTTGCAAAAGGGAAAGGAGATAAGGCATGCGCAGAAGAAAATGGACAACTGTATATGTATAACTATCCTTTTCATTTTCGTGATAGTAATCACACACCAAAGATTCACAATTGAAGTATATAACATAAAACAAAAAGAACCAGAGGCAAAACCCACAAAAGCCAACCAAAATAAAAAAAATAAAAACACAAGGACAAAGAAGCAGTGGAAACACTGAGCTACCAGAAAGCAAAAGATAAAATGGCTATAAGAGAACCTCATATTTCAATAATCATCCTAAATATAAATGGAGTGAACTCACCAATAAAAAGACACAGATTGCAGGTTGGATCAAATAACAAAACCCAAACATATGCTGCCTCCTGGAGACACATCTCAGCTCCAAAGACAAATATAGACTCAAAGTGAAAGAGTGGAAAATGATGTTTCAAGAAAATTGCATTCAGAGAAAAGTGGGAATAGCAGTACTAATATTGGAGGAAATAGACTTCAAAATCAAAAAAGTAAAAGTAAAGAAAGATACTGAGGGACATTTCCTAATTATAAAGGCAATCATGCATCAAGAAGTCATAACACTTATTAATATCTATGCTCTCAATCAGGGAGCCCCAAAATTTGTAAAGCAATTACTAACAGATCTAAAGGGAGAAACAGACCAAAACACTATGGTAGTAGGGAACCTAAATACCCCATTGCCAGATATGGACAGATCATCCAAACAGAAAATCAATAAGAAAATAACATCCTTAAATGACACATTAGACCAACTGAACATAATTGACATTTACAGAGCCTTCTATCCAAAAACAGTTGCTTATACATTCTTCTCTATTGCACATGGAACATTCTCAAGAATTGACACAGAGATAGCCTGAACAAATATAAGAGGGTTGAAATCATATCAACCATATTCTCTGATCATAATGTTTTAAACTAGAAATCAGCTGCAAAAAGAAATCAGGAAGAACCACAAATACATGGAGATTAAACAACATGCTACTGAAGAATAACTGAGTCAGGGAAAAAATAAACAGAAAGATCGAGAGATACATAGAAATGAATGATAATGATAGTACAACATATCAAAACTTTTGGGACACTAAAAGCTGGCATAAGAGGAAAGTTCATATCATTACAGGCTTATCTCTAAAAATAAGAACAAGACCAAATAAACAACCTAACGCTTCATCTGAAAAAACTAGTAAAGAAAGAACAAATGAGGCCTAAAGTCAGCAAAAGGAAAGAATTCATCAAAAATAGAGCAGAAATCAATGAAATTGAAAAAAATAGGAAAAAATACAACAAGGAGCTGGTTATTTGAAAAGGTTAATAAAATTGACAAACCCCTGGTAGACTCACTAAAGAAAAAAGAGAAAAGACACAAATAAACAAAATTAGGGATGAAAGAGGGGAAATTATACTGACATCGCAGAAATACAAAGGATCATGCAAGAATACTATGAAAAAAATATACATAACAAATTTAATAAACTAGAAGGAATGGACCAGTACTTGGAAAAATACTGAATCAAGAAGATCTGGAAAATCTAAATAGACCGATCAGCAGTATGGAAATTGAAACAATCATTAAGAAACCTACCAAAAAGTAAAAGTCCAGGACCAGATGGCTGTACCAGTGAATTCTATCAAACATTCAAAGATTTAATACTTACTCTTCTCAAACTCTTCCAAAAAGTTGAAGAGGAGGCAACACTTCCCAACCCATTTTCTGAGGCAAATATTACTCTGATACCAAAACCTGGTAAAGATAACACAAAAAAGAAAACTACAGACCAATATCTCTCATGAAGACAGATGCAAAAATCCTAAATGAGATACTAGCTAACCGAATACAGCAATATATTAAAAAGATTATACAACACAATCAAGTGGGCTTCATCCCAGGGGCACAGGGATGGTTCAACATACACAAATCGATTAATATGATACATCACATAAACAAATTAAAAAATAAGGATCAAATGATCATATCAATAGATACAGAAAAAACCTTTGACAAGATACAGTACCCATTTATGATGAAAACACTTAACAAAATCAGTATAGAAGGAAAGTAACTTAACATAATAAGTGTCATATATGACAAACCCTCAGCCAACATTATACTTAATGGTGAAAACTAAAATCCTTCCAAGATCAGAAACAAGGCAAGGACGTCCACTATCACCACTGTTATTCAATATAACATTAGAGGTCCTAGCAAGTGCAATCAGGCAAGAGAAAGATATAAAAGGCATCCAAATAAAAAAACAATGAAGTCAAATTGTCACTATTTGCAGATGACGTGATTCTCTATATAGAAAACCCTAAAGACTCCACAAGAACACTACTAGAAACAATAAGCAAATACAGTACAGTCTCTGGATACAAAATCAATGTTCAAAAATCCATAGTGTTCCTATACTCTAATAATGAAGTGTCAGAAAAAGAAGTGGAAAAAATAATTCCTTTTGCAATTGCAACAAAAAGAATAAAATTACCTAGGAATAAATTTAACAAAACATGTGAAGGACCTGCATAATGAAAACTATAAGGCCCTATTAAAAGAAATCGAAGAAGATACAAAGAAATGGAAAGATATTCCATGTTCTTGGATTGGAAGAATCAACATAGTTAAAATGCCTATATTACTTAAAGTATTACATAGATTTAATGCTTTAAATGCTTTTTAAAAATCTCATCGGCTTTTTTTTTAAAGAAAAAGAACAAAAAATCATCAGATTCGTATGGAAGCACAAAAGACCCCAAATCGCCAAAGTCATCCTAAGAGAAAAGCAAGAGTCTGGAGGCATCACTCTGCACAACTCCAAATTATACTACAAAGCAACAGTAATGAAAATGCTATGGTATTGGCAGAAAAACAGACACACGGACATGTGAAACAGAATCGAGTCTAGAAGTAAACCTATATTTATATGGGCAAATAATTTTAGACAAAAAAAGCCAAAAACATACAGCAGAGAAAGGAAATTATCTTTAATAAGTGATACTGGGAAAATTGGAAAGCCACCTGCAAAAGAATGAAACTAGATGGTTATCACCACACACCAACATTAACTGAAAATGGATTAAGGACCTGAACATACCTGAAACAATAAAATGCGTAGAAGAAATTATTGGAACTAAACTGAAGGACCTTGAACTTAAAGAGGATTTTGTGAATTTGACCTCAAAGGCAGGGGAAGTAAAAGCAAAAATAAATGAATGAGACTACATCAAACTAAAAGGCTTCTGCTCAGCAAAAGAAATTGTCAACAAGGTAAAGAGACAACCATCCAAATGGGAAAATATATTTGTAAGCAACGTCTCTGGTAAATACAAAGAACTCATACTATTCAATAGCAACAACAACAACAACAAAAAATAACAATCGATCCAATCAAAAAATGGGCAGAGGATCTGAACAGACACTTCTCCCTAGAAGACATACAAATGGAAAACAAATATATGAAAAAGATGCTCAACATTGCTAGCTATTAGGGAAATGCAAATAAAAACCACAATGAGCTACCATCTCACACCTGTTAAAATAGCTATAATCAACAAAACAAGTAATAACAAATATTGGAGAGGATGTGGAGAGAAAAGAATCCTCATACACTACTGGTGGGACTGCAAATTGGTACAGCCACTGTGGAAAACAGTATAGAGTTTCCTTAAAAAACTAAGAATTGATCTACCATATGATCCAGCAATGCCACTACTGGGTATTTACCCCAAAGACTTGAAAACCCATATCCAAAAAGATATTTTCACACCAATGTTCATAGGAGCACTATTCACAGTGGTCAGGACATGGAAGTAACTGGTGTCCTAAGATAGATGACTGGCTAAAGAAGCTGTGGTACATATATACAAGGGAATATTACTCAGCTATAAGAAGAGATGAAATATTGCCATTTGTGACAATCTGGATGGATCTCGAGATAATCATGCTAAGCAAAATAAGCCAAACTGAAAAAGTTGAAAATCATTTGATATCACTCATATGTGAGATATAAACCTAAAAGCAACAAATGGACAAACAGAGACTCAGGAACATAGACAATGGACTAGTGGTCACCAGAGGGTAGGGTGTGGGGGAAGAGGGAATAGGTAGACAGGGTAACAGGGATCAAATATAGGGGGATTGAGTGAGGGTGGAATGGGTAAATGGGATCAAATATATGGTAGCTGAAGGAAACTGGACTCTGGGTGGTAATCACACAATAGAATATATAGATGTCAAATTATAATGTACACCTGAAAATTATATAATTGTATTAACCAATGTTACCTTAATAAACTTAAAAAAAAATAGAAATTAAAATTATAGTATTCATTTAAAATCCCCAAAACTGCATTGTCTTCCTCTTTAAGATCATTCCTTAAATTGGAAATATTTTTCAAGTCCCCTTTCTTATATTACCCTTTCTTTAAAATTTTACATCATTTAACTCCTAAAGGCTAAACTTGTAAGCTGTTAAACATTATTTTTTATACATATATCAAATACAGGAAGCTATGTTCCAATAATAGACGTTCCTCAATTTACCTTCCTCCATTGATAAAAGTTAACTTTATATACCTAAATATAGATATCAACACTTGATAAGTGACTTTTTAAAGATGTGGTCATTCGTTCATGTAAAAGACATGATAGAACTTTGCACATTTAGGAAAAATAACATTAAATGATGGAAAGAACTGTCTCCCTCAAGAACAATGTTTCTTTTGAGTAGCCCTCAGCCACCTTCAGGAGAAATAAAATGTTAAGTCTGTCTAGGCCATAGTATATTAGCTAGTGGAGTTACCTATAGCAAATCTTGACTCAATCTATGCAAAAAGTTCACCAAAGTTATTCTATGAAACATGTCATATTAACATGTAGTTGAACTAATGTTATGGCAATTTAACACAGAGAAAAATAGAGCATAACTTTTTTGCAAAGATTATGAACTCAGCAGACATTTATTCAATGAAACAACATTAAGTCATTAAATAGGAAAAGTTAATCCTGGAACTAAGTTTGGAAATAGGAACAAATAAGGGCTGACATTTTCTGCATAACAGGTGAGTAAAAATTTAAGGGGCAAATATACCAGAGCTGAAATGGGGGGAGAAGAGCCATTAACATGGCGACAGTAGCTGGGCCTGTGTATATTAATAAAGCCAACAAGAAGTTTCCAATATTAAGTAGCCAAAGGGATGTTAATAACAAGGATTCTAGTATGTAATTTAAGTTTGCTTGTATTTTTTTTTTTTTTTTTTTTTTGCTGGAGAGTATGTGTAAAATACCTTTCCCTGAGAAGAAACAGTTCTATACAATAAATAAAATTCTAATGCATGAGAAGATTCATTTTTATAGTTATTTGGTCAAGCAACAGTGGACAGGAAGAATATAAGCCATAAACTAAAAATTTTAAGACAGTAAACAAAAAACAATAATTTAATGGAGGTGAAAAAATAAAATCAAAGATAATCATCACAAAAAGTATCCTTAAAAAGTTAATAGGATTTCCACAGGGAAATAAAAATTCATGGTAAGTTTATATGGAACATAAGCGGTATGATTACCTAACTGAATTTTAAGTCCAAACCCAACTTCAAATTTTGAGAAATAAGAATCCACAAAAATGAATCTCCAACATTGTCTGGAGGCTCAAGCCAGCGCTGTAAATAAACAAAGAAATAAAATGATATCCAGATTGCTAGGGAAGAAGAAAAACTGTCTTTATTCACCAAAGACATAATCCTGTATCCAGAAAGCCCAAGAATTCACAATAAACTACTAGAACTAATAAACAAGTTTAGCAAGGACACAGGATATAAGATCAATATAAAAATCAATTTTACTTCTATATTCCAACAATGAACAATCAAAAAATGAAATTAAGAAACAATTTCATTAGTAATAACATCAAAAAGAATAAAACATGTAGAAATTAATTGAAATGGCTAAGACTTGTACACTGAAAAGTACAAAACATTGGTAGGAAAATTAAGTATCAAAATAAACTGAGATATATATATATGGTCACAGATTGTAAAACTTAATATTTATTATCAAGCTGGTAATTTCTTCCAATTGATCTATAAGTCCCATGCAGTTCTTTATCTCCCACTGAAAAATTAAAGTCAAAATCTATAGAGTTTTTGGTCCCCCATCCTTTGGCAGCTAAAGCTGATTTAGCTCTCTTACTACCTCAAAGATGAATAATTCTAAACAAAATTCTCTCATTTGACATGTCCAGAGTATAAGGGGTGAAATAAACATATAAAATTATTTTAGTACTAGCTTCAAGTATGCAAAACTGAGAAATGAAACTGCACTAGAACAGGACATATCCACTTCACCAGTTTATACATCCCTTATATAATATGATTTCCCAAAATAAGACAGTATTTCCAGTACCTGGTTATCCATTAAACTTCACAAGTACATCACCATAACTATTCAGACAATGGTAAGAGCAATTTAAAGTTATGCAGGAGAAAGAATGAGGGGCAGAAATAGAGAGCAGAGGGAAAAGAAAAAAATAGGAGTCAAAACTGAAAACAGTCTTGATTTCAGCTTAATCAATAGACTGGTAAGGTTAAAACTCACTTGAGAGAAAGATCCCAGTAAGAGTCTAATTGTGATACTACACTACCCTTCTACTTTCCAGGGAGTAGAGGGAATGTAAATTGCCTCCTTTTTCAAAGAGTCGCATGTAAAATATGCTATCTTTAGAGGAGAGGAAACAGAGTGCAAGATACAAGAGTGCATGGAAACTTGGCCAGTATTTCTTCATATCTCAGGTGCCTCAGGTTCTTATCTATAAAAGGGGGCAATCCTGTGCTATAGAGAACAGTTCGGTTGCGGGGGTCCATTTTGTCTACTTCTTGATGCCAAACATAGTCCCCTGATCTGCCATATTGCCTTCCAAGTCTGTGCAATGAGGCAAAGAAAACTTCTAACTTCTTGTAACCTTAATTATCAACAACAGTGAGGAGACAAAAGGTACATATCGGTCTCTGCTTCTCTTGATCATTAATGTAGAGAACTACCTTCTATATTTTCCCCAAACAGACACCAATCATATTTTTATGTTTATATTACCTGTGAACATTACACTATCTATTACATAGGGACAATGAATAAAAAAATGAACGAAGGTGTTTATCGATCTATCATTGTATCAGCATTTTTGTTAGAATTACTCAACTTAGGGAAAGAAACCAGAAATCTAGATATAATACATAACAAGAAAACCCTAAATATGGGTCACCGTGAGTTGTACATCCCGTATGTATTCAGTGCTAGAGGACATCAAATGATGGGAGGATGAGAAATTAAATGGATAATCTCAAAATAAATATTTTGTTGTTTAATATTTATTTTTTTAGAAAGTAAAACAATAAGTATTAACGTGAAATCTCACTACTATTTCTAGTGCAAAAGACGTCAAGAGAGAAAATATGATTATAAATAAAAAATACCATTTTTAAAAAGTAAGTGTTTTTAAAAGCAATATAATTTGTCTCTGTAAAGGAGAAACATAAGGCGAGACAAAGAACCACCATTCACCAGAGCGTCTCATAATTTATAAAAGCACTTTGCTTTCCTACTAGAAGAATGAAAGTAAACATATTTATTTGAGAAGTTTCCAAATTAATGGTGAGACTATTCTGTCAAAAAAGTTGAGGGCATAAATAATTATATGTACCTTCTCTTATTCAGTATCATTTTTTTCAATAAAATATATAAGATCCCGAAGTAGAAAACAAAAATATTACCCACAACTATTTTGAACCACAAATATTAGACTTGAATTAATTACTCAATTTCTGAGATTTTTCTGTGGTTGATATCTTGAAGATCAAAGAGAAAATTTTTTTTAAATGTTTGAATCTAAATTGTAATAATTATTGAGCACAATAAGTGCTACACACCAGATAATAAGCAGTGAGACAGACATGATCCCCTGTCCTCATGGAGTTTATTGTCTAAACTGATCATCCAGTTCTAATATTTAAAACTAAATTCACTAGTTTGTATTTCTGTTCTAGAGTTTCAAAGATAGGTGGAACTTCAGTTGTATTATTTTTTTGTTTTTGTTTTTTGTTTTCAATTTTACGTTCAACATGTAAAAGTCATTATAAATGTTACTTATAGAAAAATGTCTAATGAAATTTGTTAGTTAAAGAGTGCACTTTGAAAGAAACATAGGTCAGAAATGCTAGCCCTTCAAATGTGTGACCTGCAAAACTCTCCAGGGACTGTTAGCCTGCTAGGATGCCTTTTCTCCATTTGTTCAGTAACAGAAGAAAATAAGGGAGCAATAATGTATTAAATATTTGCTGTTTTTTAGACATGTGAAAAAATTTTAAGCTAAAATTTATTTACATCAGATTAATAATTATTTTTTCTGGAAAAATATTTACTTTGTTCTTTCTGATGTAGCGGTTTAGCTAATATTTTTGAATATTTAACTCTAAGGCTGTATGTGTGTTTTTGTTTTAGTTTTGGTTTGGTTTTGTTTAGTTTGGTAGGACTGCTTCTAGGTCATGGGTGTGGAAAAATATTTTGTCTCTCAGTGAGAAAAATCTCAGTAAAGCCACAAAATAAAAGGATAACAAAATTGACATTGTCTTGTCCAAGAGGAGAAGATAACTGGCTGGGTGTTTCTTATTTTGTTTTTCAGAGAAAGATAACTGACCAAAACATCAATGTTTAGGTTTAAGAACAGAAATTAAAATATTGTTTAATCAGACAAATAAAGACACACAAAAAGTGAAAAAAGGAAAGGAAAATGAGAGAAGAGAAACTACAAAAAGTCAAATAGATGAATATAAAGGAAGATCAAGGAAGAAATGAGTGTTCTGTCTCTTGCAGGACCCAGAAAGTCAAAGATACAGATACAAAGATATGGACATAAAGAAAATCCATTACACGTATTTCAAAAATTCACTCTTAGAAAGCCATGTAGAAAAAAAAAAATAAACATACATACCAAGACACATATTCAAACATACAAAGAAGTATTAAGAAAAAGTTCTTTACTAAAAAGAGATACATACACTGAAAGATGCAGAGACATAATATTTTGCTAATTGAGGAATTAAATAGCACATGGATTCTTAGTACTGCCATGCTATTACATCTAAAATGTACAGACTCTTTGAATAAAATTATTTCTAGAATAGTTTCTGTTAAAAATTGACATTATAAGTAAGTTTACGACACTGCTAAGGGCAAATCCAGTTGGTTTTCGGGAGTTGTGGTATGTTGGTGGAGTTCAATTTTTTCATTGAAGGGGAGAAGTGCTTTTTTTCTGTAAAATAAAAATAATTTTAAAGTGTTGAAAATATTAAATAAATTTATACAAATTAAAGAGAAACTTTGATTATAGCAAGACAGCTGCTTTGTGGAATTATGATGATATTAGATGAATTTAATACAGAGGTTCCCTACATATATACACATCTTTAATGTTGAAAGAAGGAACAAGACATCTACACAATGACTTTGGATATCATCATGAAAAAGAGCTTTTTATCATTGGCTAAGGATATAAGTTATGGAGAATGAAAAAAGGAGCAAATAGAGCTCTTGATATAAGAGAAGGAAAAAAAGAGAAGGATAAATGAGGTGTTTTAAATGTACCCTATATATACTTCCCCTACACGTGTTCTATATATCTTCTGGTTTTTAAATTTGGAAGTATTAATAGTAATTAACTTTTGTTTAAAATATTTTAATCTTTATGTCAGATTTTTGCATATGACTTTTGTTTTTTCTCCAACTCCTATTACATAAGTTGGAGCCTATGGAAATCAACAAGAGATCATTGCATATTGGAGCAAACAAACATTTGTTTCACTGGCTCCTACCAAGTCACATTGCATTCTTCTTAATTTATCCTTTTCGATCTGTGATATCCATATGTGTCATAACCCAAGTAACAAACATTCTCAAGGATATAGTCCTTAGTCTGGGCACTGAATGTAACGTAAATATGGACAGTAAAATGTGTCTCTATGAAAGAGCCTAATTCAAGTGTGAATCTTTTATGTTTATGTTGTTCTAAGGTAGACATCTTGTTCTAATCCCTGGCTACATATCAGCATCACCTAAAAGAGATTAAAAATACCAAAGCCCAAGTCTCATTTCAGACTAATAAAATCGGGATTTTTCTGGAAGGGGCCTGGGCATGATCAGTATTTTTTAAATATCTTCCCAGGTGATTCTGGCACCATAGGCATATAGTGTTTTTTACTTCAGCCTTGATTCTGCGTAAGCCCAGTACAGCCTTCTGGATCACAGAATATCCTTTCAACTGCTCTAAAAAGAATATCAAATAATACTTTAAAAGGATTGACTTGACACTTAAGGCAAAAGGTTTTTTTCTTTGTGTTAATTTTATTATTAGAATTTATAAAAGTTATCTTTTCCATAAGTTTTCTTCATATTCAAGAGAAAAAAGTTAATGCATGAACAATAATAATAAACCAATGCTTAATTTCAAATAACACAAATATTAGAATTTTACCTGCTCTCTGACTAAGGCTGATTCTCACTAGTAAATATGATTTATGACAGATTAAATGCCGCTGAAGAGTAGAGGATAAAGGTATGCAACTGGGCACATGAGTGTTCATATGAACACACACACACACACACACACACACACACACACACACACACACAGACCTTCAGTTCCCTATAGACATTTGGAAGTTGTCAGCAGTAGCATCATGACAGTCCTAATTATTAAAATTACTCTTGTGTAGAAAGTGTTTTAGAATTAGATGCCAAAAGGCATGCAATGTATTAACTGCACCATGGTCTTTTTCTTTTCTTTTAAAATCTTAGGAATATTCCACTGACTTTAATCAAAACACCTATTACCACACCAGTGACATGTACACTCTCACACATTCCAAAGGAATTGCCAATAATTTCTGATTTCATAAGAATTCTAATGCCCTAAAGATATATTTTATTATTCAATTGGTCAGGAGATTTCTTTACAACTATAAAATCTACAACAGTCTCAATTTCTCACATTTTAAAATACATATCACACTTTTACCAATTCCCAAATTCTTTATGGTATCACAAAGATGCTGTGATTAAACATTGTAAACTTCAAAATACTGCACAAATTGTCTTTAGTTCCCAAATAGAGCTAGTCCTTGAGCTTTAAGAAATAATTTTATATTCTCTTTTGTATTATGGATATGCAAATATTTAATTGTTTCAAGCAATACAAGTTGAAATATATGGTCTAACATGGGCCTCTATAGATCATAGAAAATGTCAAATAGACAAGTGCTATAATGTAGAACAGAAAAAGGACTCTTTCATGTTGCTTCAGGAAGAGGAACCAGGACCAATGTGTGGCAGTTATGTGGAAACAAATCTGAGATCATTCTATAAAATAGAATGAATAATCAGATCTGACTGAAAAATGGTTATTACTTAACAATAAGAGTAAAAGGCAATCGCTTGTAATTGGTTCTCAGTATGTCCAATCTGGGAATTCACCATTTTTGAAAATAGTAGAGCTACAAATAGGAAATGATATAAAGCTGATAAATTCTCAACTTGCTCCCTATTCCACAGAAAGAATGTTAAACATTTATTCTCAGACACAACCAAGCTCCAAGCCAAGTAAAAGCACTCTTTTCTCTAAATGACAGACTCCCTCTGAACCAGTGAGGAGTGGTAATTAAATATTTGAGTTTTTAAAGCTTACCCTTTCAGTTCCCAGGCAACCTTCTGCTGGTGCCAGATAATCAAAAATAAAGTTAAGTATATGCTCAAATCTTTATCTCAGGGCACAGAGGCAGTGAAAAAAAAAAAAAAAAAAAAACCCAAATGTTAAATACCAACAAACACGGCTATTTATTGTATAAGTAAACTAAATTGCCTCCCTACTTTTCTGTCATCACATTTTCCCCTGTGCCTCAATTAATGAAGTATATAAATTAAGGGCAGGCTTTTTTTAGTTAAAAAAGAGAGAGAGAGAGACTACATAATCAAATACAATAAATAATACTAAATAATGCCATTTAATTTTAATCCTGTTTGCAAGGAAAAATATTTGTTTGACATAAAGGACATTGGATAATTTATGTACTATTTAATAATGCCATAAACTGGAAAGAATTCAGAAAGAAACTCTAAATAATCTAAATTAGTTTTATGCTGTAGTATTCCATATAAACCCATATCCTAAAAACTGTTAGTATGGGCAATTAAAAAGGAGAAGTACTACCTACTTTGGAAATTAAGTAAACAAGAAAAGCTACTTTATTTGAATAATAAGGTAACAGCTTTTAATCAAGCAATTTAAATTGCAAGAACTTTTCTTAGAAAAAAAGTAAATTATTAGGGTTTATATTTACATTGTCTTAAACTGAGCAACATTGTTTCCTCTGTCAAAAAGACACAATAGACCCACTTGTGGGAAACCCCACCAAGACTTAATACCTAAGCTAACTACGGTTTCAGCCTCTCCAATGAATAGAATTTTAAATCAATCAGTCTGGAATATCCTAGCCAGCAATAGTGAGGTAATCTGCCTGATAAAACCTCCTGCCTTCCCCTAAGGGAAGGTGACCTTGTTGAAATAATCCACTACTTTGGTTTCCTTGCCCTACCTTCTTTCTCCCTATCAAAACCTCTCAGTTTGTAAAACCCCTCAGAGCCCCTTTTTACTTACTATATGGTATGCCACCCAATTTATGAATCATTTAATAAAGTCAATTAGATCTTTAAATTTACTCAATTGAATTTTTGTTCTTTAACAGCTCTATGCCCAGAAGTACCTGACAAGGAGGAGCTATATTAAGGGTAATAAATATCTGTGATTAAGTGATATGGTATAAAAGTATCTCATGAGCGAAGACATTGTAGAAGTATAACAACCTGCACCCAACCTCAAAGCTATAACAATGTATTACTGATCTCTCTCTGTCTCTTAATCTTAGGGCTGTCTTGATCTATATAGCTGAGATTTGAAATGCTATTGGGTCTCCTTATCTCAATTATGTGCTGAATTAAGTCTTGTGAATATGTAGGGAACAATTTGATTCACTAGAAGATGCAAAAACTATAAGCATTGAACAAATCCAAGTGGCATTTTCTTGAATTCCTCTGATTTCCATTCTTCTGTGACTTGCTGAAGTCTCTAGCCCCTATTTCATCTAAACCTTCTAGAGAGCAACAATGCTAATCTCAGCTTCTGTGTTTCTGAATTTTGGCATAGATTTACATTAGGACATCTCAATAAAACATAAGGTCTAATGGGAAAACATTACACTCTCAGGTCATCACACCTGCCAAAGCAATTCACTTCAAGTTGTAAGGACAAAGGAAATATCACACCTCCAGAATCTGGCTTTAAGGCTTATAAAGCTAATCATTTGTAAATCAACTTTACACATGAATTTTGCAAAGAATTACACCCAGAGTGCCTTACTGGTTTGGGAGGATTAATGAGATTCTGTATGTAAATTTAATAGCTTAAAGTTTGGCAGAGTGGATATTGAACAAATGTTGGCTTCTCACTACCTTTTCTGATCCCCCCCACCCACTTTTATTATTTTATTTAAAGATCACAGTACTTTTATGTAGGTAATATTCTCAGTTTACAAATGGGAACATGGAAATTCAGAAAAGTTAAAGAAAATCTCCCTAGATCATACATATGGTGATGAATATCAGAATCTGTTTTTACCCAAGCCCATCTGATTCTACTCTATCACTATATTTCTAATAAAATATGACTCCATCCTCATTGTATTCACCTGCAGAGTCCTTCACAAAAATAGGAAGATATCCTCACATGATGCTGAACTTCTGCTATATCAGCACCTTGAATTCATCTTTCTGGTCAATTTTCTTTTTGTAATTTAAACTGGGAAATAGAAATCATATTCCATTTTTTAAAGAATGCTGTAATGTTGTTGGATTTTTTTGCATCAGTAAATGAAAAAATTGTGAGAAATTTAGGGAAAAAAGAAAAATAATTAACATTATCCATAATTTTACTATCTAAAAACTACTGTCACTATTTTGTTATATGGCCTTCTAATCTTTTACATAAGTATATATTTAAGTATCTATGTATTTTTTTTACAAAATTAAGATCAGAGTAAATACTTTTTTATAAACAACTTTTTCTTTTAAAAAAATCAGCTAGAAATCTTTGAACACATAATATTTAATGAATTCATTATTTCTTGTTATAGGAAACTATGTAATTTCCTTACGGAATCCCTTAACTGTGTCTGTCTTCATCATTTCTATTTGAAAACCATACTAAGTGCCAATACTATTCATTCATCATTTCATTTAGTCCTCTTAATTTTACAGTCATTATTTTACTGAATACCTGCAACTCCACCAAGAGACAAGCATTTTAAATTGTCTTTAAATAGTATTATTTTTCTAAAAAAAATTCTTTATTGGTACATTTATACTGATATAATCATGCATCCCTTAATGACAGGTATACATACATTCTCAGAAATGCATAATTAGATGATTTTGCCATTATGTGAACATCACAAAGTGTACTTACACAAATCTAGATAGTACAGCCTACTACACAGTTTGGTTATATGGTGGAGCTTAGTGCTCCTAAGCTACAAGCCTGTACAGCATTTTGCTCTACCGAATACTGTAGGCAATTGTATGTATTTGCGTAACTAAATAGTAAGTATTTGTATATGTAAATATATCTAAACATAGAAAAGGTATAGTAAAACTACAGTATATAAATAGTACTTTATGTATCTGGTAAAATAATAGGTTTGTTTACAACACATGAGTAATGCACTTTGCTACATGGCTATAGTGTCACTAGGCAATAGAAAAGCTTCATCTCCACTATGACTGATGGGACACTTTCATTTGTTGTTGACTAAAATGTCATTATATGCACATGACTGTACTTTTGATTTTCTTAGGATATGTTACTCGATACGAATTTACAAATAGTTTTCCCAAAATATTGTGTTTTACTAGCAGTTTGAGAGGATTTATTTCCTTAGACTGTCATATTATTTATAATTTCAAATGTTTTATTAAGTGAAAACCAAATTTTCTACCTCAGTATTTGTGAGATAACAGAAAATATATATATTGGTCTCTGCCCCTGGTTCTTGGCACAGAACTTCTAAAACCATTGCAATTTCCAAGTGATAGGAACACTAGGAGTATTTCTTGTTATATTTGTCTTTGACTCTGTTCCTAAAACTCTGGTAGATTCCTAAGAGATAAGAGAAGAGCACCTTTTGTTCTATTGAGGCAATTCTGAGTGAGCTCCTGGATGGGGACTGGTCTCCAGAAAGACCAAGCCACAAATAGAATCCTGAAATTTTTCATCTCACCCCCTCATCCTCCAGAGACACAAAAGGAGCTGGAAATGGAGTTAATAATCCATCATGCCTACATGATGAAGCCTCCATAAAATCTCAATAACAAGGCATTCAATGAGCTTCCAAGTGAGTGAATACATTCACCTACTTAGATGATAACACACCCCAACTCCACAAGAATGGAAGCTCTTGGACTCAAGACCCTCCCAAACCTTGCCCTATGTATCTCTTCTTCTAGCTATTCATCTGTATCCTCTATACATCCTTTAATACAAGAGTCTCCAACCCCGGAATGGGGACCAATACCTGTCTGTGGCATGTTAGGAACTGGGCTGAAGAGCAGGAGGTGAGCAGCAGGCAAGCAAGTTAAGCTTCATCTGTATTTACAGTTGCTCCCCAACGCTAGCTTCACTGCCTCAGCTCCACCTCAGATCATCAGGCATTAAATTCTCATTGGAGCACCAGTCCCTGGGCAGCTGCTTTAATAAACTGCTTTAATAAACTGGTAAGTGTAAGTGTTTCTCTGAGTTCTGTGAGCCTCTTTAGCAAATTAATCAAAACTGAGGAGATGGTCATGGGAACTTCTGTTTTGTAGCCAAAGCAGATAGAAGTTGTAGGTAACTTAGAGACCTATTGCTCTGATTGGCATCTGAAGTAGATTGAGAGCAGTCTTGTGAGCCCTTAACCTGAGGGATCTGACACGGTCTCTTGGTAAATAGTGTTAGAATTAAATTAATTTTAGAACACTCAGCTGGTGTTGCAGAGAATAGCTTGATAGGTGGCAGGAGGGGTCGAAAACAGAAGCAAAAATAAAAACAAAAGACATTTGGTGACCAGAAGTGAAGTGTTCTGTTGTGAGAGTAAAAAACACAAGTGAGAAACTGAGTTTTCCAACTCAACATTGTATCTTAGTTCCTGACTGATTATCATGATAAACATTTTGGTAAGTCTATTGGCCTTTTGTCTTTCCCTCTATTGATAAAGTATTCATGTTTGACAGATTTTCTTTTGAGGTGGTTATCTTTTTCTCACTGATCTTAACATTTTCTTACATACTAGTTTTATTAATCATTTGTCAAACATGTTGCAAATATTGATCACTTCTATATTGGAGATTTTGGATTATTAATCACTTTTTTTATTCCCCATGCTACATATTCATAAAATATCTCTGTATAAATTTTTACTTTAAAAAATGTTAAATCCACTGAAAGTCTGAAAAAAGACCATGGAAAAACCTGCATGATTCACCAATTGCTAACATTCTGCCCTACCTGCTATCTACACAATCTCTCTCTCTCTCTCTCTCTCTCTCTCTCTCTCTTTCTCTCTCTCTCTCTCTCTCTCTCCCTCCCTCTCTCTGTCTCTCTCTCTCTCCCCCCTTCTCTCTTTCTTACACACATGCACACATGCACGCACACACACTTGCCTTTTGTCAAACCTTACAAAGTCTGCTGAAGATATCATTACACTTCACCCCCTAAATACTTCAGCATGTATCTCCTAAAGAAGTGGAAAATTATTTCATATGAAACTACAGTATAGTTATCACACCTAAGAAAATCATCAATAATAGAATTATCCAACATCTATACACAAGTTTTCTCTATTATCCTGAAAATACCTTTTCAGGATCCAGTGGTTCATAGTATTTGACTATCATGTCTCTTCAGTTTCCCAGATCTGTGTGAGACACCTTCCCTTCCTTGGTCCTTCCTAGTATTGACTCCTTAAAGGACCCAGATCAGTCACTTGTAGAACATCCCACTTTCTAGATATATCTGATAGTTTTTTTTTTTTAATCATTAGATTTAGGTCAAACATATCTGATAAGAGCACACATGAACGATTAGGCAACACTTCTCAATGCATTAAATCATGAATCAGTGCCTGCTAAACTTAAGTAAATTAAATCAAATTCACAAAAGGAAGATTGGGATTAATATATTATCAGTTTTCTTAACCAAAAGATTCTCCAGGAAAACTAGATTAAAGAATGTATGCTTGAAAGTTGTTAAGAGATTAGATCTTAAATGTTTTCATCACAAAAAAGAAATGATAATTATGTGATGTGATGGAGTTGTTAGCTAACACAATAATGGTAATCATATTGCAACATATAAATATCAAATCAATACACTGTATACCTTAAACTTAGACTATATTATACATCAATTTCATCTCGGTTAAATAAATAAATTTTTAAGTTAAATATATGTATTATATATTTAACATATATATTATATATATAAGCAAAAGCTAAAATGGGAATACCTGTTTCTATCTATTAAAACATACCAATTTAATCTATCCATCTTACCATGGGTGGCTAAAATATTGACAGACCATTTATCCCTATCCTTACTAACAACCATATGGATTTCATAAATATACAATAGAAAAAGCAGATTTGTATATCCAAGTTGTTCTAAGCATACTTAAATATTTTCTAATGATTGAAATGTATCAAAAAACAGAAATGAAGGAAGACAATGTGTTCTTCTAAGAAGAGAAGATAAAGGCCAGGATATAAGGTAAGCAGTGATCTTTGATCCAATCATGAAAATTAGGTCAGCCACTCCTTCTTTAGGGGAAGGAGCCATAAAGGTGATCTCAATGCTATCCACTTCTGGGGAATGAGCAGATTACCTTTCCCTCCTACAGAAAATAAGAAGTATTGCCTTCACGACATAATGAACTGTGGCTTTCTAATTTTATTCATAGTGGACTCTTAAAATATACAAACACAGAAACCCACAGGTCATAATTTTATATGGAAAAGCAATCAATATGTTTTCATTTTTTCCTTTTTCTTAATTCTGATAAAACCATGACCCATCTGAAAATAAAATGAACATTTATCAACTAGTTGTTTATGGCTTATTTTTTTACACCAAACTTTTATTTTATTTTATATTTATTTTTATATACAGGGCATATTACATTACTCTTTCTCTTGGGTATTCTTCTAACAGTGTTAAATAAAAATATATGCAAGCCATGTGTCTAAGTTCAAACTTTCTAGTCACCACATTAAAAAAAAAAAATAAAGAAAAACATGTAAAATTGATTTTAATAATATATTTATTGAACCTAATCTTTTTAAAATATTTTCATTTTAACATTTAACCAATATTAAATAAATATTTAATGAAATATTTTATATTCTTTTTTGTTCAGTGTCTAGACTAGGCATAAAATAAAGTTACTCACGCTAAGCCCCACATCAGTAAACAGACACTTAACCAAGTTTCTACACCCAACTCTCCCCCAAAATGGAAGGCTTGGGTCAGTCAATCAGCATATGCCTGCTCAGCACAAGTTACCTAACCTGGCTTCAAGACTTCCCTTTATTCCATCTATGGAATGTAACCCTGCTTTAACCAATCAGCAAATGCCTAGTATAATTTCCTTATTCCTGTTCACTTTGGTATATAAAACACTCTCACTTTGCATAACTCTTTGTGTTTCTTTTCTGTTTTCTACACTGGATGTTTCCCAGTCCATGAATCACTAAATAAATGCCAACTAGATCTGAAATTTTCATTTAACTATACTGTC
This sequence comes from Eidolon dupreanum, assembly GCA_028627145.1. NCBI lineage: Eukaryota > Metazoa > Chordata > Mammalia > Chiroptera > Pteropodidae > Eidolon > Eidolon dupreanum. The sequence continues at coordinate 86,088,725 of CM053507.1, read as the reverse complement.
TCTGAAATCTGGGATGTATTTTACACTTACAAACATCTCATTTCAGACACTAAGTAGTCATCAGCAATATTTAGCATACATTTAAATTTAATAAATCTACACTTTAAAAAGTAGATTCGTATACTCAAGTATTACCCAAAAAAATTTTCATTAAGTGAATCAAGTATCAGTTTTGAAATTAAAATGAAATTAAAATTATTAAAATTAATGTTTTAGTTTTTTAGTCACACAATCTACATCTCAAGTTCTCAATAGTCATATGGTGCTAGTTGCTACAGCATCAGATAGGACAGTCTAGAAATCCATATCTGCTTAGTGGCTGAGAAGAGATTAAGTTTAGTGGATCTCTTTAGTATAAGGTATTTACTTAGTTTAATGAAATTCATAGTCCAAACATATAAGAACTGACTTATTTGGGGAAGAAAAGGCAGAGATGATAGATAATAGATAGACAGACAGACAGATAGATAGACAGAGACAGAGACAAACAGATAGATGGACAGATAGGTGTGCTAAATTGTGTGGTAAACTTAATCTCACTTGCAGACCTTGTAGGATATCTGGAATTGGAAAAAGCAAGACAGCTTAAGTTTGCTTCAAAACTAAGAGATGGCTGAGATTTAGTTTGGAACTTACAAAAAACTATACCTTTAAAATGCGTTTTAATTTAACCTCATTCTTTGATGTTTTCCATTAGTGTTAATAAAAAGTTTTATCCTAATTATGATGGTATATTTCTCATTCATTGAAAAATGATTAATAAATATAAAATCCAATTGTATGCATAAATAAATTTATAGTTAATAATTTAAGGTAACAAAAACTTATTTTCCAATACTATACCACAAATATTTGTAATTTTAAACCCTAAATACGTCTTTCCCTATCAGCAGTTAAAATTGCAAATAGCTTTATGTTTTGAGGAAACATAAAGTTTATTCCACTGCTATTTATTTTGTTCCATCTCTCTGAGCATTAACAAAAGTATTTTATAGATGAGAAATTTTGAGCATGAAGTCAAGTGTTTATCAAAAATTCATACGATAAGCCACCACTATGCTAAAAACTCATTGTGAAGATGATTTCTTGTCCTTAAAGCCAGGAAATAATCAGATGGCAGCATTTGACAATAATTAAATTCATATTTAGATTTCACTTGCTACAATAATGGGGACAGGAGACCAAAATAAAAATAAAATGTCTAAACTTATAGGAAATAATTTATATTTAACACAAAAGAACAAGTTTTAAAGTTAATAATTAATGTTTATAATCTCATGAACAATCATTTTGAAGATTAATTGAACAGCTTCAATCAGCCACAAAAGACAAATTCCTTTAAAGCATTTTAGTGGCAGGAGAGCTTCCTGTATGGATCAGTGGTTCATGTTGCAACAGATCATGGAAGGAAGGTATGAGCTTCTGTAATTAGACATTTTTTTAAAACGTCAGACTCTCAGTGATCCAAGTATGGGTTTGATTTTCATGTGCCTTCATTAATTTGCACTTGTGCTACAAAAGAAGAGACCCTTTCCATTGATAGCTATAGAAATAAACTGCTACAGAAAGAAAACTCTCTCAATTTTTGAAATATGTGGAAGTGGGTCATCTTTAAGATAATCTAAACTTTGGAATTTGATTGAAGTTATTGCTTCAGTACAGTTTTCATGATTTTATTCACAGAGCCTTCTTTTTAAAATCAGCGAATCACATTTCCTATGAAATAAAATAAATGCTCACGTGTTTTTAGTCATTTTGTGACAAAATTTGAGTTCTTTCTATTGAAAACGTTGGAGTTTGATTTATTTACTTAACTCAGATACGATTTTTCAATTGTTTTTGAGTGAAAGTCCTCTTGTGACATACAACGATCCCAATCAGTGTCAGACAGTAGGCCCAGGGCAGCTAAAAATATATCATCCTAGTGCATTTGTTGTGGAAGTTGGATATTATCATTGTTTTTATAACTATTCCTGTAGGAAATTATGGTCTGAGTTTTTATTTTTTAATTTTGTGAGCAATAAAGTGAATGTTATACATCCTAATATACAATTAAAGATAAAACCATTGACTTTACTAGGAAATGGAACAAAAATAGAAATATAAAAAAAGAACCTGGGAAAAACAGAATGATCTTGTGACTAAATAGCTTGCTTCTTAAATTATATCCAATTATTATATAGTATTGTGTATGTGCACTACAATTTGTCCTAAGAATATTTTTTATCACTTCATATTTTGCTAAATAAGCTGATTCTTTTCTATTTGCCTCATTTTCCATAATTTGATATTGAGAGAGTTAAGAAAATATATTCTAATGAGCAAAGTTTTCATTTGAACCTGGCCACCTAGATATGATTTTCCAATCTTTGAAGTGATAGAAATCATTTTCATGAGTGATAGAGGCAGCTGATTCAGCAGGGAACACCATCGTGCCTTAGCCAACCCTGATTCTGAGCAGCTAATTTAAATAGCTAGTTAATTTATGCAAGCATCTCTCTTATTTTCTCAGAAAATGAGGGGAAGCCTGGATTGGAAGAGGAGAAACTGAAGATGGAAAGATAGGAAAATACGGAAATAGAGTGGATAACTGCTGAGGCATGACTAATCAAGAAAGACACTCTGTGTATATTATGGACCCATTGCGATAATAAAATTGGAATAAAATTGCCTACCCAAACCACTCAAGACACTCTGCATCTTTAATTTTTAAAGTTATGAAGACACTTGACATAGAAGGGGATCAATTATCATAAGTTTGCGTGCAAATACTTGAGCAAGGCAGTGGGGCAGAGTCAGGAGGAAAATTATGAGCTTACAAACACATAATGGCAACTAATTGTACTATTTTGGGGTCCCTCTCCAGTGGTTTCATTTGGCAGTAATGGTCATGGCTGATTTATTTTGAATCATTTTCAGGATTCTGAAGTTATTTATATATTTGCTAAAGAAAATTGGATCTGATAATGAAACCAACCAAAACATTAAAACAAAAGGGATAGTTTGGCTCCATTTAATAATAGAATAGAGGTGTCTGGTATAGGATAGAAGGAGCTTCCAGATCACAGTGGCCCCTCTTGCAATGGGCAACCTTGAACATATGCATTTTGTTAGATGAGATTTTTGACTGTCTCTGCTATAGGAAAATTAATAGAATGCTTTATTTCATGTAAAATAAAGTATATAAGGTGCTTTTATTTGTTAATAATAGATTTGAGGGAATGCTCAGGTTCTGGAGTGGTTCTGGATTATCAAGGCAAATTTAACTTTTCTTGTTGTTATTACACTATCTATCTAAAATTAATCAGGTAATTTACTGGAAAAGTCTTTACTCTTTTTTATCCTCACAAAGTATTGAGAGATTATTTCCAAAAGGTCAAGTTTGAAGAAAAAACAAACAGTTGGATAGAAAAGGAAAATGAACTTCATTACTGAGATCAGGAACACAACCATTAGAAGTTAAATGAGCATTGTAAGACTTGCAGTGAACAAAAAAAAAATAAGCAAACTCCCATTTATTGCCTATATTTCCTTAAGAGAAACCTACATCTCTCTTATCTTATTGCCTATATGAAAACTACCTAAGCAGACATGACTTGTGAAGATCGATGTTTTCTTTCTTTTTTCTATTTTTTATTTCTTAAAACTTTGCCCATTAAAAGAAGTGAAATTAGTCCTGGTGAATGAATTGCTTTCTCTTTCTGTTCTACTGAATAAACTGTTTTAATATATATTTTAAAATGAATCATTACAAATATGTCAGAAGCAGTGATTGTCAAAAATGGAAAGAGATTACTGTCAACACTACTAATGCTACCAAGCAGCTGATCAGATTTTAATGTTAGCTCCTCATTTTGCTGGCTTGAATCTAGTAGCAGAATCTTGTTTTGTATCAATTCTTAAAAGTGTAAAATATACAGTCACACATTTATCATAATGAATGTTTCAAGAAATGCATAAATATGTATTCAGAATCCACTCTCCTATTTCTTTTTTCTGAAGTTTTCACATTATTTCTTTCAGAAACTGAAAATTGATTTGAATTAGAAAAAGAATGTTGACACAATGCCAGGTAAAACCTGATTCAACACTGAGTAAATGATTCCGTACTGGTGTCCTCGAATACACACAGAGCCTGATGAGGCAGGATTGAAAAGCTACTACTCTCTCGACACATTGACCAATACTCTTAGTAGAAGTCGGGTTTTTCTTTCCTCCATCCACTTTGTGGTATACTTGGGGATGGGATGCTGTTAGCAATGGGATGGGAACTAACAGCATTACATGCTACAAAGAGCAATTGCCTGAACAATTTTCCTAGGCCAGAACCAAAGCAAAGCAAATGCAATACTCCCCCTTGCCTCTCTGTCAGCCACATGAAGAGTGGAGCTGCACGGCGATCTCCACAGGGCAAATTCCATGACAGAAACTGAAATCTGTGGCCAATTGCATGGCGGCATGGGTCTGCCCCAAGTATGATATTTAAATATTGAATACAACATATATTTTTTTCTTTTTGGGAACTATCAAAAATAAAGAATTTATTAACATAGGTGTATTTGCTTGATTTCTTTGAAGGAAAACACCTTTTGGCTAAAGAAAGATGCACAGTGTTTTTTGGAAACATGAGGATCATATTATGGTTTGGTATTTTAATATCAAGTCAAATGAAACAATTACAAAAAAAAAATCCCCTTTTAAAATTATTCAATTTTATGTTCTTTGGCTAAAATACTAACAGAATATTTCCTGAGATCTGATCATTCACTGTAGAGTGTCTCTTTCCTCCTTTTAGAATGTTATATATTTTTAAAAATTACCTCTTCTTTTTTAAAGAGATAAGAGAAAAATGAAATGGAAAAGTTTAACTGTCAGTTAAACCTTTTATAGATAACATTTACAGCAACTGCTCTTCCCATAGCGCATGCCTGAAAATACAAGTAAATTGCATTCGTTGACTCTAAAGTTTCAGAGTACATACAATCAATGTGCATTAAATAAGTATTTACCGGAATTTAACTTTCTTCTTTTGCTTCTAGTTTTGGATAGAATTTTGTTGTTTAAATTTCATATTCAAAGCTATGCAATCATGTTACCCATTTATTTTATTTTTTGCCTTTATGTTGGCATTTTTATATCTGGAAATCATTCAGGTTTATTTTCTTTCATTTAAAATTTTTACATATAATACAAAAGGCAATAATTTTTTCTCATGCAGAAATAGTCCTCACACAAAGTCACAATACAGCATGGATTAGAGGTGAGCAGTTGATGAGATTAAGAAATTATATATTCCTTATTTCATGAAATTATAGAATACGAAAGATAGAAGATAATTTTATAGATCATCTAACGTAACTCTCCTCATTTTATGGATAAAAAAGTAGAGGTTCGGAGGAAATAAAGTGATCTGTTTATGATCACATGGCTAGTAAAGGCAAAGTTTACACTAGAATGTTTAGATCTTCAATCTCGAAATATTTTTACTCTACAGGCTCTTTATTCTTCAGGCTCCCTAATGGAGTAAAGATTAAAACAGGGTAATAATTACATGATAGATAAACGATTGCTTAGGACCAACTAAATCAAGAAAGTATGAAATAGAGAAAAAAGTAACAGAACATTTGGTTCAGTCAGAGTCCTAATAGAAAATAGATGACACACTCAAATTGGGATAATTGGAAGGGGGTTTAACAATAAACGATTTAGTAAGATGTGGGCATAGTACAAAGAAATCACAGATGATATCACCAAAGTACAGGGCTAGAAATAACTGAGCTATTACTCTTCCCAGACCTACCCTGAGGAAAGGAGAATGGTTCTGGAAGCCAAAGATAGGGTTCTGTATGGAGGGCTACTTGACAGGAGCTCTGACTTTTTGGTCAAGAGGCAGAGCCAACATGAGGGGAATCTTGCAGGGAGGATAACAGGACTGAAATCGTTCACCGTTCTCTCATTCCTCTGATCTCTTACAGCAGACTTCTCACAGTAAGCAAACTAGAGTGTAAGAGTACATCTTAATATATTGTCTTTGTAGGTCAGATTCCGATGACAGGGAAAATAGTGGGAAAGGCAAAGTATGGGTATGAAAGAGTAAATGAAAGCATGAGATGAAGTGTGAACAAAGGAAGAAATGATAAGCAAAAAGCTAAAAGAGAAAAATACATCAATTTTAGAATTAGGAGCAAAAGTATTAGCTCAGTACAAGGAGCAGAACAGTATAGAATGAGAAAGTTGTATTGGATGATTAATTGTAAAGTCAGGTTTCTGGACGAAGAGGTAAAAAAGGTCAATGGAGAGGAAGAGGAAAAGCTGAGACAAAGAGAAAGTTGAGGTTGTGATGGGTACAAACATTAAAATTTAAAGAAAATTTTTTTTTATGTAAACCTGTTCCAGTTGGTCCTGGACTAGAAAGAAAGTTCTGTTAGATAGTACAGTTCTAACATTTATGAAATACTAAACATGTAAGCTCCATGGGAATATCAAGAATTTCTAAATTACTTCAAGTCTAAAAAATACGTTCACTTCTTTTTTTTCTTTCCTCGCTTGGCATAGGATACTTTTAGAGCATTTCCCTTGTTATTTAGTTGCCTAACTTTCCTGATGTTCCACTGTATGCCTGTGCTTCATATATCCACTTCTAGTCCCATACCCTTCCTGAACAAAATCGTTCATGTGCATCTTCCCTATGACTTCCCCCACAGATGCCATACACATCTAAAACAAGGGGGTCCACCATTTTCCTTCTGATATTGCTCTGTCTTGTTTCTGGTTATTTAGAATTTGATTTTTTCCAAAGGAACTCTTAAGCTATATAGAGAACAAAGAAGACAAATACCCCAAGTATGTGAGACTCATCTCTTAATATTATTAAGAAGACTGGAAACTTCTTCTCTTTTCTTTTAGTCTTCATGTCTTTTTCTGCTTCTACCACATATGCATAGCTCTCCTTCTTCCACCAGCAAGCAGAATTTTCATCTTCTTTCCAGATTTCATTGCCAGTCAAAACATAGGCTCCTTTTGCTAGGTCATGTATCAAATTCAGAATAAAATATTTGTGACTTATAATTTAATTTAGGATAATTCTGTCATTTGCCTGGAGTTTTCATTTTCTTTGCTTTTTTATTGACCTCTTTAAGCTTCCATTCCTGCATCAATAAAAAGTAAATAATAATAGCTTCTTCATATAAGATAAATTTTGTAAAGTGCTGATCACAACACTGCAAATAATAAAAGCTCTTTAAATGTTAACTGTTATTATTATTGCTCTCTAAATAGCAGTCCATAGGGGTCTGATAATTTATTATAAAAGATGGTAATGAAGCAAGCTAAAGGGTCAAGATGCTCCCCTCAAGGATGAAGATAAAAGAATATGTTACCCTCATTATAATCCCTTAATATCAATGAGTAATATCATCTCTAATAACAAATTTTTTCTCTCTCAGAAATGGCACATATTAACCTCCATTGGTCCGATTAGCCAGTCTAGAACAAAGTTACATTTTTTAATGTTGGCTTTATTTTTCCAGGACTTGTGCTTAATTAATCGTATTTGGGGCATTCGAATTAACCTTTAAAAACTAATAAAAATATTGCAGATTATGGTTTTATAGGCATTCTGAAATTTTTGAGAAATAACTTTGTAAATGTGTTATTAAATGCATAACAGTCTTGGAAAAACCTCTCTGCTGTAAGTACATAATCTAAAATGAAAGCATGCCAGCTGACTAAAATGCAAAGTATAGTCTGAAACTGAAACAGGATTAACAAAACCACACAAAATAACCCAAATTAACACCACTACCAGATTATGCATGAGATAATTCTTACACGTGGTAAAATGATAAATATAGCCCTTTATTTTTAATGGGCTTATATTTGAAAATACAGAAAAGCACAGAGAAGTAATCTAACATTGTATCCATGTCTCATATTTAAGAAACATGTTATCATTTTTTCCTTAGATAATTGCAGAAAGACATAAAACAGTAAAGTTTTGATCAAAATTCTTTTTGTGCAGCCTAATTGATTCTATTTCATGCTATCCCTTTTGCATCCTGGTCATAAATACTATTTGAAATTGAAACGTATCCTTTCTATCCACATTTTCATACTTTTACATTACATACAAATAGATATGTTGTTTTATATACAAATATATAATACATGTCATTTTTATTGTTGGAAAAATTTAAACAGTTATCATATCATATGAATTCTTAAGAGTTGTCTTTTTCTCTCAACTTTTCTTTATTTACTGTGACTGCTGTATATAAAACTATCCACTTCTAATAATGGATATGTAGGTCGTTTCTAGGATTTTTCTCAATAAACAACAATATTGAATTGAATACCTCTATGCATATTTTCTTGCACACATATACAAGAGTTCTTCTGAAGTAAATGCAGCACTTAGAAGTAGAATGTTGGACCTTGACAAACTTACCTAGATATTGCCAAATTGTTCTCAAAACTTGTCGTATCAATTTTACAACCGCTACCCACATGTAAGGGTTCCCTTTATTTCGTATTCTTAGCAGCACATGATATTGTCAGAATTTTTTAAATGTTTATTGTTCTGGTAAAAGTGAAATCAAATAACATTTTTTAGATTTTATTTAAAAGCCAAAGTCAAAACAAATTTGTAAGTGAATGTCTTTGTTACTATAATTTACTGTAAGCAGTGAATTATTGAGTTGTGGATTTGAAATAGCTTATTAAATTTTCATTTAACCCATTTTGTACCTATTTGGAATGTTACCCTGTATATTATGAGGTACTCAAAGAATGACCAGTAAAACAAAGCATAGAAAGAGGTATGTTCTGTCCCATTTTCCTCATGTTCCAAATTCCCAAACCCTTAATGAGAGTTCACTTAACTAATAAATCAGACTTTTTTTCATTAATATATACTTTTGTAAATAGCAGCATCTTAGAAATTCTGCTTTCTTTCCCTTCCTTTCTTCCTCATTCCCCACTTCCTGTTCCTTTTTCTCCTGTTCATCTTCCTTTTTTCTTAATAAAAGACCATTTAAATACTTAGTTGTAAAGTACAGTAATGGGTTAGCTACTTCTCAAATATGGCAAAGATTACAACTTCCCATAGACTTTGCATCTGAGTCTTTTCACTAATACAGCAGCAGGATTTGAAGATTTGATTAACTCTTCATTTGGAGTTTGACAATCTTAATAAACCTATATTTTTTCTAAAATGCTGACTCTATCCAGTAATTTATATTTTCATTATAGTAATGTTATAACCTGTTTTGATTAAAATTTTCTGCAAGAAGCCCTTGTTTCTATAGTTAGACCTTAGAACATATTTTTTAATTAAATGAAATTTCTATAAAATGCCACACACCAGCAAGAACTACATGAACTAAGGACTACTACCTAATAGCTTTTTGTTTCATTGTTATTGTTGATATTCAAGTAACCATGTAGGTTATACATACATATTCGGTCATAATTTTATTTAAATAATGACACGGTTTGCTGAGTTAATCTTATTTAAAAAGAGGATTTAAGCTCGTGTGAAAAATTCAAAACATCGTTCTTTAAATATGCATACTATATTATCAATATTATAAGGTTTTATATTTGACATCATGATTTATCAAAATACAAACAACAATAGTATTAGTTTGCCTTTCCTTCTTTAATTCAATTCATGTACTGCTCTACAAGTTTTAATAAATTCTTATTATTTCTTATCATATAAAATAAACAAACAAACAAACAAATAAAACTCTTTTGCCTTAATTTCAAGTCCCTCAATAACCTAGCCCAACACATTTGTAGTGATTTAACTTCTATGAATCCTCTACACGCATTCTACACCCATTTCTTGTTTTTGTTCATCAAAAATAAAGTCTAACACAGATCTCACTGGGCTAAAATCAAGGTGTCATCAGGGCTGTACTCCTTTTCCAGCTCATAGAGAACATTTATATTCTTTGACTCGAGGCCTCCTTCTGCCGTCTTCAAAGTCAGCAGTGTTACATTTCTCTGACCATTCTTTCATAGTCATAGCTCCCTCCCTCCATCCCTCTTACCACACTGTGGTAGCTTCTCCAATTTTAAGGACCCATGTAATCAGATTGAGTTCACCAGAATAATCCAAGATACTCTACTCATTTCAAAGTGTCTAACTTCATCACAACTGAAAAGTCTCCTTTGCCAAATACAATAACATAAATTCCAGAGATCTTTGGGGACCATTATTCTGCCTATCATGATTTTCTTCTATTCCTGCCACCTAACAAAGTTCACCTCCACCATAAAATTAGAACATGCAATGGATGATTAAGACTAAAGATTATTTATTCAACCTCTCATTTTACAAGTGAGGCCACTAGTCTCATTGATGCCAGATAATAGATTTTTAATAAATATTTTTTAAATGCTGAATGAAGTAATTTGTCGTTCTAAGCTCCACTCAAATAACATTTCTTTGAAGAATCAAATATGTCAGCTTAAATGGATTTCTCACCCAAAGCTAGTCTATTATTTATCATCTGACCACTAATTATAATCTATATTTTATACTAGGACAAATATTAGTTTCTAGTCTCTGATATTATATTTATTGTTTCATTTTATCATGTTTTTATTATATAATAATGTTTCATAGTTTTCTTTTTAGCTTATTTTTTATTTATTTATTCTACTGTGAATTTCCTGTGCCATATTTTACTAATCTGGGTTGGTTCTATATCTAAAGATCTGCTCCATGGTTCACTTTCCTTTCCAAGCTTGCCTTTGTAATTCCATCACAGAAGACATACTAGAGCAGGAAACATTGCAAGGGATAGATTTTCCATTTTTCTTTTCCTTTCCATCATTTCTGATTGTAATCAGAGTAGTAACTCAGGTTGGATTAGTATTCTAATCCAACACATCTGTAATTTATGAAGTTAGGCCTATGTGTCTATTATATTATTTTTTTCTACCAGGAAGAATCAGTTTTATTCATAACTGTCAGCTCAATGTTCAGCACATTACCAACATATAGTCAGCATTTTAATAAACATTTATTAAATGAATAAATAAAACGATGAATGAAAGTTTAACATTAAAATTAGATTGGTTGGTGTTAGTGTGTCAGAGCTCTAGATGCAGGAGCAGCATGTGTAGGTAGATTTGGCTACTCCACTTTCTCAGCTCACCATAGATATTCCTGAAAATCCCTTGCATTGGTGATAATATGTATGTGTATAATTTAAGGATATGAATATTAGTTTTTCAAATGTTAACAGTCAATAAATTGTCCTCCAGAAAATGTTAATGAAAAAGTCCAAGACAACTATTTGGCTTAAAAATGAAGTAGTAAAATCTTCCATAACAGAATTTATAGCAACCACAAAATAATTACAAAAATATTTTTAAAAATACATTTAGTCCTCACCTTATTTTTGGAGAATGTGCCTCACTAAAATGACTTCATTCAAAAATACCACATATTAACACAGATGTCTTATCAAGGTAGTTTTTTGTTATACTTTCTGTATGTTTTTATTCTCTGATAGATTTTTAACTCCTTAAGGTGTCTAATACATTTTGTATTCTTAGAATATAAAGTTTCTATTTCTTGAAAAAAGAATTAAATTAATGAATGAGTGCATCTCACTTGGTAGCATGCCATCCTCAGATGTCTATTGAGCATTACTGTGTGCAAGGGACTGTGAGAACTGCAAATGATCCCTGCCATCATGGAGTAAGAATGAAAAACAACTCCAAGTAAAGAATCATCTACTTCCATACATAAGGCTCCTAGTTATAGGTGAATCAAGGGGTCTTTCTAATACCTCAAGACTTCATGACCAGATTAGCTTTCAACTTACAACCATTAAATAAAAGTTTTCTGACTTTTGGATCTGATGTTTATAGTTTTTCTTCACATTCAAAATGATGCCTTCTTCTTTTCTTAACAGAAAGTCTACTGGAGAGGAAAGAGTTGCACTAGTAAAGATGGAACATATATTTTGTTATACACAAAATTTTGAAATTTTTAAGTCCTGTATACACCTAATTTATTTTAGGAATAACTTATATAACTAGTCCTTAAATTTAAATAAATTTTAAATTATGAAGTTTTTACATTTATATTAGTAGGATACTCTAGCATAATTCTTTATAACTTTAAGAGTTCAAGGACAAAAAGAAAGCATATTTTTCTTCCTAGGTCACTGATAATGAAACAGCAGCATGGAATTTTTACGTATCTTATTCTAAGCCATATAATGAGTCCTGATTAAAATCACTGTTGAAAATCAAAGCTTTTTGTTCAATGAGTTCAACAATGGGCCATTCATCTTTCTTGGACATTTTGCATAAGTAATAGCAACTCAAATTTAAGAACAATTCCAGTGGCCATAATATCTATATTCATTCTACATTACAGGATTTAATTTTCTGTTTATAGATTCAGCATATTTCTCTGAATTAGATGTAAAGCAGTGTTTTATTATAGGAAATCATATTTTTTCTGTAGGTTGTCAGGAAACAGTTACCCAATTTTACTGAGTTATAACAACAGTTCTTATCCAAAAAGCTGTCATAAGTCATAAAAATTAAATCAATTTACTGGCGTGGCTTTCAGATTAAGAATAGCTTTATAAATAAATAAAATAATAGATGGCATCTCAAAGGGAAATGTATGGTTTATATATTATCAACCTACTTCTTGCTCTTTACATTTAGTAATAAAATAATTACTATTTGGAATTTATATGTCTCAAAATGTGGTGATATTTTGAAAAAAAAAGATAAGAAAAAATAACTGATAGCCTAATAATAAATAGAAATCTGAATTTCCATAATACCCATAATATTCTCTGATAATTTTAAGATTTTGTGAATATGGATACTATAACATATCTTTTCTATCTCATTCTCAACTTTTCTTTCCCAGTCTATTAAATTAAGGTAAACTCTTTCACATTGTATATCTTCCTAATGGTCACCTACAAAGTAAATATGACTACCCAGAGGTACATCAACAAACACCTTTTATATGTCAATTTTGTGGTGTCCCATGAGAAATTAATTTCCATCGTTATTCTTGCTATTACTAATCTATTTTGTATTACCTGAAAAAACTAACAAAAGATTAATAATGGTACAAATGTAACATCATAACTATTACAAATTAAGGCAAAATATAATTATTGAAGGAGAGAAATTGACAGGATTAAAAATTTCAGGTAAAAACAAAAACAAAATAGGCTTGGCACATTAGACTTAAAATGTATTTGAACAAGAAAGAGGAAGAACACAAATTAAGAGTGATCCTCTTTTCATTCTATTATCCTTATCTAGGTGTCTTCACCTAGACTTCAACTGACAGCTATATTCCTTTGGGCAATAAATGTTTCTCTATTACTTAGACCTCTTTTCTGAGCAAAAAAAAAAAAAAAAAAAAAAAAAAAAAAAAAAAAAAAAAAAAAAAAAAAAAAAAAAAAAAAAAAAAAAACATACTTATCAACTATCTATCTCACATCTCCCCTTGTTTGTCCTTAAAATGTCACTGATGTATATTTGGCACATTGACACCATTCTTAATACTGCCATCTTCCTTTTCTGCCATAGTTAATCCATCACTCCCATTACCTTTTGTTAGTTTTTTCTCTGAATTATTTCCTGAATGTTTCAACTTCTCTTTATTTCTAATTCACCATCCTATTCCAAGCAACCATCTTGAATTATTGCAGCATCAACTTAAGTGTTCTCTCAAATTCTGCTATTGTTTCCTTCTAATCCATTATCCACATGGCAGCCACACTGATCTTTTTTAAATATAATCTAACATCATGTTTCTTGTGCTCTTCTAACTACTATGATCATTCTCAGTACTACATCCTCTCTGTGCTTTCTTCTACTACAGGGTTTCTGCCCATGTTTTCTTCTGAATAGGCTATTTTCTTCTTCTCTCTTTACCTAGTCATTCTTGTTCATCCTTCATACTTAAGTTCCCTTGTCCTTTCATAGGAAAGCTTTCCCAATCCTGGCAAGGTTAAATCGCCCAATTATACGCCCTAAAGAATGAAGTACTATTATTATACTTATTGTGTGATTATTTTATCAATGTCTGTCTCTTTCACTAGACTTTAAATTCTAAAAGGATATAAAAGACCTATGGCTTTATTCATTATGATAAATCTATGATAAATTAAGTGAATGCATAGAGTAGATGCTCAAAAAATATTAGTTTAATATAGCCACCAATTATAAGTAATTAACTGCACTAAATAATTGTAAAATGTATTTTTAAATAACATAAAACATATTAAACACTTAGAGCTATATTTAGAAAAACAATTAAAGAACCTGTATACTAAAAACTAGGGAAAATTTTTGAGACAAGTAAAAAAGAAAAAAATGGAAACATACCACTTTTGGATTAAAAGACTCATTATTGTTAAGATATCAGTTCTCAAATTTATTTGTAGATTCACTTCAATTCCAATCAAAATTTTAATGATTTTTTTTAAAAGTTGGTATGATGATTTTAACATCAGTAAAGAAATGCATGGGACTTAGAAAAGCTAAAACATTTTTGATGAAGAAAAATTGAAAGACTTATGTTACCTGTGTGTATCCAATGGGAGAAAAGAGAGCATCCTTAAATAAACAAACATATAAGGTCTATTGATTTCTACAAAAGTGCCAAGATAATTAAAAGAAGAAAAAATAAATGTTCAACAAATGGTGATAAACAACTATAAATCCATGTGTAAAAATTGAACTTTGACCCTTGCACTAAATATTTTTCAAAAATTAATTTGAGAAGTTATCACAGACTTAATGCATTATAGACTTAAATGTAAATGCTAACATAAAAGCTTTTAGAAGAAAAGTAAAAGAATTTTTATGATTATAGAATAAGCAGATGTATTAGATAAAAACAAAAAAACAAACTATAAAAAATTGATAAATTGAAATTCACAACAATTTAAAACTTCTACTCTTCTAAAGATACCATTAAGAAAATAAAAGACAACTAGGAGAAAAATTTGTGTGTGTGTATGTGTGTGTGTGCATGAAAGAAAAAGAGAGAGCATTTATGCATGTATAACAAAGAACTTTAAAAAATACTTACAACTCAATAAAAAATGTCAAAAAAAAATGGGCAAAAGGCTTGAATAGAGTTTTTTACAAAAAAAAAAAAAAAGGTATGTGAATAGCCAGTAAATGCATCAAAAGATATCCAATATCATTAGCCAACTTAGAAATACAAATTAAAACCACAAGACACCACCAGCCACTAGTTGGCTAAAATTTAAAACACCAAATATTGGTTAGGATGTAGATAAAATTAAATGTTTATAAATTTCTGGTGGTAATGTAAAATAGAACATCCACTTTGGAAAGCAGTTGGGCACTTTCTTATAAAGGTAAACATATAATAACCAAGAGAAATAAAACAAATGTCCACACGAGAACTTATACACAAATGTTTATAGCACCTTTTCTTATAAAAGTTTCAATTAAACATAGTTCAAATTTGCATCAGTGCATGATTAGATAAACAAATTTTATATAATATACAATAGAATACAATTCATCCATTTAAAGAATGAACTACTAAAACATGAAAGGACACAAATCTCAAAATGTTATATTGAACAAAAGAATCTAAATACAAACAATATATTCCAGAATTTCATTCATGTGAGATTCTAGAAAAGGCAAAAGTAATCTATAGTAACAAAACCAGATCAGTAGTTGATTAGGGCTAGGGGACTGAGTGGGCTTATTAATGGCAAAGAGTCATAGGAAACTTCTCAGGGATGGACGTGTTCAATAACTTGATTGTAGTGGTGATTACATGGATGGATACATTTCTGAAACTTATCAAACGGTACTTAAAGTAGGTGAATGTTATTGTATGTAAATTATGTAAATTATACTTTAACAAAATTAAATAAATGAAAAACTAATTTATCATTTCAATATTATGAGTTAAAAAATAAGTAAAGAACTACAAGAAAAGGAAATGCCTTAGTCAACACAACTGACATCATGTCTCATGCCAAAGTGAGGCAGTGAGAGGCCCAAAATCCTCAAGGAATTGAGAGGGCTTACAGTAATCATCTATGTCACTATTTTCTTTGGTAAACACCAAAAATTAAGCTTTGACAGCATCTACTCACTTTTCCTCCCACTGAAAAGTTCATGAGTAGTTTAGCTTATATAGCCCTTGATTAACAACCTCCTTACATTACATTATATATCATTACATTTTTCACTGGGCCTCCTCTACATCTCTTGTTCTGAAATGTAACCTTGTAATTCTCTGGGAACACCACATCCCTGGTAGTTTTCTGAACTAAAGGTCACATATTGCCCCACACACCATAAATAATTATATAGAGTTGTGTCAGTGTCCTCTTTGTTCCCAGTACTACTTTCAGACTATCACCGTTACTTATTTGTGGTTTACGTCATTTCAGTTCTTCAACTCTCCTGCTGCTCTGTACTATCTACCAATCTCTTGCTCATTTATCTTTTTTTATTAATAATGTTGGCACCCAGTTCACATTATTCCTCTATGGCCTGAATGTAATATTATTTTTAAATTTTATGTCTTAAATTCTATATCTTCAATGGCATTTTCCTACATTCCATTTCAACCACACTTTTCTATAACCACAGAATAAACCAGACAATGAAGTTAAATTACTTTAGAAATCTCACTGTCTTACCACAGTTTGCTCTAGGAATGGAAAGAGTGTAACGGAGTCACTCTGCTACTGCAATTACACTTTTTAAAAATATATCCATCAGATCATTGCCCTATTTATCATCTTATCTATCTTATCTATATTTGTCTATCAATATTTCTATTTACATTTGCCCCATCTATTTTGATTATGATCCATATTCTTCACTACTCTTTCCATTTCTAAAATTCATTTGTTCAGAGAGAAATGCTAAATTCCTAATCCCATGCAAATACACTATGTACATTCTCTGTGCTTATAATCTAAGTGGGGGGATATTTAGTACATGAGTTGACATAAAAATTAATATTCTTCAGTTGGGATTTCAAAATATTTCGTGACTCTTAGTAAGTTTACCTAAGCTGCTTACTTTCCCATTCCCTGTAATGACTGCTTGCAACTAAAACCCTCCATCTGCCCTCAAATCCTCCACAGATATGTAAAAGATTTTTCCAACTTTTACCACTAAAAAGGCAATACACATATTACATATGTACACCTATACTCACCCTTTCTTTCTTTCTCCCTTTCTCCTGATACAAAGGAAAAAATGATATTCATCCTTCTCGAGGCCAATCCTCTTGTTTATTCTCTAGACTGCAGTTCTTTCTTCCTTCTCTGAACATTATACCGTTAATAATTACCTCTCAACTATATCACAAGTGTTTTCAACCTCTATCTCATTAGCTTTTAAGATTGATTATATTGCCACACCTAAATATATGTATATGCATATATGTGTGTGTGTGTGTGTGTATACACACACACATACACACAGCATCATTCTTTGATCTGATGCTGCAGCTAGTATTCTATCTCTCCTGTCTACATTCAAACTGATACAATGTGTTGACTTTAGTTTTCTCTATTTCTTTATTCCGTTTTCAGTTTTCAACCCATACAACTTATTTATTCTATTATCTCCTCTCACTAAAATGTAAGTTGATGAGGGCAGGTTTTTGTAGTTTATTTTTCCTTTATTTGGTTTTCTTATATATACCAGCTCAGAGAACAAGGGAAGCTTTAGATAATTAAAGAATGTTGGTTAAAGGATTGAATCATTCAATGCTATTAACTGATATTAAACTGGGCAAAAAGAAGAGATAATCTTATATAAAGAATAAATATATACTCCATGGAAGACTCCTTTCATGGCTAAACAAGACAATCTTAATTCAGCAGTTATTCAACACCTAAATATTAATGATGATGACAACATGACTAACTATAAAATGTTTATGTCTATAGGGGACATGAAGTTTTTCCAGAAAAACAAAGGACGATAAATAAAATGGAACCAAAGTAGACAGCAAATCTTACGTCTGATTGCTATTAACAAGTCAACTTTTTCACTTCCTGATTTGAATGCATTCATATTCTCTATCCTAATACTGAATTACAGACTTGCATTTAATTAGATAATAAATTCTGTACATTTACACTTCCTGTAAAAAAAAAAAGGACCATTATTTTAACCTTTTTAATTGACTTAATCTGCCAAGTTTCTGACCAAAGACTGTAACATTTTGACACTACATTTTGCAAAAAGCTTTTATATGTTGAAGCTTGATCAAATTGAATAATATATGTGCAGAGACTGGAAATATGTACTTTGTTCAACATACTCTAATTAACATAATTGGCCTAATATCAAAAATGATAAGAGACTTGTATTTAAAAAATATATATAGATATTAAACAGACCACTCTTTCACATTAGACAATAATAGTATGAGTATATTTGTGCATGTGTGATTTAGTCAGGAATTTATATGGGAAAAAAAAGTAATCAGTAAAGAAGCAATGAGAATTGGTAGAGGAAGCCTAAAATAGAAATAATAAAGAGAAGGTCTAATGATACAACTGCCTTCATGGGGGAAAAAAATGGACAAGTAGGAAAGGGTTAATTAAGAAGCCAAATTTGGAGGCACAGTATGAGAAAAACAGCTTATATAAGGCTTATAGATTATCTCAAGGCAATGCTACAGGTGGGAGAAAATGAAAAGTAGTAACATTCAGATACTAATAATAAATATCCTATTAGATTAAGTGTAGCCTCAATGGGCTGCACACTAAATTGCAATGCACTCCCATGCGGGGAAAAAATCAGTTTAAAACGTTAACGGGAATTATAAGGTTACAACTAGTCTCTACATTGGAATGCAAATATATAAGACCATAAATGTAAGGAGGATAGTTTAGTAAAAGCATGTGTTTGCAACCAATTATATTTAAAGGATAGTGGTTGTTGCAATGCTGAGAGCAAAAGCAGAACTATAAAATGACTAGATTGAGAACAGAGTTTCCAGTTTTCTTGCTCACTTTCATCTCTATGTGACTTCTCACCCACTATTTATTGGTTGAAGATTTTAGCTTCTGTTTCACTGCATTTCCATCCAGATCTGCCATCCATCTTGATATTTTTGGTGACATCATCCTCCATGTAGATGGCCCATCTAATGTGATTGATCTCTCACTTCCTTAACTTCCTCATCTTTGACCACCTATTTTCTCTCACCTCAGCCACCTACTCATATGGTCAAACCCTGGACTTCATCACCACCAACAATTTTACTACATTAAAAATCACCATTTTAGCATTCCATTTGCTGACCACCACATCTTTTTCTTCCATTTCACTTAACAATTGTATCCTAACTATAACATCTAACCTCTATATGATTAACACCACCAAGTTCTGTTATTTCATTCTTCTCCACTTCCCATCTTCATACCTTCTTAATTCAGTTCAGAATATATGATTGGTCATTATAATCATTCCCTGAAAATGGCCTCCATTCTTTTGTCCTCCCTCTGTCATACAGGCATGGTCAAACCTCAAACCTGGCTTAACCAAATTATCTGATTTCTCTGTACTTTTTATATTGAATATTGGAGCAAAAAAATTCACAAATGAACTGTTATATTTTATTTTTTATTCATAAATTTCAACCTGAATTTAATTCTTCTTGTTATTCTGTATTACTATATTTCCCAAGTAAATCTATTTATCTAGACAGTAAATCTACTGTCTAGCTTATATTTATCTCCACTTCCATTTTTGGTAAATGATCTCATACTTTATTGAGAAAGCAGAAGCCATGAAAGATAACTCCATCATTCTCCTACCTCCAAATCTAAAAAACAAAACAAAACAAAACAAAACCTTCTTATACACTCGTTTCTATATATTTTATTCTTCCTGTTAGAATGGAATTGATGGCATAACTCTGTTAGTAATGACTGTAACTGACTATGGCCAAGTTGGCTTGAGCTATAGAGTCTAACTGCTCTCATCTTCTCAAGGATGTTACTCCATTAAGTTGCATTCTCCTTGCCAGATGTACCATTTTCTCTCTCTTTCTAATCATTCCTTATTAGCCTACAGATATGTTCTAGTAGAATCCATATTTAAAAAACAAACTTTATTGATCCCACATGTTCTTCTGAGGATTAAATCATTTTCAACTTAGTTAAATAATAATAATAACAACAACAACAACAACATCAACAATAATAATAATTTAAAAACTTGTCTAATGAGTAGTTTATTGCCACCTCCAATTCCTCATATTCCAATTACTCTTCAACTTTCTTCAGTGTAGTTTCTAGCTACCCAACTTGATTGATAAACTTTCTTTCAAGGTCAACAAAAACCTATACATTTCCAAAATTCTATTAAACCTTTCTATTCTATTCTTAAATGATAGCTCAGTGACATTAAAAATAGTTTCTTACCCCTCCTTCTTGAATACCTTTCTTCACTTGGTTTCTACATCACTACACATTTCAAGTTTTTTCCTGCCCCATCAGTCCCTCTTTTTCCATTTCCTTTGCTAGCTATTCCTCCTGTAAGCAATGTGAAATTTTTGGATTGCATCAAAATACTATGTTGAATCACCTTTTCTCTTTGTCTTATACTGTCTCCCAAGATCATCATATAGTATGAAATATCTTTATACTGACTATTTTCAAATCTGCATCTCCATCTAACACCTTTTCCAAGTTCCAAATTCTTCTTTCTAACTGCTTAAATTCTAAATTTCTATATTTAACTGACCATTTTATATCTCCAACTTAAATGGCTTAAGCTGGGCTCCTCCAGCGTTTCTCAAAAAGAAATTTGTGCTTTCTTTTCCTTCAATACACTTCTATTTCAATATTTTGGATCACAGAAATTGACACACCATCTTCTAATTTCCTTACAACCCTGGCTTCTTACTCCCTTCATCAATCTATTATCATTGAAATACATCATTTTAACTCAACCTCAAAAATATATCTCAGTGTGTACATTTCTATTTCTATTACTTTCATCCTAGTTAAGCCACTAGCATCTCCAACCTGAACATTTGAAAGTCTCACTCTGGTATACCTGATTCCATTTTTGTCTCATTATAGGCCATTTTCCATAGCTACAGAAATGATTCCCTTTTAGAACATAAGTTGAATCTTTTTTAAAACATAAGTTTAATCATGTCTTCCTCTTTTTGTATGAAGTGTTTTCAAGAGTTCCAATTGCTCTTTAGGGAGAAAATTACTTCTGTCAAATTATTCTTTTTCTCATAATATATCACTCTACCTTTCTATCACATCTCACTATGCAACAGCAACACTAGCCTTGTTTGCTATCCTTGTTTCTGCCAAGGTATTTCTAGCCTCAGAACCTCTACTTGTAATTCCTATGGCTTGCAATTCTCTTCTTCTGGCTCTTGACATGGCAATTATTTTTTAACTTCAAGTTTCAGTGAAAGAAAAGGAAAGTAAAAAAAAAATAGAGAGAGAAAGAGAAGAAGAAAGAAAAATTTTTTAAAGAGTTAAAAAGAAAGAAAGAAAGAAAGAAAGAAAGAAAGAAAGAAAGAAAGAGAATTCCCTGACCATCCAATGAAAAATAGACCCTTTCTGCTCCCAGTTACTTTAACTGAATATATTATACTATTTCCTTTTTATCCTTTTTCACAATCTGTAATTACTTGTTTTACATATTTGTTACCTAGTTTGCTATCCATCTCAGGCTAAAAATAGTGAAGAATTTTTTGGGCACCAAACATTGTCCTGAGCATTTGTCTATATTTTCTTCATTAACACAACACTCTGGTGTATGCATTGTCATCGCTATTTTATATGGCCTCAGAAAGATAAGAACTTGACTAAGATTTCATAAATAGTGAATGATGGATCTTAGATATTATGTTTGCTTAACTCCAAAGCTTATATTCTTCCTACAATTCTACATATCTTCACAACTTTTTTTTATTTGAATATATTTAAATTAGTGCCCTTTGAATCTGAGAATTAAGGTGTAGTCCCAGAAGAAACCTATAGAAGCCCTACTTTTCATCTCCTAAGGGACTTCCAAAAAAATAAGGAGTAGAAAGAGGGAAGGAGAAAGAGAAAACCCTTGAGACTAATTTTTGATCTACAGAGGTTAGCTGTTATACAATGCCACAGAGTTAATTAATAAGTGTCAGAGTAGAAACTGGCTTCTAGCCCTAATCCAGAGCTCTCATTCAAATAACATACTAATATAAACTAAAACCATAGCTAAATAATAATATAAAAATGAAAAGGTAAGGTTGCATTAGGCACAAGTAAACCAAGTCAGCAAAAGAATCCATTAGCTTAAAAAAAAAAGAAAAAGAAAAAGAAAAAGATTGATATCAGAACTTTTGGATATGAACCCTTAAAGCTTTAATCACATGGACAAAGTTGCTCCCATCATTGATGAGTTTATTATTTATTTCTCCTGAATATTTAATCTTCAGATTTTTGTAGTTGGGCCCAATGTCTTCATCCCACCCAACTACAACTTCATATTTGTTCAGAAGTATTTTGTCAGTGAATAAACTAACAAGCTGCCAAGGGTTCCTTTAAGATAGTAGTCACAAAAAATAAATAAATAAATAACAACAAAAATTCAGAAAAAAAAAAAACATGTTTGATAGGAAAAAGCAGAGCTGATTTGGACTTTGTATATGTATTTTACATATTAAAATATTAAAATGTACATCTTAAAAAATTTTGATTACACATTCAGAAGAACCATAATATTCTAATTGCCCAGGGTCTCTAGAAGTTTTATTAAAGCCATATCTAATAGCAGCTTCTGCCCAGCCATCTCAATCTGTAATTGTATAACCCTTCTGAATCTCTCTATCACAAATTCAAAGTTGATTGGATTAAACATGGAGGAATGAGAGACATTCCCATCTCTCCCTTTGAAACAACAAAAGCTGAACATTTAAAACTCAGCAAAAAACACATAAACTACACACCAGCACATCTGTGCATGGGATCTGCGCATAACAGTTACCACAGGTTAGAACCCTGGGTGTTGGGTGGTGGAATGAGAGAAACAAAGAATCTCTCTCTCACAGCTTGAGCTCCCTGTAGGAGGAAGAGGAGGGGAGAAGATATGGCAAATTCCCTGAACAGCCCTGCCTGGGACTGCTGTGGCAGTGCCCAGTCATCAAGGCAGAAGGCAGAGAAACAGGGATGGCAGAAAAGCAGGGATGGAAAAGAAACAACAGTTGATTTTTACCAGCCACTGTTGCAAAACCGAGGCTGAGCAGCAGCCCCCACACTCCAACACACAGCCCCCCCCCCCCGATACCCTCTGAGATGCAATGCTGCAGAACCCTGGGGGAATATGGACAAACACTACTGAAACTGTCGCTAATACTGACAGGAAATGAGACTGAGAGTAGCGAGAGTGATTAAACATCAATAAGGGAAAAAAAAAGACATTATTAAGATTTTATATAAGGCTGAGATCCAAGAGGCTTGGACGCCACCTACTTGAAAACAAAAGAAAAACAACTTGTTTGCAACAGGCTAGGCACCATTCATATAAATATTTCTGGGAAAACAAAAAAAGCAGAACACGCATCTGTTAATGCTCAGGTGGAGAAATAGTCCATTAAATACCATGAACAACCAAAGTGACAAGGCAACTCAAAAAGAAAGAAAAATCTCCAGAAAATAAGCTTACAGACATAGAAATATGCAACTTAAATGACAGAGAATTCAGGATGGTACTTCTTAAGAAACTCAATGAGATCCAAAACAACTCAAATCAACAATTTCAGGAATTGAAAAAACAACTAGAAGAGCAGAGTAATGAGATTGAAACCCTCCAAAGGAACCAAATAGAATGTCTGGAGATAAAGAACACACTGCAAGAGTTGAAAAATGAAATAGCAAGCTTGGGAAATAGAGTCGACCAAATGGAAGAAAGGATCAGTAATATCGATGACAGAAAACGCAAAGAATGAAAAATAATAAAAGAGAAATACAAGAACTAGCTGATACCAGCAAGAGAGGAGCATAAGAACAATGGGAATTCTTGAAAGGGGAGAAAAGGAGCAGGGATTAGAAAGTATTTTTAGACAAATAGTTGACGAGAATTTCTCAAATCTAAGGAATGAACTGGAGCTTGGAATTCAAGAAGCCAACAGAACACTCTATTATCTCAATCCAAAAAGGCCTTCACCAAGACATATCATATTAAAATTATCAAAAATCAATGACAAAGACAGAATTTTCAGGGAAGCCAGGGAAAAGAAGACAGTAACTTATAAAGGAAAACCCATTAGATTATTGTCGAATTTCTCAACACAAACCTTACATGCCAGAAAGGAATGGAATCAAATACTCAAACTATTAAATGAAAGGAACTAACAGCCAAGAATAACGTACCAACCTAAGTTCTCTTTTAGATATGAAGGAGAAATTAAGACCTATTCAAACATACAAAAATTGAGGGAATTCTCCACAACAAAGCCTGCACTATGGGAAATACTGAGAGAGTTCAGCTCACCTAAAACAAAATGACCAAAAAAAAAAATGCATAATTAGGAGTAAGGTGACTAACAAGCTGATAAAAGCAGAGGAGTACAACCATCACTACGAACAAGGCATAATAAGCTTAAAATAAGAAGAGATTTGCTATAACAAGATAGTAATGAATGTTCAGCATACACGGGAACAAAATAAGACAACAATGACTGAAAAGGGGAGGATTCAAAGATTCAAATTCACAAAAGGGAATGGAGATAAGACACATGCAGAAGAAAAAGGATGACTGTATATATACAACTATCCTTTTCATATTCATGATGGTAACCACAGGCCAAGATTTAGAACCAAAGTATATAACATAAAACAAGAAGAACCAGAGGAAAAACCCACAAAACCAACTGAAATACAAAAAACAGAAACACAAGTCAAGGAAGCAATGGAAACATCGAGCTACCAGAAAGCAAAAGATAAAATGGCTATGAGAAGACCTCATATTTCAATAATCACCCTAAATATAAATGGACTGAATTCATCAATAAAAAGGCACAGAGTTGCAGAATGGATCAAAAAAACAAAACCCAACCATATGCTGCCTCCAGGAGACACAATTCAGCACCAAAGACAAATATGGACTCAGAGTGAAAGGATGGAAAATGATGTTTCAAGCAAATGACATTCAGAGAAAAGGGAGTAGCAGTGCTAATATCGGACAAAATAGACTTCAAAATCAAAAGGTAAAGAAAGATACTGAAGGACATTTCATAATGATAAAGGGAATCATGCACCAAGAAGACATAACACTTATTAATATCTATGCTCCCAATTAGGGAACCTCGAAATATAGAAATCAATTACTAACAGAACTAAAGGGAGAAACTGACCCAAATGCTATCATGGTAGAGAACCTGAATACTCCACTGTTAGATGTGAACAAATCATCCAAACAGAAAATCAATAAGAAAATAACGTCTTTAAATGATACATTAGATCAATTGGACATAACTGACATTTACAGAGCCTTCCATCTCAAAACAGCTGCTTATACATTCTTCTCTAGTGCATATGGAGCATTCTCAAGAATCGACCACATACTAGAACACAAAAATAGCCTGAACAATTATAAGAGGGTTGAAGTCATACCAGCCATATTCTCTGATCATAATGCTTTGAAACTAGAAATCAACTGCAAAAGGAAATCAAGAAGAACCACAAATACATGGAGATTAAACAACATGCTACTGAAAAATGACTGGGTCAGAGAAAAAATAAAAAGAGAGATCAAGAGATACATGGAAACAAATGATAATGATAGTGCAACATATCAAAACTTTTGGGACACAGCAAAAGCAGTCATAAGAGGAAAGTTCATATCATTATAGGCCTATATCCAAAAACAAGAACGAGCCCAAATAAACAGTCTAATGCTTCATCTTAAAAAAACTAGTATAGGAAGAACAAAGGAGGCCTAAAGTCAGCAGAAGGAAAGAAAGAATCAAAATTAGAGTAGAAATAAATGAAATTGAAAAACAAACAAACAAACAAAAACAATAGAAAAATTAAATGCAAAAAAGAGCTAGTTCTTTGAGAAGCTTAATAAAATGACAAGCCCCTGGCTAGACTCACTAAAGAAAAAAGAGAAAGGACACAAATAAACAAAAATCACAGATGAAAGAGGGGAAATTATGACTGATATCACAGAAATACAAAGGACCATACAAGAACACTATGAAAAAGTATATAACACCAAATTTAATAACCTAGAAAAAAATGGACCACGACTTAGAAAAACACAACTTTCCTAGACTAAATCAAGAAGATCTCGAAAATCTAAATAGACTGATCAGCAGTACAGAAATTAAAACAATCATCAATCATCAAAAACCTACCAAAAACAAAAAGTCCAGGACCAATGAATTCTACCAAACATTCAAAGATTTAATACCTATTCTTCTTAAACTCTTTCAAAAAATGGAAGAGGAGGCAATACTTCACAATTCATTTTATGAGACCAATATTATCTTGACACTAAAACCTAGTAAAGATAACACAAAAAAGAAGACTACAGACCAATATCTCTCATGAACACAGATGCAAAAATCCTAAATAAGATACTAACAAACCAAATACAGCAATATATTAAAATGATTATACACCACAATCAAGTGGGTTTCATCCCAGCGGCACAGGGATGGTTCAACATACACAAATCGATTAATGTGATACACCACATAAACAAATTAAAAAATAAGAATCATATGATCATATCCATAGATGCAGAAAAATCCTTTGACATGACAAGATACAGCACCCATTTATAATCAAAACACTTAACAAAATCAGTATAAAAGGAAAGTACCTTAATGTAATGTAGGCCATATATGACAAGCCCTAAGCCAGCATTGACTTAATGGTGAAAAATTAAAAACCTTCCCTCTAAGATCAGGAACAAGGCAAGGCTGCCCACTATCACCATTGCTATTCAATATAATATTGGAGGTCCTAGTGAGTGCAGACAAGAGAAAGATATAAAAAGTATCCAAATAGGAAATGAAGAAGTCAAACTGTCACACTATTTGCAGATGACAAGATTCTCTATATAGAAAACCCTAAAGACTTCACAAGAACACTACTAGAAATAATAAGCAAATGCAGTAAAGTCTCTGGATACAAAATCCATAGTGTTCCTATACTCTAATAACGAAGTGTCAGAAAAAGAAGTGGAAAAAATAATTCTTTTTGTAATTGCAATAAAAATAAAATACCTAGGAATAAATTTAACGAAACATGTGAAGGACCTATAGAATAAAAACTATAAGAACCTGTTAAAAGAAATCAAAGAAGATACAAAGAAAGGGAAAGATATTTTGTGTTCTTGGATTAGAAGAATGAACACGGTTAAAATAACCTTATTATCTAAAGCATATACAGATTTAATGCAATCCCCATCAAAATCCCATCGGCTTTTTTTTAAAGAAATAGAACAAAAATTATCAGATTTGTATGGAAGCACAAAAGACCCCTAATTGCTAAAGCCATCCTGAGAAAAAAGAAAGAGGCTGGAGGCATCACTCTGCACAACTTCAAATTATACTACAAAGCAACAGTAATGAAAATGGCATGGTATTGGCAGAAAAACAGACACACAGACCAGTGGAACAGGATTGAGAGCCCAGAAGTAAACTCATATTTATATGGGTAAATAATTTTTGACAAAAAAAGAAAAATACAGTGGAGAAAGGAAAGCATCTTCAATAAATGGTGCTGGGAGAAGTGGAAAGCCATCTGCAAAAGAATGAAATTAGACTTTCGTCTATCACCACAGACCAAAATTAACTCAAAATGGATTAAAGACCTGAATATAAGACCTGAAACAATAAAATGCATAAAAGAAAACATAGGAACTAAACTCAAGTACTTTGAACTTAAAGAGGATTATATGAATATGACCTCAAAGGCAATGGAAGTAAAAGCAAAAATAAACGAATGGGACTACATCAAACTAAAAAGCTCTGCTCAGCAAAAAAGTCATCAACATGGTAAAGAGAAAACCATTCGAATGAGAAAATATATTCACAAGCAACACCTCCAATAAGTCTAATATTCAAAATATACAAAGAACTCATACAACTCAATAACAACAAAAAAACAAATGATTCAATCAAAAAATAGGCAAAGACCTGAACAGACACTTCTCCCTAGAGGATATACAAATGGCTAACAAATATATGAAAAGATGTTTAACATCGCTAGCTATTAGGGAAATGCAAGTCAAAACCACAATGAGATATCATCTCACACCTGTTAGAATGGCTTTAATCAACAGGACAAGTAATAACAAATGATGGAGAGGATGTGGAGAAAAAGGAACCCTCATACACTGCTGGTGGGACTGCAAATTGGTACGGCCACTATGGAAAGCAGTATGGAGGTTTCTCAAAAAACTAAGAATTGATCTACCATCTGATCCAGCAATCCCACTACATGATATTTACCCCAAAGACTTGAAAACACATATCCAAAAAGATATTTACACATAGATGTTCATAGCAGCATTATTCATGGCAACCAGGATGTAGAAGCAATCGAAGTGTCCTACGATAGATGATTGGCTAAAAAAGTTATGGCACATATACACAATGGAATATTACTCAGCCATAAGAGGAGATGAAATACTGCCATTTGCAACAACATAGATGGACTTTGAAATAATCATACTAAACAAAATCAACCAGACAGAAAAGGTTGAAAATCACATGACATCACTTATATGTGGGATATAAACTTAAAAGCAACAAATAAACAGAGACTCATGGACATGAGCAATGGACTAGTGGTTACCAGAGGGGAGGGGGAAAGGGGAAAAAATAATAAAATATAAAATTTTTTAAAATAAATAAATATACATAAAATAGCAAAAAAAAAAAAATTTACAGCACTGATATCCTGACTACAGAGGACCATATCAAGATTTAGTTTCTATCTCAAAGGCAGCCATCTTTCGTGTAAGTTGCTAACCTTGATATGGCTTAACCCAAAAACCATATCCAATAGAAATGTTCTATACTAAATAGTGACTAACTAAACAAGTTAGATTCTCTCTTATGAGGTGTTTGAATGAGAGAGATACAGAGCAAATCCTCATTTGTTAGGGAAATTGGGTAAAGAAGCAGGTGAGAAAAACAAAGCAGAGGACCAGAGTAAAGAAACAGCCTGTAACCACTTCTCTCAGAATGGGTGGAGAAGGCATACACAGTCAATCCTTGAGTAATACAGGTTATCTTTTTAGTTGTAATTAATTGACTAATAGTTATTTCTATCATTAAATCTACATTGCAATGAAGTATCATGTATAATACATCCTTTTAATTTTCTAACTCATTTTTTGAGCCCACATATGCTTAATCTGATTTCTTCCAACTGTGACTCACTTCTTCCTCAGTTGGCAAGGTATACTAGGACTAAATCCAAAGAATAAAAAGTAACCCTCTTCTGAAGTCAGACTTACAAGAATCTCACACTTGATTCTTGCATTACTGCCATTGTCCTCATTTTTAAAATTGTATTACTACTAAAGTTCACTTTTGCCCAATCTTGTGGATTTTTATTCTATCTACCAAGGTAGCCGCAGTGAGTCTCCATGCTGAAGACTGAAAATATACCTCACACACATTCCAGCAAGTGTTCTCACATAACAGTACCAAGGCTGGACTCGTGAGGGCCTTCCTGCCCCAGCCCAATACTGCACCCTAATCAGCAAGACCTCAACACTCCCACAGCGACAACGATAATGGTCCTTTGTACACCAGCTAAAGGACAAGCTCATGCTACTCCTTTCATATAGGAAATTTTATTTCAGGGGTCTCTTTGCCCCCCTCTGCACTGGTTATTCACCAAGATCATTCTGAGTCCTTCTACTTGATCTCCTGTACTTTTCTCTCAAGGAACTTGTTTCTTGACCAGGAACATTTGAGAGTGATAGCCTTAATGAACAGAATTTCTGCCACACCCTAAACTCAGGAGAGCGGCTGGCTCCTAGCCCTACTTTGGCAATCATGCAGCTCCACTGAGGTGTATTTCCATGTTTTAGAGACTTTTTCTCTTCATCTAAGACAAGCAAGAGCCTGATATTGTAAGTAATCTCTTCTACAGAGAACCTATTCAGTCTCTACTTTGACTGACGCCCTGTTGAAATATCCATAAAAGAGATACTTTAAGCCCAAACTTTCTAACATCTAAGCTCCTTGGCAGGAATAAATTAAATGTTAGCAGAAGGATATTAATTCTTAATAACTCAACATGTGAGAGGAATAAAAATAAATCTGCAAATCTTTTGCTTTCTGAAAACTTGATAGTGAGTCTGTATCATTCATTTTCTTTTCCTGGCACAAAGTTCTTATTTACTGTCTTTCATGGTTATTATGTTTCTTTCTTGCCTTAATTCTGAATCTACTTTAGAAGTATTAACCAATTTTGCTCCCTTTTACATGGGAGTTGCCAATTAAAAGATACAACTCGATGATCTTATCTTTTAAGTAGTATTTCTATTACATTGCAAACATGTGTGGGTTTTTTTTTCTAACATTACTACTTTTGTTGCCTTAGCCTACTCTCTGTGCTTGGAGTTTAGCCTAAATAGAATGGGTTGCAGTTTCTCAGTTGAAAATTATTTTTGCTTTCCTTTTTAAACACATTTTTCTAATCTTCCATTTATTTGTATTAACTCTTCTCTTCATAAATGTTAACATCACCTATCATATTTGTAACAAAGAAGAATTTCATTAACAGTTTCAAAAGCATATCAGTTTCCAAAATCCCTTTCACAAATTGATGTCCTAAAAATATACCGATATATTTTTAGTTTTATTTAAATGTTTTACAAACTAAAATACTACAAACAATATAGTGCTTAATATAGTAGCTATAATAAAAGACTAGCTAACATTAAATTGGATGATGAGAATCACTACTAAAGATATAATTAGACATCTACATAAGATAACCTTGATATGCTAAAAAAAATTAAAAACAAGTCTCCCTGGATAATTTAAAATTAAATAACTATATATCGATCAACAGAAACAAACACAACTAAATGCTGAGAGTTCTTTTTTAATATCACACACATAAAAAACTTTCAAAGTTATTACTTTGAAACTTACTAACTTTATTTTAAAGTATTACTGTCAACCTAACAATGCCAGGGATTGCCCTAATAAATTTAGAAACAATAATTTAGGTAATCTCAAATGCAACCCTTTTTCTTATTTTCTTTGAATTTAGAGAATTTACATGTTATCTTTTGTATTTTTCAACTATTATTAATTTACAGGACTGAAGGGGAGAAGACCTAGATGATGAACTTGAAGAAGATTCAAATAATTCAAACCTTCAAAAAAAAAGTTTATCTGTCATTTTGAAAGAACTTTAAAGACATTGTGATATGAAGCAGAATTACCACCACTATTTAATTGCACAGGCATATTAAAAGGACCCCAGAAAGTGACCTCCTCTAAAACAGAGAATGTATATAGAAAATATGTCTCAATCCTCTATTCTGCACTTAGATAAATGTCAAGTATATCTATCACCTCAATTAACCATAGGAAAAAAGCTGTCAAAATCTAATTCTTTTTTTGACAAGGCGTTTATTCTGAAACCAGCAGAGGGGGAAGCAGTCAGTTGCATTAGAAAGAGATGAGCGTCACAGGGGTCTGTGCCACATGGGGAGCTTGCCATGTGCAAAATGCTGATTAGAACCATGGTGAATCTAGGTGAACATGTCAGGTGTTTGTTGACTGAGCTATAGTAAATCTGCAGCTTTGCAGTCTGGTTGACCTTGGAATTCAAATTGTTAACAAAATGGATGTTTCCATTTCTAGCAATGCCAGGCAATATAAGGGTGAACTGATGAAATGAAAACACTTTACCATAAAGAATCACATAGGCAATTGCAAAGATGAAGGCAAGTTATTTATTAAGAGCATTTATTTTATATATTTTATCTTAAAAAATTAAATTATGAAGCAGCTTTTGATATCACTAATACTAATACAATTAAAGTTAACAGATGGTCATTCATTTAGTCTCAGAAATATTTGTTATGTATCTTTACACACAAAGAAATGTACTAGATGCATTAGATTACATACAAAAATTATGAAGTGCTGATCCTTTTTTTCCTAGAAACTATAAATGGTAAGACTACATAGTTACATCCTACTGTAATATAATTTTTAAAAACATATTGGTCATTTAGAGATACCTATGTACTGAATTGAAAGTTTAGAACTGTATTGTCTCGTATGAGAGCCATTCACTATATGTGGCCATTTAATTTTAAATTAAGTAAAATTAAAACTAAAAATTTAATTCCTCCATTTCACTAGCCATGTTTCAAGTGTTCAATAGTCACATGTGGTTAATGGACAGTGCATTTTCATCACTGCAAAGAGGTTCACTGTTTTAGAACGTAGAGATATTCTATCAAGTTGCAGGAATCTATTAAAATCACTTAGCTGAATCTTTATAAGTTAAAAAGTAGAATTTTGAAATATTCAATAATGTAGTTATAGAATATTAAAGATAAAAAATAGCATGAACAAAGTCAAGAAACCAGAAACGGGAGCATCCAGGGAGATAGGGATGCATTTTTTCATTTATTTACTTTTACTGATGGGAGAATAAAGGGTAGGAGTGAGAAATAAGGTTATATATTTAAACTGGAATTTCATCTTTAATAAATCTGAATGGCAAAAAAATTTTGCACAACAGCATCACTTTTAAATTTGTTTTGCAGACAAGTATGTCCTGAAATATGTTATACAATATGATTTTAAGGAATGCATTCATGAGATTTTTTTTAACAGCTTTATATGTATTTTATAGATATGTAAAAAATATAGATTATTAGCACATAAAATCTGTTAATCACTGATATTATTGATTAGCACAAGACTTTCATTTTCAATTAAAATAGAATGAATTGAATCAAATTCACAGATGGTCACTATGCAGACAATGAAGAATATTCAGGTGTTATGGCTAAGGTTGACTAAAATTATCAAATACCAGCTCTAATGCATTTCAACTGTGTAATCATTGACAAACTACTTTTTTCTGTGCTTCAATTTCCTCTTCTGGAGAAATATATTAAGAGTAGAGATATGAATAACTATATTACAGAATTTGTGTAAGGGCTAATTGTAAAGCACTTAAAGGAGTGACAAGCATGTGGTAAGCACTTAAGTTTTTGTTATTATTACTGTTAATAGTAAAATTTGTAACATTATTAAACCTGTATTTTAAGAAGATTAATTCAGCAGCAGAATGCAACATGGATGAGAGGAGATGATACAATCTGGAAAAAAAAAAAGTTAAAACCAGATTCAATCATTCAGGGCCAAAGGTAGTACTGTGACTGCACCAAGTAGTGACAATAGTAATGTTGAGAAGAGGACAAGTTTATAGATACACAGAGCTACAATAAATAGGACTTGATAAATAATTTAATGGAATTAAAAGGAAGAAAGAGAGAAATCCAAAGAGACACCAGAGTTCCCAAGTCTAGGTAGGAGATCATCAATCCATAGCAAGAAGAGATATTTAGGAGGAATGATAATGAGTTTAATTTCAGAAATATTGGCTTTGAAGTTATAACAAAAAATATAGGTTCAGGTATCAAAAAACAGTGAAAATAAAGATCTAGAGCTTTTCAAAAAAAAAAGTCAAACTACAGGTTTATAATCACCAGCACATTGTTACATAATTAAAACCATGATACCAGATGAAGTTGCCATTGGAAAGAGAGTGAAGAAAAGGATTCCTAAAAAATATATTTGAGACAATGATTGAGATGGAGAATTTAGAGATGTAGATAAAAACCAAAGTACAAAACAATTACAAAAAGAAAAAACACCAGTATTAAGTGCAGCAGAGTGGTTGAGGAGAAAGGGAATTAAGAGAAGTCGTTGGGTTTAATAACTAGGAATTACTGGTAACCTTAAAATAGTCTTGGTATAAGCCAGAACCAGTACTTAAACTTAATTTGAAGGTCAAATAGGTGCTCATTCAATAATTTTAGTCACAAAGGAATGAGAATAAGTATATTAGCTTGAGGAAATATCAGGAATAAGAGAAAGTTTTTACTTATTTTTGCTTTGAATATATTTGTAGCCTAAAAAAAATAGTGAATGTAAAAGGTGACTAAAACAGAGAAAAGATTCATTTAGCTAGAGCCCCAAGCTAGTTAAATAGGGATGGATCAAAAAAATATCAAGAGCTCAGAAAAGAAAAGATGGAGAGGAACATGAATATGTATAGAATTTTACACGGAAATTAATAATTTTAGGTATCTAAGATCAACACTCATCATTATTTTCACTTATTAAAAAAATATTTGCTAAGCACCAACAATACATCAAAATAACACTGTTCTAGAAGCTGATGATACAAAAATAAACAAGACAGGCAGGAACCTGGAATTATAGTTAACAATTTTATATTTTACACTCAAAATTTGGTAAATGAGTAGCTCTAAAACATTCTTACATATAAAAAAACATAACTGTGAAGTGATAAACATGATTGTGATAATCATTTCACTATAACTATGTATAGTTATATCAAATTGTAACATTGTACACTTTAAATATATATAATTTTGACAATTATGCCTTATAAAAACTATAATAAATAAATGAATAAATAAATAAATAATAAATATGTCTCCTAAAATCATGGTGAGTGTTATATGATCAAACTTATATAAACTCCTAGAATATAATATAGAGAAAGCAGCTAATAATGTTGTGTCATTGTTATGTAAGTATGAAATGAAATAACAAAGAAACAAAATATAGATTGTTTTTTATAAATAAAAATTTTCCTTTGTAATCTTTTATATTAAGCTAGTTACATATTAACATAAAGGATTTGGGGTTTGTATGTTTGTTTGTTTTAGAGTTAAATTACAAATAAGTTTTGTGACCACTATTAATAGTATGTAAGATAGATTGGCAACTTGAGAGCTTGAGACCATGAGCAACTTGTGACATTATTTTTTATAGGTTAGGCTTCTAGGATATTCTCAATAAATATTTAGTGACAAAAAAATGAAAGATAATGAAAGTAAATGACTTTAACAGATTAATCTTGTAGTCTTAGTCTTATTTGTAACAAACAGTTAAGGAGTGATGAAAATTTAGTTAGTAATGTCCTGTTCATGTTTATGTATGGCTTTAAAAACATCAGATATTTTGTACTCAGTTTCTTCTATCTTAAACAGGTGATCACTACTCAGAATTAATTAGTGAGAAACTTTAAGATAATTCCCACAATTGGGGTTTAAAAAATATTAAATGAAATAGAGAAGTAAGATAGATTACGGGTTAAAATTTTTTGAAATCTTGAACATACTATTAATATCAGAAAAATAAACAGAAGAGACTATTTATGACCAAAAATGGGATTTGGGAGGCAGGAGTTAAGAAAAAAGTCCAACCAGATAAAAGGATAGAATTCTAAGACTTAGCTGCAACTTAGTTTAATGATATATTTTGGAAAAGCTACAGAATTTCTAAAAGAAAGAAAAAAAGAAAAAGAAAAAGAAAAAAGAAAGAAAGGAAGAAAAGGAACCTTAATTTATTTAGTTAATGTATTCTACAGTGAGAAAAATAAATACCACATATAAATTTAAAAAAGGCTGAATTTAGATTCTGGAGAATACCAATATTTAAAAATAAAGAAAAAGTGGAAAAAAGAGAAAACAAATGATTTAAATAGTAGAATCATTTTGAAGAAAATTAAATCAGACAGTAGGATACAGAGTGACTGAGAGAGTAGTTTTTGGACAGCAAGAAAAGGCAGGGAGGCCTCTTTGAGTTTGGATAATATGAGCTGAAATATAAATGTGGTCAAGCCTACTAGGAGAAAACCAATGAGAGAAATGCTCCAGAAAAAAAAAATAACAAATATATAGATTCAAAATAATAATGATTTTAGCCTAAAGGGAGAGTAAAAAGATAGAGTAGCCATTGTATAGTCAAAGTGAAGAAGAAAACATGGTGTTTTGAATAAATATGGGTGTCAGGAGTGAGTTGTATTTGTGAAATAGAAGAATTTTGAAGAAGATATAGAGAAATGAATAATATTGAATTCTAAAAGCATTATGTCCATAACAGCATGTACTTCTCTATCTACATTCATTGTCTATGTGATCTCATCCAGTTTCTTAGTAAAATTTTTCTATGTGCTGATGATTCCCAAGTCCATGTTTTCTAGTGGTATAGGTCTCCCTTTAGTGTTGCAATAACAATTAGAAAATCTCATTTTTGAGGGACAGCTTGATTGAGTATAAAAATCTTGGTTGACCTTTTTTGTTATTGTTCTTTCAGCACTTTGAGTATGTCATCTTACTGTCTCTTGGCCTCCATTATTTCTGAGGTCAGCTTATAATTGTATTATAGTCCCCTGGATATTATGAGTCATTTTTCTCTTACTGCCTTCAAGGTTTTCTCTTTTATCTTTGACTCTGAATATTTTAGCTATCTCATGTGTAGGTGCAGCTTTTCTTTATCTTCTAAGTTGAGGTCATTGAGCCTCCTGTTATAAGTTAACATATATGCTCAATTTTAAAAAGCAGTTTATCATCATTTTTGGAAATATTTTTTCTGTCCCTTCCTCTTTCTTTTTCCTCTTGATGCCAATTGGACCACATAGTACTTTTTACTTGCCTCTGGAGAAGCTTTGTTCATTTTTCTTTAATCTATTTTTGTATAGTTTTTATTTAACTATATTCAAGTTAACTGGTTTTCTTATGCTACCTCCAAACTGAGAAATTTACTTATTAAACTCTAAATGTGGGCAAATCAGAGTGAACAGAGGAAGAGGAAGAGAGAAGAGCAGAGAAGGGTGCTACTGATGCAGCCCAGAGCTCACTGCAGCTTTTGAGAGGGGGAGGATTTAGGTTTCAGCATACACTCCCTGCAGTCCTAAGGAGCAGAGGTGTATAGTGAGTATTCCTCCCTGAATGGTTGGCACATATTGCTGCTTACCTCAGCGACAGAGGCAAACACAGAATGCTGAGGTGTGGCATCTATGGTCTGATAGCTGTCATTGCCAGACAGAAAAACAAAGTAGTATCAAAGCACACTGTCTATAGAGGCAAAAGCATTTCTCGCTGATCATCAAGCACATGCTTCTGCTGATCTCAGTGACAAGGGTGGAGATATAGAGGCAAAGCAGCTAAGGTCTGGCAGTTGCCATTACTGTGAGGGAACAAAGCCACAAACACATAAGCCAGCCTCATCCAGTCCACCCCAGCCCCATCCATTGCACCTGAACCTAGCTGGAGCATCTGGAATACCTCTGGCAGTGCAGCACTGTTGGTAGTGTCTGGTTGCAGGGGACAGCACTGGGATTTCACAGGCTCAGAACCACATCACTCACCATATTCCCCCACATGGGTGGTACCCTGAGACTGAGGCAGAGGCAACCTCCCCAGGGAATACAAAGCATTTTCCACCACCCTTCAGAGATCTGAAAAGCAAGACAAAGTAAAATATTTGCACTTCACTGCCTCCTACTGGAAAGAAAAGAAATATCTTTTTATATCAACCTACTAAATAGAGAAATGTCACTCTTAAAAAAAAAAAAGCAGGTTTTATTCCTATAAATGGCTAGAGAAATAATACATCAAATGCCTTGAATAACCAAGGTAACAAGGTAACTCATAAGAAAATTTAAAAATATCCAGAAAATAAGCTTAAAGACATGGAAATATGTGATTTAAATGACAAAAAATTCAAGATTACAGTTCTAGAAAAATTCAGTGAGTTATAAGAAAACTGAGATAGGCAGTTTAACGAATATGGAAATAAAGTTAATGAGCAAAAGAAGTACTTTACCAAAGAGATTGAAACTTTAAAAAAGAAATAGAAATTCTGGAGCTGAAGAACTCAATAACAGAGATGAAGAATGAACTAGTGAGCTTAGGAAATAGAGCTGACCAGATGGAGAAAAAAATTAGTAATATCAAAGATAGAAATTTAGAAATGACACAGAAAGAGGAAGAGAGAAGCTTGAGAGGAAAGAAAGAAGAAAGAAAAGAAAGAAAGAAAGAAAGAAAGAAAGAAAGAAAGAAAGAAAGAAAGAAAGAAAGAAAGAAAGAAAGAAAGAAAGAAAGAAAGAAAGGAAGAAAGAGCCTCTATGAGAACTATCTGATTCCATCAGAGAAAATATAGGAATAATAGGTATATCAGAAGGAGGAGAAAAGAAGAAGGAAACAGAGAGTTCATTCAAATAAAAAGTCAATAAGAACTTCTAAAACCTATGGAAAGAGCTGGATCCTCAAATCCAAGAAGCAAAGAGAACACCTAATTATCTCAGTCCAAGGAACATTATATTAAAACTGTCAAAAATTAATGACGAAGAAAGAATTCTCAAGGCAGCCAAGGAAAAAGAGACAGTAACCTATATAAAGAAAATTTCATTAGATTATCATTTTTTAGCAGAAACCTACAATCTAAGAGAAAGTTCAATCAAATATTCAAACTATTGAAAGAGAGAAATTACTAGCCAAGAATAATATATCCAGCAAAGTTATCTTTTAGATATTAAGAAGAAATAAAGACTTTTCCAGACATACAGAAGCTGAGGAAATTTGCCACCACAAGATCTGAATTACAGGAAATTCTGGAACAGAGTGGTGGTGGTGGTGGTAATCTACCTGAAACAAAAAGACAAAATGATACAAAACTGTGAGTAAAATGACTAATAGACAGAAACAAGAAATTTCAACCCTTGTCAGACTAGGGTATTATATATTTAAATGTAACATAAATGTTAAAAGAGGTAAAAACATTAAAAAAAGAGAAGACAATAGCTATTGCAATTCAGAAATGAACTTACAACATAAATAGGGACAATAAAAACATAAAAAAGGTGGGGGTAAAGATCTGATTTTGCAAAAGGGAATGGAGATAAGATGCTTTTAGAAGAGAAAGGACTACTGTATACATGAAACTTCCTCTTGTGTAAACCTAATCATAACCACACACACACACACACACACACACACACACACACACACAAATTTAGAACTAAGACACATGATAAAAATGAAGAAGAAACAAAGGGAAAAAATCATAGAATACCACCACCAAACTAAAATAACAGACAAAAGAACAAGGGAAAAGAAACAACAGAGATACAGAGCTACCAGAAAACAAAGAATAAAATGGCTATGAGAAATCCTCATACATCAATAATCACCCTGAATGTTAATGGACTGAATTTGCCAATAAAAAGGCACAGCATAGCAGATTGAATTAAAATATAAAACCCAACTATATGCTGCCTTCAGGAGACATACTTCAGTTGCAAGGACAAATATAAACTCAAAGAAAAAAGGTGGAAAATGGTACTCCAAACAAATGGCATCTAAAGAAAAGCAGGGGTGGCCATACTTGTATCTGACAAAATAGATTTCAAGATAAAAAAAAAAAAAGGTATCAAAAGATAAAGGTGAATATTTTATAACGATAAAGGGGATGATATATCAAGAAGACATAATATTTATCGATATATATGCATCCAATTTTTTGAGGGGCCTCAAAAAATTAAGAAGAGTTACTATATGACACAGCAATCTCTCTTCTGGGTATCTACCTCCTCAAACTCAAAAAATTTGCAAAGATATGTGTACATTTGTATAAAGAAGATATGGTACATATATACAATGGAATATTACTCAGCCATAAGAAAAGATGGAATACTGCCATTTGCGACAGCATGGATGAACCTCAAGAATATCATGCTAAGCAAAATAAGACCAAAAAAAATCAAGAACCATATGATTTCACTCATGTAGAACAACAACTGAATAAACAGGATAAACAAACAAAAACTCATAGACACAGACAACAGTATGGTGGTTACCAGAAGGAAAAGGGGGTGAGGGAAGTAGATAGGGTAAAGGGGGTCAAATATATGGTGACAGATGATTTGACTTTGGATGCTAACACACAATGCAATATACAGATAATGTATTATAGACTAATACACTTGAAATCTATATAACTTCATTAAGCAAGGTCACCCTAATAAATTCAATAAAATTATTTTTTTCATTTAAAAAAATAACATCCTAATCTATTGACAATTAGTTTGTATTGATGAATTCTTTTCTGCATATAAGTCACATTTTCCAATTATTTTCATAGCTAGTAACTTTTGGTTGCAGACTTGTCATGATACATAGTCTTAATTAGCTCAGCCTGCCATAATAAAATACCATAGACCTGGTGGCTTAAACAATGAAATTAATTTTTCAGTGCTCAAACTTCTGGAAGCTAGAAGTCCAAGATCAAGGTTCTGGCCAATTTCTAATAAGAATTCTCTTCATGTCTTGTAGATAGCTACTTTCTCACTATGTCCTCACATTAGCTTTCTTCAGTGTGTGTGCAGAGAGGAGGGTGGAGTTCTGGTGTTTCTTCTTATAATGACACTTATAAGATTATATATTGGATCAGGACCTCTTTCTACATCTTTATTAACTCTAATTACTTCCTCGGAGTTCCCATGTCCAAATTCAGCTACACTGGGGAGTTAATATGTAAATTTGAGGGGTACAAAAATATTTTCAATACAGATAATATGCTGTAATGACCCTGAATCTTTCTTCTTCTTCTTCTTCTTCTTCTTATTATTATTATTATTATTATTATTATTATTATTATTATTAGTTTGGGGTTTCAGTAAGCCACTAACTTGTCTGGACTTAAATTGAAATTTATCTTCCCCGTGGTGTGGAGAAGCTGATATCTCAGCCAAGTTTTCTTGTCTTTCACTTGCTGTTTTTTTAGCTTACCTCCCATGTTGGTTTCTTCTGTGCTTACTTAGTTTAGATGTCTGCCAAGGAATTTAGTGAGTCGATGCTTAGATTTGAGGGCTCACCCTTTTGGTGGTTTCTTACCTCCAGGCCCTCCTAGTAAATTTCCAGTTGCTTTTTTATCCTGAAATTCTGCCCTCTGACAAATCAATCTACTAAGACTTCTATTTTCTGCCATGAAAGCTCTCTGTGGACTGGGAAAAGCACTCAATCAAAGGCATAACAAATTCCAATACTTAATTAAAAGCAATTCTGGTTTTCAAGAGCAGACCCATCTCTATTTTCTCCCTGCTTTTTCACCAGAGTACTTGGGGTTACCTGCATACATGTATACTTTACTGGTCTTCTCATCCAGGCATTTGGCAAAGTTTATACTCAGAATTTTGGATTTTAGCTCTTTTGCAGTGTTTCTGCTTCTAAAAATTCCCCTTAAATACTCAGTGATTTCAGATGCCTTGAAATTGAGTCACTTAGGTTGATGTTTTTCGAAAATGCCACAGAATTTTACTTTCTACCTATAGCCATCTTTTAGTAGTTACCTTCAAATTATTGTTCTTGCTTTTTTTCCAGTTTCTGTAATTGTTTTCCACAGGAAAAATTGCCCTGAACTTGTCATACCACCTACCATCAGTAATCAATTTAATACATAAATCAGCTCATATCACTCACACACACACACACACACACACACATGGTGCGGCTTAAAAATCCAAAAATTCTCTTCAACTAGAATGGAATATAAACTCAATATCCTACAATACTCTGTATAATCTATCTTTGGCCTAAATATCTGGCCCCATTTCTTTCCGCTCTCCTTGTTCACTAAACTATAGCTATAATAGTTGTGTCAGATGATCGATAGGTTTCTTAACCAACACTTTGCCTCATTCTTCTGCTCTGAAACAGAATTATGATTTTTTTTACATGTTATCCTTTCTTCCACGCAGGCTACATATCTCAAGAATGCCGGAAGTTTAGGTTTCTTACCTCCCCAGACATACACAGACGTAACCAGGATTGATTATTTGGAAGATTTGATAACATCTGAGGTTGACAGAACTTCTTTGAAAGTCCCTCCTCATTCTTCTAAGAGATATTCAGGAATTAATTTTCTTGCTCTATGAATTTGAATGAGGAAGCTCTGATAACTACTGGCATTCATCTTATAGCCAAAAAGTGAACTGACCTTCAAGGGATATAGATAAAAGGTTAATGAAAACATACTAGGGAGAAAAATGGAAAAAAATAAATAAATAAACTTGGGTTCTTGTTGATGGGATTTGCTAGGAAAGGCAGTCTCATGCTTGCAGTCTTTTTTACCCTCTTAACCACTTAAGAATGTATCTTGAGCCTGGAAAGAGATGAAGAGCCCTCACAGCTTGTGCAGGGCTTATTACTTTGCATGGGAATATCTTTTCCTGTTTAGATTCAATGTGGTCTCCTTTATTCTGTTGAATTTCTACTCCTAATAAAATAGTCAACAGATGCTACTTGCTTGATAGGATCAAACAATTTTGAAAACTACCTGACCTTGACCTTCGCACTTCTAGTTATGTGAGTCAAAAGTGTCCTAATTGTTTTAAACTATTGGAATTTTTTTCTCTTTCTCAGGGAAGAAAGCATACTGGCTTTGTTTCCATCCTACAGAAATACTAAGCTTATTTTTGCCTTCAGGCCTTTTCAATTAGTATTACTTATACTCTTCCCCCAGATCTCAATTCACCTACCTCCTTTTCATCATTCAGATCCCAATTCAAGTATAATCGTTTTAGACAGTCTTTCCCCAAGGAGCCTCTCAATCGTTATTTAGCCAACTTGCCTATTTTATTTTCTCCTTTCAATTTATCACTATTTGATATTATATTATTCATATTTTTAATCTACATTTTCTAGTAAATATGTCAGCTTTTCTAAGGCAAAAACTGTCTTGTTCATTACTATATCCTCAGGGCCTAAAAGAGGGTTTGACAGCTAATAGACCCTCAATAAATGATTATTAACTGAAAAAAGCAGAAATGTATAAATTTAGCTAGAAACAGTTTTAATAATAAAACTCATTCTTCATTAGAATAGAAATCTCCCAAACTTACATTATAAAACTGTTTACTTATAAGAGAAAAATGTCAATAATATCATCTGAAGTCGGTATTGTTTAGCTCATAGCTTTTTGCTTCCCATAATTCCTTGGAGATTTTTACTCTCCAAAATATTTGTATATGACTTTTTACAACAGAACAGTATCTTACACTTGAAAAATAGGTTTAAAGGTCATTTTTCCATCACTAAAATTCCTGGAAACAAATTTGTTTACTTGGGAGAAGTACCAAATACTATCATCTTACCATTAGTCAAAAGACTTGCGTTTTTATTAAATGCTATCCAAATGCGGTTTTTTTCAACCAGCCGTTGCAAATTAGCACCAGCTCATATGCTCAGAGAACAAAACAAATAATTGAGATTACACTAAAAATTATTCATTACTTTAATACTCACAGCATGAGAAGAACTATTCCTGGGCAGTGGAAAGGAAAGTATGCATTTTGTTTGTGTGACGGGCTTGCACTGACCTTTTCAGATAAGGATCTATTTTCCAAAGCACTATCTAAAACAAAGTTAAAGGCCAGTTTTGAAAACACAGATTCCTAACTGTTAAGGAAATGTAAGTATGAAATATGGAGTCCCCTTAAAAATTCTTGCTTTTGTTTTTATCTCCAAAAGCTTTGGAACTCTTTTTATCTTAATTACAAATATACACGGTTATAATACATGAAAAATAAAATAGCTTGTGCTAAGCCACTCTACCGAAGCACTATTGTAAATACATTCTTTCTTTAGTCTATTCCTCTGTGACTATATGACACTTTCTCTGCCTCGGCCTTAAATATCTAGTGCCCCACCCACGATTAAGACTTGTTCTGAGCAGGACTTTTACAAATGAAGCCTCTGTGTACTCAGCAACTATTGACTCTTCCTTTCACCTTGGTTTCCTTTTCTATTACCTCCTGTGAATTAGAAAAGCCCCTCTTGAAGATAATAAGGGGGCAGACTTAAGCGTAAGCTACGTTTCTGAAAAGAACACTTTAGCTTATAGTATTAATTATGTCCCTATTTAATAGTTATTCTCTTGTATCTTGCATAGGCTCTAATTATACATTTCACACCTACTTTTCCCCTCATTTCCCCTCTTCAATATGGCCACTAGAGAGCAGTGATTATTTTGACACTCCACTTAATATGACACTATATGTACCCATTCTCTATTAAAACATAAATGTGATGGGGGATAGGGGAGACATGGAATTATTGTTCGAGGAAATAAAATCTTTTGTTTTCAACTTCAAGACTTAGTTACAAATTGAAACTTTAAGACTCACTGACATGAAAATTTCAAATCTCTTTTAGAAAAACAAATTTTTCTTTCCTAATTTGCCTTATAGGTTTATTTTATGCCTTTCTTCTTCATTTGGTTTTTGGTCAACCCACTCTAGAACATAATGACAACATGATACCAACATACAACTTTTGCTTAACCATTACACAAACTGATACACTGAAATGACAATGCTGCCTTGTCACTGATACGCTCTAAAGCATTTTAATCATAGAACTTGCCACAAATGGAAATCCATGACCTGGCACAGGTCTGTGGGTCTGTGAGACCTCAAAGTACTGGAGTTTAAAATCCTCTATTGAGGACTAAAGTGTACAGGGTGGAAAACCCACACTAAACAAAATCAGAGGGAAGAGAATATTGCCAAAATGCATTTACTTTTGGACAATTTTCACCTTATAATCCCATCAGGTATAATGTAGAATGCATGATGGACTCCCTTCTTAGACTGAAATTCCTATGTGTTGAAATGCCATTGGAGAGTTTATTCCCTATGAGATTACCTAACAAA
This sequence comes from Eidolon dupreanum, assembly GCA_028627145.1. NCBI lineage: Eukaryota > Metazoa > Chordata > Mammalia > Chiroptera > Pteropodidae > Eidolon > Eidolon dupreanum. Next base: position 86,043,912 of record CM053507.1, on the reverse strand, counting down.
TATTAAATCAATGGCCAAGCAACTCAGGGATTCCACAGGCTTTGGCCTTCCTGGTAAATTCTTCTACTACAGCAGGAAACTTCAGGTGACCCTCCTCCTAATAGGTATTGAAGTTTCTCTTGGCATTAATGAAATTCCTGACCAAAGGGACCACAAAAGTCACTGCATAAAGATTAAATCCTAAACAATGACACTAAGACCTCTCTACTTGTGAAGGGATACATTACTGAGTCTTAGATTACTTCAGAAGTGATGATAACTAGTGGACACCAGAAAAGCAAGTATATCTGTTTCTTAGATTATTTGCGGTAGGTTGAGGTCCTAGGAACCTTTCCTGACTGATTTAATAAGGTGTTCAATGTTAGGGTTTCTCAACTTCTGGAATTTTCCTAAATACCTAAAGAAAGCCACCTAGTACGGCAAAATACAAAAACATTTCATAAGTCTTACTCCCCACCTCAAATTCAGCCAATATCATGGTGATTTTAATGTCCATGAACATGAATTACCCAAAACTCTGCCTAAAGGTCCTTAAATTACCTTAATATAATTAGAATTACCTTAATTAAAGTTACATTAATTTCAACTCCACTTCAGTACCCACCTTAGATCCAATCCCACCCAAAGCAGCTCTGACTCTATCTTTAACATTAATATCTTACTTTCTGACCACAACCCTCAATTCTTCTAACATTCTGTGTATTTTAACCCATTTCCATTTTAACCACATTGGCAATATAGTCAGTAGTTAATGTATGGCCTCTTAAATCGGGTTGCTTGGATCTACATCCTGGATCATTTGCGTCTAAGCTGTATAAACTTAAACAAAGCTTCTATTTCCTCATCAAAGAAAATAAAATTATGTTTAATCTAGAAGATACCTTTGTCCATCTAGTATAGTTGTTATGAAGATAGAATGAGATTATTTGGAACATTAGCACAGTGTAGGTATGGAAAATAAAGTTGCTAAATAAATGTTAGGATTTTTTTACCCTTTTATTTGTTCCTAAGTTTGTTCATTTTCTTCTAATTTCTTCTATATCTGGCCTAAAATCTGGGCTCCATTATTTTCTTTCCTCCCCATGAGACATAGACAAATTTAGCCAACTAGCTGCTCTGCTCTACATCATGACTGATAAAAATTAATAGAAAATATATATAACTGGGTGTTAACTATCAAAAATGTAAGAACTCTAAAAGCAATTGTGCTATTACTATGGTTCAGAAGCCTTTTACATGTCAGAAAACAACAATATCGCTAAGTAGTGACATTATGTATTAAAACCACATTCCTGAAATAACCTGTTATCTCTTTCCTCTAACAAATTTAGTAATTTCTCCTCTACAAGACTTTGTTATTACACCAGTTAGCCCTTTTTCCTCATATATGTTAAAACTCCATTCTTACTTTTTTCTAGATCCACTATAACATTTTCTGAGTCCAGGACAACAGTACAAATGAAGACCTACATACAATGTTTTAAAATATTGGCAAGTTATAAATCAATGCAACAGCACCTTCTGATTCTTTTCAGGATAAAGTAAGAGCAACCAGATTTACTATCCTACCTGAAACAATCCCTCCCCTTCAAAAACACAGAAAAAATATATTAAACAATGGTTTATTTTTAAGACTTTGGACAACAGTAAACAAATGACAGTAATCCCTAAGCAGTGGAGAACAAATGAGGTGAGCCCACAATTTCTTTTATTTACTGCCTTAAAGAGACATCTCAGGAAATGGCAGAGGAAGTAGAATCTGCGAGGACCCCAGTGGATTCCCTGAATAGATGAGATAAAGTTCAGAGAACAAGGAAAATAAGGCTGCTAGAATTCACTGAACAGAGTACCAAAAAGGAGAGAATTGCACAGAAACAAAACCCTGGATGTCTGCAGAAGATCACCTTGATACTCAGGAAAGAAATTATCAGTGCATGAACATGAGGAAACTATTCAAACCCAGGGGGAAAAAATATCAGAAACAATGCCTGACACTAACGCAAGGTCAGGAAGAATGCCTTTTCCCATCATCCAGACTAAGAAAACTTATTCACAGGTAATTACATGGAATACTCATGAAGGTCCTACCTCAGTGGTGAGAAAAATTAACCCTCAGCTGAGCACTAAATGACTCTCAGCAAACAAGTTATAATAGAAAAATCAGAAAGGATCAAACTGTTCCCAAGTAGCTTAACTACATCTTGGAATCAAGTATTAGAATGTTTATAGAAATACAAAAGATAATCCAGCACTTAGAAAGGTAAACCTCACAACGTATAGCATCTATTCAAAGATTATCAAGCTTGCAGATAAGCAGGAAAACATGTCCCATAATGAAAAAAATAATCGATAAAATGAAATTATCCCAGAGCTAACACAAGTGTTAGAATTAGTATAGAAAGACACTAAAATGGTTATAACGACTGTGTTTAATGTGTAATAAAATTAGTTAGAGACATGAAAGATGTAAAAATCAAAACAAAACAAACAAACAAACAAACAAACAAAACCCAGATCTAACTCCTAGAGATAAAAAAATACTACGACTGAGATGAAAAATATACTGAATAAGATTAAAAGTAGATTAGGCATTGCAAAAAAAAAGACTATAAAACTTAAGAACATAATAGAAATTATTAAAAATAAAACACAGAGAAAAAATTAACTTAAAAAAATAAATAAAGGGCCTCAAGTAGCTGTGGAACAACCTGAAGTAACCTGATATACAAACTTAACAAAGAATGTTTATGAAGCGCTCCACTCAACCTCAGAATATACAATCTATCAAGAGTAAACAGACTATTTGCTGAGACATACCATAGTTCAGGCCATAAAACAAGTCTCAAATTCAAAACCATTCAAGTCATAAAAATGTTTTCTGACAAAAATGAAATTAGAAATCAATAACAGGACAATCTCTGGAAATCATCAAATACTTCAGATAATGCACTTCTAAATAACCCATGTATTGAAAAAATACAAAGATAAATTAGAAACATTTTAAACTGAATAAAATTTAAATATATATATATATATATATATATATATATATATATACACACATATACATATATATAGTCAGAAAACTGTATAAATGGGGAAATATACATCACTAAATGCCTATATTAGAAAAGGTCAAATCAACAACCTCAGTTTCCACCTTAAGAAACTAGAAAGAGAAAACAAGTAAAACCCAAAATAAGTAGAAGGAAACAATAAAAGTCAATATTACTCGTGAACATAGATGCAAACATTTCAAACAAATTTTTAGTAAATAAGATACATGTATACATACATATATATGTATATATATATATATATATATATATACTCCAAACAGAAGATTAGGCCTTAAAAAGCAGGATGCATTTAATATTTGAAAATCAATGTAATTCACTATATTAACAAAATGAAAAGAAAAAAATATATAATCTCAATGGTGGTATTAAAAACTTTTGACAAAATCTAATATCCATTCCTGATTTACAAAATGAAAACAAAAAACAAACAAAACAAAAAAAAATAAAAAAGAAAGCTTCAACAAACTAGGAATAGAAGTGAATTCCCTCAACCTAATAAAGAATATTGAAAGAAAGAAAGAAAGAAAGAAAGAAAGAAAGAAAGAAAGAAAGAAAGAAAGAAAGGGAAAAGAAACACAGCTTATAGAAACCCTTAAAAGTTAATGGCAAAATGCTTTTCTCTTGTTTTCAGAAACAAAATAAAGCTTGTTCACTCTTACGCCTATTCAACATTGTCCAAGGGGTTCTAGCTAATGTAATTATTCATATGAGAAAGATATTTATATTATAAAGAAAGAAATAAACCTACCTATTTGCAATTGATATTATTTATATAGAGTCTGATGAAATCTACTAAAAAGCTGCTAGTCATAATAAGTTAGTTTTTCAAAATTGATGGATATAAGATCAATATATAAAAATCAATTGTATTTCTAAATGCTAGCAATGAACAATAAAAAACTAAAATTTTTTAAAAACCATCCACAATGGCATCAAATGAAATTCTTAGGGATAATTCTGACAAAAGCTGTGAAATGTACAATAAAACAATAAAATGGTGCTGAACAAATTATTAGAAGATCTAAAGTTATAGGCATAAAAAGCTATAGTACTCAAGATAGTGTGGTACTGGCTTTAAGAAAATCACACAGATCAATGAAATAGAATAGATCCCTACAAATATAAAAAAAAAAATTATTTTTTTGACAAAGATGCAACATCAATTCAATGATACTGAAAATTTGATTCATTTTTCACATCATATCCAAGAAATAATTCAAATATACCATAAATCTAAATGTCAAACCTAAAATTATAGAATTTTAGAAGAATTCTAAATTCTTCTAAATTCTAAATTCTATGTGTGGCCTTGAGTTAGACCAACATTTCTTAGATATGCCATTGAAAGCAGCATTTCTTCTTGAAGTTTTATGATTTGGGGTCTTACATTTAATTTTTTAATCTATTTTGAGTCTATTCTTGTATTCGGTCTAAGAAGTTGGACCAGCTTTTTTTTTCTTTCTTTCTTTCTTTCTTTTTTTTTTTTTTTTTTTTTTGCATGTATATGTCCAATTTCCCCAGCACCATTTATTGAAGAGACTGGCTTTACCCCATTGTATATTCTTGCCTCTTTTGTCACATTAAGTGATCATATAGGCATTAAAAAATAGGCAGTAATCTCTCTGATATTGTTACTAATAAATTATTTCTAGACATATCTCCTTGGATGAGGGAAACAAACAAACAAAAATAAAAAACTAGAACTACATCAAACTAAAAAGTTTTTGTACAGCAAAGGAAGCCATCAACAAAGCAAAAAGACAACCGACTGAATGAGAGAAGATACTTATGATACATCTGATAAGAGGTTAATATCCAAAATATATAAAGAACTCATACAACTGAACAACAAAAAAACAAAAACAAAAACAATCCAATTAAAAAATGGGCAGAAGACCTAAACAGATATTTCTCCAGAGAAGAAATACAGGTGGCCAATAAATATACTAATCATCAGAGAATTGCAAATTAAAATCACAATGAGATATCACCTCACACCTGTCAGAATGGTTATCATCAATAAATAGTGTTGGCAAGGATATGGAAAATAGGGAACCCTCAACACTGTGGATGAGACTGCAAATTGGCACAGCCACTATGGAAAACAGTCTGGAGGTTTCCCCAAAAATTAAAAATGAATATACCTTTTGGCCCAGCAATTGCACTTCTGGGTATTTATCCAAAGAAAACCAAACAATAATTTGTAAAAACCTATTCACCTCTATGTTCATGGCAGCACAATTTACAATACCCAAGATATAGAAGCAACCTAAGTGTCCATTAACAGACAATTGGATAAAGAAGTTATAGTTCATATATACAATGAAATATTACTCAGACATTAAAATAATGAAATCCTACCATTTTCAATGACATGGATGGACCTAGAGGTTATGCTCAGTGAAGTAAGTCAGACAGAGAAAGATAAATACCATATGATTTCACTTATATGCAGAATCTAAGGAACAAAGAGAACAAACTAATCAAAGAAGACTCAAAAATATAGAGGACAATCTGATGACAGTCAGCAAGAAAGGAGGTTGGGAGCTGAGAGAAAGGGATGAAGGGTTAAAGTACAAATTAGTAGTTGATAAATAGTCATGGAGATGGGGAGCACAGCATAGGGAATGCAGTTAGCATTAATGTAATGGTTAGGTGTAGAGCCAGAAGAGAAAAAGAGCAATCAGGGGGATTGTTTTATAAACTATATAAATGTCTAACCAATGTACTGTATACTTGAAACTGATGACAAAATAATTTTTTAAAAGCAGCATGTGTAAAAAAATAAATAAATAAATAAGATGGATTTCATTTAAATGAAAAACTTCTCTTCAAATTATACTATAAGAAAGTGAAAAGATAAGCCACAGACTGGATGAAAATATTTGTATAGGATATATCTAATAAAAGATATTCATAATATATGAAGAACTCTCAAAACTCAATAAGAAAACAACCCATTAAAATATGGACAAAAGATTTGAACTGACACTTTACCAAAGAAGATATATGTATGGAAAATAAATGCATAAAAAAATTTTCACATTATTAGTCATTATGGAAATGCAAATTAAAACTATAATAAGATACCACTACACATCTATAATAATGCCTAAAATTAATGACTGATTATACCAAATGTTGTAGAGCATGTGGAGAAATTGGAATTCTTGTATTCTACTGGTCATAACATCAAATGGTACAACCATAAAAAACAGTTTCAATTTCTTGAAAAGTTCAACAACATACACCAACCATGTGATCTAACTCTTCTCTTACTAATATTTTCCAAGGAGAAAAACAAAACTTAACATATATACAGAAGCTTGTACAAAAATTTTCATAGCAGCCTTATTTTTTTTTAAAGGAAAAACTGAAAAAATATGGCCATCTAAGTTTAATAGTTAAACAAATTGCAGTTTACCCATATAATGGAATGCTATTCAACAATAAAAAGAAATGAACTAATGAAAATGCAACAACATGAATGAATCTTAAAATGATTATGCTGAATGAAAAATAGTCAAACTAAAATCAAACAAACATAATACATGGCATATGATTTCATTTGTATAAAACTTTAGAAAATACAAACTAATCCAGAGTAACAGAAGCAGAAAAATGGTTACACTGAGAAAGGGCATGGCAGGAAGGAGCACATGGAAGGTGCATTTCATTGCATTACAAAGGGCACAGGAAAACCTTTGGATATAATGGATCCATGACAGTGAGTCTATACATATGTCATGTGTCTATATATGGGTCCATACATATGTCAATACATTAAATTGCACAATTTTAATTGTGCAGCTTATTGTATGTCAGCTACTCCTCAAAACTTTGAAAAAATAAATAAATAAATACTGTTAAACAATTAGACATATTTTATCATCTTACCTTGACAATTATAGCTTTATAATGACCTGAAAGATTAGGCTTAAATTTAAAATTCCTAGACTGCTTGGATTTCCCAATTCTCCTCCTTAACAACAGCTATTCCACGACCACCACCAAGCCTGGCAGCGAATATCCTAACAGTTTATGATCTCAGGAGGACAAACTAGGGAAGAAATATATGTCGCTTCTGGGAGTGTGATCAGAGATATTTGGGCCCAAGATTCCCTTTAGTAGAGTGTATCCCTTTGGACTGAAGTTTCCTTGCTTTCAGAGAACTAATGTAGACAACAGGCCAGAGGGGGCCTTATTAAAGTATAGACCCTAGGCAGGACCTTTATTTTCCTGGGTCTAAGAGAGACACTCCAAAACATACATACATTCAAGTCTCTATTTAAAAACAAAACAAAACAAAACAAAACACTTCACTCTATGTCCCCACTTTTTCCATTATTATAGCCAAACTTCTTGAAACTACTCTACTCTACTCCCATATCATCACCCTCCTTCATTTATTTCTTGCAATCTGGACTTAACCTCCACCAATATACCAAAATTTTTCAGTATAAATCAATGAAGACCTCTGAATTCTCATATGACATAGACTCAAGACAGTATCTTACTTTGCATTTCTGCCATATTCCACAGTGTTTACCATCCACTGCTCACTTTCTCCTCTACTTTGGCAACTGAGACAGCCAAGGTTCCTGGTTTCTTTCTTTCTCTCCTCCCTGTCGTTCTTCTCCCTAACAAAACTTTGCTTCATGTAGCCTTTTGAATGTTAGCAATAGCTAGATTTCTATTCCTAACCCGACATCAAGAGATTCCTCTCTGTGAAGTCACATATATCCATGGTTTCAATTATGATCAGTATTTTCTGCTCTCCCATTTCTTCCTGTAAGTCTTCAGTCATGACTTTCAAATCTTTCTGTTTCTAATCTCATGTTTTTTTCTAATCCTTCTCCCATTCTACTGCTTTAATGATCTGTCCAAAAAATTGATTTGATCTTAAAGCATTTAATATTTTCACTTCCATCAGGGTAATTACTTCTTCCTAATCATTGTAGGTAGTTCTTTTTCCCTCAGACTTTGTCTACTTTTCCAGCTTTACGTCTCACCATTCACCTATGTTCTATGTATACCTTCTCACCTAACATATTGACCCATGCCTCTGTCTGACATGAGTCTTTCAGTTCACCAACTCTCGAACTCAGCAACTTTCAGGATTCTGTTCAGCATCACTTCTGTGAAGCTTTGTAGAACCAGTATTGCCCATTCTATAAGAAATACAAATTTAGAAAATAATAACAACTACTACTTTTATTAAGCACTTTTCAAGCAACTCATCTGATTATTACAACCACACTATGAGCTAGTACTATTATCCAAATTCCATAACATGAAAAATGAGACTTAGAAAATTTGATAACTTAGATACAGCTAAAAGATAGAGGGGTTAAGAGTTAGACTCAGTGCTATCTGACTTCGAAGTTTTCTCTCTTATCAACTTCATGAAATTCTTTCCTTAGACCTTCCATCATTTAGAAGCATATTTTTATAATAGATCTGATTGGAGTGTAATTGAAATACTTTATTATTAACTCTACTAAATTAAGAGGATCTTGACAGCAAGGATTTTCTATTCATCAGAATAGGCTAAATTAAGTTGTAGGGACAACCTCTAAAATCTCAGTAGTTTAATGTTCTCATTCTACTTGTCCAGTATTGACCAGGAGAACAACTCCGTTTGTTGTGGTCGTTCAGGGACCCAGACTTGCAGAGGTTCTCACTTGCTATATGCTTATATGATGGGGAAATGAGAGACAGCAGAGTCATTCATAGACAATTAAATTGTGACAAGCAAATAATAGTCATATCTAATTGCAAGGAGGTAGAGAAATGCAATTTACTCAAACCAAATACTTAGAAAGAGAAGAACTGAAATATTGAAAATAACCCTAGTGAACATCACGAATTTTATCTTTTTACATATTTCCCCTCTGCCTAGCACAGTTTCAGTGCAAAGTACTAGGTGACTTAATAAGTGTAAGTTTGTTGAATGAATGAATGAATGAATGAATGAAATCTTTTCCAGTATGCAAAGATACATGGGGCTGAAAGACTAGGGGAAAAAAAAATGTTTAATCCTAGTTCATCTAAGTAATTTTCCCTAAATATAGAAGTATGATAGAGGAAGCAATGTCCATTCAGATGGTAAACAGAAGTATTTTTCAAGAGAAAGGGTAGAGAAGATTGTCCTCACTGTCTTAGAAAACAAGTGTAAGATTTCTTAAGAGAAACTTGAGGAGAAATTATCTTGAAGTCTATAGAGTTTACTAGGCTGGTAGAATTTATTAGAATTGGTTGTTTACATGTGTCTCTAAATGTGTAAAACAAGTTTAAAATGATTTTGTTTTATACAAAAGTCTACATTTCGGTATGGTGTTAAGTTAAAAGCAATAAACTGTCTGCCAAAGAGACCTACCCAGTTTGAAGTCTCCCTTGTAGAACTCAGGAGGGTCTTTTACCTTCTTGGTCCTATTTCTTCTTCATTTACAAAATGAAAGAATTAGGTTTGATCATCTATAAAATCACTTTCAGATTTGATGTTACTTTTTTTTTTTAAGTTGATTGTGGTGTATAAAAAACTTTTATTAAAAATTAAAAAAATCAAGTACATATTTCATATGAACCTTGCATTGATCCTCTTTCTTATAACCTACATGTTCAAATATAAGGTAAATTTATTTTCCCCAAAATGAATCCTCAAAAAAGAATGAGTTAGCTTTGAATTAATTCTTTCAATGGCTACTTTCTCAATTCCTTTGTACTGAATAGCATTGCAGGGACTGGGTAAAGACAATACCCTCAAATTGCCTTCATCAATGTTAGTTTTATGTATATATATGTTAGTTGATGATTGAGAGAGAGGCAGACAGACAGACAGACAGACAAACAGAGACAGACAGAGAGACAGAGAGAGACAAAGATAGACAGAGTTAATAAGACTAAAATATTTTTAAATGGAATTAATATACATTTAATAGTTATTTCTGAGTATGAGCATACAATTACAAGTGCTGATATTGTGGTAAATAGGATTACTTTTTAAAGCAATATGATAAATGATTATAATATGGAGATTAGAAAAAATACTAAAAGTCTTAATGTTAGGTAAATGAATACTTGTATCTTGGGATAAAATTTCCATGAACATCACTATTAACAGATATAAAAGTATAGATGGGCTCTGAAAAGCTGAAGATTTAAAAAAATAACTCTAATAATGAAAATTTAATGACATTTCCTGAAATGTTAGTTTTTTTATCATTTTTAAAAAATTAATATTTGTTAAAATATGTGATTTTTACATGTCTGTATAACTAAATAAATTGGCCTTCTAATGAAATGGAAGCTATCATACATTTAGTGTTGCTTTATATTTGGCATAAAAGGTTTAGTACATTAAAATATTATTTGAATATTATTTTATATGGGAAATGACTATATATTGTTTAGTGGAAAACTTTTTATTAAACAGCATAAAATGTCATATTATTTTTGTAATGGAAAAATGTCTCTATACAAAGCTTTCTCTTGGTGAGACACTCGCCAATATATTAACTGTGGTTATCAATAGATGGTAGAATGAGATTGTGAGTAACTTTTTTGTTTATGTTTTTCTCTCTGTTTAAATTTTCTACGTAAACGTAATAATTTTAAGATTAGAAAAACAAAAGACAAGATATTAACATCTTCTTTGAAGCCATGCCCATGTGTACTTCATTATTATTCGATCTACAAGAACAGATGTATTTGTCTAATAAGATGTCACTTATTTGTAACATCCCACTCTGGTATATTAGTTTTAATTTCAATTTCTACTCTACACTTTTTAATACCAATGAGATCTATGTTTCTTTAAAATGGCTATTAAAGGATAAGAAAAATACTATATTGTTATATATGTTCAAGTCATAAAAATGTAATTAGTGAACAAATGAAACAACTGATCAACAATTTCTTCATTTTTTAACGTTAGATAAGTAACTCAGTTGTAGTCCTTGTCTTATTTCTAAGAAATCATAGTTAAAGGTCTTCGTAGTCCTTAGATGAGAATCCAGTGTTCTGTGTTAAAGATTAACAGAAGAAAGTATCAAACTACATCCGCTAACCTGCTTTCCTGTTTGACTCAGGAGTGTGCATGCCTACTGGGGAAAAGCAAAAGAAAGAGACCAACAGATCCTTATGAAAGCAGAAGCACCCAGAGCAGCAGCCCTGGATAGTGAGGGGACATACTGACAATGGCTCCCTGGACATGTCCTCTGCTTTGAAATTTACAGTTTTGTATTCTCACTTAATGTCCTCTATGGTTCCTTTAAGTTTATTTTGGTTCTTTCTTGTAATCTTCTCTTAGAGATAACTGAAAAGGGCTAGTCTGGTAAGATTCTCTTTCAACATCTGGTGTTCACTACAGCTTTGTAAAGTTTACTCTATTTTTTTTTCATCTTTGAATTCAGTGTATTTGTTCTCTTAAGAGCAACAATTTTACAGACATTACAATAAAATATTTATTTCCAAAATGTTTTCTGCTCATCTCATCTTTCTGCCCTTTGCTCATCCTAATACACACAAATGCAGTCTTAGCTATAAATTCCTTTTTAAAAGTATGTCAATTGATTGACCAATTTATACTTATAGTTGAGTCACTCTGTGAAAAAGATTTTACTTCACAAGTAGATTAAAATCTTTATAAGGACTCAAAACTAGTTTGGTAAACAATTAGGATGTGAATCAAAACTGAATTGATAACTCAGAGACAAGAAAAAGGTGAAAAAGAAAAAGGTATCATGGAGAATCTGGCCTTTCAAGAAAGGGAAAGTTTTTCTTTTCCTTTATTTTAATTTTTATTTTTTAATTAGAGTTGACATTTCATATTATTTTATATTAGTTTCAGCTGTACAGCATAGCAGTTAGACATTTATATAATTTACTAAGTGATCCTCTCAATTACTCTAGTACCAACGTGGCACTATACATAGTTATTACAAAATTTTGTCTATATTCTCTATGCTGTATTCTACATCATCATGACTATTTTGTAGCTACCAATTTGTACTTTTTAATTCTTTTACCTTTTTCACCCAAGCCCCCAAGTATCCCTCCCACCTGGTAATCACCAATTTATTCTTTATATCTATAAGTCAGTTTTCATTTTTGTTCTTCTTTAGATTCCACATATAAGTAAAATCATATGGTATTTCTTTCTCTGACATTTCATTTAGCATAATACTGTCTTAGGTCTATCTACATTGTTGCAAATGATAAAACTTTATTTTTTTATTATAACTGAATAATATTCCATTGTATATATGAACCACTTCTATATCCAAACATCTATATAGGCATTTTGGTTGCACCCATATCTTGACTATTGTAAATAGGACTGCAGTGAACATAGGGGTGTATATGTCTTTTCAAATTAGTGTTTTGGTTTTCTTTGGATAAAAACCAAGAAGTGGAATTGCTGAGTCGTAAGATAATTCTATTTTTAATTTTTTGAGGAAATTCCAAACTGTTTTTCATAGTGGCTATACCAATTTGCAATCTCATCAACAGTGTATGAGGGTTCCAAGAAAGGGTAAGTTATTAATGAGAAAGCTCTGAGGTCATCTTAGGCTGGAAAAAGAGCATGGAGGTAAAGATAAAGACATACATATTGGGATGCAGTAAACAGCCCTGCCTTAAGGAAGCTGTGCTTAGTTACTAAAAGTGAAGTTTTTAGGAAAGGAAGATCATATCACCTGCTTTATTGAGTAGTGAGAAGAAAGTGTTTAGAGATTATAAATGATCTCAAAGACCAAACCTAAAAGTATCCACATATAAGAAGAAATTGGTATCTATTACAGTATTTCAGAAATGATACCTCATAGTAGAATCCTATTTTTACATTAGATTGGTAATGAATTGAAGAGAATGGAAAGAAAAGAGAAAGGTCAAGAAAACTCATTAGAAAACTGTTGCAATGACCTGGGTATGGGGTAATGTAGCCAGGGATTAGGGTGGTGCTGATAATAGAGCCGAGAGAATATGTCAAGAAAAAAAATGCAGGAGTAAAAATTATTGGTGACAAATTGGGTTATGGGAATGAATGAATAAAATATAAGGAGTTGAAGATGTTCCAAGCATAAAAGGATTGTGGTACTAATGACAGAAATAAAAACATTAGGATGGGACTCATATCACAGGATTTATTCCTATCTGTATTATTCTTGCTAAGTTTTGGTTCTCTAGCTGCTAGCAATTCCTTAAAAAAGACCTTGTTATATTGACTTAAAATTGGCAAAAACAAACAAACAAATAAAAAAACAAACAAAAACACCTTTTTGGCCACTTATTTATAAGAGAGTGCTTGCACAAAGGAATACAAAATGGTTTTCAGGAAACCCTGAAATGGTATTTTTCAATAAGGAGAGTTAAATATTCTCACTACCCCTTAGATATATCCGTCAAGTCAAATGTTACCTTTTTGTCTAATTTAGATGACATTAAGATCCATCATATGTTTCTAATGATTGTTTTTACTTAACTTGAAATTTTTAAAAAATGTATATTTCCATAGTTTCTTCTGGCTCTACATGCATAGCCTCTGAGTTTTAACAGTGCTTTTGAAGTCTAAGTGGAATAGGCAATACATTGTGTCCACCGATATCATTTTGAAACTGTCTGACCGATTATTACATAAAGATGAGCGTTTCACTTAATAAAGCCTTAGAGTAACACAATTTGTTACACTATAATTAAAGATGGACACATCTGTTCCATTTTAATTCAAACTCCTTTGAACATAATTACATAAAGCTGCAAGAACAGAAATTCTCAGTCTTAGAAATTTACTATTAAAAAAAAATCATTCTGTCTACAGAAACTACATGGTCTAAGGACAATTTGTAAAACGAGTCAAATAGATGTCTCTCATTCTGTATCAAAGCAAGAAATAAAGCTAAGACCCCAGACAAAAGTAGTCCCCATGTGAAAGACATAATTAGTTAAGAAAACCCAGGTGAAGGACAATCTTTATAGACAGTATTAGCATACAATCCCTGTGGAGAGGTATTATCTTTATATATTCTCTTAGCCCATAGATAAATAAAAAAGGAAGGAACAAATATCAAGGATAGTTAATGGGAAAACAACTACATGAGATATTCAACATTCATGTATTAACTTTAAGCATCCTACTAAATTCTCAATTCTTAGTTGTATTAACTTCACAGACCTTGCTTAATAAGCAGTATACCCTCTTGATAAGGGCCTAGCCAGTGTATCCAAAATAGTTTTTAAGATTAATAATAATCAGACGCATAACTAAGAAAGGAGAGGTAAAGAAAACTCTGTGATTTCAGAATGATTCTGAGAATTTAATAACATAAGTTAAATGGCAAACCAGGCACACAAATATTCCTGAAATGTAGGTTGTTAGTCTGTTTTATTTATGTTACCATATCCTGAAGATGACTTAATGAGGAGATTCAATCAGGATTAGCTAAGCGATGAGAACTTGGAGAGAACAGAGTGGCAGTAAGATTTATATAAATATTTGCAGAGACTGGGAAGAGCAGATGCTCCTATAATCCAGACAATGTGTATGCACTTCATTTTAAAATGAAATAAAAGTTGAAAGCCAAAATATAATTAATCAGAGGAAATGCTTTAATCAACATCTTTCAAATCCTTAAGCACTGTTGAAAGATTAAAGAAACATAAGAGAAATTAAAATATGATATTCAAAAGGAAACTAGAATTAGTCTATTCCCGACTTTCTCCTTTTATTTCAGATGCGGGATGGAGTATACAATTAAATATACCTTTCCAATTGCTGCCAACTAGTGAAGTTTCCTAGGTGTTTAAGGTACTAAATAAATCACTTAAGACTAACTGTATAATTTACAATGTAGTAATGATAACCCTCTTTTTATTATTAATTTATTATGAAAAATGTGTATGCTTGACCTTATTTCCTATAGTTCTAAACAGAGATCTTTCCAATGAAATTGGAGAAAGCAAGTTTAAATGAGTGTCAGTTTTATATTCATAGCTTGCCTACAAAAATAAAAAAGAAGTTGGCTATCAAGAAAGAAATTACTATATCAAATCCATGTAGATCTCCAATTTGGATCATATAGACCCAAAACAAATGTGATTAACTTTGAATTCAATTTGGAGGGTCCGTTATTATAAACTCAGAATCTCTCTTGCTATTATTTCTGTTGTTTTCTGCCCAAGATTTGATATGGTTAATATGAACCTATAATTATTACTAAAGCTCAGAGAAGAACAATTTAAACAGATTTTAAAACAATGTCTCAAGGAAATAAAAAACATATGCTTTCATGTCAAGTTCAAAATATATAAACATTTAAAGTTCAAAGCACCACCCTTTCCGTAAACAGAGTTTTGTTGGTGACAGGAATTATTTCACATATATCACCAGGATATTATAAACAGTTTTTAACATAAGATGAGCCCCCTAGAGATAGTTAACAGCTTACTCTTAATTGCAAAAGTACCTTTTAAATAGAACTTGAGCCTGCTTATAATTTCTAGCAGAAATAATATTTGTACCTACTAAAATTCTACTACAAAGTCTCTAGTGCTTGGAATTAAAAATCATGAAAAGTTAAAAGTATAATCCTGCAAAACATTGCCAAAATTATAATTATTGAAATGCCAGGGATCTGCATTTCTTATTATGTGCCCTCCTATAAATAAATCTTAATAATAGGGAAAACTATTTAACCATTGTGAAAGATACATTGTGAAATCTAGACTGGGGAAATTGAAACAGCTACGTGGCAATTTCTTCTGTGTTCTATCATAGTTATGATAATTATGAAGGACTCAGTGCTCTTATTTGCTCCTTTTATATTAGCTGTTTGATATTATGTTCTAACAAAAGAACAAAATATCAAACAGCTAATATATAACTGAAAAGAAAACATAGTTTTTTATCTCAGTCTCTAGATAGCTTTTGGTATTTGTTTAGCAATTAATGTGCAATGGCCCTATGGTTCCCAAATCACTGACCCTGTGTACTTTATTATAATGGGAGATTACTATTATTAAAATAGTCTATATTTTATTAGAAAATGATTCTGTAAAGTTGCCCTATTGGATTTATATATCAATGTCATATTTTATCAAGCGGGATTATGTTGCTTAAATTAGGACTCTCACGTAATACATAATTTGTAACCAAGCCCAGTGACAATGCTTATTGAGAGTATGGCCATTTATATCAACAGACTCACTGGACAGATAAGGTACAAAAACTAGTCATAAGCATGTTCCCTTTTTTCCATCTCCTTTTTTTTCATTTCTTATCAGCACGCTGCAGAAGGGATATAGAGTTTAATTCTTATGGTTGTTGAATATCATTATCATCATCTGTCAAGTTTAGCACTTGTTATAAGGAAATCAGAAAATAAGTGAGGACTTCTAAGACTGGGAAACGATACCTGGAGATCTGACTCTCATCTCTGCCATTATGTTGCTTTGTAATCACTCTTCTGCATGGGCCATGTCTATGAGATGAGGGAATTGGTTTGAGGATATGCCACGCAAGGCACTTGTACCCTGGGCATTGTCAGCAGCAAGCCAAGGCATAAATGTAACCATATATAAAAATTGCTCATAAATTGAAAACTGTGCTATCCGAAAAGGCATCCCCTAGCCACACATGGCTACTTAAATGTAAATATAAATAAATTAACAGTAAATAAAATTTAAAATTCTATTTTTGAGTCACACAAGCCAAACTTTAAGTGCTCATAGCTCCATGTAGCTAGGGGCTACCCATAAAAAAAGAAAATTCTTCATAAATGCCTATGACATTACCCATTAGTTCCTGGAACTGGGGATGATAAACACCAAAATTATCCCTGATGAGTTATCAACCTGTTTCCAAGAACAAATAGATGTAACAGGGTCATTTATATGCAGTTTTGAGAGTTTTTTAAACTATAGTTCTTACCTCCTCCTTCCCTCACACCACCGATTTTTTTGCCTGACAATGAGGTAAGGTGAATGACTCTGTTTCCTCTTTAATAAAAAAGTTCTGAGTATATATATGCTCCTCTATATTAAAGTGTGGCTTAGTGGTCATATAGAACCCTCAAATTATTTACCTACATAGCATTGTAGCAAAAAGTTGTTTCAAAGATTGTTTACTATGGCATATCAGTTGCTGATAAAAATAAAAGAAAAAATACACACACCCACTCATAGACACATCACATCTTTTCAAATAAAAACTATCAAACAAAACACCAAAAATAACATATTTATGCCGGCATATAGGCAAACAATCTAAAAACTAAGTTCAATAACTTAGATTTAACAATATCTAATTAATAACTTACATCATTTTATATAATCCTATTTATTAAGAAAGAGAATACAATGAATAAAAATATGTAAGAAATTATAGAGCATCACCATCATTTTCAAATATACCAAAATGCATACATTCAAACAAATAGTACTCAAGGAGTTGCTTTTCAGAAAAATGAATTGCCTTTATTCTCTGAAATAGTCTTATGCAGTGGTCCCCAACATTTTTGGCCCAGAGACCGGTTCTCCTATGAGAATCTAATGCCTGATGATCTGAGGTAGAGCTGAGGTGGTGATGCTAGCACTGGGGAGTGGCTGCAAATACAGATGAAGCTTCATGTTCACTTGCCTATTGCTCACCTCCTGCTGTGTGGCCCAGTTCCTAACAGGCACGGACCAGTACCAGTCTACATCCTCAGGGGCTGGGGACCCCTGTTCTTATGAATAACATTAGTAGTGTCAGATCTTAATATGCTGGGGAACTTTTTTGGTTTTGAAGGTAATTCAAGATCATCTAAAGCCAAATCTGAGCCGTAATTACCTCTTATAACCAAAGTGCAACTAAAAAATAATAAGCCATTTCTTCTGTGGCAATAATACTAATAAGGTGACATTTATTGAGTATCCATAAAATATTAAGAGGTGTTGAATATTTGACATAATTATTTTAGTCTTTATAATTATTTCCCTGTCTTAAAGTTGAAGAAACAGCTGTGCATAAAGGTTTCATAACGTGTCTTATAACACATGGCAGGCACATGGCAGAACAAGGATTCGAATTCAGAAATATCCAGCTAGCTTAAATTTGGGTTGCTAAAATTAATTCTCAATGAGAAATTCCAAAAAGTGTTTTTTTAATTTATAATTTTTACTTCCACAACTTCCGTTATAACAATTTACATCATATACTGATTCAGGTCAATGTCTGATGCGATTTTTTTTTCAAGAAAAATAAGCTATGATGTGATTTTTTTCAAGAAAAATAAGCTATGAACCCAATTATTCTTCCAAATACATCTTGATTATTTTTAATGTAGAAAATCAATAAATCCTTCAATTAAAATTAAAAAGTCTTCAAATAATTGTTTATTATAATTAAATGTTAAACCATTTGGTATAGTTTTCATAAATTTAACATGGGTACTGTAACTTTAATGGAAAAGTATATGCATGTCCATATAATTTTGCAATGTGAAAAAATAGGAACAATCATTTGGCTGTACAAATTTTAATACATTTATAAAAGACTAACAAAATTTGATACAAAATATTAAATTTGTTCATCTAACATAAAAACACTGACTCTAATATATTAGTTTATAAAGTTGGTATATAGCTGTAAAATATAACTGGATTATCTCATATACTGTTCAATAAGACAAAGGCTTATATAAATATCATGTACCTTGAACACTATCAAGTACATAAACCTAAGGTAAAGCTGTTCAGGTGGCATACTAGACAAAGTGGAATTATTACAGACAGTTTGTATCAATTAAGAAGGTTCAAGCAGTTATTTAAATACTTGAGGCTGTCTATTAGCTTTCAAAGCTCAAAGAAATAACCAAAATGTAATTATATCCAGCTTGGTGATTGGCACTTAAGGTTATGAGAGATTAAGAAAGTCCCACAGGTCACAAATGAACAAATAGCTCCCAATCACAGTGCCAGTGATATCTTAGAAGAACAAGATTATAAAGAAGAGATCTTAGTATTTAAGAATGTGCAGTTTTTGAAAAGTAAGATTTGAAATAGCAATTGATATATGAGAAACAATGTCAGTGAATCAGCATAAAATATACCATTTGTAAATCATACAGTTAGTTTCTAATAGACATAAACCACATGCAACTTCTTAAAAAATAGTGAATACTGTAAAGCTTGAATTCAGTCTCAGTGTTAACAAGAACATTCCCTCTTACTTAGAGGTTTCCTCTATATAGATGTGTCTTAACCTATTTAATCATGCTCCTAAATATTACTTCATGGCAGGCAATTAAGATTCTGGAAATATTCAGAATATACATCTGTATACCCATTTCTTTTGAGACAAGAAAAGAAAATTACCTAGTTATAATTCTTACTCTCAGTGAATCGTAATTAAAGTGACTCTAAACCTTTTGATCTCAAGTGTTTCCACAGTGCACTTGAGATAAATATACATACACACATACATTTCAATGTCCTCACATATTGGTGAATGCACCTTCAATTCTTAAAGTCCAAAGCGTACCTAAAAATATCAGCTTTACAATTCAAGATAGGTAGAAAATAGTGAATGGAGACAATTATGATGACCCAAAAGATCAAAAAGAATTTTTTTTTTTTAAATGACTTGACTAGGTCTAAATAAAATGTCTCTCCAGTTAAGAAAACAACCATACTATGGCCATACCACCCTGAACATTTCTGATCCTCTCTGATCTCGGAAGTTAAGCAGGGTCAGGCCTGATTAGTACTTGGATGGGAGACCACCTAGGAAGACTGGTGGTGTAAGTGTAGGGCAAAAAAATAAAAAACATAAATTCTCATCCCCATGATTGGGAGGTATTCTGATTAACATTCCTTTTACTCAAGAATTATATGGTTTATCAATGTTTAAAGATTTACAAAAAGTACTGAATCTAGGCTGAAAATAATTTAACTATGGATGATTCAGAATTCTCTTCAAATTTTTTCCCTGCCCTCAGCATCATCATTAAACACATACGTTATTATCATTGCACAATACTATAGGTGCAGAATGCATAGGAAGTGGAATTTTCCTGTACATACTGTTAAAAAATCTGTTTTTAGTTTAGTAATGGACACTTATCTCTTAATCATAAAATCAAAGACTAGAGCAAAAGTTTATTCACTGATATTTTTTAAATGTTGGGTTGTCAAGTCAACAAGACTTCAGTATATATCAAAATAATAGCACACACAGGTGTGTACATACACACACCCACACTCATAATCTTAAACAGCACATAAACACTTTAACATGCCCTTATATACATAAGCAGAAATGAAACCAAGAACTCACCAACACACTCTAGCTGCTGAAAACTCTTTCTCATCACTATGGCTATAGTGACCCCTGGTTCTTCATTTAATTTTCAATGGTGAGGAAATAAATGTCCAGGATCTCCATTATCTCATTGCTTAAATCTTTGATGCCATGAGAACCTTGATGTCCTCCCCTCACTGCTGGAAGATGAGGGTGGGGAGAGTGAATAGGAGGCTGTGCTTTCACTCCTCCTTTCAAGTCCACTTCATAATGGAAGATGTGTTCCAGAATCTTGGGTTGGAAATTAGAATATATTTTCTTCCATAGAAATGAAAGTCTGAACAGCTGAAACTTCCCAGGTAATTAGCAATATAATTTAGCTACTTTATAGAATTTTTTAGATTAGCTAGGTTAAAAACATACCTCATATAACATCAATATTAGTAGAAAATGCATTTGGAGTTTTAAAATAACTTAAAAACCAACTTTTGAAATAAGCACTGTTATAATTTAGGGACCACCCATAAATTAAAAACAAAAAGGAAGAAATCAAAGTTCCTACTCTATAAAATCATAAAGAATTTTACATAATTTTAGTGAAATTACTTTTCAAATATATTGCATTGACAAATGACCAAACTGTAAATAGTAAAGTCTGGAGAACAGAAAATTCAAGTCACATATTCATGTGTATGATTTTTTTATTCTAATTCAGCCAACTATTTTTTTTTTCTACTATAGAACTGAGAACACTAGACAATCCCTCTTTTTTTTAATCCAAATTATCACTTTTGTGTTGCTTTTTATTGGCTTATGCTAATTAGCATATTAACAGAACAATACCTTCTCTTGATTTCATTCTCCACAGTAACTACTACTCCTTTTCTTTCCTCCCTCTGCAGAAAAAGCTTTTTGAAAGGGTTGCATTTACTTTTAATTTCCTATTCCTTTTCTCTCATTCTCCCTTAAACTCACACCAATCAAGCTTTAAACCACCATTCTACTAAAACTGTTTCTATCAAGAATATTAGACATTATTGTTGTCTGAGCCAATGTTCAGTTCTCTGCCCTTCCTTACTAGCAGCATTTGACAGTTGAACAGTAACTCTTTCTCGATACATTTTTTAGTACACCTCTTACTCATTTTTTCTCTCTTAATCACTTTACTGAATTTCTTGGTTCCTCTACTCTTGTCTACTTGCTTAGTGATCTGTTGTTATCACACCTATGTTAGCATAGGTGTGACATTGTTCCATCATCTTGTGGTGTCTATGGTTTCTGATTAGATGTCTATGATTTTATGGATTATTATTCCCTTGTGGGTAATGACTCATTTTTCTCTTGATATTTTCAAGATATTCTTTTTGCCTTTGGTTTTTAGACCTTTAACAGTAATGTGATCGGATGTAGTTTGATTTATAGTCACTTTGATCTGGGTTTGCTTAACTTCCTGAATCTGTAGTAGTGTATCTTTCATCAAACTAGAGAAATTTTCAGACATTTTTTCTTCAAATATTTTCTGTAGTCCATTCTCATTCCTCTCTTCTGGACTCTAGTTACAGTTGTATCAGATTTTTTTTTTTTTAATATTGCCTACAGATTCTTAAATCTCTGTTCAAATATCTGAACCTTTTTTTGTTTTGTTTTGTTTTGTTTTGTTTTGCTTTTCCAGTACTACATTGTGATCTGCTGAGCTGATCTCTGCCTCTACTCATCTCTGTCCCTGCATTCATTCCTGTTGCCAGTCTCTGAGAGCCACTCATTACTCCATAGTCTGCAGTAACATTAAGCAACCAATACTGAGAAGTTGCTTTAGACCTCTGGATCTCCCATTCAGCCAATTTTGCACCCTCTTTAAAGGTGGTGGAAAAGTTTAGCTATTTTTTCATGATTTTCTGGAGTCATAAAAACCTTAAATTTTTATCAAAACTTTATTGTCTGGATACCACAAAAAGTCATCAGGACTCTTTTCTTGTCAATACTGGAAATATCTTCAAAAGTAAAGCCTGCTGACGTCCCAGAACTAGTTCCTATAGAGGTAGAAAAAATAATTTTCCTGCCACCTTTCTAAATTCTTCTGACCAGGCTAATAAATTAACATGAGACAGATTAACAGGAGACAGCAATCAAATTTAATATATTGCATACATGTGGGGGTGTCATAAGAATATGAGACCCAAGGACACATTGGATAGTTGAGGCTTATATGCCATCATTCAGGAGCTAAGGAAAAGGGAAGGGGAAAGACATGAGACACAAAGAGGACTTGGAACAAATGGAACTTGCTAGAGTCCTCCCTGTCTATCACATACTAGTTCCTATTAAACTATAGTTATCTATAATAATATCTCTCTTCCTAGCACAGGTCCTCTATCTTAATCCTTTTTATGCAATTAAGGGGAAGGTCAAAGGTTTTTCCAGAGTCCTGTTTCTTAAAAACAACCAACTTAAAGTAGTCAATATCCCAAAAGACATATTTTAGGGTGGCAAACTGCTCTCCCTGATCCCTCCATTTTTAGATATCCAAACTTATCTTGGGGATTTTATCAATACTTCTTCCACTTGTTTTGAAATAACCATGAGTAGAGAAGTGAAGCTTATGCATTTAAAAGCCAAGGATTTGGTGCCTTTTTTTTTTCCAGTCCTCCAATAACATCAAACGACTAATTCTTAAATGCCTGCACTGGAATAAAGGGTCTCAAAGGCCCAAGAAAAAGAAATCAAAGAAGTTTAAATATGAGAGAATGAGGTCAGACAGAGAGGGAGGAAGTAATGGTAAGGAGGATATTTTAGTCAACACCTCAAAATATTCACATATATTAGCTTGAATCTTTATCACTTGAAGAACTTATAACTGAGTTAACCTTTTGTTAAAAAAAATTAGCAAAAAGAATAAAAATAGACAAGAAACTGCAATTAATCTTTTCTCACAAGGTGAATTTCCATAGTAACACTAAACTTAACATAGTGTTTTCTTGAAACTAAAGAACATATACTAGTTCTGAGGTCTGATGAATTAAAAAAAAATTAAAATTGGATAACAGTGTGAATGCTTCCCCATCTGAGCCTAAGTGGTTTAGAGATTCAGGAACACATAAATGAAGTAAAAAAAAAGTTATTCTCCTTTGACATAAAGAATTTGGAAACGACCTGACATAACATATTAACATCAAATAAAGCCAAAATCTAAATGAAGAAATTCTTAGCCTTAATGAAGGTCATATGTAAACACAAAGAGAATTCCACACTAGCTTTAAAAGGAAACTTGGGAAATTAACTTCCACACATGATTAACTTTGAGGTTCGGAGAAAAGTAACTGCATATATCCTGAGAAATATTATTTAAATTTTAGTTTCTTTTATAATTAATGAAGTTATTCAAAGTGATTACATTTTTATTGCAAGAGAGTAAATTTTTTTTTAAAGTCAAGGCCTCAGGATATCGTACAGGCGTTTCCCTTTGCCAGGCACAATCTCCCAGCCCAAACTCTGCCTCAGCCGAAATAGCAGAGAGAACTTTCTGGATGCCCTACTCAAGAAGGTCAATTCAATCTTACTTTAATTACTCACTAACTCTCTAGTCTGTTCATGTAATTTTATAAATTATAGATTTGTTAATGTATTTATTCCTTTATCATCTGCATTCTACATCAGATTATAAACTCCACAAAACAAGCTGTCTTTACATAATTCTTCAAAGTATATTCATCACTTAACACAATGCTTTGTACAGAGCAGGTAATCAATTAAATGTCTGTTCAACAAGTAAAAGACAAAAAAAATAAAATATGCAGTTAATTGCTCTAAGAATTTTTTTAACCAATTCAGTTTTCTGAACAATAAATATACTAATACTTATTAAATGTAACAGTCTTTTCTGTTTTTATTTTCTTCTAAGACTCCATTGCTTTAAAACAGCTATAGAGTGTTGTGTTGGTAAATGTTTAACAAATTGCTCTCTGAATAAAAAGTAATGCATGTGTACATGTATATGAGTTTATTATAAATTTTACTGACATAAAGTTGAATAGCATACAATTTATAAATAATAACATAATATACAATATTCTTAATTGAAAATTTTGTATAGCCAATTGAATGCTTTTGTTGATTTTTGCTTAACTCATATCCGTAGTCAATTCATATTTGAAATTGACAAATGAGTGTAATTCTAATGTAGATATTGGTTGGCATTTTTGTTTTTTACTTTATTTTTAATAAAAAAAATGTCAAAACAGGGACATTTGTCAAAATTTCGCATATTTGTCGATGGTGTGGGCAACTTTTTTGCTGAGTCAGATAGTAGTTTTCAAATACTGGTAGAATATTTTCTCAAATTCTTGAGGTCTTCACAATGTATCACCTATATACACAACACATTTTTAAGTTTAATCTGAAGCATTTATATGTTCTCTATCACTTTCTTATGTGCAAATCAGGAGTAGGAAAACTTTC
Source organism: Eidolon dupreanum (assembly GCA_028627145.1). Lineage (NCBI taxonomy): Eukaryota > Metazoa > Chordata > Mammalia > Chiroptera > Pteropodidae > Eidolon > Eidolon dupreanum. The sequence goes on along the minus strand of CM053507.1, from coordinate 86,019,099 downwards.
TCTTTAAAAGGTCAGATAGTACATATTTTAGACTATATAGGCCATAAAGTGTCTGATATAATTACTCCTCTTTGCTATTATAATGCAACAGCAGCCATAGACAGTATATAAACAAATGGGTGTGTATGTTTTCTAATAAGACTTGAACTATGTATAATAGTCTAATTATGTACAAATGCAAGTATGTACAAAAGCAAACAATAGACTGAATTTTGCCCAAAGAATATAGTTTATCAATCCTTTGCCTAGATAATTAACAGAACAATAAACTGGTTCTGAATTTTTGCATTTGCCACTTTCATGGTATAGATATTCCCACATTGCTGATTTCAACATGGTATCACTGCATGTTCAGTTGGGAAGAGATAGACAATTGAATAGAATACCATGATATAATATTCCCACATACAGATATAATATATTTAAATAACCTAAACAGTATAGCTAACAGCACAATGTAGTAAAATTACTGGAAAGTACTATGTTATATTTGTTTTTAACATATTTTGCATATCTGGATTTCATATAACTTAAATTTTTTAACAGTTATATTTAAAAATTGTAAACTTCCTGAAAATTTAACAATCTTCTCTCCTGAGCTAGTAGGAATAGATTTCTGCACACCACAGCTATATCTCCTCCTTGAAATTCTCTCTGCCTTCTGCATTTCCTAATTTAATCTGGTTCTTTTCTTTCTTTTTTGGCTTTCCCTTATTTATTCTTAGGTTGGTCCTTTTCCTATTCTCATTTTCAATATATTGGATTCAATGTGACTCTGTTTTTCTGTTTCTACATAATCTCACAGCATACTCACTTAGCATAACTTCAAATAGTCCTTCATTGCTGGTTATGCTCAAAAATACATATTTAGCTCTGCATTGTCATTCACATTTCTAAGTGGCTTGCTGTATATCTATGTCCATGTGGATGTTTTGGTTCCCTACTGTCATTTCAAATTTAATTAACCTAAAGCCAGTTATCAAATTTTCCAGTTCTTTCTCCCTCATGCCTTCATTGTTCAAGGTATTTTGTCAGTCGGACCAACTTGAAGTTTTTAATTCAACTCCTTGACCTATATCCCTTATCAACACTTTCTGCTAAATATCTTCTGTTACATCTCTTCCTATTCACATTTCTATCATATAGTTTACACCTGAATTACAGCAATAGTCTCTCAGCCAATCTCCCTGTCCTCAACCTTATCATTCTTTTAAGGCCTGTTTATTCTAAATCCTGAATTTCTCATACTTAAACCCTTGATAAAGACCTAAAATAGATTTGATTGCCTTCCTCACTAAGCTGAAATTTCATGCCCCAGTTTCAAGGGTTTCATAATTTAACCTAATTTATCTTTACAAACAATGGCATTATTTATATCTCCTCAAGTAGACAAAATTCTTAGATATTGTAACTTGTATTACAGTTTCATATATAGGTAGTCAGTAAATGCTGTGTTTATTAATCTTTTATTTGTGAGTGTATTTTTTAATGATTGGAACTGTATTAGGAAACTGAAAGATATACTTCCATTGGACACTAAAATCCCAATATATTAAAGATGTAAAGATACTTTAGAAACAAAAGCTTATCATATATCTATTAATTCAATAGACTGAATAAATAGGTCAAGTCCTGAAAATCTTACTAGGTACGAGGGACATTAGGATAAATAAGACACATTTTCTCACTTCAGAAAGCTACAATCTATTCAAAACATTATAATCAACATATTTTTTAAGTAACATTGCCTCAGAAAGTTTGCAAGTTTTGGTTAAAAAAGTATTAAAAGCTAAGAATTCACATAGTATTTCAAGGGCTATATAAAGGGCTTATTGAAGAATATTTCCTTCATTAGGTAAATTAGATAAACTATTTAACAGGACATTTTTAAAATTAACTTTTAAGATATATATATTGAATTCTAGGAAATAATAAATATTAAAAGGATATTTCAAAATATTTATCTCATTTCAAATTTTAATAAAAATTTTCATGGCCCAAACATTTGATTTTATCTATATTTTTATAAGACAATCATATTCACAGTTTTATAAATTTTTGGCTGTTTTGCAGAACACAAGAAATTTTGGGCTGTAACATGTGCTCGACCCAGCAAGTCAATAATATTGCTCCCAAAACAACATGCATTTTTACATGTAACAAAAAATCTTTAGTTGTAATAATTATATATTTTAAAAAACATAATTAGACATGTTTAAAAGCCCTGTTCAACACCCTTTTAAAAATGTTGCTTTTAGACCAGTTGTGATCTCTTGAACAATTGTTAATATTACATAGAATACTACAAATATAAAAAATATTGTAGCAAACATTAAAGAATTATTACTTTGTTGGCTTCTCTAAATAAAAGTGCATGCTATTTGTATTCCAATTAATAAAATAGGACAACTGTATAGTATTGAGATATGTTTTTTTATGGAAATTCAATAAAAAGTCCCTTGTCACAAGAAAATCCATTTTCCATTATGAACAATTCTCAAAGTTTTAGAAGTGACCGTTTGTTATGAAGAATTAGATGTTACAAAGAGATATTTATTTAACTCAGCTATAAAGAAGCATAATACATGCAATATTTCTGCATCATAAAAGCAGAGGTAACGGATAATGGTTAAAATCCAGAGTATTTAAATCCTCAATTATATTTTAAAGCAAAATTAAAACATATTTAAGAAAAAGTATAAATATTTAAGGATATAATATAGATATCATTTATACACCTGGATTTTATAAAATTCTTAATTTTCATTGTTATAGAAGCCTTGAAATTTAGCTTTCTTTGTGGTTCAGGGGAATTAAGTAAAAATCTATCTTCACTGTTCCATTAGCTCTAGTTGTAGACATTAAATCTCCTCTTGGAATTAAATGTCTTAAGAATGTGTAAAGATGGAAAATGAATCTTTTTGGTGAACATTTTCTTGAATAACTTTGTGTTTCTAATGTGATAATCTATATGTTATCTTTAAACTACAATCAAACCACTTAAAAGTAACTTTGAGCTGAGAAGGAAGTTGGAGAAAGATCTGTTTCGATTCTAAAATGCTATGATCTCACACTATAAGCCTTTTTTAAAATTGCCCCAAGAGTTCACAACATATTTTTTTTTCTAAAGTCAACATGGACGTCATATTTTTTTCCATTAAGAATTTTAAAAATCATCCACTAGTAATCCAGTACCAAACCTTATAGTAATTGTCAGTGACCAATCCAGTGTCAGTTTTAGACTTGTATGATATGACTAGACATGAAATAAAACTCTTTTTCTCATGTCTCTTAAACTGAATTTGAAGGCAAATGCAAAAAGATGTTCTAAATTTGTTTTGTAAAAAGTAATATCATTAGAATATCTGCACAAAGTTACTACTTTAGACACAAAAGATACTAACTTAAACGTATAAATTATGCATACTTTTCAAAAATAAATATCACTACTATGGAAAGAAGGTAGAAACACTAGTGGAAAGGTAGAAACAAAAGGTAAAAGAGGACAGAAGAAGGCCAAGGGTGGAGAGACCTGCATTCAAAATCGACTCTGCAGCCTACTAGGTGTTTTACCTCAGAAAAGTATTTACCTTACAAGCATTGTTTTTCTCATGATTGCTGAGAGAATTATGAGGAAGTTTAAAACATTTATCGTACACTGGGTTCATTTACCTTAAAAATGAAATAAAAGGTAATTTAAAGCTGATCCTTTTTATTGAAGGTTACTATATACAGGCATTCTACATTTTTAAATTCTTTATAAAGATGCTATATGACTCATTTGTTCAGCATCAGGAACCCAGAAATTTAGTCATATGTCTAGAGTGTGGGTTACTTTTTGTGCCAATGAATCATAAATCTACATTAAAAGTGAGTCCAAAACAAAAACTGTAGTATGAATATATTGGCTAAAGAAACACAAAATTTGGGGGAGAGCAGCACCTATAAGGTTTTAATTTTTTACTTTTTTATGTCTCCACAGAGCATGCCATTCTTTTCCTTTAAAATTCACCAAGGTGAGAATAAATATTTCTTCTGAAACAGTAAGATCATGCCAAGCAGAATTCTTCTAGTGGCTTTGAAATAGCTAAGTACCAAGGCATTTGAGGCTGTATGGGCATCTTCTTTTCCAACTTCCATCATCACAGTATTTGCTGAGCTACCACTTGCTTTGCTGCATGGCTCTGCTGCTTCTGAACCATACTAAGGGCCCACAGTAAACTGTGTTGAAGCTACCCATGATCCCTCCTGCTGAGGCACTAACAAACTATTCTACCTCCACATCTTGCAGCCTCACCAAAAGTGCTGTGGGATACAGGGTGTAGTTGTTGCTCATTTCAAGACTCAGAGATCTACTCCTCAGCATAGCTTCTAAACTTTTAAATCATGGACAAATCTTTCCAGTCTGGAGGACAAACACCAATCTCCAGTATGATGTGTTTAAGCTGTTTTGTCTGTATCCATGAATCTCCTTTTAAACTCCTCCATCATTGTTCCAAATTCTTCTAAAGATCCAGATTATCAGAAAAAAATCCAGACAGACTTGTTTTTTCCTTTCCATTCTATCCATACCTGATGTGATGACCACAGTAGAGAAATACCTCCTTAAATGGACAAAAGGAAATAGAAAACAGAATATAAGAGGAAAATTATAGATTGATATTCCAAAATATTATTTGTCTACAAGGGTATCACCTTTTTTAAAAAAAAAAATTTCACTGAAATCATTTAAAATATTTAAAGGCTCTTAAGAAAACCCTATTGACTTAATTCTGATTTATTGTTTTGTTTTTTCAAGTAATTGTTTTAAGACCAATCAGTATACCCTTTATAGGGGAGAAAAAGGGTGGTAGAGCTCATGACAAAATGGCCCTTTTTTAAGTTATTTTTACCTCTCTACCTTTACATTATAGAAATCTGGGTAGAGAATCAAGGAATGTAGTAGGAAAGTCCTACCATTTGCCTCAGCTAGTCTAACCTGAAAAAAGAATCCTGAAGGATGTTCAATCTGTTCTCTACTTCAGAAATGATACATAATCCCTATCTTTACTAGCCCATGAGTTTAATTGTTTATTTCTACACATAGGTACAGCAATGTATATTGTGACTGTCTCTCCAGTATTTTCAACCTCTGATTCTCTCTGGTTAGCGTTTGGACAAGCTTAACTCTCTTCAGTCTTGAAATGCAAAAGTCTTCCCTCCTCCTGTAAGCCCTCAGTAAACTACCACTCCTCCTCTTCAACTTTCAGAGCCAAACTTGATAAAAACATCTACAATCTGTCTCCAATACCTCTCCATCTATCTTTCCTCAAACCACACAATGACTTTTATAGAAGAAACTCCAATCAAGGTTACCTCCCTGTTGTTATATTCAATGAAAATTTCTCAGTTCTTATCTCATTTCTAGCTTATGATTTTCTTATCTGTTCCTCTACTCATCCGTTAGGTCTATAAGGGGACTGATGTATAACCCCAAAGCACATTGTTTAATGAATAAATTATAAAAAGATATTGAAAGCAGTAGTTTCACTTAACTCATAATTTACAGCAAGAAAATTATATTGTCTTGAAAAATAAGAGTTAGACTTTGGCCAAAAACTAATTCAGATATACCTAGGATTTTATTTTTGTTTATTTTTGTTGTTTATGTTGCTTTGTTATTGCTGTTACTATTTGATTTTGCAATATATTTCTTCACTGGATCTTATAGAGGATTTTTTTTAAATATTCTCTTCAAACTGATTTTCCACTCACACTAAACTTGGGAATCAACCCTAAAGTAAGAAGAACAGAAAACCCTATCAAATAATTCAAAATATTTAGTTGTAACTAATATGTTTCAGGCTCATCATGAAACAAACTCTCATAAGATTTCAAGCTGTTTTTACCTTGGTGATTATATTACTTTTACAGTTCAAAATTTTCATGGTAGGGCAATTGTTACATATGATGTTCCATTTTATAATCCAAGTATCTTATTTTTGCAATAATTCAATAAATAGCATACAACTAATGGAACCAAAGTAGCTTGTCTAAAGACATACTTAAGTAATCTAAAGAAGTAAAACTTTATTTTTTTTCATTATCTATAAAATGTTATTTTTATATTTCTTTTGTGGTTATCTTTTTTATAAATAAAACCTTCACCATATCACCATTAATTTGATAATATTAAAATGATTAAAAATAAAAATAATAGTGCATATAATATTTAGGAGGTAGGGAAAAGATAACAGAATAAAAGCATGAGAATTTAAAATTAAAGAAAAGAAAGAATGCACTTTTTTTTTTTACTTTCTTCTAGTTTGGAAACATAGGAACCCAGAAACTCTAATAATCAATTGTGTCATGCAGATAAAAAGGTCTCCAAAAACAAATTTTAAAAAATTATAGCAATATTAGATACATTTTTACAAATAAATCAACTGTTTTTTTCAACCTTTCTACTTCAAATTCAATCATATACCTTTATATCTTCCCAGGTAAGGGTTGGGGTAGACAGGGAATGAAGTAGGGTAGAAATTATCTACATCTGAGTGATCATAGCTGCAATATACATATGATGTATTATCGAACTGTACACTTGAAACTGATATAATTTTATTAACCAATGTCACCCAAATAAATTTAACTAAAACCATGTGGAGGTTGAGACAGAAAGTGGAGAGAGAGAGTTCACATAATTCATGTCATTAATACTATTTGTAATTACAGTGGAACAATCTCTTTTTATGGTTTTCATCTACAAAAAATATAAACTTGATCATCTCACTTCTATTATTAGTGCCTCCATTGTCTATCAGGATACAAGGCCAGGCACACATGGTCCAGCTGAGTATAACTTCTACCTGACTCTCCTGATTTATCTCAGGCTTTTCTCCCATCCACATCCAATTCTATAGCAGTATTTCCATGTTTGCTTGCTTGCTTCATGATGGCTCATATCTCCCTGCTTATCCCTGAGCTAGAACGTATTCAAGACTTTTAATATGTTAAAATAGCCAAATTAGGCCTAAGATGGAGTGGTTCATGTTAAGCCCCACAAAAGGCTTTGTCAGCAAGACAAAAGCTACTAAATTTCTATGCTCAACTCTCCCAGGAATGGAAGAACTAAGTCATCCAATCAGCACATGCCTGACCCTGCTCTAAAGCTTCCTCTGTTCTATATAAAAACACACAAACAAACAAAAAATACCCTGTTCTAACCAATGAGCAAATGCTCAATATATCTTTTTTTATTCTTGCTCACTCTATTCTGTAAAAATTGCTCACCTTGGACAGCTCTTTAGAGTTCCATTCTATTTGTCAGATTGGATAGTGTTCGATTCATGACTCACTGAATAAAGCCAATAAGAGTTTTAAAATTTACTTGGTTGAATTTTATTCTTTAACACACATCTTTCCTAGAAAAGCTTCTCTCGCCTCCACAAGGATTTCTTCTCTGTGCCCTTTTCATACCTCCAATACCTTACTGATCACATTGGAAGGCAAATGTCTATTTCCTTCCATTTTTGTTCAGGTTGCAGAAGGGTTTACTTTTAATCATCTGTGTATCTTTGCAGATCAACTGCAGTGTCCTATATACACCTTATAATATAAATGGATAAGGATAGCAAATTTATGATCTATCTCACTTAAAAATTATACTGATATGGTCTAAATCAAACATTTATTAAAGATTGAAATGTCAGTACTTGATGATATAAATAACAACCAAATGTAAATAATAAAGAGAGACAGATCATTGGTACAAAGGGCAAAATGCTTCTCTACTCTTTAGTCTCATAAACACTGTGATCTCCCACTTCACTTTGTTTCTTCTGTTGTCCCTCAAAACAGTGTAATACCCTGTTTTCAAATGTTCTGAGCCTCTACTCTGTCAGTGAGTGCTCTTTTCAAAGGCTTTTCTACACTCTTCACCATACTGCTCTGAATTGACCACTGAGAGAATGCTCAGCACCAAAGACTCTAAGAAATAAGTCACAATATAACCTTTCGATTGTATTAAGTTTTCTTCACACTTTATTTAGATGTTGAAGAAATAAAAAAACGTAGTCAGAGAAAGTGTCACCAGGACTTAGATATTTTCATCCCTAGTATTAGAGGGGTACATGCCATCCCAGAACTTACCTAGTGTGTGAGATGAGGAGGCAAGAGAAGGACACAGCAGGAAATCTCTCCATCTGATAGCCTGATATTCTTTGCTACTTTTGTTCTGTAAATCTTACTGGAGATAAAAGCAAAAGCTTTATACTGTACTCAGGCATATAGGTATCTACATGTTCTCTGACTGAATATATTCTCTCACTCTGGTCCCAAATTCTCACCACCCATTCTGTCTCTTTACTGGCTTTATAATAGGATTGATTCAGCTTTACCTGAAGTACCATGATAGGCTTAGTCTTGAAAGTGCCACACACATAAGCTCCTCTGAGAGTGTGGGTCAGAGGAATTTAAAGTTTGAATAATCTCTGGGCTTTCATACTCCTCTTCATCAGTGACCAATCAAGGTTTAGCCATATGTTTTTCAGACATCACATTCATAGCTTTCTAGTAACTTGTCTCATCTGATCACCATAATGTCCACACTGGCTTGGAAGCTCTGTTATCTGTGCTTTCTATGTCTTTATTGTCTTGTTTTATTCTACTAGATGTGATTTCATCATTTTCTTGTGCATGCAAATTCTCACCGTTCTTGATTTTCTGGGATGAAAAGATATGGTCAATGTCTCCCATCACATCGCATCTTGATGACTCTTGAAACACACCCAACTTTAAGATTTATTCAATCATACTCAATTGTCTGAGTTGAGGAAAAGTGTGGGAGTAAGAGGAGGGTTTTTCTTTACATTAGTTCTTTCTTTTTTCATTTGTTATGTTTATCTCTCTCTCTTTTTTTTTTTACTATAATAAGACATATATAGCTTAAAATTGACCATTTTAATTATTTTTAAGTACAGTTCAGAGACATTAAGTACCTTCACATTATTGTGCAGTCATCACTATCACCCATTTTCCAAATCTTTTCATCTTTCCAAATTAAAACTCTATGCCAATTTAACAATAAATTTCTCATTTCCTCTTCTCCCCAGCCGCTGGCAGTCATTATTCTACTTTCTGTCTCGGTAAATTTGAACCTCATATAAGTGGAGTAATATAATATTTGTATGATTATTTCACTTAGCATTTCTTCAAATTTCATCTATATTGTAGTATATGTCAGAATTTTCTTCTTTTTTTAATGACTGAATCATATTCATTATATGTATATATCACATTTTGTTTATTCATTCATCTGTCATATAACACTTGAGGTCTTTCTACTTTTTGCTTATTGTGGATAATGCTGCTGTGAAGACAGGTATACAAATACCTAATTGAGTACCTGTTTTCAATTACTTTGGGTATATATCCAGAAGTGGAATTGTTGGGTCATATGATAATTCTGTTTAATTATTTGAGGAACCATCATAATGTTCACATTAGTTTTTACATCCACCACACCCTAAATTTTTTTTCCTTAGGTCAGATATATATTTAAATATAAATAAATAATGAGGTCAGGTGTATTCTTCATCTATTATTGTGTCTCTAATTACCTCCAAAACTTAGCAGCCCAAAACAATAAACATTTATCATCTTGTAGTTTGTGTGGGTCAGGAATGTAGGCATAGCTTAGCTGGGTGCCTTTGACTCAGGGTGCCTTACGAGGCTGGAATCAAAAGTCAACTCAAGGTTCAACTGGAGAAAGATCTGCTTCCAAGGTTAGTCCATCTGGGATGTACTCCAAAGATGTACTTCCAAGTTCACCCATGCCCTAGGTCTTCACTGGTTATTGGTCAGAGATAGCAGTTCCCTGCCATGTGGGCCTCTTAGTAGTGCAGCTCACAACCCAGCAGATTGTTTTTCACAGAGTGAGGAGTAATGGAGAGAAAAGAATAAAAAAGAGTTCTAGCAAGACAGAATCACAGTCTTTTGTAATCTAATCTCAGAATGACAGAATGACATCCTATTACTTTTGCCATATTATATTTATTAGAAGTGAATCATTACATCCAGCAAATACTCAGGGAAGGGAGTTACACAAGAACATGAACACCAGGAGGCTGAGGTTATTGCGGGCCACATGAGAAGCACCCTACCACAGCAAGAGATTTGTTTTGTTTTGCTTTTTTTGCTGCAACCCAGATCACCTAGCATCTAGAAGGCACTCAAAATATTTGTTCAATGAAAGAATGAAAGAATTAATTAATGTTAGTGCAAGTGCATAATCTATCATTTCACATGTTGATATAATATTTCAAATCAGAGAAAATTTAACAGTCTATCCTAACTAATGATGATTTTAACAATTAAAATATATGTTTTCCTCTCCTAATTTACTGCTATATTAAGACATCAGAATCAAATTTAGTATCTATTCCAGAAGGCATTAGGAAAACAATACCACTTACTGACTCTTTTTCTATATTTCCTGGTATTCTAGAGAAAACTTCATCATTTTATGGCATATGGGAATAGATAATATGGTTGAGGATAATGTAGTCTATTTTAAGACTTTAACATCAGTTACTGAAAAGCTTTTATGCTTCAAGTTAAGGAAAGCAAAGGATATTACAATAAAGATATGCATGCTATTTATTCTTAGAGTCTTTTTTTTTAATACAAGCATACCGATGATTTAACACCAGAGACTTTTAAATTGCACCACTAAAAATAAAGGAAACTATATATATATATATATATATATATATATATATATATATATATATATATGTTAAGCACGAACAGGCTCCTACACTGGGTACCAAAGATGTATCCAAATGTGCCCTTGTTTTTAATATTTTTAAGTAATGTTACTTGATATAATTTCCTGAACTAGGTTACTATATGCAGAATTTTAGGATTGATGATAATTTACTAAAGCTTCTTGAAAATTATTAGGTATGTCATCAATTTCTTACAGATGTGAAAAATGTATCCCTGGATTTGTTTAAAAGAGATCAGCCAATTTAAGGAGAAAGCTGGAATATTCAACAGCAGTATGTTGGGCAATCCTAGAAAAAGTTGTGTGACACACTGTCAAATATTTTTAACAAACAAAAAAAGATATAACTCCTAGTGAGACAAAAGGCTGTGGCACTAGGAGGAGAGAACGGTAAATAAGTTTCATCTATTAGACCACTCAGATCAATAGGAAATGACTACTTTAAGAATGTGTTAAAAAGTTTGTCGAGGCCATTCCCAGGTTTTAGCAAATGTATGCTGTTTTCAGTTAATAGTGATTATTAGTGGTAGGGGAGAAGAGAGTAGTTCAAAATATTTATTATGCTCTTTGTTGTAAGATAAAGATGACAATAAAAGAATGTTAAGTGTTTTCTTTATACTTCACAGTGTTTTATACAGTTAATGATGAAAAGTATTTTGGAATTTTTTAATCTCAATATTGAGTACTAAACTGTTCTTTATTGCATCGAATTTATAATGAAATAAATTATTTTTAACATAGTATATACTTATAAATATGATAATCTCTAAAGTCCCTTCTACTTCCAAAGTTTGAGTCTATGATAGCTACTTATACTAATATGATTTTAAATAAGTAGAAACATTTTTATTTTTAACAATATTGTTATATTTTATTTATTTTACAAACTGTCAAAATCTGACTTTGTTTTTTTCAAAATGATCTTACAAATACATATATGTTTTTTAGCTTCTTAAAAATTTCTAACTTAATAGGACATTTTTTAAATCTATTAATTTCTCACACCATTAACATTTCTAAAAATTAGAATTCCAAGTATATTGGCTATCTACCAAAATTATGCTGGTTAGTACTAAAATTTCTTTAGAATGTCACAACTTTGCTATAAGAATTATGAGTACACCTAAGAGAGTCTAAATTCAATTTGTTCTCTTAGGAGCAAGTAAATTTTACCCCTCCTATCCCAGAAGGCTGATAGTTGGCCAATATTTCAATTAAAGTGTTTAAATTATTGTTTTAAATTTGGAAACATTAATTTAAAAGCTGAAAATTACTTGTAAATAATTAAAGATTAAAAGTGTAAAATAATAATGTAATTTTGTTAGAAATAAGAATATTACGAGAGGAATTGAAAAGATCTATGACCAAGTAAAAATCATGTCCTTCATTTTTAGTTAAAACTTAAAATGATAAGCAGAATTCTAGGTCAATAAATAGAGTTTGTCATAATTTTAAGGTCAATAGCTTCTTAGAATCTTAGGCAGGAGTTTTTCACACTCAACAAAGTTTTTATGACAACATTGAAATTTCTATTTGTATAATAAAAATTTTCTTGCTTGTTGTTAATCAAATTACCAAAGAGTAAGATTCTCAATGAGTTTTTTTAAAATCCAATTTTCTAACGTCTTTTTCTTACATACAAGGTAGGTAACAAATTTTTAATATTACAATTTTAAATTAATGGTAAAAGTCTGAGCTTCAGAAACTCTGTTCCTTGGTCATATTGTGAGTATCTAAGTTCTCTAGAATCTGGTAAGGCAGACCTGAGATCCTTTATCTGATCCTTAGGTTTCTTCACAAAGGATTTTTTGCATAAGGCTTTCATATTACCAAGGCTTGAAGAGAAAAATGAAAGTTCCAATTAAGATATTATTTGCTATTGATTAAAAGAACCAATTATTAAAGTATCATCTATTTGTTAGAAAATGAGTCACATTTCATTTTGTACTATTTTATAATAATAAAAAAAAAACTTTCATTGCAAAGCATAATATGATTATTAACATGGAAGGGACATAATATGGGGTTCTTAATCTGAAGTCCAAGAAGTTTCTAGCCTCTGGGCATCTGTGAGCCTTCTGAAAATGTAAGATATTTTATGTTTAAGAACATGTTTCTAATTAGAAAATCCAGAAAGAAAAGGAAAAAAAAGGATGACTCAAAGGTTTGTGGCCTGAGCAACAGAAAGAATGAAACATACCATCAACTGGGAAGGGATGATTTCAAGTGGATCCGGGAATTTCTAAAGGAGCTGAGAGGGTGGGAATCAAGTGTTCAGTTTTGTATGGGTTAACTTGGCCCTGGCCTAATCTGCCTAATGCCAAAACCCATGCTTAGTGCTTCACCCACAAAGACAGAGGAGATGTTTATTCAGTAAATTAAGCCAACCGAAGCAACTGGACACAGGATGTTAAGAAAAGCAAAACAAACAAACAAACAAAAACAAAAAAAGCAGTGTTCAAGTAAGTAACGATGCTATAAGGATACACTACAAAAATTGTAGGACGCATTCCACCTGAGGGGCCATTTCCAGTTTTGTACACATGCTAATCTAGTTTTCCTCCCAAGTGTATTTAAAGACAAATATACCTGTTTTGCCTTTGAGAAAGAAACCATTTTCTCTCCACATGCATTTTTTATTGTTCTACAATGATATATAGCTATTAAATATGGTTATAAATATTTAAACTATTAATGGTTGTGTTACACATTATAAATAGCTTTATGAGCTCACCAATCACTGTAAGTGATATACTCTGGTTCCCCAAGGAATTGTGGATAAAGTCACTGCCATGATGGAGAACATAATGTGCATTCAGCAGTGACAAATGAGTGCTATGTCAGTAACAAATACTATATTTAGTTTCTTTTAGTAAAATTGGTAGCAAAAAGTTGATATTGTGTAAACTGATCTTGTCTAGCAGATAGCACACTAAGACTAAGAAAAAAGTTCAAATTCTTATGGAGTTAACATTACACCAGAGTTACAAAATAGTGGGTTTTTTTAAATCTTGTATTTAATGTTAAAGAATGTACCAATAGTACCAATGTATCAAAAACCCTACACACCACACTTTGAATTTTTCTGCTATTATCTATTTCTTTCTCCTTTTTCTACTCTCATTTTTTTTTTATACTCTTCCCTCTTAGGAGGATTTCTCCTTCGTATATTTAGGATCACTGCTATAGGGTAAAATTAATGAATCATCTAGGTAGGAAGCTATAGTTTAAGTGCAGAAGGGAAAATGGGCCAACTTAACAGAGGTACAGCTCCCTGGGCACAAACTGTGTGGTTTTCCTTGGGTTGATTTTTAATCTCTACGAGTCTTGATTGTGTTACACATATCCATTATTCTCTCTAAGTCTCAGCTTTCTCATCTGTAAAATAAAAATAAAACACAACTTAACATTTTGTAAAATTGGATAAATAGATGTAGAGAATTATTGAGTGTAAGATATTATATTAATATAATAATATATTATTATAATAATTGCCATTTTCTGATTGAGATAAACAATTAGGGTAAAGGGTCTGCAGGCTAGTGATATTTTTGGCCCTTAATTATTGGGCTCTGACTACATGTCAGGTTCCTCACTGGGTACTAATGGTACATTATCTCTAATCTTTACAGCTCTGAAAAGCAGCTTCATTTTGTCATTTTATAAGGAACTGACACTAATATTTAGAAAAGTGATATGCTCAAAGTCACTCATATAGAAAGCAACAAAGCCAGACATTGGTCCTAGCCTAGTCTGCCTAATGCCAAAATCCGTTCCCAGTTCTTCACCCACAAAGACAGAGGAAAGGTGAGCAGTACATGGGCCTTTGAGTAGCCCTGGCACTACAGTCCTGTGCCCCAGGCAAGGCTGGGGAATGTAGTGTTCTCATCTATAAGATGATAATAGATGATCTTTAGGAACCCAGGAAAATAATTTCCCGGAATGAGTGAAGATTCTGGGATCTGTATGTTTTTAAAGTGTGGTTTTGTTTTTGCAAAGTCAATTACTGAATTAAATCCTTTGCTGTTCTCAGATTATTCTCATGCAAGTACTGACGTCTACACAGGGAAGGAATTTCCTTACGTCCACAAAGGCAAGAGAAAGCTGTTAAGAGCACATAAACTTTGTGTTTGCTCTTTCATTCTGTTTATTATACACCTTAAACTTTCCCCCAAAAGAGTGAAATTATATGCTGCAATAAAGAACATAATGTATTTTCATGTACATACATTATCTGTTTCAAGTATTTTCAAAGAATAGTTTATTAATTATTTTTAATAAAAGGAATTATTTCTGACTTATTTGCCCATTTCTCTACTAAATATGAATCAGTAAACTTGGTTTAACTCATTTCTACACCTAGAACGTGAGATTTAAAGAAATGAAAAATAATTTATGTTTCTTAACTTCTTCAATATTCTGTTCATCTGGACTTAGAGTCAAGCCTCTTTCAAATAGAAAAGTTGTCATGTTGCCTAAAAGTCATGTTACAAAATGCTCTCCATTTATTTTTTTTATCAATGCAAAGCCATTTATTAGATTTTACGAAAATACAAAGTTAAATTAATTATAGTTTCAGCCCTCTGATATTCTTAAAAAGAGATCAGTAATACTTTGGTAATTAAACACTGTATTCAGAATTGAGGATGAGAAGAGACCAGTATGGATTACTTTATAAGTATTTTTCATACATAAAATTAAAATGGTAAGTTGAGATGAGTAATTTTACTTTTTTTTTGGTTAAAAATTAAAATTAATCATGGATATAAATTAAATAAGTTATAAATAAGTTACTATAATTCTCTGATCCCTGCTGCATCTTTATAATTTCTAAAACTTCTGCCAATTTTGTGATATAGTTCTAATTTCATAAAAACTCACATTAATTAAATTAGTATACTGCTTTTGAAATAACACATGAGATTCTGTACAATAAAACATTATGTTGATTGATTGTGAAACTTAACAGTGCTTAACACTTATTTAGCACTTTAAATCCTCAAAGCACTTTACAAACATTAACTGATTAATCATCATGTCATTGATGTCAGGAAGGTGGTAGAATTCCCATTCCTGAGATGAAGGAATTAAATAAAGTGCCTTGTGGCAATGAAAGACTTTGTAAAGTCTAAATATCAATATCTCAGGAAAGTTTCAACTAAATGACTAGTGAGTTGATTGTACATGTATATGATATAAAGAAAGTAGTACAAGTTAATATCATGCTACAATCCTAGCCACTTTTTAACTATGGTGTTTAAAAGAATATATGGTCATTGCCAACAATCCATATTTTCTTACTAACCTTTGCTACTCCCAAAGAGTTTTTATGTAGTTAATTCTGTCTAGTAGTTTACATTTTTAAAATATAAATTTTTCATAATTAAAAACTCCTTGTGAATTAAAAATATTTGTTCAGAAATTTCCACTTTTCCATTACTTATCATGTTTTAGAGAAAACATCAACTACTGGAAATGTTCAAAAAATCATTTAAAAAACAATAATCACAATAGTTTTACAGATTCTTAAAGAAATGCTATCTTAAAAGTGTCACAATTTCATCTTTACTGAAAATTTTTATTTGTCATATGATACAGTACTATTGATCCCACTTACAATAAAATTCACACTATACAGACTCTAAAAGCATATACACGTTTGTTTGAAGTATAATGTCAATACAAAAAGAAATATAAATCATATAGCTCAACAAATTCTTACAAAACAAGCACAACTGGGTAACTGCCAGGTACATCAGGAGTGGAATTCCAAACATCCCCTATGTTCCCCTCTCTTAGTCACTGCCTTCCAAAGGTAATCTCTACTATGAAATCTCTACGATGATGGTGACCCCCATCACCATCAATACTTTACCTGTTTTTGAACTTTCCATAAATGTGCAATGTATATTTATTTTTATTGTTTTTAAACTGTTTTCCCACAATATTTGTTTTGCAAGAATCATCCATGTCATTACAGGCAGTAGATTTATTCATATTTATTGCCTTATAGTGTTACAAAAATGTGTATGTATGTGCACCTGTATGTCTATACACATACCACAATTGATTGATTGATTGATTGATACTGTGGATAGATGCTTGAGTTGTTCCAGTTTAGAACTATTATTATATACAGTGCTACTGTAAACATTTTTGTATGTGTGTTTGGTGTATACACACACACATTTCTATTTAAATCTAGGAGCAAAATTTTTAGATCATAGAAAATGCCAATTTTTCAAAATTTTTATTCCAATCCAACATAATTTTAGTTTAAAAAGTAGCCAGAAAAATTATTTTTGTTTTTGTTTTTTGAGGACAAATGACAAACTAATTCTAAAATTGTCCTTGGAAATTTCAAAGGGCCAAGAATCACCAAAGCAATCTTGACTTGTGAAAACAAAGCTGGGAGACTTGCACTACCAAGATTATATTATATATTGCAGAACTATGGTAATTTCAAAAGTCTGGTATTGTAGTTTAGAAATTGAAATTATAGAGTGTTTCAATTCATTGACATGATATATCCATTATTATATTTATTTAAGTATTCTTTAATTTCTCTCAGTAATATTTTATAATTTTCTGTGTAAAGGTCTTGCACATCTTTTCTTAGATTTAGTCTCAGGAATTTTTTGTTTTGATGCCTTGAAAATGATATATTTTTATTTTGTTTTCTAACTGTTGCCAGTATATAACAATATATTTTACCTTTGAAACTTGACCTTGCAATCAGTCAACTTGTCAAAACAGATACTCTCTTGAAATCACAGGAATATATTTTTTTGGGAAAAAAAATTATTTAGATAATAGATATATCCACATGCATCGATTCACATAGGCACACGCTCTGTGTGTGTGTGTGTGTGTGTGTGTGTGTGTGTGTGTGTGTGTGTAAACTGATCCCCATCTAAACATCAAAACATTTTGGGGAATAAATTATGTTTTGAGTGACTGCCTTCTTGAAAAACCATTAGATAAGCCTAGCTTCTGGGCTTTGAGTGAATTATTAACTCAAAGTATCAGCTAGTTGAGCCATCAGACAGACATTTAACCATTAGGACCATTACAAAATACATGCTACCATTAATTCAGATATAAGGTTTTTAAAAATATTTCCTTTTGTAGGCTCATGGGTTATATTGCTAGTCAGTTGGTTCCACACTTAAGCCAAATGAAGAAGCTTAAATGTTGAAGCCAAAGATGAGGATAAAAAGAGTATTAAAAGAATTTAATTATTTTATCATACGACTAGGGAAAATATCTGGACTTAAACAATATTCTGAATTTGGGGAGCTTCTCATCAAACACACATTGATTATTTTTCAGCCTTGTTGACTGTTTAAAACACTTTGAGAAATAGAGAATTCAAGGAAGAGAAAACACGAATGATACTATATGCAAAATTTGAAAGATGTTCTGCCTCAGTATTTAAGGAAATATAAAATAACATTATAAGATTGACAGAAATTAAGAAGAATGATAACCAGGGATGATGAGGTACAAGGAAACGGGCCCTTTCACAAACTCTATGGAACTGAAAGAACATTTTTGTAAGTGATACAAAGAACATTTTTGTAAGCCATCAAGCAAACAAAAACAGAAAAAAGAAACACGCTAGCATGTAGACATATGTAATGATAAAAACAAAAAATCCTTAATTATATATCAATAAGGAAATGTGTAATTAATTATGGTGTAACCATATTTATTGACATGACTCCATTTTTGAAAAGCATATGTATACTTGTATGTAAGTATGTGTAGATATTATTTAACAAAATTAAGAAAAGCTTTTAAAAATAGGCATCAAAATAGTAACTATAGTTACTTCTGGAGATTGAGATTTTAAGAGTAAGAGTAGGCAAAGGAGGCTATTCTCTTATCAGTTTAATTGGTTTTAAGTTTTAAGATTACGGGTAATTTTTTCTTTTTTTATTAAATAAATAGAAAAAATAAAAACACTTTAGAACAATTAGATATTCCTGTAGTCTACATTATTATCTTTATAAGTTTGTTATTTGGTCAAAAAATTTCTGAATAATCACATTAATAAATATTTCCTTTTACAAATGGTAGAAAAAATCTGATTGTTAAACAAGAAAGTGTAATTTGGGAATTATAAGCTAGCTGTTACTTAGAAGCATGTAAAACTAAAATTTGTAATAAGATGGAAAAACAGATACTAATCTATTCATCTTATTACAGAATTTTCCACATTAACCACATTTCAAAGGCCCATTCTGGTTTCATTTTAATTTCTCACTTCCCACAGTAATAATTTTTTAATTGAATTTTAGGGATATGTCAATATGATGACACAGTGCCAAGTTGCCATGGAGCAAAATACCCCAGAGGGCTATCTCTAAGAGCAGAGAATGTTCACATAGTTTTGCTTCTGTGTATTTCATGTCTGTCACTCATGAATTGTGCAAAATTGAGCTCCAAAGTTAAAAAGTTCTATAAAAGTACTTTTAAAATGTTCATTTATTTCTAATCACATTGAAATTTCTGTCCCTTTGATTTTTAAAATACAAAATTCATTTTTAAATGCCAAAAAATCTGGCCTATTTAATTCATTTTTAAAATGCCTATATTTGTTTTAAATATAAGTATTGTAAACATGTGTACTTGTGCACAGTACATATCTAGGGTGGAGAGAGAGGAAAGATAAATTCATTGGTGCATAGCATAGCTGAATTTTTCAGCTTCTTACTTTTCTTTCCTATGTCTTAAAAATCAAATTGAGTTTTGAGAGTTGAAATTTTTTAATAAAGAAATTTAAGGCATGTTCTAAGTTCTGCTTGATAGCTATATTTATTAGATTCTAAGAGACATTCTGAACTATAGAAAAACAAGTTGATAGATATTTCGAAGAAGAAAAGTGGAAAAGGAAAGGTTCTTTTTTTTTGTAATGAAATGACAGAAGGTTGTGTTTGTGTTAATGAGAAACATTATCTTACCAAAGAATCCTGGTATCCTCATTTCCATTTATATAGGAAATTGATTAATACTTAACTAATTGGCATGTGCAAACGGGAATTAACTGAATTCACTTTTCTTCACAACTCACAGGCTGTAATTTAGATCCTTACTTAGATTTAAATCTTTTATTATTTTTGAAGGTAATCATCTTCTTGTTCTTAGAAATAAAATATCAAAGCACCATGCTAATTATAGCTTATTTGTGTCTCACAAATTAGCTAATTAACATTACTGAAAAGTAAATGTACAGTGAGCAAAGTTTAACCTCCTGAATTAGAGTCAAGCCTTTTACACAACATAATGATGAGATATATACTACTGAATGCCATTAGGTCAGATATACTTTGGAGCTAATAACTATAGTTAGATATTCAGTTTTACTTCAAAAGAATAGCTTATTCTTATGTTTGAATGCTATTATATCTGTGAACATTTTGCAATTAGCTCTCCTAGATAGATAAGAGACATGAGGATGTGGGAAAATAGAACAATGTGCATGGCTTGGAAAGCAATTTTTTTTAGTAAAATCTCAAAAGGTTTATGGTATGCAAGATTTGCTTGCAGAAACTCTATAAAATCAGCATATTCGTGGTTTTGGATTAGTTGATTAGTTTATTTCAAAACCTAAGATTCTGACAGTGATAATTCTTTAGGTTCAGGCCAAAAATCTTGTTTAGGAGTTTATTTAAAGGAAATAGCCAGAAGTTTCTAAAAAGTCTAAACCCAATTAATTCAGATACCAATTTCATCTATGGTAAGATAGTCACATAGAATCAGAGGCATGTTTTTGAGGAGCAGCCCTGATGGTCTTTATCAGAAATACTGGGAACAGAACTCCCTATTAGCCATTTGCATAACAAATATTTATTAAGTAGCTACTATGTGTCAGGGACTATACTCCAATCTCAATACATAAGAGGGATAAAGACTGGTATAACTCTTACCTCAAAAAGAACATATAGGTAAAGGAGACTGAACAATGTGTAAAATAAGTTGAATGAATGTAATAAAAAATGCTGTGAATGAAAAAACTGAGAGTTGAGATAGCACTAAAGTTAAAAGCTTGATAAGTAAAAAGATCTGGTCATGGAAGAAATATATTTCAGACAGATGTTCCAAGATACAGAAGTGCCCACTGCGACCAACAAGCTGAAGGAAGGTCATATGTATATATTAATAAATTTGTTTTTCTCTTCTCAATCTATCTTTGGCCAGTCTCATTTCTAGGACCTATGATGGGTAGAAGAGATGTTTTTTCCTCCCTACATTACTATTATTTTGTTAGTTCAGAAATTGCAGTATGGTGGAGCAAGAATTGAGGGCAGGACTAAGTGGAGATGGATGACAATGGTGGAGGCCTGTGTGGGAAGAGTTTGTAAAGAAAAATGACTTGGCATACAAGGTAAAAGACATGAATCTAGAAGTTTGGGACTGTTGCCTAGCTCTAGCCCATACTCCATCAAGGAGAACAATGTGACAAAGGCCTTAGTGTAGCTCAGACCAAGCTTTATATGAAGGGCTCACACTTCAAAGAAGATTCAGTCCTTCTGAAACACTAAAGCGTGTTTCAGATTTTTGTTTAGGGGAATATTAAGGTCTTAAACCATTTAGATTACTCCAGCTTTGTATAACGTAGCCTGAATGTCATATCTGAACTCTCAGAATCCCTGGAGTAGCACTCTCATAGGCTGAGTGTCTTGGTGAGTTAGACATGGCTACACTCTACAGAAGTCTCAGACAGGGTCTCACTCTAGTCAGAGAAAACCTATATGGGATTTTTTTTTTTTTTTTTTGATAGGGTCAGCATCCTTCACCATCCTTTTCTGACTTTCAGTCTCCTCCCTATTTCTAAGGAGGCATCCATTCAGCTGCCTCAAATAAATAGTGTCTGGCTATTTTTCATTATCCAACTGGATAATTCATCAAACTCCTAATTTTCCCTTTCCCTCTTCCCTGTTAGCATGTATCCACTGTCCATTCCTTCACAGCCTTTCTGGATAATCCAATAAACTAATCTATGTTCCAGATGATAATGGTTTAAATCAGAGGGTGTTAGTAGCAACATGTTAGAAAAACCTAGCCTAACCAAAATGTTCAGGGCTAATGCCCAGAACAGCAGCTTGTAGTAGTGGAAAGCAAGCCCTCTACACCCTTACAATTAGACCAAATTGAGGATTGTTTCACCTTGCTCACAATGAACTTCTGGCCTTGTGGTTATCTTCCCAAATTACGGAATGCTTGTTCTAAGAAAGAAGGTTTGCCTCAAATAAAGAGAAGGGCTTTAAATCATCATATGAATACAGAGGGAAGAAAAACATTGTTACTGGAAAGGGAGCAAAACCTTTCGTCTTTGACCCAGTGTCCCACAGAGTGGAAAACATTTACTTTGAGATTCCATGCACAGGTCAATGTACCACAGAAGCCAAGAGTGGTTTTTAAAAACAATAACACTAACCATAAGCCACCCAAGAATCAGAGACACTTTTCTATAGATCAGTTTGTTCCTTCACATGCTCATTTTCAAGGCCACATGGGTTGGGGGAAAATTGTGCATCCTGCTAAAGTGGTTTTCAGTGTGTATGTGAATGTGTTTTAGTCCTGACATATTTTCCTATCGGTAAGAATAACTAAAAAAAAAAAAAAAAAAAAAAAAAGGAGTATCAAAGAAAAGAAAAGTTTTAACTATGGCAAGTTTCAATGTATAAAAAAAATATTCCACTGGCTTTCACATTTTAGAGAGAATAATTAAAGAGCAAGCTTTATTTTGGCTATTTGTACTTTAAATTCTATTAACTAAAGAGTGTTTTGTTCAAAAAGGAAATAAAATAGCCTTACTGTAAAACATCCCAATATAAAAGATTAATTATGCACCTTACCTGTAATACCTGGTTACTTCTTAACCAGTGCATAGCATTCATTTCTTTCAAGCTCTGACTTCAAGAAGGCTACCCTGGACCCCTATAAGTCATTCTTTTGTGTTGCATTACACCAATATTGCAGCCTTATTTTCTGGTTGCTCTATTTATTACTTCTCTCCCCAAGTCAACTTCTCATTCAGTCATCTTCTATTACAGATTTTAATCTAGTAACATGAAAAATCTAATGACTAAATAAATATTTAAGTAAAAAGATGAATGAACAAATGAATGAACCAAGTCCATTAACTGCCATAATTTCAGATAACAGTTGTTTAGATAAATGTTATCCTTTAATTTAAGAACCACCTAATATGAAAATAGAAATAAAATATAATAAAAAGAGTGAGTGACAGTTTTTAGTAGGATCATTAGTCAAATAATAGTCTCCCTTAGATACATTTCAAAAGGTGTTTCAGACCAGAAAGGTACTATTTGGTTAAACTAGTCATTTACTAAATAATACCCTGTATATATATGTATACATAGACATATACATATGTACATAAAATAGATAATATGGACTTGGGTGGATGACAGGTTAACTAAATAAATATATGACTTCTACACACAGCCTGGCATTGAGAAGAAAGACTCTAATTTATCTTCCTCCTTTTAAAGAGAAATGTGAATAAAAATTTCTTGGCAGTGTATGGGTGAAGGAAGAGAAGAAGGAACACTTCAAGAGAGGTTCTTGTGTCTTCTA
Source organism: Eidolon dupreanum (assembly GCA_028627145.1). Taxonomy (NCBI): domain Eukaryota; kingdom Metazoa; phylum Chordata; class Mammalia; order Chiroptera; family Pteropodidae; genus Eidolon; species Eidolon dupreanum. The sequence goes on along the minus strand of CM053507.1, from coordinate 85,995,722 downwards.
CCACAAAGAAGTAAAACAGAAGACAATAGATATTATAAGTGATAAATTATGCATGCACTCAAGTGTATTTGATGATATATGATGTCTATGTATACATATATATGTATGTGTGTGTGTGTGTGTGTGTGTGACACACATAAAGTCATGTAGCATTTGGCTCTTTTATAATCACAGAGCAGTTAAGACTCCAGAGAGTAAAAATTACCTTTTAGAGCTATGGCAGTAAGCGGCAAGGAGCCGCTTTTTGAATTTTACAGATTCATAAGAGAAAAGGATTATATCATTAATATTTTAAAAATATTAATAATTTCAAATGAACTTGTGTGGTTGGTACGTTCAACAAAGCTTCCTTATTCATTTTCAGTTTAATAAAATGTTATTTTTGAAAGTAATGATATCAATAATACCTTAATATTTTAAGTGACAGACACTGCATTTAATACATTTTAGAATATTATTAGCATTATCCTCCTCAAGAACATTATCTCATTTAATTCCCACAATAAACCTCATATAAAGATTTTATAATTATTACTAACTTACAGAAACTGAAGCATAGGGAGGAAGAGTAACTCTCCTAAGCTAATTGAAGTTAAAGCTGAAATTTAACCCCAATTTTGTCCAACTTCAGAGCTCAAGCTTTTAATCATTAGAATATGTTCTCCTTTATAATATATAACATAAGAATGTAAGCTCCACAGGGGCAGGTTTGTTTATCTGTTTGGTGCACCAAGTGTTTAGTTCAATGTCTATCTCGCATAGAGGGTATTCAATATTTATTAAATAAACGATAGATAAATAATGGAGATTATTTTACATCAATACTATGTCGATGTTTTCAAATCAGTTCTTGACCCTGCAAAGTTAAAAGCAAGATATTAACTTGAAACAAAAAGAGTTAACATTTATGTAATTAAAGTAGAGTTTCTTGTGTCTATCACATGTTTTGATAGATGCCTCATCATCTGCATAAAGTGATTTACTTTTAGAACATCGATGGTGGATTTATATCTATAATCTCTTTCTGGTATTTATAATATATAGAAACAAAAGACTAAGGTCCTTTTTCCTCCTATTAAACACATAATAATAATACTAAGGTAGGCTTGAAGTGTATACATATAGATATATCTATACACACATACACATGCATAAAATTAAGTAATTTTTTAGGCACAAGTCAATACAGCACGCAAATAGCTGCTAAGTAAAGAAGGAATTTAATGTACTGAACCAGAAGGCTCATGTACATATTCAGGGTCTTTTAGCCAGAATGATCTTGCTCCCATCTCTCAAAATAATTTTGGTGAAATGTACCATGAATGTTATTCCTGCTATATTTTGATTACTTCGTATAACCAAAGCATATAAGCAAAGGGAGCACACATAGAATGTCTGTTAGGTACCAGCAGGCTAAATGGCTTTCAGTTTTGCAGATTATATTCAATTACTCTGCTATTGTTTGTGTAAGCACACCTTTCCTGTCTCCAGAGAACTTTCCTTGTGCTTTTCTCCTTCTTAGAATACTCTATTTTCTGTAGGTATCCAACTGAACTTCAAGGCTTAACTAGCTCAAACCTCATTTCTATGAAGACTTTCTAAGAAAAATATTGAATTTAAAGTTTGGAAGCAATCTAAGAATGAGATAACCTATCTCCTCAACCTGAATTTGTGCACAAATTTCTCTTTTACTACTAACTGGTATTGTAGCCTAGGCTTTTACATCTAAAGAGAAAAAGGTTCTAAAATAGCTAATCCAGATGGTTAGATTTCAAAATCTAGAAATTTATCTTTAAGCTAGAAAGATATAGATAAATAATAAATGATAGATAGATAGATGATAGATAGATAGATAGATAGATAGATAGATAGATAGATAGATAGATAGATAGATGATAGAAAGTCACAAATTATGATTAAAGGCATTTAAAATAACAAAGGTACACAAAGTGACTTCTTGGCCAGGGTTTCTCTATAAAAGCTTCATCCAGGAGCTCTTATTAAATATTTCATCAAAACCTTGAAGAACTTGTTAGATTTGAATGGGCAGAAAACAGAGGAAACAACTTTGTAGACAGGAAGAAGATTATGTAAAAATTTTCAGACGGGGAAAACAGATAAATATGGGTATTGGTAGGAAGATAGATTACTGACAACAGGATAAAAATAAGTATCTGTTGATGAAAGAACTCCAATGTTAAATAAATGAGATAGTACTTTTTGAGATAAACTTTTTTTAAATTTATTTATTTTTATTATGGTGACATTGGTTAACAAAATCCAGTGTTTTAGGTGTACAATTCAAAAGTATTAAGATGAGCTTTGAGACATGTTAGATTATTAATTAAAGGAATACTTTGAGGGAAGTAATATTCATTTGTCACTTCTCATCTTTCCTCTCCATCTAAATCTTACGTTTTTTCAATGCAAAAACAAGACCACTTGGAGGTTATTTGCAGAAATCATTTCGAAGACAAAATTTCCAAGAAACTAACTCCAGCCAATAAAATCTGAATTTAATTATATGAGGAAAAATCAAAACTTGTGTAAAACAAAAATAAATGTTACAACTGGCACACAGTAATATAGAAAAAACTCACTAATGAAAAAGTACATTTTTTTCAGGCAATAAAACTTAGCCAATACTTATGTGGTGGAAAATCTCAACCTATATCCACCTTGCCAGTATTATGGGGTAGTTTTAATTATCAAAACTCCAGAGACTTCCCTCATGTAAGTGAAATATTACCTAGAGATATAGGATACCAACTTTCACCTTATATATTATAATACATAGACATTATTATCATGAGATTTCACCATGAGAGAAAATCCTTTCAAACAAATTACTTTGCAGTTTTGAATATTTTTCTGTACATCAGGGGCCAACTCAATAATTCTAAATGCTTTGAGAAGGGAAGCACAGGAAATTCTTTCATCTTGCCTTGGCATGTTTCCTCTTCTGCACATAATATTGCTGTTAGTATTGGTTGGGTAAGCCCAAGCTGGCTGTTCTTCTGCCCTCCACAGACCACAATCATGATCATATTTATCTTATTTAGGAGTCAAAATTCAAGTAAAAGGTTTTCAGATCAGGGTCAATGGCATTAGTACATTGGCAAAATTGATCGTGGTAAAATAGAAATGCCCTTTGTAAAATAACATTGAAGCAAAAATGTTCATTTACTTTGTGTTTTGGTTTAAAAATAATTTCCTATGATATGCCAATTTCTCATTGGGTACTGATAGCACATTTTAACTAAATTTGCCAAATCAAACATTATTTGAATCCTTTGTTGTCCCCATTTACCAAGTCAATAACCATTGATTGATTGCATAGTCTCAGAATTTAAAATCATATGTTCTAAATGCCTATAGGTACCCGAGGATGATTTTTGCCATCAACCAATATTGTGAGGAAGTTATTTTTAGAGAGAATATATTTGTTCTACTAATTAGTAAAACATTAAAATCACTTACAGTTTCATGAAAATCCATACTAGCTTGTATAAATAGAAAATAACTAAAGGACCAAAATGATATTGTTTAAAAAATGCTTTTATATTACATCTTAAGGAACTGTATCTACCTCAGATAAAATTATTACACATCTTAAACATAGTACATTTTCCATAAATACTTATTCACAGATATATTATTTGATAATGTGCTATAGGAAAACCAAGTAAGGAATTAAAGGCATATAGATATTATTTATTTTCAGTAATACTTCAACATATTTTAAGAATAAAAATAGAAATTTCATGGTCCACATTAAATGGATAGGTTATGAGTTCAGGGTACATTAGAAATAAAGAATATTATAGATAAGTAAAGAATTTTACCCTACCATCACTTGTTATTTGAGTTTTTTTCTGACCAAAGATTAACAAAGATTATTATAGAATGTATTCTAAAAATAGACTTTACAACTCAAAAATAATAATCTAGAACTAGTAAGAATTCCTCCTCACTTTATTCCTACAAACGTGCTTATACACATATTCTTATTTCACTTTCATTTTCACTACATATTTTATTTAAAGACTAACAAGTCCTTGAGAGAATCATTAAACAAATAAATCTCAGGTGAAGCTGCTAATTCATCTTGTCTACATTAAAGTTACCCATTTGAGAAGCAGTTTATTCGCAAATTAATATCTGCAATTAAGGGCATTCGTACTTGAGATTTTTCCATATGAGGGCCTTTCTGCATCCTTAATGCCTTTCAGCACATGTTTCTACTATGGCCAGTCTCTTGGGATTTTCGTGGTACCTCAGTTTTAGCTGCCCTCATAGTAGATTATAAGTACCATACAAACTTCATAGAAATATGCATATGAATCTCCTATTATATGCCCTTGAAGAAATTCTAGGACAATCTAGTAGAAACCATTGCTTTGGCATCTTTAATCAAAACCATTTGAACTAACCATATGTTGAAAGCTATGAAAGAATATTATTTTTACAAAAGTTTTGTAAACAACAATATGAGAAAAGGAAATAGATATATAATTTGCAGTTTTTAAGAACTACTTAATACATTTAAAAATAAATAGGAAAACAAAGTTTTCAAGAGGATAGAGGGGTATAATATTTTCAACTGACAGGAAAGTTTGAGATGGATAAAAAGAGTGGAGGAAAAAACTAAATTTGCTAACTAAAGAAGCACTAGCAACTTGGAAAACAGATTATTATTTTAAAAATTTTAGAAGGTAAAAATCATCAGATATTTCCACCTGTATTTACCAGCTACTAGTGAGTATGTCTACTAAGGAAGCATTAGAAATTTGCAAGACAATATAAGTAAAAAAAATGGTAACAGAATCAACAGATTCTTCCTTTGTATTTCTTTTGGAACCATAAGATATTCAACTATTGAAACCAAATCCTCCAAATGCATTCTAGACTCTTTCTGTCACATTCATCTCCTACATTTAATAAATCATCAAATTCTTATAAATATCATATCTCACATCCTCAAAGAATTCTCTGCCATTCTCTATATCATCAATATTTCTCACTGCCTCTCTTTTTTTCTCATTGTACCTCCTCCTTTCTCTAGATATATCTTCAATATATTTTTTAATATTTAATAAGATCATATCACTCTGATGGTCAACATTTCTCGAAGTCCATATCCTGTAGGATAATGTCTAATTTCTTAGCACTGGTACCCTGCATAGTCTGTACCCCTGCCTAAATGAATCTCATTTTCCATTGCCCTTCCATAGGCACCTTCTAAACATACTGAGATTACAATGCTTTCTCAAAGACATCATGCTTTTGCATCATTGAAAAGAAATTTTTTTTGTCATTCCTTTCTTATTGTGTAGCAAATCCCTACTAATAAATATGCAGTTTATTTATCATCTCCTCTTTGAAGTTTCCTGACCCCACCTCATGCCAGATTTCTTGCTCTTTCCTCTGTCATAGCACATACCACTTTGGAATGACCCATTGTATATTCTCCCCCTCACCAGACCCTGAGTGCCTCAAGAACAGAAATGACTTCTCACTCAACTTTATACATGAATGTACAATGTCTGCAATAGTGTTTGTTAAATAAAGATTCTGAAACTGGAGAAGTGAAATCAGTATTGTCTTAGATTCAATTGCTTTGAAGCAGAACCTGGAATTGGATATCTATTCAAGGAATTCATTGGGTTATCTCCTGAGTGCACTCAGGAGAAACCTGTAGGGCAGTGAGGAAACAGGACAAGGCTAAGAAAGAAGCTAAGCAAAGGGGCAGTATTAGTTGAATCCTTGCCTCAGCCTGACCCCAGTTCCTGACCCCTCGGGAGCTCTGGAGTATGACTAGCATAACAGAGTTGTGTCCCTTTGAGCCAAAGGGACAGGCTTTTGGACCTCTATGTTAGTCATCAGTTAGACTCCACCAAGTGTTGGAGGACAATGATGGTGGAAGGCATGGCCTCCCACTCCATCTGCAGGCCAGCAGCTAATGTCAACCCAGGGAGGGGAATTCTCTGTAAAAATATATATATATATCTGTGAGCCTCTACTAGCCAACATTCACAATAACTGAACCTGGGAGGAATCTAGGTAAGACACCGTCAGCTTCTACTACAAACATCACCACAATCACACACATCATCAAATCTCCTTTTCAAAAGTAGATTATCTAGAGATATTCTTCTATTTCATATCTGATTGCTCTCTTATTCCAGTACTTCATAGCTCTACACGCTGAGGACCTGGCTTCTTCACCTGACATAGGGGGGTGCCTTCCATTACTTGAAATATATGTAGCTACAAATTCCGCAAAGTCACGCTAAGGACTTTATGAGCCGTTGTGCAGCTATGCAGGAGTAGTAGTGCAATAGTTCTTCCAAAGGACACGTCTAACCAGATCAAACATCTACTGCTAACTATACATTAATATAATTGAAAGAGACACCAAGTCCCCAGCAAATAAGTACTAATAATATTTCTTTAGAATATTTATTCCTTACACTTATCATAAATTACTTTTTTTATTGGAATGAGAAAATTTTATGTGTTGTATCTGAGATTTGGTTCTCATTAACTTCATCACACATTACAGTAAATAAATAGTTGGTCACAGAACGTGCTAACAGACTTAAAAGGCTGTTAAGATTGTGTGAGGCTTTATAATCTTTCCTGGACACTTGGAACTAAATAAATGGTATATTATCATATTCTAGGCATTCATTTTAGCATAGAAACATTTTAAGGTTTTGCAGCTCATGAAAACATTATTGTGAATAGACATTTATTAATATTCATGCAACATTTATACATACCTATTCACACACAGATAGACAAAACAAATGGAAATATCTTTCTGCCATATTATAGTATCTTTTCAGAATCAATGCATTAGAGTAAACAACTACTGCAAATATTCTCTAAAATGAGTAGCATGGGGTATCAGAAAACACCAGAGATAAAATTAAGTCCCCAAAGGAAACTTTCCTCCTAGATTATAAATAGAGGAATTGAAAATGAGACAGAAAATTCCTGCTAATATACATGCCAATTTTAATCACTAGCAAATGCAGAGATGTATGTAGCAATAAGAAGGTGCTGATCTTTTAAAATTCAATTTTGTACATTTTCTGTTTATTGTACTAGATTCTGACCACACGTTTCTATTAAAATCATCATATGCTAATGAAAGAGAATTCTGCTTGCTTAAAGCTAACTCGAAGAAATGTTTGTAAAAGTCCAATGACATCTAGTAGCATATCAGCCATGAGTATGAAAGGTACACAGCAAATGTCAATGGCAGTCATGTGTAACTGAGGGCAGAGAAGAGGGTATATTAATATGGGAAAATTTGGCTCCATTCCAAGGATTTTTACAATCCCTTGACTATTTTTAAGAAGTTCTCAAAATTGAATCACACATTGAAAATGGAAAAAACAACTAACTGCATCCAATTCAGGTATGAAACTAAAGATAAGGAAATTCAGTCAGCCCTTAGCAGTGTGGTTCGAGCAGATAAAAATGGAAAATGTCCAAATCTTCTGACTGTAGAAAAGTCTCAACATTTGCATTTCATTTCATTTTATTCTTCCGGCTGTATTTTAATGCACAGGGGATTACTATTATAATTTTCATTTACATAGAATGCTCTAGATTCCACTTGAACACATAATGTATTATTGAAACCTTGATTTCTAATTTTTAATGGTTGACAAAGCAAGTGCTTACATCCTTCTCTAAAACAATTTTTAAAATGAACTTCTATTAAACTAGTTATACAGAAAAGAAATAATTTAGTAAGAAAAAAAAACAAAATTAGGCTGTTTCTACCCAGATGAAATGAGGAGATGGGTAAAATGCAAAAATAGAATTAGCTGGATAATTCAGACAAATATATTTTGATTTATTGGTATTGAGACAAGTGCAGTAGTGGAGTGGATAGAGCTTAGAAAAGAGTTACTTGGCTAAGCTGAAATTAAGACAAATGGAGATTCTGTTTTAACTATTTCATAAAAACATCTCTAAAATTATTACACTATTTCTTATTATTGTATTTAAAGAAATCAAGCACACTGATCTTTCCTTAGTGAGTTAGGTTTATTTTATAGGTGTAAGATACTTTACTATATAGAGAGAATTTTTAAATTTGTCCATAGACTTATCAAATACTACCATAGCATTTAAATGTTGCAAAGAAACATGCTCTGAATTATAAAAGTAAGTATGATTTTTCTCTTTTGCTACACTTCCTCAGAGCTCAAAATCTTTCTGGTCAGTGTTTCTTCCTTCTTTCATACATGGGCAGCTTTTTCATCCTTTGATATTTTTCACAGTAGCTATCATTGCTTCTAACTTTAGCTGCCATTTCTCTTGTCTATAGGTTTCTTCTCTTCTTCTAGTCGCATTATTTTTTTTCTTTCTTAATTTCTTCTACACTTCTTAAAAGTTTGCATGTATCATCATTCTCAGCTGAGAAAAACTGATTTTGAAAACTAGCACCATATATGTGAATGATGGTTATTTTTTTTTTTCTATGTTTGTTTTGGTAACATTTTGGCAATTTTTGTTTATGTTCATGTTCAGTAGCCTTATTTTTGAATTATTTCTGGTTTCTGATTATTTAAGACAGTTGAGAATGCCAAATGCTTGAAGGACTCTGTCTACACTGACTAATTTCTTACCTCATATAATAATGTAAATGTGTGCTTTCCTCCAAGGGTTTTAAAGTATTTTCCAACTTTTTCCTTAGATAATTGTTTCCTCTTTTGTTTTTTTCTATAAATATTTTCATAATATTGATGTTTTATGTCAAAATATAAAAATACTTATGGAAATTTTCTTTCCTTTAATTATATTGCTTGTACCAGAAGAAAGTTATTCCTAAAAGACTTCTTTTTGGCATGAATAACTCAGAAATCTTATTTAAGTTAACAAGAATTTATTATACAGTAGTCATATCCTAAGAACAAAACTAGATGTTATTTAAAGTCAGGGAAATGATCCAGAGCCATGTTAGAGATTTTAAAAAATACCAAAATAAGATAATTTCCTTAGAGGTAGTTTTTGCTTTAAAGAAGTTATATTCCATTGATTTATATTGGCTTTATATTAATTTATATTAATTTATTAGTTGAGCTTTTGGAATATTGTTTAAGAGAGTCATTAAACATTAAAAAAATACAGCACTACATTCATATTATTGAAACTAAAATAGCATTCTTATTTAGGAACCGTTAAAAGATAGACTGAGGTATGTTAAATTTTTTAAGAGATTATTTGAGCATAAATCTATGTCAATTAGGCAGCACCAGATTGGAAGTGGTTAGGAGCACTCCACCAACTGGGAACAGGGGAAAGACTTATAGAGAGAAAGTGTAGCAGCAAAGGAAAGAAACTATTGGATTGTCTATAGTTGAAAGCCTACTTGACTGTAATTAGTTGTCCTAAACATTTTGGTTTTGTAAACCTTGAGGCATTTACAGGTTTTGGGGTGGATTTGCTTATGTAGGCCACCATGGCATTAGAGCCACCTCAGTCTAACAACCTCCTTGTTTAATTAATTTAACAACACATAAGTATGTTGATGGGTGGTTTTGCTTCAGTGAGTCTTGCCATAAAATCCAATCCTACTATCTAATTTAAAAGACTCTTCAAAGCTGGTTTCTGCTTACCTGTTTGGGTTGACCTCTATCTCTACACCCTAGTCTCATTGAATCACTTTCAGTTATACCATCTTGATGTACTTATTTCTCTCTACAACCTATTTCTTCTTATTATTATTATCATTCTCTTACCTCCCACTCTCTTTGGCTAACTTTGGTTCTCCAGCTCAGTTTAACAGTTATTTCTCTAAGAAATCTTCCAGATGCCCCTCCTATGTTCAAGCCAGAATATGCAGCATAACCAGCATAAGGACTACATTACTCTCTTGACTTTCTGTGCAGTTTCTTCATTTAATAGCAAGTACAACCAATCAAAATTTAAACCTTTCCTGAAATGCACATTAGTGACAATTAATTTAGGATTAGGATTAGATTTGATGCCTTTAAAGAAAAAGTCAGGTTAATATTTATATTAACTTTTGTCAATTTTACTATAAAACAATTTTTTAAAAAAGCAGAAGGTATAATTTTGAGCACAGGGCAGAAGCTAACGTTTACCATTAAGGATCTTGTAAGAATAGGTATCAGAAAAAAAGAGGGTAGGGATGTTAGATGAGAAGGGAGAAGAGAGATACATGGGAAATATTACTAATAAGATGGCTTTTACCACATTCTGACTAAATGCATTGGGAATACATTCTATTTTCAACTGAGTCATTTATATGTTAATAAGGTATCTAGAGCAGTGATGTGGCTGCCGATGGAATTAATCTCATGTTTTCTATTTAATCCAAAGACACTATGGGATATGCAAATATTCAAATGTAATATTAATTGAAACAAAATAATATGACCTTGGAAAAGTGGTCAACCAGAAATTAATGTTTATATATCCTAAAACTCCATTGTTTAGAAATAATATAGCAATGAGGGGAAAGACAGAGACTTGATTCTACCACACAGTTATGGATAAAAATCTTAGATTCTTTGAGGAAAGACCCTGAAAAAAAATACCATGGTATAAAAAACAAATCAGAAAATTAGAGTTTATAAAAGAGAAGAGCAAATATAGACTATGGTTTCTTACTAATGATGTATGGAATATCTAAATGAGGCTGACATTCATAGTGTAACCCACAGAAATAAAAAACGTAACTGAAAAATGAAAATCTTCAGGGAAGAGGACTCACTCATGTCTACATGTACAGTAATCTGAAGAATGAAGGACAAATAATAGATATATTTTTTCAGACACATCGTCAGACATTTTTAAACTTTAGATTAGGATCAGTATGGCTATTTAATGGTGTGTGTATATATGTGTACTTGCCTATGAATATGTGTGGCTAGATAGATGATAGATAGATAGATGATAGATAGATAGATAGATAGATAGATAGATAGATAGATAGATAGACAGATAGATAATGAAAGACATTTTTATATATGAATATATACACACATGTATTTATCTTATATTCTCACAGATAATTTCTCAAAGCTGAATGACATAGTAAAATCTACTCATGAAATCACTACTTAGGTAAATTTATGTATCATAAACTCTTAATCCCAGCATCATCTGTCTTCTTTGACTTCCATAACTCACTAGTAACCATCAGTGTATCTCTGACTCCTTGGTCTACATTCCTCTTGTCAATGTACTAAACTAAGAGAAAGTGCTATTATACAAAGCTTCAATCTTTCTTCTAAATGCTTACCACACCTGCTAGTATTAGCTCTTTGAAAATAGAAATGAAACCTTATAGTTAATTGTATGCTCTCCAATCTAAGGGGAGTTTTGAACCCATAATAAGTGATTTGGAAATACTTATTGACAGATGCAGCTTGAAATTCCTCCTTAAGAATCTAGCCCAAACAATAAAATATTATTAAGATGATAAAGTGTAGCTATGATTTTTAATTTAATAATAAAACTACTAATTGATTGTCGTAATAATTCCAGAATTTTATATCAAATATGAAGCCAATAAAATCTGAGCAGCACGGCAGGAGTGCTGGGAGTTGGAGGGAAAGGCAAGCATGGCGTGTTTGGGGTGGGGAAAAGGATAACTGCATAATAATGCACTTTTTAGAATTTAAATTGAACTGTATCTTTGTGACAGTTACTTAGGAAATTCCAAGTTTTTCATGGTTTCCCTAAGTTTGGAGTCTGGCAATAAAAAATAATCTGGCATTTATCTTGTGGAATTCAGGCAACCACCAAAGCCCAAATAAATCTAATTTCCATGATTCCTGTGATTTTACTAGTTATTTGCAGCATGGAAACTGTGTGTTTGCTATTAAATTAGAACTGTAAATATCATATAATCTGTACACTATAAATATGTAATAATTCTGGAATAATATGACTTAAATTATTACAAATATAATCAAGGCTATGAATTCTCACTATATTGGGGACTCAATAATTTCAGAAGCTGGAGGTCAAATGGAACAAAGGTAGTGATTTCTATGTACCCGTCTCTCAGAGCTAATACACATGCTTTTCAAAGGTAGGAAAATATAAGAATGTAACAAAATGTTACTTTCATTTAAAATTTTAGGTTATGTTTCTACTTACATCTATTTTGTTGTTGTTATTAGCAGACAGACACCTGTCCTTGACATGGAAACATAGGGAAAAAATCCTAAGAACCTGCAGCATGTAAAACTCCAGAACTTCCTTGTTATTCAGTATTATTTAAAACTTGCTCACCAAATTTCTTACACATAATGCAAATACCGAATTGCTATGTCACCAAGTATCATATCCAGAGAAGAAGCATAACTTTCAGTAGAGATGTTTGTAACATCCCTGAAGGAAAAAGATAGGATGGAGATAAGATGAGAACCCTGTCCTCACTTACAAATGTTGGGACTCATATAGAGTTCTATGCTGATAGGAAAACTCATTTAGAAAAACCTGAGTCACTGATGTTTAGCATCATCAAGCAAAGAAAATTTCAGTTCTCCTTATAAGTTATAACCTTTTGCCCTTATTTTTATCATTTTGTATTCCCATTCTAATTCAGAAATTTAGACATTAACTGTTGTTTTTTTTAAAAGGCATTAATATTTCTGAACCTTTATATTGAATGTTAACATTTTAATGCTAGAAGAGTTTTTGGACATTGACTAGCCTAGTCAGCAGATTGGGAGCACATAGTGAACCTCCAACCCAGACACTGACTCCCAGTTCTCTTCTCTTCCCAGAATGCTACCTGCAAGTTTAGTGTAATAAGACTACAAGCAGAAAAATGATATAACAGAAAAAACCCTTATTCTTTCACTGATAGAGATTTAGGAATATTAACAAAGAGCATTACACAGAGGCCACAGAGTCAAATGTGGGTTAGAGGGGCTCAAAAAATTTTTTTTGCCTGTATTTGTGCAATATTCCTGTTATGTATGGTCTGAATGTTCGTGCAACCACCTCCCCTCCCCTCCCCCAATACCCAGTGTGATGATATCAGGAAGTGGGACATTTGGAAGGTGATTAGGTCATGAGTGAAGAGCTCTCATAAATGGGATTAGTGCCCTTAGAAAAGAAGCTCCGGAGAGTCCTTCTCCCTTCCACTTTGTGAGGACACAGCAAATAGTCAGTAGTCTGCAACCTGAAAGAGAACCTTTACCAGTAATCTGTCAGTTCAAGAACTTCAAATTTCCACCCTTAAGAACTGTGAGAAATAAATTTCTACTGTTTATAAGCTACCCACTCTGTGGTATTCTGTTACAGCATGTTGAATGAAATAAGACAGCTTCTGACACCAAATGTGTTGGTTTTCCACACCAGCTGGGTGTCCTATAATTTAACTTGATTCTGATATTAACTACCTGGTGTTAGCACAGACCCCACAGGTTAAGGGACTTAGTGCCATACAACTGCCCCCATATCAGATGACCTATATTTCCAAGAACCTGCTGTAAATCAAGTCCTCCCACAATGCCCTCCTCTATTCAATAATTTGCTAGAATGGTCACTGAACTCAGGAAAGCACTTTACTTACTATTACTGGTTTATTATAAACAATACAACTTAGAAACAGCCAAATGGAGGAAATGTATAGAACGAGATATGCAGAAGGAGCACAGAGCATCCATGACGTTTCTGGGCACACCACCCTCCCAGTGCCTCAATATGTTGACCAACCCAGAAGCCCTCTGAACCCCATCACTTAGAGTTTTTGTGGAGGTTTTATTATGAAGACGTGATTGATTGGGTCATTGGCCATTGGTGATTGAACTCAATCTCTAGCCCCTCTTGACTCCCTGAAGGTTATAAGACTGAGGCTGAAAGTTCCAACCCTCTAATCACCTGGTTGGTTCCCCTGGCAACCAGCTCCCATCCTTAAGTCCTTTCTGAAAGTCACCTCATTAATGAAACTCAAACAAAGTTGAAAGGGACTAGTTATGAAATACACACACACACACACACACACACACACACACACATACACACACACATTTTACTTTTATTGCTGTATCCCTCAGAAGCCAGGGACAAAAAACAAATATTGTAACTGAAGATGCTTCTTTCACTCTTATCAATTAGGAAATTACAAGTGTTTTAGGAGCTCTGGCCAGAAGCCAGGGATGCAAATCAATATATACCAATTTTATCATGATATCATGGGAGGAGTAAAGCAGGGAAGACCTGGAATCCATTTTAATTCTCATTTAATATTTAATAACATGTAGGAAAAATAGTTATAATTTACTGTGTATAATTATAATTTAAAATAAGCCATATGTAGTAAAATATGACTTAATATATTCCTAAAAAACAAAAGTCCTTAAAGGAAAGTGAGAGTAGGTTGCAGATGAGTAGAAAAGCACATTAATGGGTCACCAGAAAACCAGAGGCTCAAGATTCAGCTGACACCTAAGAAAGGACTGTTCTTTAGGAAAACTATGTGTGCTCATTATTAGCCAAAATGAAGTGAAAGGCACAGTCCTCCAGACTATCAAATCTTCTCAAGACTTCTAAGCCCAACTGTAAGGAGTTCGCTGTTAAAGCGAAAACCACAGGCCCAAAATGACATCACTTGGGTGCATGATACCAAACTTAGATCTGATACCTGATCTAATTGCAGTTTCAACCTCTCTCAGAAACATAATTTTAATCAACCAGTCTAGACTTTTCTGGGCAAGCACCAGTACGGCATCCTGTCTCATGGGTTTTCTCCATCTCCTCCATAGAAAAAAGAAGCAATCTGCATAAAAACCCTTTCTTTTTTTCTTCCCCCAAAGAAAAGATTTACTAACCCAAAAATTAATCCTTTCTTTTCCTTTGTTAATGGCTCCCACTCCCTGCTCTTTTTCCTATTAAAATCTTCAGGTTGGTACAATCCCTCAGAGCACCCTTCCAATTGCTAGATGGGATGCTGCCCGATTTATGATAACTTGATAAAGCCAATTATATCTTCAAGTTTACTCAGTTCAATCTTGTTCTTTAACAGGGTTCAACCACAAAATTAGGAGGAAAGAGCTACAGATGACCACTCCCACTTCTGACAAGTTCAGGGGGTTCCCAAGTTCACCCTTAGGTAAAATAATTCACAAGAAATATTCACACAATTCACTGAATCCATTATATTCACAGTTACATTTATTATAAGGAAAGGATACACATTAAAAGTAGCCAAAAAAAAGAGATGCATTGGCAAAGTCTGGGAAGATTCCAGATATCAAGTTTTTATTGTCTCCAGGGCATGTCACCTTTTCTTGGCATTGATGTATGGCAATGCACACTGCTAACCCTGGGAGCTTACTTGATCTTCAGTATCCAGAGGTTTTATTGAGGCTTCATAACCTATGCATATTTGATTGATTAATTGGTCATGTGGTTGAACTTAGTCTCTAGGTTGACTAATACTGCATGACACAAAGCCCCCTCCCTAAATTATCTCTCTAGTGAGGCCAGTTCCTAACTTAAGGCTATTGGGTATGACTTGCATAATCCTAAATCACCTCATTGGCATAACCTACCAGTTATGGTCCGAGGGGCTCATCAGGAGTAACAAAGGCATTCTTACCACTCAGGAAATTCCAAGGAATTAGAAGTTAACCTCTCAGAAGGAGAAACAAAAGTTAGAGCTTTCTTTAGAGAAGGCCAAATCCTGTATGTACAGTCAGTGTCTGTCACTGGGCTCTACACATCCACTGCACACAAAAAGTCAAAAATATTAGAAATAGGAACTTAGTCAAAATTCTCGTAAGAAGTGAGGATTTCTTGAAACAACAAAAAACCTAATTTCCTTAGGATTATAATAGCAAAGATAAGAGGCAGGGCAAAAATGGCTTCTGGGAGTACTTGCCTGAAATCAGATGGTAGGAACATCAGAAAAAGAGTGATGAGGTTAGAGTGTAAAAGAAGCCAGTTACCTCACAAAGAGATAATCAACTTTATTACTGTTTACTTAGGCCCAGACTAAGAAGTTGCAATGGCAGTGGAAATTCTAGGGGTTGGAACCAAGGAAATGAACAAACTGAAAGTGCTCTTCACCCAAAGAGTCCAAAAAGTGGAACCCACATTAGCAAGGGATAGAGCAGAGAAAATATTTTAGCATTAGCCCAACAATCCCAGGTCTCTAATACAAAACTGTCTAAAGAAGAAGCTACAGAACATGTAGCCAGTAGAACAGGACCTATGGGCAACATAAGCCAGGCCTACGGTGATCTAAGAGATCTTCAGCATAGTCCTTTTATTACTGGTTCAAAGTCCATATGCCCAATGCTTCAAAGGCCAAATCTCAAAATGTCAGAGTTTGGAGTAAGGAAAATTTTATTGATAGAGAAGTCGCCAACCTAGAAGGTGGGAGCCCTAGTAGTACCTCAAATCCATCTTAAGAAAGTACAAAGTTCAGCCGTCTTTTATGTCAAGGGAAGAGAAACAGGAGGGGCTGTTTTTGTAAAACTTAAACCGCAAGCAGAATTCTCTTAATGAATAGCATGTCTATATGCAAGACTAAACAGAAATTATTAGCCCAAAGGCCATGGGAACAAAGTGGTTTGAACAAGATGGAGTCAAAGTGAGACTGAGCACTTCATCCTGTTATACTTTCCCCAAGTGATTGTTGTAAAAATTTTAAAATGAAAAGGGGAACAGAGGTCTTAAGGCTCTATAGCCTATTTCATTTCCAGACTTAAATAGATTATAGAACTTTCAAGAAAATGGAGAAGTAAACTGAAGTCCCTGGTCCAGAATAGTCTCCAGATCTGAAAAGTAAACACAGTTGGGATGTAAATGGTTGAAGGCCAATGAGATTTTTTACAACAAATGCCCATTTCTGATAATTTTCTACAATTCCTAGAAAAGAAGTTGATAGTGCCCTTACTTAATTCTGCTCAGGAATTTTATTAATAACAATCACTTCTACACTCCTTCAATTTTATTATTCACAAATTCTTCTAATCACAGAGACTTTGACATAGATAGAAGTGTTACAGCCAGGTGATTAAGATCTGTCACTGCTCTGGCAGCCCTAAGGGGGCCTGGGTCCTTTCCACCAAGGGAGTAAAGAGTTACAGATTAGAGAAATTTAGGAAAAGTAAGATATATTAAAGTACTTTTCAAGAGAGAAATGGGCTATGCCAGAGATGACCGTAGCCCCACAGAATTTGGAAAGTATACCTTATATTGGCCCTTGATGGGTGATTACAGGGGTGGTGTTAAATGACTGACAGGTGAGGTCAATTGATTAACATTTATTGCTTATGCAGTTACTTAGAATTCAGCATGTTATTATTAGATTCACAAACTTTAGGGCATATGTATGATAGTATAATGTTAGTATAATGTTAGTATAATGTTAGTATAATGGGGCAAAGGTTAAGGAAAGCCAGTATATGTACTAAGTGCACAAGTGCCTGTGGCCAAACTAAACCAGCAGTTATTTTTGTGGTTTTTACTTCCTTGTATTCCAGGATGTTATGATAATCTTTAACTGTAAAATGGGTGTTTCAGGGAGGTCCTAAGGGAGGTCTCTGGGTTGGGCCTTCATTCCCCCATCGCTCATGTCTATCTGTCTGCCTAACAGAAGGGTTAAGGTTTTACACTACAAGTTACATACATTAGATTACAAAATCAAGTCAAAAACAGTTCTTTGTTAGCAGTCTTCAAATTCAAAATAGGATTTAGAATTTTTAATCAGAAAGCTTTGAGGGAGGGAGAAGCAAAGTAACTCCTACTCAAAGAAGGATCTGGGACACCTGACATCATCTAACTCTAAAAATGAAGAAACACAAAAAGAGATTATGTATCTTGCCAGAAGTCACAGTGCTAGTTAGAGACATAACAAAATCTAGAGGCTAATCCTTCTGAAGTGAAATCTTCTCTCTCTAAACAAGTCATCTTTTAGTTCTATATCTATTGTTCAGTTCAATGTTCAATTTCCCCTTTGAAATTGTGCATAAATATACATATGAATAAAAAATTAATCAAATGATTTTCTTAACCTTGAAAGGCAAGGTCAACATTCTCTTAACCATAGGCAAAAGCACAGTAATTTTCTCATTAATACTTATCTTTCATCTCATAACTCATATAAGATATTAAAACCATGACTCATCCAGGTTTCCAGATTTCCTAAAAATGAGTTTCTGTGGCACATTCCATGTATCTTCATTTAATCCACCAATTTACTTTACAGTGGTAACTGAAACTTGCCCACCTTCCTCATTCACACACAGCCAAGCCTGAGAATCCACAATATGAAAGACATGCCTTTTGAAGGCTGCTCCTGGAGCACACTGCGTTCAGCGAATTTAGTGTTGAAACTAATATGTAAAGCTAAGGTGTGCTCCTACCTACATATATTTCTCTGAGTCCTTATCCATAATTCAAAATCTAGTTCATATGAAGACTATTTCATGAAATCTTTCCCAGCAAACCCAATCACAGCAATTTCTCCCTCCTAGGACATTCTACTGTGTTCAGTTTAAGAACTACGTGTTCAGCATTTAGCATACCCGGTCTTTAGTTCAGAAACATCTCAAGTGTGCTCTTAGCTCTACCACTTCTTACTACCACTGGTCTGCTATACAAATGTAACCCTCACATTGACCTTTTTGTTCCCCAAGTATAGGTGTGTGTGTGTGCGCGTGGAGTGGGGGAGAGAGAAAAATTCCTTATCCCATAGCTCAACTGAAGTAAACTGGAATTTTCAAAAGGGGCTCTCCAAAATACAAAAGGAAAAACAAAATTGTGACAATGACAAATAGTAACAAAATCATAGAAACAGTCGTTTTTACAGTGCACATTTTTTAACTACCACGTAAATTTGGTCTAACCACAGATAGATTTGGATGATTTAATTTCAGGGTATTACAGGCCCCCGGTTCTTGCTTTCACTACTCTGTATACCCCAGATGCCATAAGCCTAATTTGAAGAATATTCACTCTGAAACCTTTGTGCCGGTAATCTCTGTGGGTCCTGGGCCACCTCGATGCTTCTTCTAATTTCAGACTGCCTTGCCTTGCATCTGAACAGCTACCACAGCATAAATACCCAAGTTCTAACTTTCTGTGCCTTGAGAAAAACTCTTTTACCTTTTGGCAAGTCACCGTGACTTTGGCAACTCCCCATCAACCTTTCTCCCAAAATTTGAACATGTTCACTAAGCAGATTCTAAGGGAAACCAAACACTTACGTAAAAAACATTTCAAGCTCTCTCCAGGCATTCATGTTCATATACATATTTTAGAGTCTAGCGACCTCATGGCCTCAAACAAGAAGCATCACCTCCCAGAAACCTTTTTCCTTATGTAATTCTCTGCCAACTACTTCTCTTGCACCCCTCGTTCTTCACCTAATACCAACAGCCACAGATTTCTTAGGCCACCTACCCTCATCTGGCACTCTCATTAAGTTCCTCTCTGGAAAGAGTACTCTTAATATTCTGTTAATTTGAAAAGCAGAAAAGATTGACATCTCCAACCCTTCTAAGAAGAAGCTGACAATTCTTCCTTGTTTCTCAGATCCTTGAAGTAGCCTCCCTCAGAGTTGTTGCAAAAATCTATATGTTACAATTAGGCAGTGTTAAAATGTGCTTATAAAAAAAATGCACATCTAGTAAGAAAAGGTAATTCTCTTATGCTTTCTGTTGTTGATTTTTTTTTTATTATTAGTCAAATCAACTTACTTAAAATATTAACTTTTTTCCCTCAACATATTTTGTTCCCTTCTTTTCTTTTTCTTTTTTTTTTTAAAGAAGATACCAGCCTCTGTAATTCATTGCTTTGGGGAAGGCAGGCCAAGGAGTAGCTTGAAAGTCATTCTCACTTTGAAATTTCAAAAGCCAAAACCCAACGGAGGATTTAGAGAGTTCACGAACATCAGAGTGGCTTTGAAGAAGTGTGATAGGGAAATTATTCACCCCAGACTGAAAATATATACTGGCAAGGAGATCAAGGCAACAGCCACAACTTTTCAAAGCACACAGGTCTCTAAAGGCACCCTGCAAAACCTCTCGAACCCAACAGTGTTGCCTATAGGTAAGTGGAAGCAACAGAACATCATGGGAAATGAGAAGACAATGTAGAGTAGGACCCTGGATTTCTTAACTTTGACTTATATGAACTGCTTATCAGTGTTGATGCTAGCTTAGCATGTTCAAGTTCCCAGAACTGTGTATGGCACAGCTCTGGAGGATAAGAAATTCCCCAAAGGAACTAAAATCAAATTTTTCATACTAAATTAAGTTACTTTTTTAAGAAACAAAAATTTGCCTTATTTTTTGTGACACTGAGTTTGTAAAATGGGATTTATATTTGTGATTTACTCCTATAACCTGTTTTTCTGATTACTTTTATGATATTCAAATTCAAAGATCACACTTAAACTCCTATATCACTGGAATCTGTCAGAGGGCCTTAAATTTAAGTAGTACTCGGTGTGAAAATTCAGTGATTAACATTATTAAATCATAAAATCTTTGAACTTGAAGCATTAAAAAAATCTTTTATTCAAATCTCTTTATTTCACAGATGAGGAAACTAAAGCCCAGGAAGTTAAATTATCCAGGTTATAATAAAACTTCATGTTTGTTTTCCTTCCAGAATAACCTTTATGTTCTAAAGGTTGATGGTCATATTGTCAGGCATCTTCTTAAACAGTGAGCCTCATTAACAGACACCTTAATAAAGCTACTTACATGGATAATGCATATTTAAAATTGTCCTCCCAAGTCCCACCCTTGTGTTCAAACTCCTTTTGGGAGTGTTCAGGACATTGGTCCAGATTATCTTCTACATTTATACTGCTGAAAGAATGTCCACTTGTCTGGGCCACTGGCTGATGATCTCCTGTGTGTGATTGTATGTTTTAGCCTTTCTCTCTATCTTCAGAAAAATGTCAAGTGCATCATTTTTGTCAGGGTATATTCCATTCAGGGATATCTCTAGAGAGCATTAAAACTGGAAGATTGAAAAAGGCCCCAGGCCTTGAAGGAGATGTGGCTTTGCCAGATGGTGCTGAATTGTTAAATACCTTTGATAGAAATCAAGTGCATAGATCCATGTTGTTTCTAATAGTATCACTTTGTCCTCAGAATGTAAATGTGTCCTGTATTTTTACATTTTCTTTTCTCGAGGCTGTGCCTGGCTTCATTTTAACCTGATTTAACCTTTACAAAAGGTAAGGTAACCCACAAGAATTTGAAGAGGTAAGAAAAAAGACCAAAATGCTGTGAATTTGGGGTTTGCTTTCTCATCTTTTCCCTTCTCTCCTCTCTTCTTGGATATGTTCCTAATATAAGCAATTTCCCCCAAATCTTCCAGGCTTCAAGAGTCTTTCTTTCCTTTAATATCTGTAAAAAATAACAAGAGTTGGGTGGCATCAGGGGAGAGATAAATAGGCAGAGCACAGAGGATTTTTAGGGCAGTGAAAACATTCTGAAGGGTTACTATAATGATGAATATACGTCATCATACCTTTGTCCAAACCCATAGATTCTACAACACCGAAAGTGAACTGTAATGTAAACTATAGATTTTAAGTGATTGTGATGTGTCAACGTAGGTTTATCTTTGCCAAAAAAATATACCACTCTGGTGAGTGATGTTGATAATGGGGGAGGCTCTGCATGTATGGGAGCAGGGAGTATATGAGAAATCTCTGTACCTTCTTCTCAACTTTGTTATAAACATAAACTGCTCTAAAAAAATGAAGTATTTTTTGATAATAAAAAATAAATTAAAAGAAAAAAAGAGACCCACAAGCACACCATAGTGGGCAATGCAGCCTCTCCATAACATTCCTTAGATTGCTGACTCTAGCTCTAACTTTGGATTTAAGTCTCAATCTCCCATTAAGCTATCTTGTGCACTGCAGCTATCTCTTCTCCGTATACTCATGTGAAGACAGAGTTCCTCCTCCTGCATTTTCAAGAGCACCGTTAACTCAAGGGTATCGTATCTATTTCTACTAAAGGCATGGGAATAATTGAGGGAGGTAATGGAACAAAAGTAGAAATAACTTTAAAATAAATATGTAGACATTTTTCTTTCAAAGTTTTGTAGTTATCACCACCACAGGAAAATTCTCAGTAGTTATCTGTTTTTCTTAGTCTTTATTTCATAGAATTTGCTGTGTCCCACTGTCACCTTCTATCCTAATACCTGTCTACTCTCTGCTACCTTCCTTAGGCCCCTTCAACTCATTTGCCCCTTCCACATACCATGTTAGAACCCCTAACTTCCTCCTTCTTAATCATGTAGCATAATTTATTTTCACATTTATTTTATTCTCCACTCCAGACTAAGTTCTAAGACCTATTTTCATATAACCTAAAGTCCTGTCAACAAAATTTCTTAAACAAATAAGCCACATACTCCCATGACTAATGATCACATTCCTATGTGATGTAGAAACAGCAGAACGAATTTCTTTTTCTAATAGTAACTGTTTCTTCCCAAATGTGGAAGCTTTGAGCCTCTTTGTGTCTCAGAGAGGCAGTCGTTTCACAGCGATTCACAAGTGAAAGTATCTTCATTCCAGCAGTGTATTCCAGCTCAGGGATGATCAAGCCTTCTTAAAAATGCTCCACTGTGGTCTAGTTACAACTGTGCTTCCTAAAATAGGTCCTGAATAGTGGATTGTAGTTCAAAACAGATGCCTTAGATAACTTTAAAAGCCATTATTTTTGTTTAAAACTGTCCTCCATTTTAGAAGTTTTAAGGTAGTTTATTAGAAGTCTGCAGTAGAACCTTTAAAAAAGGTGGCATCCCCTCAAGCCAGAAATCAATCCCAGGATCTTTGCTATGCAATACTGGGTAACTTTCATCCATTCATTTGTTCATTTGCACCTTTAATATTTATTGAGGTCTGTTACACACAGGATATAACAAAGTGATTTTGACAACTGGATAGAACAACAGACTTTTGCCATAATGGTCACAAGACTGCTTCTTTCAGACTTCAAAGGGGCAATCTCTTGGCCAAATATAAGTTTGTATGCATTAATTACACTGATGTAACTAGGGTTAGTTTTCCAAACAAGAGACAAAGAAAAATTACTGCTTATACTGAACTTAGTGATATAAAGGGAATGATGAAACTTAAAAACATTGAAAAATGTCCTAATATTTTAGCTCACCTTCCACTGAGAACCTGAGGGGTGAACTTTTTGGTGGTTGTTTGTTTTTGCCTAGGCAAGTGGAAACAAACGTGGTAGCAAACTTGCAAAGCAATGTATTTGTGCACTGTGATTCACAGAACTCAGCGTTTAAGGAACATTACTCTAGAGGAGAGACAGGGAGCAGGGACAGAAAGGACACAATATTAAAGTGATAAAAGCTAATGTTCTCAAATGAGAGTTTTTCACTTCTTCAGTTTGTAAAATAAAATCACAATTTTTAAAATATATCAAATACACTTGATATAAACACATGAGCAAAATTGCATGGTGTAAAAAACCCACATCACTTGTAAACTAGAACTCATTCTTTATGCACTTGTATAAAAACATGACTCAGTGTTACTGTTGCTGAATGGCTTTACCCTAATCTGTAATTGCATTTAGAAAAGTATATTGGTACAAGCATCATGGTTAAGTCAAGTTCTGCTTGAATTAATACTCAAAACCTCAAGCTTGGATTGTTGTAACCTCCTGATTGTCTTTCAGTCTCTCCACTACAATAGATCCTCAGACCACTTCCAGATTCATCTAATCTAACTGAAACAATATTTACTCTAAAGTACGCTCACTGAGTGGCTCCCCATTGTCTAATAAATAAAGTAAGAAGTCTTCATCCTGGCATTTGAGGTTCTCTACAATACTGCATTGATCTAACCCTCTATTTGATATGTGAGCCCTCTACTCCATCTGCACTGGTTTTCACACCGTCTTCCAAATAAACAATATTGATCCCCTTTTCCATAATCTTGTTTATGCTGTTTCTCCAGATGTTACTGTGTTAGAAGTTTATGGAAAACCTTAGCTCCTTGAAGAAACTTTCCTAATCTTTTCTTCCCACAATGCTTTTTTTTTTTTTTTTTTAATTCCTAGAGCAGTTTCTCAAACTCAACACAGCTGATATTTTGGTCCAGGTAATTTTTGTGTGGGAGGCTATCCTGTGCACTGCAAGATGTTTAGTAGCATTCTTGGCCTCTACTCTATTGGTGACTCATAAAAGTCACCCCCTTGCCCCATAGTGACAAGCAAAACTATTTCCAGATATTGTACATGTATGCTAAGGGGGAAAAATCCTCCTCCATTGTGCCAGATCATTATTTTCTCTATCATGCATATTGGCATTTAAAAATATTTTGCACGTATGTTTCTTGCCTTTTAAGTTAGATAATTTTAGGACAAGTATCATATCCTACCTTAATTTGAATCCCTAACAGATCACTGTAGTGAATGCTCAATAAATGTTTAAAATCTAAATTCTTAGTATATAAAAATTAGAAATGTGAAAGATCATTTGACCTTTTTAAAAAAAAATATGGAAACTGAAAACCAGAAAATAAAACTATTTTCTCAAAATCAATGTGTGCTGATAAGATAGTTCTCCTCCTCCCAATCAGGTAGTATTAGCACTATAGTACTGAAGAGGAAATTTCAGGATTTTCATTAAAAGCTAATCAGCTTTTTTGTTCTGCTTCTGTAAATGTGCTTGCTGCATGCAAGAGCTCATTGCAGAGCTCTTTTGCACCTTGTCCTACTTGCCTTTTGCTCAAAAATATAACTGTTTGTACTGTTTGTACCCCTAGCAGCTCCCGCTTTCTGTAACAATTTTGTATGTCGGCAACCCATGACAACTCCTGGCCTTACCAACGTTACTTCTTGTAGTCTCCATAGCAACTCCCACTGCTTGTAATGGTTTGAATTCAAATTGACAAATTAGCTTGTATAAAAATTCTGGAATATAAGCAATGTTATAACTGAGTCCACTTTCCAGATCTTCAGAGCACTAGCTCCTCTGGGACTGTGTGTAATAAACCTGAGTTCTCCTTTCTCTCTGAGTAACTGCTTGGTGTTTTGTTGGACTGCTTTGGGACTTTCCCACAACATTTTATCTATTCTCATTGAATCTATAATGAGCGACTTATTTTGGCATCAGCATGAACAAACAATAGTCTATAGTTTTATTAAGAGTTCTTTATATGACATTGCTTTAAAAATGTGCATAAGTTTTATTAATATGCTTATATTTTTATATGTATGAAAGTAAATTCTGAAGTTTATGGTATTAGAAAGAGACCCTGAAAATGTGGTTGAGAGTTGAGAGTTTAGCATGTATAGCTGTGTAATCTTTAGTGAGCTACTTAGCTTTATTGTGTCTCCCTATCTCAATTTTTAAATTCTTATTCCACTGAAAATAAAATAAACTTCTTGAAAGAGGGAACACTTTTCTGTTGCCACCATATCCTCAGTATCTGGCACAAAGTATGACACTCACCAAATATTTGCTGAATATTTGCTGTTCAACTAGGGATACAGTAAGGGCTTATTTTAACTTATTCTGAGAATAAAATGAGATAAAATACTTTTTTGAGTCCTAAAAGTATAAAGTGTTAGACAAATTCAATATATTCTTGTACTTTAAAATAACTAAAAATTTTAAAAGTTTAAAAATAGTGAAGTAAGAAATCATCATTAAAATTTGTGAGATATTGCTAAAGCAGTACTTCAGAAAAAAATTTTAGCATTAAATGCCTGAATTAGAAAAGGATGATTTGAATCAATAAACTCAATTCCCACTTTAAGTACTTAGAAAAAGAACAACAAATAAAATTCAAAGAAGAAAGGAAATAATAAAAATCAGGATAGAAGTCAATGAAATAATAAAATAGAAAATTAGGGGAAAAAATCATGAAATCAAAAGCTGGGTTTTAAAAGTTGTTCCATGTTTTGTCATCAAGTAAATGCAAATTAAAACAATGAGATACCACTATACACCCAGTAGAATGGCCAAAATTTAGAACATTGATAACACCAAATGCTGCAAGAATATGGAACAATAAGAACGCTTATCTATCACTGGTGGTGAAAAATGGTGCAGACACTTTGAAAGACAGTTTGGCACACTCTCACAAAACTAAACATACTCTTACCATACATTCCAATAATTTTATTTCTTGGTATTTACCCAAAGGTGTTGAAAAGTTATGCACACATAAAAGTCTGCACAAGAATATTTATAACAACTTTATTTATAGTCCCAAAACTTGGACGAAACCAAGATGTCCTTGGGTAAGTAGGTGAATAGATAGATAAACTGTGGTACACTCAGACAATGAAATATTATTCAGCACTAAAAAGATATGAGCCATCAAACCATGAAAAGACATGGAGCAAACGTAAATACATTTTACTAAATGACAAAAGGCAATCTGAGAAGGCCACATACTATATGATTCCAGCTATATGACATGCTGGAAAAGGCAAAAGTATAGAAAAGATCAGTGGTCACCAGGGGTGGGTGTGGGGAGGAATAGGCAGCACTGAGTATTTTTAAGGTAGTAAAAATACTTTGTGTGATATCATAATAATGGATACATGTCATTATACCTTTGTTCAAATCTGTAGTGTGTACAACACCCAGAGTGAACCCTAAAGTAAACTAAGAACTTTGTATGATTGTGATGTATCAATGTAGGTTCATTCTTAGTAAACACATAAATAAATAAATAAATAAATAAGTACCATTCTGGTGAGTGATGTGACAATAGGCAAGGTTGTGTGTGTTGGGGAGGGTGGGGGGAAGAGTATATAGGAAATCCTATATACTTCTCTCTAAAAAAAAAAAAAAAGAAAAGTCTTTTTTAAAAAGCTGATTTTTTTGAGATAATTAATAAAATCAATAAAACTCTAGCTAAACTGATTGGAGAAAAAAAGGGAAGATACAAATTACCAATATCAAAATGAAACACATGATATCACTATAGTTTCTATAGATATTAAAAAGATAAGAGAATATTTTAAATATATATAAATAGATTTATTACTCTGGAGGAGTCTTGTCTGAGGAAACTACCTCAAAAGAAAAACAAAAAACAAGAAAACTTTCTAATAATGAAATAGTTCAGTGACACAGTTCATGCTGAGCCCACAATATTGAAGCCTATTATGCAATAAACTATCCCCTTGGCACAATGCACATTCGAACACATGGGCGCGTGCACACGTTTTTTACTGTTACTCTCAAATATGAACAGACAGCCAAAGATTGCCTGTCATTTGAGAAAAAGCCTCTAACAAATAAAAAAAAGAAATTGAAGACAAGACAGAAAGCTGAGCAAACTTAAACTATGCTGAATTTTCTCAGAGATTGAATAGAAGATCCCTTGAATAAGAAAAGAAAAATTCTGGGGAAAATTTTAAAAAATTCTTTTAAAAAATAGGATGTGAGAAATAAAATATTCAAAAATAAACATAAAGTTTAAGAAATCTTTCAGGAAATGTAAAGAGGAAATAATGAAATAATAAAAAGGTATAAATAATATAACATCAATACAGGGAATTCGACAAATAGTAAGAGTTCCTGAAAGAAAAAAAACAGAAAGCTGGAGAAAATGAGATTTAAAAAAAAATGTTCAAAATTTTCCCAGAACTGAGAGATTTTAGTTTGAAGTTGAAAGCATCCACCTAGTGACCAAACCAATGGGTAAAATAAACCCAACACCAGATCCTATAATTGTAGACTTTCCAAATCCAAGAAAACAGTAATGCAAAAAATAAATTTAATATATTTGAATTCAAGTATTTATATCACAAAACATTACACTAAGTACCATCAGACATACAAAAAGAAGCTAAAGACCTTCCTTATCTCCAAAGGTATAAACAAACAAACAATGAGATACAGTGAATATTTCATTATCATAATTACAATCCTAGGATATCAAAACACTATATTTTCTTATCTTGGTTTTTGTCTTCAAATTTATTTGTTTGTTTGTTTGTTTGTAAACAGAAACTACTTTGGAGTGTCTCAGCCAGTGATATTCAGCACACAACAAATGAAGAAAGCCAGCCTTTTCTGGGCTCTCTTCACTGGTACACACATAACTCACAATCATATATACACATACTTGCACACACACAAAAATTGTACACACATTTTCACATGCTTACATGTTTAGACACACACACACAAATTGTGTCCTTGTTAACTTTTTTTTTAACCAATCCACTTTTTAAATTTTTAGATTCTTGACATTACAGAACTAAACTAAATTTATTAACATTCCACTCTTACATTTCTTATCAACGAGACTTGTTCTGGTAGTCAGGGAGGAAAGCTTAGTTTCTTAGCTTTCCAGAATAGAAGAGGATGGAGCTACCTGAGATTAGAATGAGATCTATAATTCATACTTTTTTTTTCCTTTTTTAAAAAATATATTCTTACTTCTTATCTTCTCTTGTATTTTGCTAGACTTTCAAAAGTTTACTTGATATTCAGATTAGCTAATAGTATCTTCTAATCATTGTATACCATGCCTCCTTAACAGCTTGTAATTTTCCCCAGTGCTTCCACTAGTAGCTTTTCAACAGCAACCAAAATCAATTTTTCCCTGCTCTGGGCACTGCCTCCTGTCTCATTCACAAGCCTGCCCCTGCCATCCCACTGGCTACCATTAGAGCAATTCAAAAACCTAAGCCTTCAGCGACTCAGAAGATGTAACTCCCAGCACCTCTGAAGTAATAGGTGAAAGTAAAAAAGACAATGGGTGTACTAAGCTCTCAGCAGGCAACTGCTTCTCATTTCCTTCCTATTTGCATTCTGGAGGAGGGGTGACTATAAAACAGGACCTGAAAAAAATGTTTCAGAAGCCAAGAGTGCTAGCCACATACATAGAATTCTTTATACCTAGAACTGATGTGATTTGTATTCTAGACAAACTGTTTCTTTCTTTATAATCAAATTTTTCTTTATATAAAAAGGGGGGGAGAGAGAATATTATTATTATTATTATTATTATTATTATTATTATTATTAAACTCTTATGGGGAGACAGCTCTCAAGATCCTGAGCAGTG
Source organism: Eidolon dupreanum (assembly GCA_028627145.1). Lineage (NCBI taxonomy): Eukaryota > Metazoa > Chordata > Mammalia > Chiroptera > Pteropodidae > Eidolon > Eidolon dupreanum. The sequence continues at coordinate 85,966,660 of CM053507.1, read as the reverse complement.
AACTATTTTTATTTTTTCAACTATTTATATTTTACCAATCATTCAATCATTTACCAAGGTAGTGCATGAAGTGAACTTGTCATGTTGTACAGCCTTCAATCTATTTTCACAGAGACATCTCTATGTTATAGATAATGCCTGCATGACCTTTCCAGCCTATGGCAATGCTTTCTGTGTCTTCCACATTTGTCACTACTCTAGATTAAGCTTTTACCCTTAGGCCCTTGTTAAAATGTGCATCTGGTAACCAGGAGGTTAACAGAAGAGCCCATCTGTTTGTCCAGAAAACAGTCTCCAGGCAGCCTGTCAGTGTTCAGTGAAAAGGCAGCTGGGTGCTGTGAAGGGAGCTGGATTCCAGGCCTATCTTAGCTACTTACTTGTGGGTTTTAAGCCTCAGTTTCCCCAGATTTGTTTTTCTATCAACAAGAAACTGTACTCACAGAATTATACTCAACAGAACTGTACTCACTGACCTCTAAGATTCTGTCTTATCTTAAAATTCAGTGATTCTGTATTCTAAACATAATGTATACTCTGATGCCTCACTCACCAAGAACAAGATTTGATTATTTAAAAAATATATAAAAATTGTATTTTAAATCCATTCAACAATACCCACATATGTGATTTCAAAATAATGCAAATAATTCTGGCAGGTTAAATTTAGAAGAGTTCTATTAAAACCAATTCGACAAAACTCTCTGGCACTATTCCCGGAACATTTTTATTTGATTGGGAATTGTTTAAATTTTAATCCATTTTAAGCCCTCTCTCTCCCAATTGTGTTTCTCTTAGAATGTCGCATTTGAAATATTGACTGTAATTGCACTGACTCTCTTATTAAATCATGTATCTCAGCAGTGTTACTGCTACCCATTTGGATATTTTTCCGGCCACACATAGAATGTGCAGTGGGGTGGAGAGAATGCATTTTTACAGTGTGAGTGTATTTCTGTGGATTCCCTCTCCCTTCCAACAGTGCCTGCCAAAGGCCCATTTTTCTCCCATATTAATATCAATACTACCTACCACTATGCTCTTACTTCTCTTATCTTTCCCTTTTCCTTCTAAAACATTTAGAAAAATAGCAAAGCTATTTTCTATCTTCCTAAACATTTCTTCCAGCACAAACTCTAGAAAAGCAAACAAAAAAACAAATCAAATTGTGCAGATCCCATAAATCAAACAAACTCATTTTCTATAAACTCATAATTGCACAGCTTTCCCTTCCCTGAGCAGTGCTTATATGCTATTCCCAAATTTTATTAAGGTCAGATCTCAATCTTCATTGGCCTTGGGAAGAGAAAATGAAAATGATGTCAGCAAAGTCTGGTAGAAGGGCTTCAGACAAGGCCCCCAGTGGATGGCCAAACCCTATCTTATGCACAGATCCCTTTACATGTGGTTTTTATTACTCTATACAATAACCAACTCATACTTTTTCTTAATGACTCTTTTTCTCCATTCATTCCTTTACTCATCCAACCACTGATGGAGATTGAGATTTACTCTTTTATAATAAGATCTACCATATTTTAAGCAACAAATATATACCAGTCACTGGGTTACCCATTTCATATAAATTGTACCCTTTAATCCTCACACAATCTTACAAATCAGGTATTATCTTAGTTGTTTTAAAACAAGGGAAATTGAGACGGGAAGATTAAATAACTTGCCTAATGTCCACAGACAATAAGGATCTGAGCCTAAATATGTACCCAAGTCTGTCTCACTATTGAAAATAGACATTTGTTTAAATGAAATAATAACCAGAAGTTAATATTGGATAAGTGCAAAAGTGGTAAATCTTATGTTGTGGTTTGATCAAAATTATACTTTCCATATACACATAGGAAAGACTCAATCAATGACTTCCATTATCTTCTTATTCAGTAATTAGAAATGGCATTTGGTAGCAGTAAAGAAAGCTTTCAGCCATAAGTAACAGCCCAAATTTATGGACCTAAACATATTTTTCTCACACACAAAAAAATATCTAGAGCAGTGTTGTCCAATAGAAATATAATATAACAAAAATCTCAGGTCACATATATAATTGTAAAGTTTAGAGTAGCCACATTAAAAAAGTAGAAGAAAACAGGTAAAGTTTATTTTAAAATATTTTATTTAGCCCAATATATCCAACATATTATCATTTCAACATGCAACCCATATTGCAAATATTATGATATAACTTAATTCCTTTTTTATACTAAGGCTTTGAAATCAGGTGTGCATATGATATTAACAGTATATCTGATTCAAACTTGCCACTTTTCAAGTGCTCTTTAGCCAGATGTGGTTAGAGACTAGCATATTGGACCACACAGGTAAGGGAAGTGGCTGCTGGGTTAGATTTCTAGTTCAGAGGAGTTTTACCTCATATTTAACACCTCAGGTTCACAAAATGGTTACCAAAGTATCACGCATTATATCAGTGTCGTAAGCAAAAACAGGGACAAGGCATCACCAATAAAATCTTTCCCAGAATACCTCTGCTGTATCCCTAAGTGACCATTTATCACAAAGAGGGACTGAGAAAGTGAGAAATTAGATTTTTCTAATTTCCAGTGGAAAAACATGAAGAATGGGGTTGGAAATAGAAATATATTTGCAAACCAGCTAAGTCAAGCACAGGCACTGATTTAAAAAAAAAAAAAAGAAGAAAAGGAAGAAAGAAAAGAACATATTTTAAACCAATAAAAGTTCCAAGAATCACAGAAACATGTTCTGCTTCATTTTGCAATATTTATATAACATTTAACTAAATAACAAATAGGTTTTTCTTTTAGAATAACACCTACTGAGCTCACTTATGTCATTTGCCAGCTAACATATTTGAAAGGAAAGAGCAGTGGAGAATCAGGAAGGAAGCATCTAGGGAGAAAAATGGTTCTCAGAAGACAAGGGTATCAACCTCACTTTTCCCGTAGATCTTTCCATGGTAAGTCCTCTATGAATATATGAGTGCACATACCAAACACCAAGTATAACATTATTTGTTCAATTCCTACCGAGCTAATGTCATTTTTCACTTTAATACATCACAATGTAAATATGCTTCTCTTAACAGTTTATAATCATTCCTAGTTATCTCTTGCCAAAACTAAATTATAGCAATAAATAGATCTAAACTAATACAATCTTATTATCAACAAAATTCTGAAATTATCTTAATGGAAAAAAAAGATCTTTAGCTTCATAAAAATTAATAATATTAGTTTTGACATAATAAATATTGAAATTCAGTTAACAAGAATTGCAAGTAAATTATGTAATAATCTATACTGTAGATAGTTTTAATTCATCTATATAATTGTACAGCTTCTAAATGTTGTGATAAACTTAAGTATATATTCTAAGGTATTTTTGCATGTTCTTTCTTTTCACAAAAATTCTGAAAATATTTTCAATTGTCTTAAACCATGAGATGACATGGCATATTTTATTTAATAGTAGAAAACTAAACTATAATAAAGTCATTTTGTATCATGTAAATTAAAGCTGGCATTTTGTTTATTCAATTTTAAATACTTGTGCATACATGTATATGCAAACTTCATATAACTAATGGTCTAATTATTCAAACAATCCATTAGGTCATCTAATGGGATTGTGTGAAACAAAGTTGCCATGAACTAGAATATAGGCCACATTGCATGAATTTACAATTACAAGCATGAAATTCCTCAGATGAAAACATGAATGAAATTAAACCATCAGAGAAATTAGGTCAATAGCATAGTCTTTAATTATAATCTCCTGAGATTTGCATTTTGAAAAGAAGTAGAAATCCTTGGATTCTGCTGAGAAAGATAATCCCATTATAACTTCACTATGCTGTAGCAAGTGAGATGAACTTTGTACCACATTATAGGAAGGACCTCACCACCACTAAGCCCCAGTTTCAAGAGGTTTTGTGATTGCTGCTTAATACATTGAAACCCAAATAAAAGAACAGTTTGTGCAACCTAATATTACCACTAGTACCATTAATAGCACTTGAAATCCTCTTTTCTTTTTAAATGCTTGATAGCATGTTAGATGGTTGCACAGCTCCTGAACACATGTGAATGCCTTACTTCTATATTTTATGGCACACATTCTATGTGCACACCATAAATCAGTCGGTGACTCCTTAGGGACATAATCTCAATGCATGAATTACCAATGGATCATACTTCCCTGTCATTATGGTATTGAGTAAATACACAGTCAGAGCTGTTAACACCGCTCTGGGCTTTGACACCCACCATGTGGGCTGCCAAGGACCAGCTACACTAACACTGTGTATGGATCTGCTACATGGCCATTGTGATACATTCCTTGGAGACCTTAAAATGATGCTGTGTCACTTAAAAATGATGTCAGAGCACAGTGTTCTATTTAAGAATACTGTCAAATTGATGATTACTTCAAAATTTAAGATATAAAAAATGAGAAATCTTTTGTCCTAATTAAAATTAAAAAGCATGAGGAAATTAATTTATATTCAAATAATAATAACTATGATTTTATCTCCATCACCTCTCCTTGATTTATACACACACAAGCAGAAGAACTTTCATGTTGTAGTCTTTGACGAAAGCTTGGAGAGAGGGAGAAGTTATACCTCGGAGCATCAAATTTAAAATTAAATGTTAAAGCCTTATTCCTAGGGCTTTTTATGCACCCCATCATGTGACTCAACTCTCCTCTCTACTGTCTGCTCTCTACCCTTCCCTATCTGCTCTTCTCTTTACGCACTCTTTCTGAAGAAAAAAATAATAATAATCTATCTATAGCCATGCTACCCTGAATGAGCTCAATCCTGTCTGATCTCAGAAGTTAAGCAGGGTCGGGCTTGGTTAGAACTTGGATGGGAGACCACCTAGGAAGTCTAGGTGGCCGTAAAAAATTAAAAAATAAGGAATTGTAAACTGACAAGCTCTTAGCAATCTGTGAGGCCAACCAAGGGTTGCCTCACCTAAAAAGAAAAAAAAAGAAAAAAAATTCTTTCTTACAGAGTAATTCAGCTATCACATGTACTCAAATCCAGCAAAGCAATACCCTTTGCATATCTAAAAGCATATTAACCAGCTATACTTACTCTTTCACTTTCTATGAATATTTGCTGAAATAAAGGAAAACTATAGTGATTTCATATTTTCACTGATACGACTTACAACACTATCCTTTAGGAAGCCAATCTTGACAGGTTTATTTTTTAATCAATTTTTCTATTACAAATGGATCAAATATTTAAACAATCTAAATTCAAATTGTTTGTGTTCATGAAAAGCATATATTGATCTTAAATATAATTCCATAAGTGTGTTACTTAGAAATGAATCTAAACAAGTATGAAAAATAAATAATTTACAATGACTATAATCAGGGATATTTTAAAAATCAAAGTTAGAATAATACAATCAATTTTTATATATCAATCTTCAACAAATAATTTGCTCAGTTCTTTTCCTATAAATGAGATGTCAAATTAAAATACTTGGTAATGTATAAGGATGAAGATCTATAGAAACTTCAAAATCTAAACTATGTAAGACTCTTTATCGTCTACACTGAGTTTATTATATAGAAGTAGATAATTTTATAATTACCCTTATAAGCCCAAAACCTTGACAGAATGTAAAAACTTTTAGCCAGATAAATGTTTCAACATTTATCCTTATTTATTTCTAGATTTTGTCTGTAAATGCCTTGTGCTTTTTGATCCAAGATATTTCTACAGGTTTCATATTGTTTTATGAGAGAAATAAAAATAAATCACCTTATAGAATTTCACTTCCTTTGATTCCTAAGATGCTGAGAACTAAGTTAATCACTTCAGAAATAAGTGATTTCAGGATAAGTATTACTTAAGGCATCAAACTGAGAATCAGTCACTTTTCCATAAAGGCAAAGAAGGTAATAAAAAAATATTATTTTATTTAAAATACTCATACATTGTTGAACACAAGGAATTATCTTGGGATTTAGGAAATTATAGGGTCTTTATCAACTAAATACTTCAACTAGAGTTTAAAGAGCTACCTAAAATGGCTATTATTCCAGTAGTTTACTAATAATATTAACATCTTTTCAAAGACTTTTAGAAATACCAAATCACTCAATTGTATCTAACTATAATGTGCACTACATATTTTAAAGGCCTAACTAGCAACCCATAAGAACAATTATGCATATATGAGAATTTAACAACTATATGAATTAAATCTTTCATATTTCCTTACACTAGTATCTACATTTAAAACCTGAAATATTTTTGTATTTCATTTTGTGACTTAAAACAAGGTAAGCTAAAATGCCTCTACCAACTAATGAAATTGAAACAATCTCAAGCATTAAAAAAGACATTGAGTATAATTTCATAAATAATAAAGTAAATGTATATTCTTTATTCATTACCAAATTTTAGTTAATAAATTTAGTGCTTACTCTGTTATAGGCAAATACGCATCATTTTATTTAATTTTTGAAATAATTCCATATATTAATTACTCTATTTCCATGAGATTACTGTTCCTCAGAAAGTTTAGGCAAACTTCTTACATACAAGTCACAGTGTCAAGAGAATGATTCCAATGTTATTGTTCTTAGTCACCCTTCTAGAATCCCTTAAATAAGATTTTGAGAAATAGAGGCTTAAATTAGCTGTTCTAGAGGTACCAGTTTTTTAATATATATGTGTAATGACCAGCAGTTCAAGTTCCCAGTAGTTATGTCACCAGAAGAAATGTGTGGTACAATTTATGAACTAATAAACCAGATCTATCACATAGCCTCAATCTATAACATATGTTTTTAAGCTCCAGCATTTTCTGAATTTTGTGTTGTGATCAAATTCAGAGAAACCTCCCCATTTTTAGGCAATGTACTTCCTGAACTTTGAGAAGTATCTAATACAAGAGACACCTAGTCATCTGATTATTGTCTTGGTAGCACAACATGTGGTTACATTTTAAGTAAAATTATGAGGTAAAATACCTCAAGATCTTTTTATTTTTTTATTAAAATGCAGCATTGAAATAAAAACCATCTCAATTTCCTCACCTATAAAAAGGTTATAGGGCAGTTTTCATCAGATTGTTGTAAAGATTAAGTGTAAAGAGTTAGAATGGTGCTGGATATGTAATTGGTACTCAATAAATGTATGTTGTTCCATGTCAATGTTAATTATAAGGAAGAGAAGGATTCAGAAAATACATGGAAAAGAGCTGAAGGATATAAACTTATAAAAGAAAGAAAGTATATTTCAATAGAGAAATAACCTACTTAATTTCTTACATGGCAATAACCAAGTGCTTTACAGGACCTAGAAATGGGTAATACTTCCAAAGAAGTAAAACTGTTTCATATTTTCATTGAAACATATCCAAAAATGTCACTTCGAACTCGTGGTTTAAAGTACAACCCACATTTTCTCCCCCAAAGATTTCCCACTCACTCCCTTTGCTCAAAGACCATGGTACCTGTGGCATTGCCTGTGTTATGACCACTTATAGTGGATTGAATAATGTCCCTCCAAAATTCATGTCCACCTCACAGAGTGACCTTGTTGGAAGTAAGGTCTTTGCAGATGTGATGCATTAAAATGAGGCCATACTGGACTAGCATGGGCCCTAAATCCAATGACTGGTGTCCCTGTGGAAAGAGGAGAAGACATAGAGAGGCACAGGAAAGAAGTCTCTGTGAACAGAGGAAGAGGTTGCAGTGATGCAATTACAAACCAAGGAACCCTAAGGAATGCCAGGAGCCACCAGAAACTAGGCAGAGGAAGGATTCTTCCCTGGAGGCTTCAGAGAGAGCATGGCCCTGCCTATACCTTAATTTCAAACATCTAGTCTTCTCAACTGTGAAAAAAATAAATTTCTGTTGTTTTAAGCCACCAAATTTGTTATATTTTGTTATGGCAGCCTTAAGAAATTGATACACCACCTCTGTATGTGCACTCCCATGGGTACCCTGCCTAAATGTTCTCTTCCATCCTAGTGCATTCATCCAACTCCTCTCTAAAGCTCAGCGCAGACCTCATTGACTCCTGATCTCATGAATCAACTCTCACCTCAAAAGCTAAAACCTGTAAATCCATCCTTATAATTTAGCAACAAGTTGTCTGCTCCTTAAGGATAGAGCTGTATCTTACAATTGTTTAGCCCCGAGACGTCCATGGCTTAGTCAATGCTCAACAAAAGTGTCTATGTAACTAAGTCCAGGGTACAGGCTCTGAATAAGATAAAGAGCACAACCTCTGGAATCAGACAAGTAGGGTTCAGACTTTGGCTTTGTCAATTACAAATCTGTAATGTTGAACGACCTCTCATATATCTTCTCTGTGCTCAACTTTATGTGTAAAATAGAGATAATAGCAGTATTTATGTTTTAAGATTGTTCTGAGAGATTGAGTTAACACCTATAAAGCACTTGAAACAATTCCTAGCACATAGTAAGTACTTGGAGCTGTATTTTTTATTATAATTTTTACAATATCCAGAGAAAATGCATATTAAAATGCATCTGTTTAAGGCTGGGCGTGAACAGATGGCTGGAAAGGAGCCATAAATAAATAAAGTATAAAAAATGAGTCCAGTGTTTTTTTCTCCAAAACCCCCAATTATTTCCTATAATGATCAGAAAAGGCATTGTTTTTTGGAGGAATCAACTAAATATTTCTTTTTCTAGGAGTATGACGGTTATTTATAGGTGTCATTCTTAACTAGGCTAAGGGATGCTCAGATAGCTGGTTAAACATTATTTCTGGGTGTGTCTGTGAGGGTGTTTCCAGAAACAATTAGCATTTGAATCCTTTTTTTTTTTTTAATTAACCTTATTGGGGTAACATTGCTCAATACGATTATATAATTTTCAGGTGTACATTATAATTTGACATTTGTATATTCTATTGTGTGTTTACCACCCAAAGTTCAGTTTCCTTCAGCTACCATATATTTGATCCCCTTTACCCACTTCACCTTCCCCTTAAACCCTATATTTTGACCTCCTTTGCCCCATCTACCTCCCCTCTCCTCCCCCACCCCACTAGTAACAACTAGTCTATAGTCCTCTGGTAACCACTAGGCTATGGTCCATGTCCATGAGTCTCTGTCCTGTTCATTTGTTGCTTTTAGGTTTATATCTCACATATAAGTGATATCATATGATTTTCAACCTTTTCTGTCTGGCTTATTTCGCTTAGCATGATTATCTTGAGGTCCATCCATGTTGTTGCAAATGACAGTATTTCATCTCTTCTTATGGCTGAGTAGTATTCCATTGTATATATGTACCACAGCTTCTTTAGCCAGTCATCTATCGTAGGACACTTCGGTTGCTTCCATGTCCTGGCCACCATGAATAATGCTGCTATGAACATCAATGTACAGATATCTTTTCTGATATGGGCTTTCAACTCTTTGGGTTAAATAGCCAATAGAGGAATTGCTGGATCATATGGTAGATCAATTCTTAATTTTTAGGAAACTCCACACTGTTTTCCATAGTAGCTGTACCGATTTGCAGTCCCACCAGCAGTGTATGAGGGTTCCTTTTTCTCCGCATCCTCTCCAACATTTGTTATTACTTGTCCTGTTGATTATAGCTATTCTAACAGGTGTGAGATGATATCTCATTGTGATTTTGATTTGCATTTCCCTAATAGCTTAAACTGAGCAAAGATCACCCTCACCAAAGCAGGTAAGCTTCATTCAGTCCTTGAGCATCTGAATATAAAAAAATGGGGGAAAAGGGTGAATTTGCTCTTTGTGCTTGAGCTGGAACATCTATCTTCTCAGCTATCAGCACTCCTGGTTCTTGGGCCTTCAAATTGAAACTAGAATTTATACCATTGCCCCACCCATCCCCAGGTTCTCTGGCTTTTCAACTTGGACTGAATTATATCATGGGCTTCCCTGGTTTCCCAGCCTGCAGATAGCAGATCATGGCATTTCTTGGCCTCCATAACACATGAACCAATTCCTGCAATAAGCCATATAGATGACAGAAGAGAGAGAGAGAGAGAGAGAGAGAGAGAGAGAGAGAGAGAGAGAGAGAGAGAGAGAGATTCTATTGGTCTGTATCTCTGGAGAACCCTGATTAATACAAGGAGTAACCCTACCCTTCTCAGAAGATATTAACCAAAATCTCAAGTACCCTAATATGGCTTGTTAATCTCAAGGTGGTCTCCACTCAGGAATTTTATTTCTCAATAGTATCTTCTCTTTTCCCCATGAAAATCCTAGTCCTTGTTTTAAACTCAAACTCCCATCTGTGGCAAACCCACTCTAATCTTTTCTTCCCGTGAAAACCTCTGATATACCATAACACATAACTCAGCACATAGTTAAGTACTAATGATCTATAATTTTTCATGTTTGTAAATTATCTTCCCACTAGACTGTAAATTTAAAGGCAAATTAAATCTTTACAATTTAGCAAAAGATTAGATCCAAAGTTCATTCTCTTGGTTATATTTATGTGTTTAAGTCTATGTTTCTTATATAATTATAAGCCCTTTAATACAGTCAGACTGTCCTAGATACTATAATACCCCTCCTAAACCACTTAAGTAAACTTTACTCTTAAAAAAATTCAAGAAGGATAATTTTCTGCTGTATTTGACCCAAATAAAAATTTTGTTTTAGAATATATACAGAGTGATATTTTGCTATTTGATAGTTATGGTTATAGAAAAGTAATGAGAAAGGGAAAGTTGTGAGGAAAGCCCAAAAGAAAAGTTTCAGAGAAATAAAATCATTTAGACTTAGGAAAGGAAGTCAGATAGATTAAATAAATGAGGTTAATCTTGTAGTTGATGAAAACTCAAACTTAATTTCCTGCATAAAAGAGCCAGGTAAGATAAAAGAGAAAAAATTATAAAGATGTAAATTTATAAAACATAAAACCAAGAGAAAAGAAACAGAAATTCCTCTCTTTTAAAACTAGTGAAGAGAATGGTTTCCTGAACAAGATAGTTTACCATTCTGCTGAAAGCCTAGGGATGGGTAAGATGGTCTATTCTGTAAATCCTGAAATCCGCTTGAAAGAAGCATATATTAAACATGTTTGGTTAAAAAAAAAAAACTATCATCTGTAATTTTATTCCTGCAACTTTTCCTCAGAGAGTGATGATTACAATCAATTCTCTAACCTTATTAATTACAGGAAAATGGACAGCTTAATTACACATCATGGGATAAAGTACACTGGGAAAGCAACTGTAATGGTTGGAATTCAGGTAAAAAAGCAATAAAGACATTATGAAGAAAGACGATACTTGTCACATCAAATAAATAAGCTATTAGAAAAGGCAATCAGACAAATAGGGAAAATATTCATCTATACTTGTCTAATTTGATATTTTGATTAATTAACAAACTTAAAGCAAGACAAAAAATCTCAAAACCTGTCAACTAAATTTTGAATTAAAATAATGCTTTTCTTCATTGGAATACAAAGTTTTTAACAACAGAGATATTGTCATGTTACCTGTTCTATCCTCATCCTCTAGCATTGAGCCCTAGGAACTTTTCTTGTCACCAGAGAATTCAGTTTTATGGCATCATATCCAATCTGAACCCAGAGCAGAAACACGAAAGCCTCAATGAAGTGAAAAGGGATCACAAAAGCAACACTCTTAAACAAAGTTCAGCCTTTTATTCATTGGACAACCCTTGAATCTATGTTGATGAAGGAGAGAGCAGCATTCATTCATTCATTTTTTTTTTTCATTTATAAGTGTTTATTGTGAACTTGTTACATACCAAACACAACTCTAAGCACTGGGGACACAACAGTGCACAAGTGGAAGGGCTGACCTAGGTACAAGAATCCCTATTAACAAGATGAGTGGCAGAGTTTATGGGTTCCAGATGTACATAGGCTGGTTGATTGTGTGGTGTAAAGATGAGGAATATCTCTTCAACTTACTTCTATGTTCTCAGCGAAATAGGAAGCAAAATCATCAGCTAAGAGAACAAGACGGGAGGAAGTAATGGAGGTTTGAAGAGAAAGAAGAAAGTGTGAAATAGCCATCTCAGACAGTAGGAGAGTCATTGACTAGGAAATGAAGTCCAGCAGTGACAAGGGCCCACATGACCATGAATTAATATAAAATCATTCAGCATGGTTAAGTAATTTCCTCCAGCCATATTAAGTTGTTCGGGGCAAGCACAGAGAGCCAAGGAGTTATATTTAAACAGAATTTTGATTTTACTAAACAAGTACTACAGATGGAGAGAGGAGTAAACAGTCCATGTAACAAAAGATCCTTTTAAATGTAAATGATTAGCTCTGACATTATGTGTAAATTCACTCAAAAATAAAATTTTATTACATCAATATATTTTTATTTATATTTACTTATTGGATTATATTAATTAGCATTATATATACCTTCTAGCATACAAGGGAACTTTGTCTATTAAAACAAAAGTTTGAGGATGAAAGCAAGAAGAAATAAAACTCTGCTTGAAAATCAAATAGGAATTTTGGGACAAGGAAAAGAGCAGGGTAAAACTGCAGGAGGAGGTTGGAGAAACTACTGTTTTGTAGAGAAATTAAGAAAAATGATTAAGTCTTGTATAATTTAGGAGCACACATGTGAGAGGGCAAGGTGACCTCTCATCAAAGTCAGTATGGACAGGAAGTCAGGGCCAGAAGTGAATTAATTTATGAAAACCTTGGGCATACCAGTGGTCTTTCTACAAAGAGTAAAATGACAGTTTATATTAATCTTATATAGATCTTAACACCTAGGATGACATAATTTTTCCCTAGAGTTACATGTTTAACATTTATGTTTTGCCCACAAAATTAACATAGTTAAACTAGGTGATATCTAGGTCCACTTTCAGCTCTAATGTTCTGTGAAACATATTTTCTAGGAAAAAAGCAGAATAAATTAACCTTTGCCCCTTCACCCGCAACCTGAAAGCAACAAACTGAATACTCAACTTGAGTTCATTGATACATTCTTAACTGTTCCCTGTTATCACTGGAATATATGCCTTAATGAAAAAAGGGCAACCCTCCAGCTGTCCCCATAAACTTGTTTAAAGTGATTATCACTGAGTGAAAGGGACATCAGCAGGCAATCATGTTGATTGCGGCTGTCCAAAAGACAGGACTCCAAGAATAAAGTCACATGGCTATGTGGTCAGTACTTTCTGCTGGCCCTAAGCAGTTATTTCTGCCTTCTAAGTATAATTTTGAGCCTTCAGTAATTAATTGAATATAAAAACTATGTTTTAAAATGTTAATTGTATGGTACAGGAATACATGTTTTATTGCTGGCTCTTTGTTTATCCTGAAATTTTAACACCACTTCTTGAAAATGTAAAGCTGCATATAACCCATTACTAATTAACAAAGAAGTTGATTAAAAGCTATGCACTTCATCTACTAGATGCAGCATCTGGGTAAAGATTTAAGAATTAAGATAGTTTCCAGGTGAAGTGAAACAGACTCTTTAAGAAAAAAAATCTTATACAGCAACAATATTTATAACACTTTTATCAAGACATTAAAACAGAAGCAGATGCTTCTCTGTAATTCTAAGATATTAGTTACACATGGTATAATGCATTGCAGAAAACATCATAATAATGGATGATAGTAGAAGAACAGAGCAGTTTTCTTTTGGAGTTGGATACAGAACAGATCCCAAATATTTTTGAAGTTAAACTTAATACAGATGGTACAATTCTAAATGTGTTGCAAAGTGAATCTCACACTGGGGAAATAAGAGAAACTATTGATTTTTTTTTTTTTTTTTTTTACAAATATCAATGTTGAGGGGATAGTATAACACATATATTTATTCTTAAAAAGTATGATTTAAAGCATCGATGTCATAGCTATATTTAAAAATTTCTTAATGATGTGCTTATACTCCTTGTATTTAAAAGCCTATTTTAAATCTGTTTTTTGGGTTAACAATGCAACAGACTTATAATTATGATTGGATTGAGTAAGGATGGGCTCCATAGTCTAAGCACTTGACTTCAATGATTATCATCCAGGCAACACAAATGGAAAAACTGTTCTGTTCCAGCACTGTACTAAGTAGAGGAAATACAAAGACACAGCTCTGTGCCCATAGTAATTTGGGAGAGCACATGTGAGAGGGCAAGGTGATCTGCCATCAATATGGGCAGGAAATTAGGGCCAGAAGTGAACTTGAAATCAATGGAAATCTTGGGCACATCAATAGTCTTTCCACAAAGAGCAAAATGGGAATTTGTGGAATTAATAGTCTAGTGGAGAAAACAGTCATATATAGGAACAAACACATAATAAGGATCTTATTTCATTCAGGTATATATAAGGAACCACGGAGGCAGAGACAAAGCAATCACATTGGGGTGGAGGGAAGAGGGGCTGGTGGATACAATTTTACCAAGAAAGAAGTGACATTCAAAGTGAACTTAGAAGGATGAAAAAGAGAAGGACATCCTAGAGAAAGAAGATGGATGGCACCATAAGTAAAGCCACAGCTCAAAAGAACAGGATCGTCTACCTCATAAAACCTTCCAAAGCTATAATTTACCTATGTATAGCAAAGCAACAAGATAAAAGGGAAAAAAAAAAAGGCTCATACATACCATTTCTAACACATGTCAAATATGTAGAATTTAAAAAGAATTTTATGAGGTGATTTTGTGATATTGCTCTGTTCGTGAAAAAAATCTGCAAAGCTCAGTCTCTGCATGATTAAGTTTTATTCTAGAAGCAAAACAAACAAAAAAATCCTTTTTCAAAACAAGTGCCTTTGTTTTGTGATTTGAAAAGAAATGTTTATTATTAGGAAAATTCATGAGACACAAGAAAATATAAAGAACAATAAATCCAACCTCCCAGAAACAAACACATATTGATGTACAATGTTTTAGTATTTGTGAGTGTGTGTGTGCATAAATGTATATGTATGCTTGAGTGTGGCCTCAAACTTATACAAAAAAGGTACTCTTTGGGGTAATCTATGTGTAGAAAAAAACAGTCTCAAGTTCACAGTCTTTCAAACTCTCACTGGAGAGTATAAAAATGGGCCTTAGAACTGGAACACTTTCTTACCAAGAGATAAAGAGCCTGCACACCCTGTGCTGGGCTTATCACCTTGTGTGGGGATATCTTCCCCTATCACAAGCTCAGTGTATGTTCCTTTGCTCTGCATAATTGTTGTGTCATATGGCTCCTTGCCAACCCCACTCTTATGTCTACTCTTATGTCTGTCCTCCTTAGGAAGGGGACAGCATCCTTCCAGGAGAGGTGTGCGTGTAGGCAGATTGCCCTGAGTTGGCTGCCTGGAAAATGGAGAAGATGGCAGCCTTGGTGGACCAATATCCACCACTGAAGTTGATCTTGCTCTGTCTCTTCCCTAAGTAAAGTTTAGTTCTGCCCAGTACTTGACTGCTTTGTGTGTGACTGTAATACCAAGGAGCAACAGGGAAAATTGTTTGGACTTCTCTTCCTGATGGTTGGCATAGTGATGATCTTTGATATCTTTCATGTAGTTGATGTCCTCTCCTTGGATTGGTAACCCATGCATGGTGTTCTGCTCAACAGTATACATATCACATGTCAGGTAATGTCAGCTAATGCCCTCTTGTCCTATAGGACCTAAAAAACGTTGTCTCAAACTTTAAATCCACACACACTCTGTGGATGAATCTTGAGCAGAGCCCTCCGCACAAGTTCCTAGTTGTTCTCCTGAGCACCTCTCCCTCCAGGCTTCAGCCCTTACACATTTTCTACCATATTTGGCATCAAACTCATACCTTTCTTTGATTTCCACAAAAAATCCCACTTTACACAAAGCATCTGGGAGTGGAGTAGATGTACTGAAAATTTAGCAGGAAGACAAAAACCACAGTTACATTACAGCAATACCAACATTTAAATAAAACGTCGAACATCAAAGTTCCCAAATAAACCTTGGTAAACCTACTATTGGGGAATTTGCACTGGCCGTTAATTGTAAACAATCCCTTTCTCACATCTCATTGGACTTTCTGCCCTCTCACTCCCTTCTCTCTTCTTTGCTTCCCAGTTGTCATGCATAGCAGATGGAATAGTCTTTTTAATTCTTCATTTTTCTCCATTCAGCCCACCACTTTTTACTTTCTACCTTAAGTGTTCTCATAAACACAGTTTCTTTCCAAACAAGAAAACTGGTGCGAATTATTAGCACATGTTAATTTCATATATAGGTAGTTTTAACATGTCATATAATAATTAGAGATCAACAGCATCATTTTTAATAACTGCA